>OU830596.1:44975503-46225503 GCA_917563855.2 Limnephilus lunatus
TACATCATTGAAAACAATCGATAAACCAATAATTAACAAATGTGAATTATTGGTTTATTTATTGAAAACAATCCATTCTCAAACACATCCCATACCGCAAATCTATTACGCAGTAATTACCCGATTGACCGCAGTAATTACCTGATTAATTGACTGCGGGAATATTAAAAAATATATTTTTTTTAATTCCAAAGAATCGAGGGAAAATTTGCCAAAATTGGCAGCAAAGAAATCCGCGGTATTGTAAATAGTGCCATATTTTGGCAAAAAGCGCTCCAGTGGATATAGCAGCGTATAAATACAAAAATCAACACTGTAAATGAATTCTTTGATATCCAGACCAACTTATTATTAAAGGTATTTTTGAAGTCGATTTCAGGTGTGAAATTGGTAAATAATGAACAAAAATTATAATTTTATTATAATTATAAGTTCGGGGGGCCAGCTATTGAGGTATCAACTGTCGGAGGGCCAACTGTCGGATCACCTTCAGATACATGTAAATTTAAGCCTTCTGCATAGAATAACTAAGCTAAACATTGCAAATGTTAAAGGTCGAATCATTTAGTTCTATAAACAATATACGTTTACGCTTTCTTAAAGATTTTAGTTATAGCTTTTATTCTCAAGTATTTAATAAATATCTGCTTTATAATATATTATAATTGATTTTTTATGTCTATCGGCACTGAGTCAACACTTGTTTAAATAATGTTGGTGAAATAGATTTAAGCTTAGCATTTTTGGTTGATAAAAGCAACTGTTAATATTTTATTAGTTTTGTGATTTTATTATTTTCACAAAGTTTTATGGCAATCGGTAGCAAATAAGTATTAAATAAATTATAGACAAGATATATTTTTACTAGTCTTAACATAATAATGTTGTACGCATTGTAAAGTACCACTTTGCCTTTATTAATTAAATGATTTCAGTGATTTATCATAACTACTGGTTATAATAATTTTTTAGGCTTTTTAATTGCAATTTATCCGACTATTTTAAACCTTTGGGCCTCTAGCTTGTTTATCGTATATTTCTTAACCCTTCAGGCTGATTTGTTAATTTTTCAGAACAACTCGCATAGTTCTTATAGAAATCGTTGTGTCTCCTTTCATAGTGAGAAATTTAATATAATCTAAATGGTGTTAGAAAGAGAAAACATCACACTTTATATTCAATTCTAAAAATTAACCAAAAAAAAAGTAAAACTTTTATGAAACAAAAGTTTCGATAACAATTTTATGAAAATAAAAATTTCTTTTGGAATTTTGCATAATTTATGCTTCGAAATTTGTATGTTTATTTTGATTTATAAAATTTGGAAGCATATTTAAAGTTTGATATAAGAAACCATATTGATAATATTGTTTGCTGGCTAGCACAGATCTGTGACAAATCACAGAATATTTCAATTGTAGGATTTGTGAAGCTGAACGTATTTGTTAAACATTTGCCTCGGGATCATGTTGCCGTTCAAAAACAAATATTACCAATTTAAAAAAAATATATATATATTTTTTTTTTTGGTGTATAAATCAAATAAATATCAGAAATTTACTTTTTGAATAAACACCGTTAGTAAACTTGAAAAAATGATGTCAAAAATTGAAACAAAAGAAATACACATTTCAAATTTAGAACTATTCATTGAATAAAATAATTTTCTGATTATAGGTAGATACCTACTTTATCGCTTGTCTGAATTCACACAATTTTCAGTTCGAATTTTGAAAATTTCAAAGTAAATTTAAGTTAATAATTACACAGGAATATTTCACATCATGGACTTCTGAAATGAGTATATTTAATTCTTATCATTGAATTGCATTTATTAATAATTCCAATTTTACACATTCATTATTATAATTTTTTCCAGTAAAATAAATTGACAATATAATTGATAAAATAATGTTTATTGAAAAAATAAATAAAAAACTGCATTTTAATATTAATGATGAAAATTTGACATTGCATTTTGTAAGTATTGTGATATCATATTTTGACATTTCCGAATAAATTAATGACTGCATTTTCACAACATAAAAAAATCTATGTATATTCTTGATAGTATAGGTTATAGATTAAATTTATATATTTATGTGGCTTACTACTAATGTCACGGTCAATGCCAGTTTTTCAAAACATGTATTTTTTGCGATCTTGTCTATTTAAATCGAATCTAATCTAAAAAACTATCTAAATTTCTGCATATTTTTCGATTTTCAGGGGCCAATGTTTAACTGGAAAATAGCATGTCTTAAAATTAACACCCAGTTATTTTGCAAAAATTTACTTGTGACAAAGTCATCAAATGGCCATTCAGTGCCATTTACTTTTTTGACATTTGAAATATCCCATTTAAAAGCCGATTCTAGGTGCTTTTAAGCTTTCTATCAAATTGTAATAAGCTGACAAGCTCAACAACATGATAGTTGTCCTCTTCTGCTGATCACAATTCATTCAAAAGCTGAAACAGACTTAGAATAGGAATTTAACTGGGACCAAAATGGCATTGAACGGCCATTTGATGACAATGTTATATTTGAATTTCTGTGAAAATAACCTAATCAACAAATTCTGCATAGGCCTGATGAAATTTGAAAAACTGACTTGGGCCATTTTAAAAGCTAGCCACAGATATCGCACATCCAATTGAAAAGTGTTGTAAGTCAAAATGGTTAATTTTTCAGGAGAACAAAAACAAATAATGATGATTGATGCAAAAAGCGATCCCGTCGAAAAGGGACACTATCGACATTTCACGGAGATAGAGTGATCTAACTTAAAAACGGTTTTTGTGGGGCATTGATAATCACAATCACTTTAATATTCATAGGCTGGGGTCACACTCGTAATTAAAATTTAGGGATTACGTAAGATTTTGACAGGTCACTCACAGGAGCGTTTACATATGCATCCAACTTGTGGTAATTAATGATCACATAAGTTATTCGGAAGTTCGAACTGTGTAAATGATCATGCGACCGTTTACATCTGTAAATTTATTTGCAGTAAGATAGCTTCCTGTCAACAACGACCTGCTACTGTCAAATTTATGCGATTTTGTCAATAAAGACGAAAAGGCCCAAATAAAGTGTTGAAATAGATTTTGGCTTTCATAACAATTCTCCAAGCGCTTTTGTGTCGTCAAAGGCGGCAATTAATTTCGTTTTATCCGAATGTCAGTCTTTGAATTCAAAATTTCAAATACATAAATATTAAAAACAGGAACATTAAGATTGGAAAGGATTGAACCGATAATTGAATAGAAGGATGCTCATTCTCCAGAAAACTTAAATAAGTGGAAATAAGTGCTAGTTTTGTATGAAAAAATTCTATAAAATCGATTGTCTTTTAATCAACAAATCAAACTGATTTTATAAGCTGTAAGAAGGCTAGAAATTCGCGCGGGTGTGATTAGACCTGTCAAAAAACTCCCGAAAAAATAAGTTCTGTAACTTGCTATAAATTACGTTAAGTGACTTTTGGTGTCGTTTACATTGGTAATTTGGCCATAAATCGCTTACAAGAGCGATTTACAGGAAAAAACTTATATTAGTCCAAACCAAGCCATAGATAAAAATAAGATTTTATAAAATGAAAATTTTGACTTACGACCCTTTTCTATGGAATGTGCAATATAGTATTGGCAAATGGTTTCACTTGTAGATACAATTATTTTATGCTAAAATAATTAATTTTAAAATGTCACAAAAAATAATAGTGCACCAAAAAAGCTTTTTTAAACTAATTTTTAAAGTATTGAATTCACTAGATTAAACTTAAAATTTTGGATAATATTTATGTAAAAATTTTGTTTATTTTTAAACTGCACATTTTATTGTTATTTGTTAAAAAAAAAGCCTTTTGTAGAATTTTCATTTTGAAAATATCACACATAATATGTATAATATATGTTTTGTATTTATGTAAAGTGAAATAGTATAGTAAACCGATGTGTCATTTAATACCTATAAAAGTGTTATAGGTATAATATAGTTTAACTGCTTTTCAATATTGTAATAAATTTGTAAAATTTTGAACTTGTTTCACTTTATTTCAGACTGAATATTAATTATATGCTCATAAAGTTGGTACAAAATAAAACAGATATCTCTTCCTTACATGTATATATTTCGATCCTTCAGTTGATTAGTCAGATATCTCCGAAAATTTGAAATTTAATGAGTATGCAGATATATGTAAAAGTGTACAATCTATCTGGTACAATACTCAGGTTACCCATAAACACCACCAAATCAATTATGATGCACAAAAACTTGTAGTGAATTAAACAAAATGTTGATGTTTTCTAGCATTTTTCTTCCGATGTCATTTTGTTACATATTTGTATGTAAAATACAGACACGTGTAAATAATACTTGATTTATGGTGAGCATTCGGATATTGCTTTCCTCATTATCTCCCCCAACTTAGTATTTGGAGATGTCTGAATAATCAACTGGACGATCGATTTATGTAGAAAGATGTTCAAAACCAAAATGCAAGGTAGAGTAGTTTCACCATTATTAGATCCTTTACTAATACTTTTACAGGGGCCGTGTCTTAGACCCACGCGTAAGTGTATTAGTGTCCATGTGAGGCACATCATTGGTTGGATGATAGCTGTTAGTAGTGTTGAGGCAGTGCAGGTGTTTAAACGGCCACACTTTGGCTAAAACTACAAGAAGTTCACAAAGTTTTTTTTTTTTTAAATTAATTGTTTATCATGGCATGCGAAGATCAAAGAAAACAAATATAGGGATCGAACCAACTTTAAACACCATAGAAGATCATGGATTAATTTTTAATTTACATGATGACTCTTCTGATGGAAATTAATTTTGGGTTAATAATAATAACTAGTAGTTTAAAACTCGCTCCGCAGGTTTTTACTGCTGGGCCCTGTGGGCGGATTTTCGTTCGGCTTCGCCCAGTTAGTGCTGGTGACCATTTTATGAATCCAATAGGAACTGGTTCCAAAAATAGCTTGTTCCTCAGATCCACTGTCATCCCCTGATAGCTAGTCACCGGGACAAAGTAACCGGGACGGGCAATGACGTCATATGTAAAGTATAGCCGCGCGACACAACTAAGTACTACCGTCAGTCTTTCCATAACTGGAGAGATACTACAAATTCACTAAGTTATAGTACTTATACCTAGGGGAGGCACGTCCCCATGCGACCTGCTAACGGAAGTAGCACCATCTATTGAAAAATTCTTGAATTCGAAACCGAATTACAAAGGTAGCTTTGTTTGAAATTCCGTGTACACTGATGCTATTTGTAATATTCATAACTTTGTGATATGGAAAATATTGCACTAAGAACCACAAGGGCGGCTATTTTGCATTACCACACCCATTCTTCATCTGGACGGCTATGGCTTTGCTCATTGTTCCAAATAATAATAATAAAAACGTTTATCAATAGATTTTTTTTTTTTTTTTACAAAATACATTATTCTTTTATCATTGATTCTATTGATGAAAAGGTTACTGCCCAGCTACAATTCAGGATTTCTCCTGGAAAGCAGCTGGTTTTCAGCAGTGCCTCCAATAATCCTCCAATAATAATTGGTACCTTTAAATTAATTTATTTATTTTTGAGAGAGGTCGATATGAACTATCCTATAACTGAGGATCTTATAATGGCGAAACTACTCTACAGATCAGTTTAATTCATTCACTCGTCAGTTTCCTTTCAAACTTTTCTAAAAAGATGGCATTAAAAACATAGAATAAAGAAGCACATAGAAATGACTTTTGAATGTGTTTCGTAATACAAATATTTGTCTGATCTGTGCTTAAACTTCCAATATAAAACTGTGTTTACGAAATTCAAATGGGATGGAGATCTACAATGTCAGGCGAGTGTAAGTGAGACAAGTCACTGGTCTATTGGACGAAATGCAACTTCTAGTTTAAAACTATAAAACAAAGTTTTTGATTGGAAAAAGTATTATTTCACAATTTCTACTTTAAAGTTTATATTAGATATGACAGGCAGAAATTTAATTCATTATTCATAAATAATATTTATAATTTGACTTCAATATAATATCTACACATATTGACAGTTTCCTTTAAAATTCTCTTACAAATATAGAGATACGAAGCTGGATTCAATTAGAATTTGTATTACACACATGAAAAAAAATATATATGTATATATTATTTCAAGTTCAGATTGAAAAGTTATGTCAACTTGATTTAACCACTAGAGCGATTTTTGCCATATATTGGCACCATTTGAAATGTCTCCGATTGCTTTCCAGATAAAAAAGGCAATTATCTCCTTGATTCGGCATTTTTTTTTTTGATATACTTTAGCTCCTACATTTGTTATTTTGGACTTAAAATAAAGCTATTGAAAAGCTTTATCTATTATGACTATAGATACCGAAAATCCGAACTCCGTAGACTATTTATTCTATAACGATGGTAAAAATAATTTTATTTTATATTTATCACGCAGAATTTCTGATCAGCTGTTTCTGGTTAAAATTAAGTTCTTTTTCCATAGATATGCACCTTTCATTATCAAGTATACTACAGACAATGTACAGAAATCGAAAATATTCTATGTTGACTCGAATAAGAACCTCTCACGGCAGTTTCAAAGTAACAACGCGGTTATAAACTTACCGATTTTTTTAATATTTTTTTATAAATTCTATAAATATGAGACAAACGGTATAATACAGGTTAATTCATTTGTTATCTAGTGTTTTAATAATTTTTTATGTCTCAATGTTAAAATTTTAATTTATGATTTTTTTAATGTTAGCGAAAAATTAAAAAAATTATCTTTGGAAAATGTCGAGCAAACGGAGAAAAAAGTTTTAAAATGTGCTATCGCTCCAGTGGTTCAAGAAAGGTGACACTAACTTGTCTCCAATGTATTATGTCTACATAATATATCAGTTCCCTTTCAAAATCAGCTACAAAGAAAACTTGTCACAAAGTTTGTTTTTCTTTATATTAATAATTTTAAGTTGAAATATAAGATAAGAACCTGCAGAAAGACTAAAACAAACATTGATTCCCAAACCCATAACTACAAATATCATATTTTCCTGTTAATGTTTTGAAATGTTCACGCCAATTTCTATAATGAAAGAAATCTTCAAATTTATTTGGTAGGTATTGCTTTTTATACAAATTAGTGTTTTTCTAACCATCTTTGGATTTTGTTTTCATTGTTTTTATTTTCTTTAATTTTTCATCTTGTTTAATAAATTGTCAAATATTCTACGTATATCCTATTTGAAGGTCCCCATTATACAAAGGTACATTTTTTATGCACAAATACTTACATGAAGAAATCTTGTAAATTTTACGTTGAAACTAAAACATTCCCTGCAATCTTAACTATTTAAATATTTTGTGTGCTCGGGCGCCATGAAATATGCACAGCTTTTTAACTCACGGTGTCATTTCCATTACAAACTTTGAAATATTTAATTAACAGTGTTTAGTACCTTTTTTTTATCAAAAAACCATAATTTTGTTAAAGGGAAATCATATCTTACAATGCAAATAAATTATATAAGTTTCATTTTGAAATATTATAATTTGGCTCACAAGTTTTTGTTTTACTGAAGCAGCCCAGAGGGTTTGTTGTTTAATAAATTGATTTCTTAGTTTGTTGTTGAAAAGATATAGATTACCCTTTTAGAACTCTCACTTATAAAAAAAAACCTTTTGTTTTTCCAATTCTGTTTTTACACGATTTTGAAATAACAAGTACAAGTAAAATAGAATCACAGATTTTTCTCACCCCCCGTGCTTATGCCATCCAACAATAGTGTAGGAATAATGAGTTTTTATTTAAAACCTGAAGTGATTTACATACAATATAATCTATCTCCAATGACATTATAAACTAGACAAGTTGTAGAGATCGCAACAGTGGCAAGTGAAAGATATGGTAATTGTCTTACTTTGTTTATTTCAACTTGGTACATACTAATCGTGTGCTATCTCTAACCAAATTGCTTAAATGATTGCCCTCGTGTGTGATGAGAAAATGTTTTCATTACATGTCAAACACTGTTAAAATCCATGAAATAACAACCTTTCATTTGAAAATTTAAGCAAATTATTTATAATTATAATTAATAAAATTTATTATTTCAATAGTTTCGCGAAGATTTTAAGCACAATTAGACAAAGTGAGATAGCAAACATAGCAACACATAAGTATAAGAAGTACGGCTTACTGACGTATTCGTCTTGGTGTAAGCGGAGCCACACCTACTCTTGCAGGATGCACTTTTCGATGCAACTTTTAAAAACGAAAACTTTGCCCGGGCCTGAAACTATTTCATTCATTCACACATATTCTTTGAATGTCTATCTTTGTCATTCATGAACAATGTTCAAATTTACTGGAAATGCAATGCAATGTTACTTGCCACATTTTGTTTTAAGTTTGTGAGCACTAACGTGTCTAGATGTTTTGTAATGTCATTGCCTATCTTCTGTTTACCTATACATTATGTACTGTATTTTTTAGATGGTTTTCTGTGGAACCTATCCCCCGTGTAAAAACAGAATTAAGTTTACTCCGTTAATAAAGTATTCAATTTAAATTCATGCGCTTTTTGTATTGTTTGCCATATAAAATTCTAGGATCGAGAAGGAGTGGATGCCCTGGACCCGCCGCGTCCTCAAATTTCCATGCCCAACACGGCTCGGGGCAAATCTCCCTACGACGAGGACCAGGAGCCGGCTGACTCCAACTCCTCAAGCCAGTTGGCGCCAAAGCCGGCCGACGGGAAGAAGGATGCACCTGTTGGAAAGAATCAGAGTTCTGGATGGTTCGGAGGCATCTTCAATAAGTTGTCTCTCAAGCCCAAGAATCAGATGATTTTACCCGATGACAAGAATCCATCTGTAAGTTTAAAAATATTAATCTCGAAACTTTTTATACACTAGCACACAACCTGCTGATGCATAAGTGTGTGATAAAGACTTAATTTAAAAAGTTTCGCAGAAGTATTGGTCAAACAGTACTCAACCCAGATTTAAAATGTGGCTAAATCGTTATTTTATTGATATATCGCAAATCCTATAGAAAAGAGTCGTTAGTCAAAATTTTCTTTTTCACATTTTATCTCTGAAAAGTAAAGTGATTGTGAGTATCTCGACGTTCCCAAAGAACAATGTCGAATGTGCGATTTTGTAGTTTTGCAGTAGAGCTGTTTAAAGTTTCATTTCTGCATTTTTACTATTTATGAGATCAAAGATCGTGTTGTTTTAATATTTGGCATTTCATGAAAAATTCTGAAAATATGGACTTTAAATCAAACAAAGTAAGACAACAGAACGATTTTCAATTTTTAGCCCATCCGACATCGGGACTGTCCACCACGAAAACCGTATTTAAGTTAGATCACTCCATCTCCGCAAGATGTCGTTAGTATTTCTTTTCTACGTGACACTTGTTCATCATTCATTCGTTTATTTTCGGTCTCCTGTAAAAATTAACTTTTTTTGACTTATGACACTTTACTACGGGATGTAAGATATTTGAAAAACAAAGTTCCCAATACTGGGTAGCGCAGATCTCCCGCCATTTAGTAGATACATACCTGTAAATTATGACCATAATTTTAGTATAAGATGGGTTCTTAGTTTACATGTTTATGTTATTGTAATAAAAAAATTCATGGATTTCTATTGTGCGATGATGAGTCTTGCAGAACGGTGTCCTGGTTAATTTATTTTTATGATGTTGCCGCTTGCATCTTTTCCATCGATTCTTGTACAGTATTGCAATGCGAATACTGTTCAAGAGTCCCAACTGCTCTCCACTATCCACTTAATGGGACAATAGCATTCCCAATTGAGTGTAATTGTAAAGGGTCACAAAACACGGTAAAACTATTTCAAATTATGTTTCGATCACCAGGTGATATTTTTTCTATGGTTTATCATGAAAATTATTGTTCAGGAAATAAGTATACTTTTTTATTTGGTTCATTTTCCCTTTTATAAAGTGAGATCTGTGTTTACAATTTGAGAGGTGGATATGGGTACCGCCGCCCCGGGAACCATTTATTGGATAACCAACACCTCTGCCATAGGTCACCCAAAGTTAGCGGTTTACTACGTTTGGTAGCTTAGCAGGGGTGCCCGGGTTCATGGGGTGAGGTTTGTCCTTGGCGGCGGATGCGTCTTCCGACCAGCTGCATGGCAGGCCAGATCAGGAGAGAATGGTTGAGGGAGTCCCTTTGAATCCTCTTGCCGTACTCGCAGTGGGAGGGATGAATTGATACGTCCGTCACTCCTGGACGCCAGATCCCTACCCACCCCTAATACTTTTTTCCTTCCCAGAACTTCCTCTCCTTCCTTTCCTAGAAAGACCCTCCATACAGCATCCCCAAAGATGACATAGGCCCTGATGGGAATTATTTTCCTCAATGCCACCTGTGTGTACCTAATATAAAAAATAAAAAAAAAAACATTGTAGAAGAAGATAATACTAATAAATCAAAACAAAACACGAAACAGACGAGAAGAACCCAGGATTATCTCGAAAGTTTTCAAATAAAATTGAAATGTGTTTCATATGTTTTAGATCGTTTGGGACTCAGATAAGAAGAAGTGGACTAACCTGGACGCAGACGAAGATGAGCAGCAAACCCAAGTCGGGCTTCCTCCCAAAATGTCTGACATCATGCGGCCCAGCGCTAACAATAATAACATTAGGTAACAAACGTCCTTTCTTTTTATACAAGTCTTAACCCCTCAGGCTAATTTTTTCGGTTTTCGGAACAACTCATATAGGTCTCATAGAAATCGTTGTCTCCTTTGATATCGTGGTTAGAAATATGATCAAACTGTATTAACCACTCCGATCTATTGCGATTATGCAAATTTTTCTACTTAAACGAAATGTCATATTTACAAAAACTGTGTTTTTTCCGCTTCGGAATTAAAGCTCTATAAATGAAACATTTCTGAACGTAGCCGAATTTTTAAAGATTACTAAATAAGATTTCAAATTGTTATATTACAAATACATATTAACAAATTTAGAATAAATTTAGTGTAAATATTAAAATTAAGAATGCAAACATAAAAAAAATGTAAAAATGACTCACATGATGTTTTTATGTGCGAAAGCGGTACTAAAATCACGGATTATGTAAAAAAAAAATACTGTAATAAACAATTTAGTCATCTCATTTTTTTACCATTTCATTTAAGAATATTTAATAAAAAAATAACAATGTCTAACGGAGCGTAGGCGATTTGGCGGGTAAATTCTGTATCTACAGAATAGGTCTTTTTATGTATTTCTATGGATAACTTTGAATAGTGATGTGCAGCTTGATTTATTATGGATCATCTACTTTTTGTTTTAGGGATGTCACTAGAACAATAACGGAGTTACAGTGAAACCCTCTTAAGACGTTGAGGGACCGGAAAAAACAAACTTCTTAAGCAGGAAAACCTTATATGTGGGAAAAATTGGGCCAATATTGAGCCGAGGGACCGAAAAAACCAAACTTCTTAAGCCACGAAACGTCTTAAAAGAGAACTTCTTAAGAGGGTTTCACTGTATAACGATTTCTGTGGAAACACACGCGTTGATGTGAAAACACGCTTATTGTACTTGACTGCTAAGGTTATTATATTATATAGTATACTTGCTTATGTATCGGAGTGGTTCAAACAAATTTGGGGTATGTTGTGAGGCTGAAGTTAGTTGGGAAGGAAAGCAGATGGCGAAGAGAACAAATACTGCAAAAACCATTTTTCTTCTGAAGGATCCTTAACACTTCTTCATATCATGAATCTCCCATTATGTGACAAAAAATTGCAACTTTTCTTTTTTTGAAATTACAGCTACCAACCACAAATGCCATCGGGGCACACGCCCCCCCCTCCAGGCTTCTCCGCGCCTCCAGAGCAAGGAGCCCTGCCTCCCAATCCCGCTGTGCCCATGCCCAACATCTTCAAGTTGCAGAAGGGAAGACGTAAGTTGCCCTCATCATACTTATACATTCAATTAGTGATCTCGAGAATAGGCCACTTGCATCACATTTTTTAAAAAAAATTTCCAGTTTAGGCAAAGACATTCTGTATATATATTTTTTTTATTAATCGTATTTTTGAAACCCTGGCGATTTTTTGAAAATTTCAATCCGAAAAATCAGACCATTTTTTATAAACCGGAAAGACGGGACAAAATTTTATGGGTGCGAAAAAACGATAATTACAGTTTGGCAAGAAAGTGTAGAAAATAAATGATGGCGCTGCGATCGTTTTTTAGGTTTTAAATGGTAACTCCAAGATGGCTCATAAGACAATGAATGTATGTTTTTAAAAACACTTAGACCAAAATGCATATTTCATAGCTTATTTGTACTTTCAAAAAATTTCCAAAAAAAACTGGAATTTAAAAGAAGTGAAATAAAACAAAACAAGTTTTAAGTGGGCGTTTATTTCGATATAAAAACGTAGGTACTTAAAATTTTGTGTCTATTAATTCAACACCCGACATTATTGTCTTTGTCCTCAAGTGATTCTTCTTCTTCCGTATCTTCGTCTTCATCCAAACTTATTATCAGTTCATCAATATCAACATATATAGTATTGCCTCATGCATAATATTCTGCCTCAATTTTCATCACGTGTTTGCAACAATTTTTCCAATCATCAGCACTTTTGTGCTATTACATATTATTATTATTATGCTATTTTCCGTTTTCCCGGTGTTTCAAATTTTCCATCTGCCTTTTCCCCTTCCTTGATGATTCATCTTACCGTTGATTCAGATTTACCTGTGTTTGGAAAACATCATTAAAATTATTATTCTATTGAAGGGAAAAAAAACACTAGATAATATTCATTTAGAAAGAAAGAGAAAATTAAGAAAAAAGTAACTTTTCTATGAGTTTAAAGAAATTGCAAATTATTATTTTTTTTTTGTTAATTGAGTTATTCCCCTTTTCTTGTGGCCTTGAATGAATGTCAAATATAAGCGTCAAATTCGGATTTTTAAGCATAATCTCAAATCAGGTTGTAATGGTTATAATCGCTCGAAAATTGGCATAAATCTTGTAATACTAATGAAATTCATTAAAAAAATATACTACGTACCGGTAATTTCTGTAGTTCGTTTGTAAACATCCTCCAAATAACATAGGAGTTTCTTCGTGCTATAACCGGCTAGGCAGCGTTGAAAAACGCAGTATATATAACTTCTCTTGCACCACTACGTATTGGTTTGTTCATTTTTATTCAATTCAAACAATGCACAGGCAAACAATGAAAAAATAATTACTAAACGAGCGATCTTCAGTGTGTTTTACACAATTTAAGTCAGTAAAGCCAATAGCCATAATAAACGTCATTGACAAAGAGAGTATTTCGGTGATAGGTACTTAAAATTTTGTGTCTATTAATTCAACACCCGACATTATTGTCTTTGTCCTCATGTGATTCTTCTTCTTCCGTATCTTCGTCTTCATCCAAACTTATTATCAGTTCATCAATATCAACAAACATATATATTATTGCCTCATGCATAATATTCTGCCTCAATTTTCATCACGTGTTTGCAACAATTTTTCCAATCATCAGCACTTTTGTGCTATTACATATTATTATTATTATGCTATTTTCCGTTTCCCGGTGTTTCAAATTTTCCTTCTGCCTTTTCCCCTTCCTTGACGATTCATCTTACCGTTGATTCAGATTTACCTGTGTGTGGAAAACATCATTAAAATTATTATTCTATAGAAAGTAATTTAATTTAAAAAAAAAATACACTAGATTTATATTCATTTAGAAAGAAAGAAAGAATAAATTAAGAAAAAAGTTACTTCTGTATGAGTTTAGAAATTGCACTTTTTTTTTTAATTGAGTTATTCCCTTTTTCCCGTGGCCTCAACTGTCAAATAGAAGTGTCAAATTCAGATAGCATAACCTCAAATTAGATTGTAATGATTATAATCGCTCGAAAATCGGCATTAATCTTGTAATACTAATGAAATTTATTAAAAAAACTATACTAAATACCATTCATTTCTGCAGTTCGTTTGTAAACATCTTCCAAATTAGATAGGAGCTTTGTCGCGCGATATTCAGCTAGGCAGCATTGAAAAACGCAGTATATAACTTCTCTTGCACCACTACGTATTGGTTTATTAATTTTAATTCATTTCAAACAATGAAAAAAAAATTATTAAACGAGTGATTTTCAGTGTTTTCTACACGATTTAAGTCAGTAAAGCCAAGAGCCATACGAAATGTCATTGACAAATCAAGTATTTCGGTGTTACCATAGTAATGAAAAAATTTAGTTTGAAATTAATAAATTTCTACACTTTCTTGCCAAACTATAGCCGAAAATCATTTAAAAAAAAAAAGAACGTTTTCCACCGAATAGTAATAAATTGTACGGGGTTCTCTTCGTAACATCTGTAAAAACACCGCCATCTTTATCAAAAAATCAAACCAAAGGATAAGTTCGCATAGAACAAACAATAAATCTAGTGAACGTTAAACGCAAATTCAAAAATTCGCCGGAAATCAAAGTGTTGCCATAAAAAAAAAAAAAATTATCAGTGTGAGAGAACATAATCGGAGACGGGAAATTTGGATATAATGGATTTATTTATTTAAAAATAAAAATAAAACTACATTTCTAAAAATTTTTACTAACATTTTCGTAATCTTAGTAAAAAAATCTATCCACACGATTTTTTCCAATGTCGTTATGATATCCATGCAAGGGGCCTATTCCATGGACAGCCAGGCACACTAATATATTCATACTGGAAGAGCTAAACATCCACAATAGGCTATCAACTGTAAGTCTACAGCGTATCTTAACATACTTTGGACACGTTGCTCACTAGATATAGAACTCTTTCCTAACGTCACTGGAAAAGTGTTCGGCAGGAGAAGCAGAGTAAGGTCATTGATTCGTTGGAGTGATCGAATATCAGCTATTTCCGGAACCAGGGTTCCCTTGGCTCTCCACACAGCGCAGAACCGTGAGGGGTGGACAAGTCTTGCCCACTAGAAAAAATAGAGAAGGGAACGACTAAAGCTGGAGTGAGCTCAATGGTTTTGAGTATCTTTGGTAAAGTACAAACCAAACAAACCTCACATTTCCTGTACATAATTAATTTTTATTAATATTAGTTTTATTATTTTTAATTGATAATTAATATTTGACAAGTTAAATAAAGTATTTCAGCAATAAATGCAGACATAATTAGTCTCGACGCCACCTAGCGGGTGATTTAGTACTTAACAATACCTCTCTCACAAAAATAAAGTTGGTTTTTTTCAGTTGGAAAAATGTAATAATGAGTAATTGTCGAATGAAACACTAGTATATATTGAATTATTTGGCGGGTATTAGATAAGCCGCCATAGCTCAGTGGTCAGAGCAGCTGACCGGCAATCAGAGGGACACGGGTTCAATTCCCGTTGGCGGCCAGTATCTTTTCTCGGAAGATTTTTTCAATGTAGATGAGTGTTTCAGTCTGATAATTATTGATTATAATATTTGTTATCTAATATTAGTTTTATTTCAAATCGGTAACTATTTGATGGTTGATATTTTTAAAATAATTTTTTCTATTCACGTTTTAAGTTAAGCAAAAAATATTAAAATAATAAGTTAAATTTTAAGTAACCCCCGACAAAAAAGAGCTGATGACCTTGAAACGCCTGAACAGATTTTCATGAATTGTAGCTAAGAACCATCTTGATCACACTTTGTCATCTTTACAAAAAAAACCGCATCATCGGTCCATTCGTTTAGGAGCTACGATGCCACAGACAGACACACACACACAGTCAAACTTATAACACCCCTCTTTTTGTGTCGGGGGTTAGTAAATAATAAGTTAATTATTAGTTAATCATTAGGTATAAAGTTTTTATTTTATTTTAATATTGTTATTTTTTATTTTAATATTGTTTTTTAATGTTTTATTTAGCCACTCGAGCGATAACTACATACCCAAATTTAGTACTTAGGTGATTTTTATAAATATATATTTTTTTTAAATGAGTTTCTAACCGCTTGCCCGCCAGGCGTATTTGGAAAAAACCGCGCAAAATTAGCTTTTTCCCACTCCGGAAACAAATCGTAAAAAAATATATTTACACGAAAATGAACTGATTTTTTTTATTTCTACACAAACCTGAATAGACACCCTACGTGAAAAAAACAATCCAAGTGTGTTTTCGAAGAAGTTATGACATTGGTACTTCTTTGAAAATGTAAAATATTTACATTTTCAAAGCTTTCACACCCAAAATGACAGTTGAAGTGACGCCGAGGTCGCCAAGTCAACCAAAGATAATTTTTGTACTTTATTCCGAGAGGCTAGGCGCTATGCGGCTTTTTGTTATGTCAAGAACGAGAATGGCCCAAGCTATTCTGACCTTGTTCTTCATACAATTTCTTTATGCATAATGGTCAAAATCGCATCCAAAAAAGTTTTTTTTTTTTATTCCTACCGCGGCCACATACGGCCTAATGGCGGGGGGCGGGGGTCTTGGTAAGCCAAACATATGACTGTATCCAAAGATAATAAAATATAATAAATGTGCTATCCGCAGTTTTTACTAGGTGAGACTGTGCTTCCGGGTGTCGCCGATATTGTTTATCAATTAACGAATTAACTAAATGAATGAATAATTAACGAATAAACTAAACTAACGTTAAACTAAATGAACGAATTCTTTCCGTTTTCAAACTATATTGTTAACCAACACCTTCAAAAAATCAACGAAATGAACAAATTCTTTTCGTATGCAAACTACTCCGATTAGATAGTAGTCTGCCGACAGTCGCATGGACATCATAGCATATCTCTTTTGTATTTCAATATCTTTGCCTGTACCTCACTACATCACTGTGCTGAGGAGTTTACGTGTTTAGTTAAAGCATTGTTTGTATATTGCTGCGAATTTTTAGGTTAAAGAATAATATATTATGTTACGATAAATACAGATTATTTTTTTTATATTTAATGTAAACTGTGTTGTGTTATATTTGGGGTTACTGAGTTCGGGAAAAATTGTGTATCTTTGTTTTAATCCAGACCGAACCAAGTTTTTTGATTTTATGCTATATTGGTTATTATATTAACGTGTGATTGTTTGCAGACATCAAGAAATCGTATGTGGACGTGTTCAACCCCAGTGGGGCCCCCATGAAGCCCCTACCGCCCGCCTCCGAGGTGCTGGGGGCCTCCTTGCAGAGCCCTGCGCCAACCTCCTACTTTGTGCCAGGGGTCTCAAATAACAATAACGAGGTAACTTATTACTAACCACTCCGCAACGTAAGCAGATATACACGTTAATATGACAATAGCAGTCAGTCAATAAGCGTGTTTTCACGTCAACGTGTATGTTTCCACAAAAATCGTTATAACTCCGTTATTGTTCTAGTGACATCCCTAAAACAAAAAGTAAAAGCTCCATAATAAATCAAGCTACCCATCACTATTCAATTTGTCCATAGAAATACAAAAAAATATGTATTCTGTCAGATACATGGTAGACCAAAAAATCGCCTCCTGCCGTTAGACATTGTTTTTTTTTATTAAATATTCTTGTATGAAATGATAAAAAAGTGAGGTGACTAAATTGTTTGTAATACATTTATACAATAGAATAAGTATTGTTTTTACAATAAAACACGTAAAAAGTGCATATTCTCGATAGATCAGAGTGGTTAACACCCCCTTTGTCCAAACTAACAACTACTCAATACAATATGGATAGGAACTCATTCATTCACACAGGGCAATACTATTGCTGTGGTGAGTGATGGCCACTTCTTTTAGCCACAGTCACGCAGAGCTACTGGAACTAAAGAGCCGTTCGGACACGCCAAGAATTTTAGTCGAGTGGACAGTATAGTAGTAACTAAACGTGTCTGAACACCATAATTTTAGAAGAGTGGGTTAGTCAGCTCTTTAGTAGATTCAATCGGTTTGAATCGGCCGTTAAATTGAATTATTCAATTCAATTTGACAGCCGGCGTGGTCTAGCGATAAGGCTTTTGACTCGCAATCCGAAAGTCGCGGGATCGAATCCCGGTGTGGGCAAATAAATTTTGAACTAACTGAACGAATTCTTTCCATATTCAAACTATTCCCATTAGGTAGTCAGTCGGGCGGCCATCATAGCATAACTCTTGTATTTCAATGTCTTTGGCTACAACCAAACTACACCCACTATCAAAGTTATGCGTTTGATGTGCGTAGATACACTTTGTGGTAATATGAGATAATGATATTGGCGACACTCTGCGCTTGGTTTCATGTTAATAATAATTCATGGCCCATATCCTTGTTTCTATTATCTTTGGCTGTGACCAGTGGCGGCTCTCCCCTTAGGACAATGGGTGTTTTTATTTTCCCCAAAATTATAAGACATAATAATAATATTTTTTTACGGAATAAACGGCTCAACGCATCGAATTCTTTACTTGAAATGAACCGCAAAATAATAGCAGTTAGCGGCGACAACTCGCCGGGTGACGAGCAGTGACATCTATCGTGTTAAATGGAAGCTCCAATTCTCACAATATTTAGATCCCTGGGTCAATTTTTGACTTGCCCCCGCCTAGAATATCTTCTGTCTCTATGCGCCCCATACAATAAACGCGATGGCACTATGTTTTTATCCTGGAGTAAAAATTCCCGCGTATAAGTACCATAGAAACCCTAGCGACGTTTTGGACATGACCGAATGTCGTGGAAGGGAGACAGCATTATGAATCTTATGCGTTGTTGAACGAGATGGCGATACAACATAGGTCGGTTTTGCATTTTGCACACATGCCTCGTCCATTGTATTTGGACAAGATTTGGAATAATATTATTTACGTTGTTATCGGCGACGTTTCAAATTTAGTTTGGTGGCACATCGAGAAGTAGATCTTTTCAAATATTATTAATTATTATATTATGATCACTTTTCAACAGACATAGAAAACAGCTTGATTTAAAACAATGTGTGACAGCAGATTCTATAGGTACATTTAATTATCTAGTTACAGGTAAATCATTTGAAAGGGACCCTTGCTTGTTTAGTGGTGTATTAGATAGATAAAAAATATCTAATATAATTTAATAATGAATCTGTTTTTGTTAGGTAGCTGAAAAATGCAAAAAAAAACATCGTCAAATTAAAACGCAAGTCTACATTTAAATAAAATTGATAAATGTCTTTTCTCACCCAATATCTTTGGGCATTTTAGGGGTAAAAGGGGACTGCGGACGTGTGTTTCAAAGTCAATTTTTGTTTTTAAATTTTTGATATTATCGGTTTCTATTTTTTCTAATCTACCTAATTTTGTTTTTATATTTTGGATACTTAGGTACATACTATCGGTGTGCATAACTAATAACTATATTTAAAAATGCCCCCTTTAAAATGATGTGCCAGCAAGTACATGAATTATTTAGTGATTTTGCAATTTATAAAAAATATCCATGTAATTTGAGTTGCGGATTCATGACCCCACCTATCTTCAAATTGATATAGATAATAATATGTCGGCATTTTTCACAATATCAAAAAAAGGTAATTTCACAATTTTTTTTTTCAAATGACCTCCCATACCTGGAGCCCTAGAGCCGCCTCTGGCTGTGACAGATGGACATTGTGAAGCATTTAGCATACCCCAGATAGGCCCTTACATTCAAAGTCTAAAGCCTCGATGACATTGAGCGAGTTTAAAAGCTACCCTCTGAGAAATTCACTATCTGTTAGTAAACTCGCTCAGTGTAATCTTATTACTTGCTAACTAGCAGATTGTTGACAATCTACGAAAAATGTTAAAAGGTCGTCACTTGCTTACGTGCTACTTGCTTACTCGTGACTGGTTTATTTATGCGCTCAAAATGGCGGCAAACAAATAGCTGATTTCGACTGTCAAACATCTGACAGAGTTAGTTCATGCAGGCATCTTTATTCGCGCTACTGGCTAGCTGTGGTACTAGCAGCGCCCTACGAGCTCAGTTTCCTACGCTACTGAGCGAGTGGAGAATTTTGTGTGTCATCATGACAATCTCACTCGCAGATTCACCCGCTTTTAAACTTGATAGATAGTAGCTTGTAAACTCTCTCAATGGGAGTAAATAGCTTGTAGAGGTCCTAGCTGAATAACCAATAATTGCTTATATTAAATTAGTTTTTATACGCCCCGGGTCCTCGACCATATTTTGTCAGAGTTAAAAAATTTGGGCTTTGCAATAAAATCCAAATAAATGGAATATTTCTGAATGTATCCGAAAACTGAAAACTGTTTTCGAAAGATGATAAAATACGCTTTCAAATTTTGTAATCCCAAATAAACATATAATTTTTTAAATGTAAAAATTTTGCAGGCCTACATGAAAAAGTTTTAAAAATGGTTCACCTTACATTTTTTTCTAACAAAAAAAACATAAATATTATATTAGACAAATGTATTATAATAGTTATTGTCACCTCACTTTTTTGTCGTTTCATGTAATAATAATTAGTTAAAAATTCCCAAAGTTAAATTTTTATTTTTCAAATTGCGATCCGAAACTTTGGTTTCATAAATGTACTAGCAGACCCGGCCACACGTTGCTCTGTCTAACGAAACCTTTATAACCTATGCCATCTGTTAAATCAAATCCACACCAAGCTGACCGCTGCCGGTTGGCCAGATATATTATGTATTTCAACCAATACAAAACCTTGCCAAATTATATATCTTAAAACCTTCCTCATAAACCACTCTATCTATTGGTGAAAACCTCATGAAAATCCGTTGCGTAGTTTAAAAGATCTAAGCGCACAAACAGCGTGATCGGCTTAATTTTATACTTAGTAAAGATACATTTTACTACTTGTGTTATTAATTTTTAGATTTGAATATAAAGCGTGGTGTTTTCTCTTTCTAACACTGCTTAGATCATATATCTCACCATGATAGTAAGGGAGACACAATGATTTCTACTAGACCTATGTGAGTTGTTCGGTAAAGCCAACAAATTAGCTTGACAGGTTAACTAATATTTATTAATTTGATGTAATTTTGTTTTTCAGGGAGGAGCCCCAACATTCTACAATCCAGCAAACTACTGAAAATAAAAATTATTTACATAGATCCCTATATATTAAATATTTAGTCCAATTTGTTGAACATTAAATGTGTATGTATTATAATAATTTTGTCCTATATATATATTTTTTTTTTTTATTATGTTATGCTTTTAGTTTGCGAAAGTAATGGCATCTGAGAAATATAATATAATTTTTATTTAATGTAATGATATTCGTAATTCCATAATTTATTGTCTGTGTTTATATTTTTTCATTGCATATTTTTTCTCCCATCAAACTATATTTTGCTGGCTAGATAAATCATAAGGAATATTCATAAATAACTATTGTCCCCATACAGTGGAAATTGTTTAAGAAAAAATGGGATGACAAATAATATTATTAATTATTTTGTGTTATTAGAAATAAAAAGAAACTCGTCAATGCTTTTGATGTCATAATGATTTGAGATTATTTTTTTGTAAATAATTGATTTTATAACACTTGTTGTGTTTTGTTGATTAATTATTGTTAGAAACATCTGATACATAACCTATAAAATATTTAATATTCTGCCAGCCAAATAAATTCAACGGTAATCTGTGATCGATTAATTTGAGTCGTTAACATCGGTTGTTACCAATAAAGCTGAGCGATTGTTTAGCTGTAATTTGACGTAAGTCATGTCCAAACGTTAAGCCTCTCTGTTTTTGCGAGGCTCGAGGAAGTGGTGGAGGGAAAGGAGATATTGAAGATGAAAGTTGGGAAGCTCCTAGATATTACAGCTTGTACTTCCCAACTTCTTCTCCGTAGTCTTATCCTTCCCAATCTCACAACAATCCCGGAATGGGTATGCCATGGTCCCACTGACTAGTGTTTGGGAGCAGTTGGGACTCGTGTGCAGTAATCACATAATTAAAAAATATATATATTGTAATTTCGATCTGGTCCTTCACCACTTGAATGATAATCTCTTATTTGAATATTTTAAAAAAATGTCTTGAGCGACAGACATTTCTGGACTTTCAGTTTGGGATTCGACAACGCTCATTTAAAAATCAAACCTCCGAATATTAATTCATAGACCTACAAACTGTTTACTGTGGTTTAAAACCAATGCATCCACATATATTTCTCCATTTATCCCACATTTTTAAGTTTTATAAAAAAAAAACATGAAAATCGAATTTATAAATGCGTGAATTCTGTATGTTAGTTACCGAGTTTGCCCGATCTTGTACTTATTTGAAGGAATATTGAATATTACTTTTTTCTGTATGTTTTCTATGGTCTACCAGAAATGTCTATAGTCATTTGCATTAGAAAACAATTTAAAATGGCATCTGCACGCAGACTACAAGGTACAAAACATTGTCTAGAATATTCCATGAACAGTACATCAGTAACATCCTTTGGTATTCGATAGAAACTTAATCAAGCTATTAACTAAACATATTAGCTTTTGCGGGATTTAAATAAATTCATAAAAATCAACTACCTGCAGCTGCTCAAATTTGGGTAGCTATCGCTTGATGGCATTAGCGGTGCTACCCAATTTTGGGTACCTATCGCTTGATGGAATTAGTGTTGCTACCCAATTATGGGTAGCTATCGCTTGATGGCATTAGCGGTGCCACCCAACCTTGGTTAGCTATCACTCGACTGCATTAACGGTGCTACCCAACTGGGTAGCTACCGCTCTAATGGCTAAACATAGGTTAAGCTAAGACTTCAATTCTAAATGGCGGCATAAATCACATTGCTTGTCGAGTTTAGATTACATACAATTTATTTTGTTAATCATTTTTCGAAAAAAAACAAATTCCGCTGTATTAAAATTATATTTTTTTGATGCTAATGCAGAATTTATTAAAAATGCTTGAATGTGATATATTATGAACTAGATTGTTTGTTTGAAAAAAAAAAGGTTATATATGTGCTAGGATAATTATCAAGGTATCATTTATGTATAATTTAATTAATTTTTAAAAATTATTATCATGGTTGTTGCAATAAATAATTAAATATAATGTCTTTTTCATTTCACTTTATTGTTATTGGTAAAAGTTAGCTGAATATCCAATTATTAGACGTCATTAGGGGGCATACATTAATTACTTGAGCTCAAAATGGGGGGGTCCAGTAAAATCTCACCAAATCTTGAATAGTTTTTCAGCGTATTGTCGCGATCATATTTACCTCAACGGGGGGGGGGGGGGGGCATAATGGGATAGCATTGGGAGAGATGGGACCCCAGATACACCAATGATCTCACGTGAGGGGAGGGAGGTCCCACCAAATTTCACTTAATCTCACCAAAGGGGGGGGGGGGCTAAATTGGAAAATAAACTGCTCACATAATTAATGTATGCCCCCTTACTTATATTAAATCACAAAGGTAATTTTATTACATAAATCGGGATTTATTGAATTTATTTTTTTCTTTTTAATCCCTCGGGCCTCGACCATATTTTGTCATAGGGTCAAAATATTTTCATTTTGTTACAAGGCCATTTTCAAACCGTTTACAATTTTTTCACATAAAACGTCCCTAAATGGCCCACTGATTTTGACTTGTTTATGGAGTCCTATTAAAAGGTAAGCTATAATTTTGGACACTACTTTTATAGTTGGGGTGTGTTTAACCTTTTAAATGCCAGTAGGTAGAAATGTAGCTGTGCACAGCAGGCCGTGAACTTTTAATCAAAATAAATCATTTTTAAATCTTATTTAAAAAATCAAAATAAAAAAATTAAAATCATCCCAATAGATGTCTCTGTGTGTTCCATATTTTAAATTATTAAAAAATGGGACATATGTATGATACAGAGGCTCAAAAAGAGCGAGAATACTCGCTATTTTTCTATGGCCGGCCTGCTGGGCACGGCCAAGAATGCGAGATATCTCGCTCTTGGCACAGAAACGGTTAAGTACTATACAAAAAAATTCATTGAAATGCACATATTATTTTTGGAGATATATCAGTTTAAAACAAATTACTTTTTCTCAAATGGTTCCTTGCTATCGCCTGCCTGAAGAGATTAAAGATGTTAGGATTACACTAATCATAGTACATATGTTTATACTTAATGATACCAAATCATTATCATAACATTTGGTGATAGGAATGGATCACATAAGATTAAAATTAAATCATTTAATTGTTATCTTATAAATTTGGCAATATTCATTTTCCAGCTTATGTTAAGCGGGGTCTCCTCCGACCATGAACATGAACATTTGCTTACACATTTGCTTGAACATTACTATAAACATTTATGTTTTTCCGTCTCCTCCGATTGTTGAAACGTTGGTGCGAAGTGGATGTGGCCACACACATTTTGTCCAGTGGTCTGGTGAAGACATATCTACCCACTGAACACTTGACGTTAACATAAATGTCAAGATGATTTCTGATGAGAAAGAGATGCTGCTACATCAGGGAGAAAATACAGATTTCATAGATATTTTAATATAAATTTATTTATTAGGAAAGATTTCAGGCTATTATCTATTATTACATGACGAAGATCGATTATCGATTATTATTATACTATTATCGATTATTACACGTAGACGAAATTTAAGAATTTCGTCTACGTAAATAATTATGTAGACGTCAAAAAACGTCAAGTTCTGATGGGGAAGAGATTCTTAAGTTTTTTTAAATTATCATAAAAACACAGATTTCAAGTTAGACCGTACCACCTCGAAATAGGTATTTTTTTATCAGGAATTAAGAATAGAATACCGATTTGAATTGGGCAATTTCTTCCGTGTTTCTGAAACCGATTTTGAAGAACTGGATTTAATTATACTACATGTGCAAGAAACATTTCACCAGAAACACGTATTGGCATTACATTAATATTTCTGGCTGCTAGCATTCATACAAGACCTAAATGTACCATTTAAGAATTTCAAAACAAGTATTATCATAAATTGTTACAAAGGTTTATTGTGTCCTCTACATAATTAATAGACTTTATTTGCAGGTGAGTTCATGGTAGAAATAATCATCCATTATGACAGTATTTATTTACAATTTATTAAACTCATAATTATTAGGCTCACGCAGTTGACATAACCCCAAAAACTTGTTCGATTTATTCTCCATGACTAACCGTATCGTGGGGCTGCTATAAAAAATGAACTTATCCTCATTTCACCCGGGAGAAAAAAATGTGAACATTGCGTCTGCAAACAAGAATTGTTCAAAGCCACGAACATTGTGTTTGCAAACAAGAATTGTTCAGAGCTACGCCACCATTGATAATTTATAGTAATGTTCAAGCAAATGTTCATATCAGAGGTCACAGGAGACCAGGCTTTAGTGTGGAATATTAGCACATAAACATATCGTAGTTGGTGTCTGACATATTTCTACAAAGCAGTGTATTATAGCACAGACAGTAGAGTCGAATCGATCGAATAATTTTACACAACCTGAGTCGATCACCCGATGGTGAAGTGATCAGGTTGGATCACTTGGAAAAATTGCCATAGATAGATCAACGTGCCACCGCTGACAGCAATGTTGGTCGAAGTTAAAAATACCCGATCTTTGATATGGTTTGATGTAGGTAGGTAGTATGCAGTAGACCATAGATGTATAAATTGTGTAGACCAGGTGTCTCGAATCTCGTTCTTGTGACACAGAAATAGAGATGCTTAATCTGAAATTGACTGTCACTGCTGTTCCAGGTTCCAGTTACCGGAGATTGACACACAGAACAACTTATTCATTATACAATTACTTTCGAACTGGTTCCCAGTGGCAGAAAGGTTTATCGGTGTGCAGATGGCTAATATGATCTAATTGGGAAACTAGGTGCAAAATTGCCATATCTGTCATGAGAATGAGATTCGAGATGCTCGGTCTACAAAATATATATATTGATGGTCGCTTGCCATGAGCTCATCGATCAAATGCTCGAATCCTTTTTAAAAAAGTAACCCGGTCGATCATTGGTGCTGTCTGATTGGGTTAAAATGATCAGGCAGTTCACGATCGACCCAGGGATAATAGGCAGAATTGCCTGGAATAGATTATTATGATCAAAAACACTTGTTTTTTATTCTTTATTTTTGGTCGGTTGATTCGATCATTGGGTACTTTTTATGTTTTCCCATTCACACAGGCTTCAGATCCACCTATCTCTATTAGTTGACAATATTTCATTTTTATCGAGAACGATCAGTTTAAAAAAGGGTCGGTTTCTGCTGCCAAACCCCAATTAATCTTTATTATCACCGCCTTTCGCTTCTGTATTCATTTCTACTTCTATCATCGTCTCGTTGTGGTTTCATATCGACAACGATGGGTTTTAAAAAAGGTCGTTCTCTGCAGCCAAATCTCAACTGGCCTGACTCCTTGTTGCCCCCAAAACCACCTCCAAATCTCCTGGGCTTCCACCCCGGCATGGTCCTCTCCAGTTCGTAGTCCACCAGAATCTCAGAGTTGTCGATGAATTCCTTGTGCATCTCTTTGTGAGCTGCCCGAGCCGATTTTGAAGAGTCGTATTCAACAAAAGCGTAGCATTTAGACTTGCCCGTGACGATGTCGCGAACCAATCGGGATGAAACGATCTTGCCGTGCTTTGAGAATTGTTCCACTATGGTATCCTGGAATTTAAAAGACAAACAATTTATAATAAAAAATAAAAAATCAGGACTTTTTATTCATTACCCCTAAGATCATCATATCGTTCCATAGCCGGCCTGTTAAACTTAAGAACGGTCGTAGAAACTCTTGTGATAAATGTCAACCGTGTAAAAATGTCGGGCAAGCATTTTGCTTGTTTTCATCTGTACACCGGTGCTGAAATTGAAACTGTGCACCCTGAATAAATAATTTTGATCCGGAATCATAAAAAAAAGTGGTATCAGTTGGTAACAGAGTGACAGATACTCTTAGTGTCGCCCAGGGAAAATGTCACCATTGGATTGAAAAAGTGCTTGAAATGAAAAAGTGCCTGAAATGACTTTGGCGTTTGGATTTGAATAGTCAAGTACTTTCCAACTTTAATCTTCCCCGTTTCCTTCACTACTTTCAGCGCCACAACCACCCATTTGGGATTACGTAGTCTTATTGGGTACTTCCGGTTAAAAATCTATGATATTGGAGCCGAATCCGAAGGATTCGAGCAGCTGTTTTTTATATACAATTTTTTCAAGATTGATTATTAATTGTACAAAAAATATTCCAAGTATAATTTAAAACTAAATGAAAACCACACAGAATAAAACCAACTCAGAATCACCTCAGAAAGGTCATTAAGAGTGATGATAAAATAAAAAAAACAATGGTTAACCCTGCAGTGGTCGCGCTCTTAAAAGTAACGCCAGTGGTCGCGTGGATTACATATGTAGGCCATTTTTAAACCAAAAAAAAAGTAAGTGAAATCATTTAGAATTATTGTGTATTTATGTTTTAATCTTATAATCTAAGCATTGTTTATTAGAAATAAGCAACATAAATTAAACATAACAATTAACCAAAACATAAATGAACTCATTTTTTAAACTAAAAATTACATCTTTCACTTTTATTGATAAAAAAAACATATACTAATTTAATTGCTGATTTCTGAGCAGGATAAACATAAAATTATAGAATGACCAAAAATTGAATTTTTTTGCATTTTGCATACATTTTTCGTATAGGCAAAATGTGTTACGTAATTGGTCGCGCGGATTACAGGTGTAGACCATGGACTTTGCGGAGCTCCTGTAATACAACCAATCAGCGCCGGATCTGCCATACGTTCAAAAACGTGCAAAAACCTGGCGCCAACTCCGAAGGGGCGCCGTGAGAAAATAAATATTGTATTAAAATTTAGTTATAATATTCCCTGAATCGTTTAAAAATTACCCATAGTACGAAATAATTTTTACGCTCTAGCAACACTTTCCAAAGAAACAGAATACGCACGCATCAGGTTGAAATCAACGGCTTACGAATTTATATTCAGTTACAGAATTTTTTTACAAATTCCATATATTTAGTTGAAACGTAAGAACTATTTTTCCATATATCTTTTACGACGAATGGGTGCGATCCTAATTCAATAACCAATCACAGCGCAGTTTTTTTTGTTCCTGTGAATCAAACAAACCGACTTGCGCCTTTGAAAATGCTGACAAATTTTGTTAGTGTGTTGTCCGTATGCTCGCTATTGTTTTATTTCAAAGATATGGGTTTTGTTTCTATTATCTGTGTTTTATTTTGTACGATTTAAGTCTCTAGGAGAAGGTAGTTAAAGACCATTTTCTTATGAAATCTTCAGTAAATTCCATTAACAAAAGCATCGCACGGTTTGCAGGATTTGCAAGTTAAACGTGTTGACAGTTATTTGAAGTTCGATAAATGTATAATTAATATCTATTAGATTTGTTGGATTTGTTATTTTACGGCGTCTTTCGTAAGCCGTTGATACCATACGTCAGTGTTTAGTGTTTGTTCGCTCAACACAGGGGAAATGCAAGGTACAAATTTGAGGTTATATTCTTATTAGATTTTAAAATTTATAACTAAATTTCTATTAGTTCTTAGAGGTTATAAAAGTACTGTGGATTACAATGAATAGAATAATAATTTAAAAAAACTTTCAGGCTCGCAGAATCTAAAACGTAGAATTAAAGAGCAGAATGACATAAAAAAACTCGTATCCATTGGGAATTTTTTTATTCCAATTTCTCCAGCACCGATAAAAAATATATGTCTTGATTTCATTTGATAAATTAGTGTAAAAAAAATAATTAAATAAAAAAAATAAAAAAATGGGGTCAACGAATTTTTAATCAAAATAAAAATGTAGGGGGGGGGGCGCCATCGGCACCTACTGCACAGGGCGCCAGATTTCGTAAATCCGGCCCTGCAACCAATGCGTGCCTGACACTAGCGCTGAGCTGAACACGTCCGTAAGTTATCCAACTTAAAATACACGGAAGATAAAATTATTCGTGCCACCCGTTTTTGAGCAATCTTTAATTTTGCATGAGTGGATTACATATGTAATCCACTCATATGTAATCCACTCATCGACCACTCCAGGGTTAAATAGGTTAAGTTAGGTTAGGGTTACCGGCTATTTTAAAAATATTTTTTCATAGCTTTTAATGACCTTTCTGAGGTGTTTCTGAGTTGGTTTCATTCTGAGTTGGCATGGAACCAAAAAAAACACATCGATATTTTATTAGAAAAATGTACTATAAACGTAATCATCACCTCACTTTTTTATCGTTTCATGTGAAAATAATTAATAAAAAAATCACAAAGGTTCTTCATTTTTTTTCAAATTGTGGTCGAAAACTTTGGTTTCATAAAGGTGTACATTTGAATGTAATAGCGTGGTGTTTTCTCTTTCCAAAACGTTTAGATCATACTTCTTAATATGATAGTAAGGGAGACACAGCGATTTCTATGAGACGTATGCGATTTGTTCCTAAAACCGAATAAACAGGTGATGGATTACATCCTGATGGATTAAGAATAATAAAAAAGTCTTATTTTTTATACTATTCTTCTTCTTTGTGTGCCCTATAAGGTCCCCCCGACGTTGGCGATCACTCTTGAAAAGGTCTCTCTGTCTTGCGCTGCCCGGAATAGCTCCTCCACACTTCTAACGCCGGTCCACTCTCGTATATTTTGCAGCGAAGACATTTGTCTCCTACCAGGCCCTCAGCGTCCCTCTATCTTCAATATTAAATGGAGCAAGTGATACTTCTCCCCTCGAAGTATATGACCCAGATACGAAATTTTCTTGATTTTTATTAATGTAAGCATTTCTCTATCCCTTCTAACCCCACCTGAGAATTTCTGTGTTGGTGATCATGTCGGTCCATGGAACCTTGAGCATTCCCCGGTGAAGCCACATTTCGAAAGCCTTATTTATATTATTGATAAATTTTAAATATCTAATAAAGCCACGCAGTGTGAATGTTTGACTTGATGTGCTGAGCGGTTTACGGTTTAACCTTTTAAATGCCAGTAGGTAGAAATGTAGCTGTGCACAGCAGGCCGTGAACTTTTAATCAAAATAAATCATTTTTACACCTAATTTAAAAAAAAAAAAAAAAAAACGAAATCATCCCAATGTCGTCTCTGTGTGTTCCATATTTTAAATTAATAAAAAACGGGACATATGTATGATACAGAGGCTCAAAAAGAGCGAATAAACTCGCTATTTTTCTATGGCCGGCCTGCTGGACACGACCAAGGATGCGAGAAATCTCGTTCTTGGCACAGAAGCGATTAATATTGTTTTAAAATTGATTCATCAATATTGACTTGTCAAAAATTTCTTTTTTATCCAAGTATTAAAAAATGAACACATACATAATAATATTTCAATCTTATCATTACGCCACTACTTGGAAGTGATCAGATAAACATTATCATTTATTAAAATTGATAATAAATTCATTACAGAGATAGTCTTCATTTAGAAGACACACAAGTTTACAATTTAATTTTAAATACATACAGAAAAATTCTAATTTGCATGTATTATAAAATAATCAGTGATCATGTCGGAAAAATTGAAACTAGTTGTAGTGGGGGACGGTGCAGTGGGAAAAACATCTCTGCTGATGGCTTATTTGCACGGAACATTCACCGAGGCATACCTCCCTACTGTATTCGAAAACTTCACCGCTGTAATTAAAGTGAAGGGTACAAATAAGGAGCATAAGTTACTACTCTGCGATACGGCCGGGCAAGAAGACTACAGTAGATTGCGTCCTCTTGCGTACCCTAAAACTAATGTTTTTCTTTTATGCTGCTCTGTTGTGCTGCCCAGCTCTTTCGGCAATGCTAGTACCACCTGGGTGCCTGAGCTAACACACCATGCTCCTCGTGTCCCTTTCATATTGGTGGGCACACAGGCTGATCTAAGAGAAGACCAACAATACCTGCTCAAAACGCAAAGGAAGCCCGTGTCACAAGCAGAGGGGAAGAAACAAGCTGGGAAGATGGGCGCCATCATGTACATGGAGTGCTCAGCCAAGACTCAGTATAACGTGAAGGATTTATTTGAGGAAGCGCTTATTGTGGCTTTGAACGGACCTTTAAAAGTTGCCAAAAAGAAGCAATGTGTCCTCCTTTAAGATTTCGTTGGAGTTTACTTTAAGTGCTGAATTTAACCTTTTTTAAATTCAGTAATTTTCAAATAAAAATAAAGTAAAATGTATATTCATCATTCTGTCACTTAGTTATTATTATTATATTATACTAGCGAGTACCCGTTGCGTTGCAATGCCACACAAAGACAGAAAGTGTTTGTGTCCTAATTCTGTTTATTGGAGTGCTTTTGGATACTCATTTTTTTTTTCCATCTGGTGCGTTACATGAATAAATCGAAAGGTTTGCCACACAGGGCTAACCGTGTTAGAAGCATGAATTTTCCAAATTTACCCATCGCTATCCCCTACCGCTAATATGTCTCCCGCGTTCCCGTCACTCCTTCCCCACCTTTCTTCTTTCCCCTCCCCGTCACACCTTCCCTCCCTGCCTCTAAACTCTATGAAATAAACATAGTTTTCAAGCAAATCGCGCGTCACCTATTGTAATTTTTTAAATTAAAATTTCATAACGCCAGAGCTCACCAGTATGTATAGAAACCTTCACGGGCGTGCATACAAAAAATTACTAAAGTTTCATCGTAATCGGATGAATGGTTTAGAAACACATAAGGGACAAACAAAGAAACATAAGATAAAGAACAGCTTATACATTTTCAAATAAAATGTCATTTGTCACTTATGTAATCCCTATAAAAATGAAAATAATAAATTATATTAACAATTTTCTGACAAATATTGACTTTGTTTCATTATTATAAATAATACTGTTTAACAGGTTCGCTCCCTGCTTGTGACGCAGAGTGGTCGGAGCCACTCTTGTAGTCGGCTTTGTTGTTGAACATTGTACTGATATTTTAGTTTTCCAAAATTTTCAAGGTTATTGTTGTAAGGGGCTATTTAAAATTGAGTAGGGATAACACAAACAAGATAAAATTAAATTAAATTAAATGAATAAACCTTACCAAGTGTTGAGTGCTTCAATCAGTACCAATTTTTATTTTTTATTTATCTAAAAGGTAAGTACCTACGTAATATTTTTAAAGATAAGTAATAATATTTTTGAACATAATGAATTACATTGTTTTTTTATATATTTATTTTCAAATATTTTAATACTACTCTTCCATGGAAGCAGTAGCTTGTGGCTGGAAGAAGTGTTTTATTATAGATATTTAATATCATTAACTTCGGGAGGTGATTCTACATGATTGTATAAGTAAAAAAGATAAATAACTTTTTTCGAAATTCCAACTTTTAGGGGTAGTTTTGTGGTAAAAAGATAAAATTAGACCGGTGTGTGCGGGCAGCATTATTATACCAAGCAACGTTGCAACAACCACGTCCGGCAGGCTGACAGCAATTTTAGCGGGTAATTTTTACCTTACACTAAGGATTTTTAGTAGGTATGTCTTTTTGTATAAAAAAAAAAAGTTTTTTTAAGAATTTCAGAAAAAGTTATTAATCTTTTTTACTCTTACCATAATTCAGAATCACCTCCCAAAGTTAATGCACTTTAACCCCGGACACCCTGTATATTATAAAAGAAAGTTAAAAAAAACATGCGGCTCGCAAAAACTAAGAAACGAGTCTCGGTACGATCAAGGGAGTTATATGGTGTGGTGGATCTCTATCCTCCCTCCAGGATGTAGGTTCCCGTTTTTACCTAAAGAGCGTGCTTTTGAAGATATAAGGGCTGGAAGTTTCACCCTCTTGAAATTTCTAGAACAGTCTTCCAGAAAGTTCTAGAAGGTTCCATGGAGCTCTAGAAAGTTCTGGAAGGAGTGGCGGAGTATGTCATGGAATGGTCAGGAATAGAGAATCGGGAACATCATTGTGGAACATTCCAGAACACTCTCGAACGTTGTTCTGAGCGAAGCCGGGTAACCCAGCTAGTAATTAATAATACTATGGTTACCTACATGTATTATATATATGCTACATTTTAACCACTCAGCAACATAAGCAGATATACACGTTAATATGCCGACATCAGTTAAGTACAATAAGCGTGTTTACACGTCAACGCTTATGTTTATACAGAAATCGTCATAACTCCGTTATTGTTCTAGTGACATCCCTAAAGCAAAAAGTAGAAGCTCCATAATAAATCAAGCTACCCATCACTATTCAAGATATTCAAAGAAATAGATAAAAAAAATCTTTTCTGTCAGATACATGATAGACCGCCAAATTGCCTATCCACTGTTCGACATCGTTATTTTTTTATTAAATATTCTTGTATGAAATGATAAAAAAGCGAGGTGACCAAATTGTTTATTATACATTTATAAGATAGAATAAATATTGTCTTTTATATAATCCGTGATTTTAGTACCGTTTTCACATAAAAACATCACGTGAGTCATTTTTTCATTTTTTTAATGTTTGCATTCTAAATTTTAATGTTTTCAAATGTTAATATTTATTTGTAACATAACAATTTGAAAGCTTATTTCATATCCTTTCAAAAACAGTTTTTAGTATTCGGCTAAGTTCGGAAATGTTTCATTTATAGAGCTTTAATTGTGAAGCGGAAATAACATTAAGTTTTCGTAAATCTATATTCGCGATGTATCGGAGTGGTTAAGTAAATTACAGTGAGAAATTAGAAAATAATATATTGTAAATCTTTAAGATGTCATGTAATAGTTTGCTAGCAATATTATACTGCATAATGTATCTAAAAATATTGTATGTAATTAGTAATTAATAATAAAACAAAATTTAACTTAAAGATAAATAAGTTTCTTTTTTCTAAAATATTATGTTTTTTTATTTATTTACTAGGTACTTTAATTTTACTAATTATTTGTGATGAAATTAAATAAATTACAAATTTATATTCCCAATTTTCTGTATGCTTTTCACTCGCCACATGGGCAACTGGCGACCGGTCGCGAGAGTGTCGTGAGTCACGGGGTGTGGGGGACGCAGGCCGGTGGTTCCTAGTTCCTAGTGTTCCTACTACTCACTAATACCGGAGAACTCGCGATTTGGGAGTGGAGCGGAGCGCGAACACGGGGACCCCGGCTGGTGGAGGCATTCGGGTTCCCGGTCCGACTTCGAGTTTCGGGTTTGGGACCGAGCCCGAGTTCCGCGACCGGGTTCTCTTGGAGTGGTCGATTTTAAAAAGGAATAGGAGTAGGAACCGCTTCTCGCAAAGGAGCGGATCACACGAGCCCATTCCAGCTGAACCATAGACACATCATCCGCAAAGACCTTGACAAACCTCATCCCATGAACCCGGGCACTCCTGCTAAGTCACCAAATGTAGCGAACCACTTGGGGTGACCTATGGCAGAGGTGTTGGTTATCCAATAAATGGTTCCCGAGGCGGCGATACCCATATCCGCCTACCAATTTGAACTTAACCCCTTGAATAGCAGGAGACCATATTTGTCCCAACGCACATAGGTCTCGTATAAAAAGCTGTAACTCCCTTACTAACATAGTGAGAAATATGTTCTAAACGGTTTTAGAAAGAGAAAACAACACGCTTTATATTCCAATCATAGTCACCAAATAGCCACCAAAAAAGTAAAATGTACACTTTTATGTATACAAAGTTTTGAATCGCAAATTGAAAAAAAATATTGAAAATTCGGGAATTTTTTATAAATTATTTTTACATAAAGCGACAAACAAGTGAGATTACAATATGTGTTTGCTATACGTTTGTCTAATAAAATATGTGTTTTTATTAGTCTAATAAAATATGTGTTTTCTATCAGTAACTTTAGTTAGAAAAAACGTAAGGTGAGCCATTTTTAAAACTTTTTTATGTTTGTATGCAAAAATTTTATAATTTAAAAAATATATGTTTATTTAGAATTATATAATTTGAAAGCGTATTTCATCACCCTTCTAAAACAGTTTTTAGTTTTTGAATGTGCTCAGAAATATTCGAAATATTTGCATTTTATTGTAAAGCGAAAATATTTTGAACATCTGAAAAAAATGCCAAATTTTTTAAGGGTTAATGTTATAGTAGTCGTTTTTTTATTTGCAAAGGTGTTGTACCTATGTGTTAGTGATTATGTTTTTTAAATTGAATTTTAATTGCTTTAATTTGAATTTTGATCATTTGATTTATTATGTAAAAATATAATATACATATAATTATAGGTACATATATTAGAGGCACTGCTGAAAACCAGCTGCATCCTGGGAGAAATTCGGAATGTCCAGCTGAGCAATGAACAGTTTGCCAATAGAATCAATAAAGTCAAAGAAAATAAAGGCGGAATTACACTTGTCTGTCGTGTCGTGACGTGTCAGAACGGTATCGGATTCGTACTTTTAGTATGGTGACGTTTATATTAGTCTGGTCATGTCGTGATGAAAATCACTAAATGTATGAAACCGATACTGTTCTGACGCGTCACGACACAACACGACAGACAAATGTAATTCCGCCTTAAGAAGCATAAACATTTTTTTATTTGTTTTACATGGTACGTAATGATAATTTTACATCTTAGGTTTTTTACTACTCTTCCATTGAAAGCATTTGCTTGCAAGGGCGTAGATAGGATTTTGTTAAGGGGTGGGCAGGCGGGGGAGGGGGGGGGGGGTAGAGAAGTGTGACAAGGGGTATGGAAGGTTATCAGCTCTGTGACGTCACATGTAAAAAAAAATTTTACTTTTGTTTTGATTATTTTTAGATGTAAAATTGCAAAATATGTGACGTCACCCTAGGGGGGAGGGGGATCTCACAAATGTGACAGGGAGGGGGGGGGGGGGGAAAACATGAAATTCGTGTGACGTTATTTATGGATGGCCCCTTGGCTCATGTGGGCATTTTGTTAACGAGGTACTAACTAAAATTTTGGCTGACTAACTTGAGTATAAGTCCCAATTATGTGTCTGAGGCCCTCAGGGCCCTAACCGTATTTTAAATTATAAGAAAAGAAGCAATAAAACAATTAAAGACAGATGTTTTACTTCAAAAATACATTTGAAACCGTATATGGTCGAAGTTATACAAATTCACGTAAAAATAATACATAAAAAAAGGAAAAGTAAAATACAAATAAACGTACAATCTTTAGTTAGATACGTAAGTTATGCGGGTACAAAAAAAGCTTTTCTAATACTTATCCCAACTTTCCACGATGCACACAAAAATTATAAACTGAAAAGGTAATAATAAAAATTAAATTGATTCTCACAAACAATAGGCTACCGAAGTAATATTACTTAACGGTTTGTGAGCATTCCTGCATCTTTTAGGGGGGGGGCAGCTGCCCCCCCTGCCCATACCTCGCTATGCCCTTGTTTACTTGTATATGGAAGGGAAGTGTACATAAATGTTGTTAGTAGTTCATACTTAAATAATTCATTGTACATAAATAAATATATGTGTGCTGTAGTATTTTTTTTTATAATAAATAATATGTAACAATGTATTAACAAATAAATGTTTATTATCATTATGTTATTTAATTTTATTATATATTTTACATCTTACACTGGTTGCATATTTTATTTAATTTGCTAATCTTATTTTTTATCTAAAAAAAGTGAGTTTTCTGAGAAAGATGATAATATAACAGATATGTAATTAAAAATGTTGTAAATTTGCCATAAATAATTTATATAACAATGCTTACAATTTTTATTAGAAAATGCAAATTTCAATATTAAAAAAAAGAACAAATTATGATTCAAAACATTCACAAAGTAAACTCTCACATGAAATCTTAAAGCAAGACACATTTCTTCTCCTTATTTTGCTCAGGTTTGGTCAGGGCCGTGATAAGTGCTTCCTTAAACAATGTCGTCACATTAAACTTAGTTTTAGCTGAGCACTCCACGTACTTGATGGCTCCCATCCTCTTGGCCAGTTTCACTCCTTCCTCCCGAGACACAGGTTTCTTTTTCATCTCGCGCACAAACTCAAAGTCTTCTCTTAAGTCAACCTGTGTACCCACCAAGAAGAAAGGGGCCTCAGGACGGTGATGCTGTAACTCTGGTTTCCAGACATTCATAGCGTTAGAGAAAGAGACGGGAATCACAACCGAACAGCAGATGAAAAAGATGTCCGTTTGAGGGTAAGCAAGCGGGCGTAACCTATCGTAGGTTTCTTGTCCGGACGTATCGCAAAGTAGGAACTGGTAGTCCACATCCTTCACATTGATACGAACAGAGAAATTATCGAATACAGTCGGGACGTACTCTTTACTGAATGTTCCTTTGCAATACGATATCAGAAGAGAAGTTTTTCCCACTGCACCATCGCCCACTATGACTAGCTTCGCTTGAGGCAATGTCATGATCACTGATCACACAGTTCAATTAACTTATTTTGTAAATTAGATTTTTTTTGTATTGTAAGCAGAACATCGGTTTCACAAACTTTTCAAATAAGACTACAATATGAATAATAAATTTTATCATTTCCTGATATGTTCTAAGTTTAAGATAAGATTAAAATCACACGTCACAAGAAACTTTGGTCGAAGAAAAATTCTTTAATGTTATTTAAAACATGATAACTAAGCCAGTAGAACGGGGAATACAATTTGTTATATATTTTTTTTAAATATGAATATTGAAAAAGGTAATAACAAATTATGATTTAGAATTTTCACAAAGTAAACTCTCACATGAAATCTTAAAGCAAGATACATTGCTTCTTCTTAACCTCTTTAGGTTTGGTCAAGACTGAGATAAGTGCGTCCTTAAACAATGTCTTCACATTAGTCTGAGTTTTAGCTGAGCACTCCATGTACTTGACGGCTCCCATCCTCTTGGCCAGTTTCACTCCTTCCTCCCGAGACACAGGTTTCTTTTTCATCTCGCGCACAAACTCAAAGTCTTCTCTTAAGTCAATCTGTGTACCCACTAAGATGAAAGGGGCATCAGGACGGTGATGTTGTAACTCTGGTTTCCAAGCAAGCGTAGCGTTGGCGAAAGAGTCGGGAATCACAACCGAACAGCAGATGAAAAAGATGTCCGTTTGAGGGTATGCAAGCGGGCGCAACCTATCGTAGTCTTCTTGTCCGGACGTATCGCAAAGCAGTAACTGGTAGTCCTTATCCTTCACATTGATACGAACAGAGAAGTTATCGAATACAGTTGGAATATAATCGTTGCTGAATGTTCCGTTGCAATATGACATCAGCAGACAGGTTTTTCCCACTCTGCCATCGCCCACAACGACCAGCTTCACTTGAGGCAAGGCCATGATCACTGATTTAATAATTTTTTGTAAATTTATTAAATATTGAAGATCGTAATCGAGTTAATGCGAAATGTCTAATACAGATTATTATCTATTTATAAGTAGATAATATTTATATGATAACAAGAGATATGAAGCTTAGAAGCTCATTTGAAAAGAAGACCTTCAAAAAAATTGTATCTTCTGTTCATGTTCAAACAATCATTGAGAATTTATCAATTCAATTTATTTATTGATTCAAAACATTAAAATAAATTCTAATGCAGGATGATGTTTATCTTTAGTTCAGAGGGAAGAGTCGCAATAAATAACATTTATGATTGTATTGCATAAAATTATACCTAATCTTTTAAAATATTATTACATTGGGAGAGACCAAAAAAGGCGCATAGAAATTCAGGTCATTTTCAATTTCTTACGGAGCTTAAAGTCTCCGAGCACAATTATTATGTTATTTCCAATTTATGTCAAAGTGTGATGCAGGTGGAGAGTAAACAGTACATACAAAAGTTACACACGATTTTATGTAATTTTTACCTACAGATTCTCCTTGACAGTTTCCAGAGCAGGTAAGTGTCTGTTTTTCTTTTCTAAATACTTTGAAGCTGTCATCGAAGAGCTCTGGATTGAACACACTTGAGTTTAGCCACGTCTCAGTGAGTCCAATTACATACATCATAATTGTTACATTTACACTTTAGTCCTCTAACACTATTACAAAAAAAATGTAGATTATTCGTAGGTCAACTGGGTTTTCAGTGAATATTTGGGCAAGTGTTCCGGTTTAAGCACATAGTTTTTTTATGGAATTTGGGATACTACTTACCTTGAATGAAGCCTTTTCTCCCTTTGATTTTATTTTTGACCCTTTAAATGAGGCAATACCTACAATTGATTGAAAATACGAAGACAGATCACTAGTCGAGGCATCAGGGTGTAGCTGGTACAGGTGGAAGTATGCATGGGTAGGGGTATCTTGATCCTTCAAGTTACCTCTTATAGTGACCGGTCGTTTGTTACGACCAACAACACTCCAGGGATGGTCACGTTTAGTTATTGGTTCATAATTAGACGACCTCCATAGTCCAGTGGCTAAGACTCTTGACTCACAATCCGGAGGTCGCGGGTTCGAACCCGGCGTGCGCAAATAAATTTTATTTGATCAATTTGTGTTATTTCACAATTAATTCATTTAAAATAATATATAGTATATTTGCGGCACGTTCCAGAGTGGAAGATACTATCAGTATCGCCCTGGTGTAAGACCACCATTCAGAATTGAAACGTTGCTTGAAAATGGCTTTAGCCGTGTTTGGTGACCAGATCTGAATAGCCAGGTACTTCCCAACCTTCCTCTTCCCCATTTTCCTTCCCCTCCCCACTACCTTCAGCCTCACAACATACCCCAATTGGGGGCCATAGTCTCACTGGCTCCAGACGGGAGCAGTTGAGATTCTTGTGCGGTATTCACTGTAAAAAAAAAAAAAAAAATTCAGAGGTGTATGACCGTCAAAGGTTCCTTCAGATTTTCTGTCAGAGTTCCCAGCTGAAGATGTGGCTGGTTCATGTTGCTGGACGTCCTATTGACTGGTAGGAATCTTTGTCCTTTTCTCCTTATGCTTTGTGTCAGTATGGGCTTAGGTAGATTGGACCCTTTAACGTGCAAGCGGGTAATTCTGCTGAATATTTTGTTTACAACAGGCGCGATGGGCACACTCGCACATTGTAGGTTGATTGTTTTCCCAACAATGACGGAGAGTAGATTTCTGGTGCCAGACGGGCGTTATGGGCGGTGCGGTATTTCATTCAAAATTTGCTATAGGGAGTTGCGGGCGGCTGCGTAACGCATACATCGCTAAACAAGAGTTCGCACCTTGGGATGTAGTGGGCAATAGCGATGTGTTGGTTCAGCTGGAATGGGCTCGTGTGATCGGAGTGGAAGCGGTTCCTACTCCCACTCCTTTTTCAAATCGACTACTCCAAGAGAACCCAGTCCCGGAACTCGGGCTCAGTCCTAAACCCGAAACTCGGAAACCTGAAACCCGGGAACCCGAATGGAATGGAATTTCTACATACACAGATGGTTTACTTGCTGTAATACATCTTTGATCAGAACGGTCTGTTAAGTAATGATGTCCATCAGATCACGGAGCCTAGGTTCTGCTATCCTAAATCACTCTTAGGTTCCGCATGGGACAAAGAGTGATTTAAAAATGTTTTGGGAAATATTGTTTTATGGCCAATTGTTTCACAGTTAAGGGCCATTAACCAGCCAGCGGCCGAGAATTCATATTTCGTCACAAGATGTTTGTACGATCGTCCAGGGCGGTTCCAATAAGAATGATTAATTATTCTCCATGCCAGCTTTTTAAAATAATAACTCAATATCAATTTTATTTCATTCAAAATTTGCTTTAATTTATACCTACATTCAAAAATGCTGAAAGGCGTGGTGATAATATTCAAATTATGTACTTTTTATAATTATTTTTTTAGAAGTATTTATAATTTTTCAAACTGAAGTATTTTCGACACAAAACACATGTGCCGATCTTTTTTTAAATGATTTTATTTAAACAAAAATAAAAATTCTGAAACAGCTTTCCCAGACAATTTATTGATTTATTTTACTGCATGATTATATGATTTGAAATGTGTGTTGAATGATAAAAAAAATTGTTTAAAAATTTAACAAATCTACGGTAAAACCTTATTAGGTATATAAAAAAATAAACAAATTTTCTCTAAATTTAAAACATTGCTTTACTAGATAAAAGAACAATCTTTCGAAAAATCAATTGATAATTTTTTGTATAAAATAGTCAATACGTCTAAAATTTGATTTAAAAATTACATGTTTCCGGTTTTGTGTGGTTATTCCCTCTTAGCCCCATAAGACAATTTTTTCTGTTTTCGGAACAACTCATATAGGTCTCATAGATATCGTTGTGTCCCCCTTACTACAATGGTTAGAAATATGATCTAAACGGTGTTAGAAAGAGAAAATATCATGCTCTATACTCAAATCTTAAAGTTAACCAAGAAATAATCAGAATGTTCACCTTTAATAATCCATAATTTCTTACACAATTTGAAAAAAAAAGAGGGCTTAAAAATTTATTACTATTTATTTTTACATGGAACGACAAAAAAGTGAGTTGAGTATAACGTTTATAATACATAATTATATTTGCCTAATAAAATATATATGTGTTTTCAATGTTTTTTTTATTATCAGTAATTTTAGTTAGAAAAAACGTAAACGTTGTTTTAAAACTTTTTTACATTTGCATTATAAAATTTTATATTTAAAAAATTATAAGTAGGTTTTTTTCAAATTATAAAATTTGATAGCACATTTCATCCAGCTCGTGACTTTAGGATGTGGTAATATTAACAAAAAAGGCATTACTAATGTTGTAGCTGAAAAAAAATAATTTTTCTAATAAGTTCTGTTATATTCTATTATGGGTCAGTTGTTTCACAGTATGGAAGAGGGGGAGGGGGGGGGGGAGATAATTAACATTATCTATATCTAGGGATTAAATTTTTTTTTTTCGTTTCATGGTTTTCAAAGAGCCTAAAGTTGTGTGCAAACAAAAAAAATATTTTTGAAAAATTAATTATTATGGCACATTTTTTAAATTTTGTAAATCCTTAAAAAATAGGGTTATGCTCCGTGGGTGGAGGCGTAACCATGCAGAAACGGGCGGTCCATTTGATAGATTATCCCATCTTAACAGATGGATTGCAATTTTTATAGCACAGGCGTCAGGTGGGAATGCCTTGTTCTACCGGTATTACAAAGGAAGATGCTCCGAGGAACTAGCATCATTGATCCCCTTGGCACCGGTGCATAGTCGGGAAACACGCCAAACACGCGCCCGACATTTGTACACGGTTGACATTATTCACATGAGAACAGGTCATTTCTACGACTCGTTCTTGAGTTCAACAGCTCAGTTATGTAATGATTTGCCGGCCTCTGTGTTTCCTCCCTCCTACAACTGAGGGAAATTATTTTCCTCAGGGCCTCCTGTGTGGAGTTATAGTAAAAAAAAAAATTATTGATTCTTAATTGTGAAATCTACCTCTGCAAGTTGCTGAGAGTTACTGAGATATCATGTTACCCGGTCATGCCCTCCAACTTGAAAAATAACAGAACTTGAATATTATCTGAAATGTTATGAATTGTGAAGTTCTGAGAAATAACTGGCCCTTAGACTCACATAATATCAGTGGAACATCTTATCACAAATACAATGTTGTGCGTACTGACCTGCGTAGTTCTGGGGTTGAGTCTCGCTATGAACACTGTGTGGTGGGGATTTCCAAACACATGTTTATTTGGCACATAGACAGAATGCAAGGCACGCCAGATGCCATTGTCATGAGGCTCCGTATCGGTACCTAAACAAGAAAAACACCAACAGAGTTGCCACACTGAACGAAAAGGAATCAGATAATCTAAAGCAGGTGTCCAAGCATTGTGTGTTGATAATATTCTAATGATTGAAAACATAAGCTCATAATAACCATCAATCGATCCAATTTTCAAAGGATTGTATGTTTTGGCGAAGGGACTCCAAGTGTCTTTCGAATGACGCGATTTCTTGTCTCCTGTTGTTCTCGGCCTTTCCTTAAAATAACAATGAGTTGGTATTACAAAAGATAACAGAAAAATTTTACATTCTTTCAAACAAAATTAACAAGAATAGCATAACAATGAGTTGGTATTACAAAAGATAACAGAAAAATTTTACATTCTTTCAAACAAAATTAACAAGAATAGCATTACCTTGGGCATTATTGAATTTTAAAAATACTACTATTTTGAGGTTAAAGCATTAAAGCTTTAGCAAATGTCAACTGTCAAATTTATAAACAAGAAACAACAACTAGAGATGGTCCATAGTCTATATTCATTTGCATTAGCACCGCTTCCTTTATTGTCCCTGGAACCGTCGATGTTTTTTTTTAGAAGCCGATTATGTATAGAACTGTGATATTCTCGCGACTCTATTAAATTTAAATTAAGGAGAGAAAAATTAATAGAACTACTGATTTAAGAAATTAAGATTTAAGGATTTTTTTGTAGAATTAAGCAAACAGAAATTCTAATTTTAAGACTAATTAATTAAGTACTTAATAGGGTACATGCAGTATATGTAATATAGTGTTTTCAATGCATTTAATACAAGTAAAAAAAATAACTTAACTCGAATATCACACCTAAAACCCCCGAAAAAATTTATTAAATTAATTAATTCACTTTTAAAGTTGTATGAAAATTCATATATCAAAAACGAGTCATCATTGACTTGCGAGATTGTGACGTCACAACGCACCCACCTAGTCCCACGTCAAATTGTTTTTGACAGTTTTTGTTCCAACTGCTATACTGGTTTGAATAAGTTTGATAGTCATAATCGTTTAGTTATGCATCCTAAGCCCATTCGTTTGTGTAAAACATACATTGTAAATACATACTATCATGACAGACAGTGGTTTTCTACAAAGACAGTCTGATAATTTGCCAAAAATCGACGCGATTATAATGGCAGTTACATGTACCTTTTCATCGCATGACACCTCTTTTTACACATAATAACATTATTTGTGACGTTTATAAATAGTTTGTTTGGTGTTGAAGATGTTGTATTTGTACACTTTAGTACAATACAGTATTTATAAACGGTATCTACGGACATTTTCTTCGATAAACAAATGATCAACTGCAGACTGATTACTGGATTACGACTTGCGACTTATGACATCTGTCAAGAAGTGCGCAGTGACGTCACAAGCCAAAACCGCGCGAAAAGGGCGTTTTAGCGCTAATTTGAAAATTGAATATTCAAAACGTTATTGAAGGACTATTTCCTATCGTAAAAAAATTTTTTTTGAATATTCCAGTTTGTAATTTTTTTCTTTAATTTTTGGTAAAACAAAAAAAAAATGTGATTGTACCCTATTAAACAAGACACTAAATTAACAATTACACCTGCATTTTGTATTAATAGGATAAATGTGCAAAAATTTTAAAGCAGTAGTTCTTTTAGTTGTTCCTCCTTAAAAATCAGTAGGTAAATTTTTTAGTTGTTCTTTCTTAAAAATCAGTAGCTCTTTTAGTTGTTCCTATTTAATTTTATTTAATACCTTAAGTGTGAACCCGCCAGTAAGGCGAAGGCATATCACATGCCTGCATGTGGTTTTTGAGGAACCGGTTCCAAAGCATCCTGTTAAAGAACCGGTTTCGATCAGTCTTCACTGGAACTGCAGTGCCAACCCATTTCAAGTATCAACATCTCTACAAACCAGTGCTGCCAGATGGTGCAGAAAAGTCTCACGGTGAACAGCGCTGTAAACCTATCGGTCTGTACTTTTCTGAGCGGCGGCCTGAAGTGGCGCGGGACTCGGTCGCGCCGAAGTGTGCGTGTGGGGGAGCCTAATTAGTCCGATTTGTTCAGTTTTTGGAATTCCTGTAGATATTAGTAGACGCCTCCTTCAAAAGTTCATAATGTTTGCATTGCATCTGGCCATAAATATAGGGATTGGTATATTTATGGCCAGATGCAATGCAAACATTATGAACTTTTGAAGGAGGCGTCTACTAATATCTACAGGAATTCCAAAAACTGAACAAATCGGACTAATTAGGCTCCCCCACACGCACACTTCGGCGCGACCGAGTCCCGCGCCACTTCAGGCCGCCGCTCAGAAAAGTACAGACCGATAGGTTTACAGCGCTGTTCACCGTGAGACTTTTCTGCACGGCGGCCTGAAGTGGCGCGGGACTCGGTCGCTCCGAAGTGTGCGTGTGGGGGGCACTATTTCTAAGAGAATCCATGTTCTGACTAATATCTATACGAGGTATGTTGGAACAATATCTATGGGAACCAAAGTGAGGACGAATATCTAAAGCTCAAACTGCTGACCAATACCTATCTATGGAACAGGTGATGTCGACGAATATCTATAGCACTGGCAGAGATTGGGTTAGGTTAGGTGCTCAGCTGCTCTCTGTAGATATTAGTCCCACCTATGCTCCATAGATATTCGTCACCACTGGGACCGTCATAGATATTTATCCGACCTTAGCTCTGTAGATATTAGTCTTCACTCTGAAGTTCATAGATATTTGTCCAACATATGAGCTGTAGATATTCGTCCGACATACAGGCTGTAGATATTAGTATCTGGAGTCCTTTTGAAGTTCTTATGAGTGAAATAGGTACGATTTTTTAGCGTGCGGGAATCGTGTGGTTCTTTTACTTCAGTACTTGTTTACAGTGTCTCTTTATATTTATATAATTACTAGCTGGTACCCGGCATGCGTTGCTATGCTGTTTAATAAATAAATTATTTCTCCCTGCTTGTCCTTTACCTGAGTTTTCCTCCCCCTCCCCCACCCACATCGCATACATTCAGTCCCGGTACAAACAGCTCGCGTGCCACCTATTGCAATTTTTTATATAAATTTCACAATGCCAGAGCTCACCAGTAGTTAAACAAACCTTGTTCTGACAATAACGAACAGAAAAAAATCCAATTTGGCGCAGTCATAAAGAAGTTATGCGCATAAAAACCAATTTAAATAGATATTAACTACTACGCCTGAAATAAAATTTCCCGCAAATATAATCAACATAGTTACATAGTTTTGCTTTTCGTCTGACGTTATTTCTCGTTTTTGTTAGGGACAATAAACGTATAATAAATTTTAAATATTAATATTTATAATTCCATAACTCTAGAGCTTACCATTATATACACTTATACAGCCTACGTTACTCGCATATAATGTAGCTTTCTATTGATAAAAGAATTTTTAAAATCGGTTTTTGGTTTAGGCGTGAAAGCGTAACAAAAAAACTCGCGCAATTTCGCATTTATAATATTACTAGCTGGTACCCGGCATGCGTTGCTATGCCATATAATAAATAAATTGTTCCTCCCTGCGTGTGCTTTCCCATTTGTCCCGTTTCCCTTCTACCTCCCCTTCCTCTCCCACGTCCCCTTCCCCTCTCGCGTTCCTACTCCGCATCCTCCACCTTCCCTCTTCGCACTCCACTTCCCTCCCCCCCCCCCCCATTCCCCCTTCCCCCTTCCACTTCCCCCTTCCCCCCATTCCACCTTCCCCCCTTCCACCTTCCCCCTTCCCTCTCTATAAGTAGGTTTTGGGGGTTATAAATGTTTTCATTATCCCTCCCCCCTTGACCTCCTTACCCACCCCCGGCCCTTACAGGGCAGCTCTCAGTGTGTTGCGAAATGTCTATCCGTCCGGGCGTGTGTTTCGTGTGTCGTGAGGACCTCGACACAGGTCCTGTTGTGATCATCAAAGAACGAGGAATTCGAGCACTAATTGAAGTGAGTAAAAAACGTGGCCTAGCAGAAAATAAAAATTTCCTCTAAAATTGCAACCAAGTCAGCGTTCATGATGTTCAGGAGGAGACTCTGCTTCCCAACCGAAAGCTTCATCGACAAGATTATCAAGTAAACTCGCTCCTACCTTGAAAGGGATTTGCTTTTTGTTTGGTGATGCTATCACTGAAGAATTTCTCCAGCAACAAATCAAACTACCATTGGCAAGAAGGAATATGATCCATACAGTTGAGAAGTTGGGCATAAGGCAAACTGTTTTAGATGCAGCTAAACGCCAAGGTGACGATTGGGAAGGGCCATTGAGGAGCGCCTCCTGGCCACTGACGACCTGGTTGCTGCAGACGAGACATACCACAGAGTGTTATACAGGAGCCTGTTTACATTACCATCTGCTACTGAGAATAAGAGAGGCAATCGTCCAGCCAGTAATACTGAAGAAGCAATGGAGTGTTTGTACGATTACCTAATGGAAAACAGTGATGAATGTCAGTTTTCTTTATCACACCTTCTGCAGCAAATAAAGGGTGATTGTATCCCTGATGTCAGAACAGCGAAAACTCACCTCCAAAAACGTTTTGGCGATGACATAGTGGAGACGGGCTCCAACAAAGGGACACTCGTCTGCTTCAAAAACACCTGCCATAAAATTTTGTATGATAAAATTTGGTACAAGGAACAAAAAGGCAATGCGCGGCAAGAGCGGTTGAGAGTTGTGAAGGCAGTAGCAGAAATCATCGTGGAAGATATCCACACACAAGTGTATGACACCAGTTAGTATCCCCCTTCGGACGATTTCTTCAACAATGTTGATTCTGTCATCCCTGGTCCCTGAGTCAGTAGGGTAGACTGGGGATGGTTGAAACACTTTTACTTTAACTCAGTGGCGGCTCGAGCACTTCTTTGATGGTGGGGATCGACATTTCTACGTACTGTACCGTAATCTCACCACCCACAATATAATATAAAATTTCTCAAAAAAAATTGTTGATGCTCTAATCATGCTAATCGGATATCTAAACACAAAATAATATAAAATATCTATAGATATATACCAATTTACAATATAGTACCTAGGTATAATAAAAATAACGCTTACGTTGCAAGAATATTATCGAACTTAATTTGAACCCGAGCGATTCCCGCCCGAAACTCCGCAAACAAATGGTTCAGTAGTTTGTCGTGGGGATTTATTGGATGATCACGATGGTATGTGAAATTCACATACGAGCGCGTGCGCGGTTCTCGCGGATTGCATACGATCGCGAAGGAAACGAGGGGATAGCTCTGATTGTCCCCCAATTGCGCAGTAGCTTCTGCGCACTGAGAAATGGACTCCGCTGTTCTCATACGCCGTACGCCGTTCGCTGTATGCGCGTCGGGTCTTATTTAAATCATTCGGAATATTTTTTTGTATTTTATTTCTGCAAATGTTAATTACTTTTATTTTTAAAGAATTCATTCATTTTGGTGAAGAAAGAACATCGACTGTTGTTTCCTTTAGTCGGATTCGGGTGTAACTGGTGGGGACTGTCCCCATTGTCCCCCTGTGAAGAACCGCCACTGCTTTAACTAGGTGTAGTAATATTTCTTTTGTAATTATGGATAAGATGTTTATACCAGATGTTCTATGATCTATCGATTTATCAAATTAAATTTATTGGATGGCCACAACTCGTACTGGTAAACTACAATGACCACTTAAAGACGGTGGGGAAAACTGTTTCAATTATCCCCATAGTGTAGATGATTGAAACAGTATGTGGGGATAATTGAAACACTCTAAATATATATGGAATAATTGGAATAATTTTAATCAATGTTAAACATTTTCATTATTAAAACAGTACTTAATGAGATCATGAATAGTGATTAAACATATCACAAGTATTTTAAAAATTATAAACATAAATGTCTTGAAATGAAACAACTTTAAATACATTTTTTATTATTTATGTTGACGTGCTCTTAGTTATACTTATTATGAGTATTTGGCATAATCAACATACTTTTACTGCGATATTATCCTGGAGCAGAATAGAACGGTATTAAAAATAGGTTTTTTGCTTTCAAACAAAAGTGCTTGTTTCAACCATCACACTATTTCAATCATAACAATGTAGAATTTACCTCTGAATTAAGAGCATTTTTTGTGTGTAAAATTCAACAATTAAGAAGTCAAAAAAATAAAAATTTATTGAATTTATGGTTTGGGGATGTGACATCATTATACAAAATATCGCAATATTTTAGATTTTTTTTAAAATAATCTGTTAAGTGGCATTAAAATCTATTAAACAATTAAATATTATCTATTAAAAGAAAAGAAAAATCTGGGTGTGCAATTCACATGCGGTAGAAGTGAAATATACAGAAAACCAAAGTAGAGAAGAGTGGGGACTACGAAGCACTTTTTTTTATCAATGTGAAGGGTGATTTTTTTTCATATTTTTGTCCTCGGATTCCAGTGCACCTTTTCCTGTACATTGGTCATCTTATTTATTTGTGGTTTCTTCTTCGGAGTCTCTAGGTGTAGTTTTTTTTGCCAGTTCATTTTGGAATGGTTTGAAGACTAAATATTGATTTTGCAAAATAATATTCTTTTTTGATTTCGTAGGATTCGACCGCGATGAATGATTATCAAGTTACAAAAGAACTTTGCGATCTAAGGACGAACTATTGCGATATTTTTGAAAACGAATAAGAAATTTGGTAAAATCTTCTTCTTGCATTCAGACAGATTGGTTCGTGGTACCGATTCTACCAATCGAACAATCTTTTAAAAAATGGCTTAATTGATACGTAGAAATGTGAACATCGGCGGAATTGAGTTGCCAATTGCATTTGCCGCTACAGACAGTGATGAAAGTAATGAAAGTTCCTCGTTCGGCCGACGTTACTGCATCTACTTGCCGAGTTCCTCTCCTGGCTATAAACCGATTAGGTTTTTGAACAGTTGTGACACCGTTCTCATCTACGTTATAGACGTCCTTTGGTTCAAATTTAAAACTATCCATAACGTTCGCTAAATTGTTGAAAAATTCTCAACATTATGTCAATTAAAACTCGTTGCTTGTGCCATACTCGTGGCTTGGGCACATCTTACAGATAATAAATTCTGGATGGCGCGCAAAAATCCTCGGAGCCATTCTATTCCGGCCATCCCATTTGTGTACCATGAATCTGGCCTTGCCAGGTTGTACCGTATGGTCAAATCAAATGTGAAAATAGCCCAAAATAGGTAAATGTTGGCTTTTTTTTTTAGCATAGTTTGCAACCTCGGTTTCTTGAGAAGAGGAACACACTTTCTTCATAACATAATTTTTTTCTCTGTTGTTTTGTACTTACATAATTGATAAAACAATGTATACTATTAACGTTGATTTTTTTTTAGTTATAAATGTAAAAAAATTAATAAAGATATGTTATTACGAAATTGTCACGTGAGGGTGTGTGACGTCAAACGTGGTCGAATGAAATCGACTTCATCAACAAAGATCACAGAAGTTCACCATTCAAGATCACAGAAGTACATTAGACTTAATGATTTGAATTTGAATAATACTAAATGATTTAAATTTCTGACCTTTTTTCATTATAATTTTTAAATTTTCTCTCAGTGTGGACGATTGAAACATGGTTATGATTGAAACGTTGCAATCATCCCCACACGAGTTGTTTCAAACATCCCCACGCTGCATTTTCTGCTTCAAAGTCAAAAAGATGCCTTTTAACGCCACGCTAATGCATTATAAATACTCTTAAATTGATAAAGAAGAGAATGTAATGAAACATTTCGTCAAGCTGCGAGAGTGAAATGAGTTATAAGATAAGCAATAATGTCTTAAATATTTACGTTTTAGTGCGAAATTCAATAATGTCCCCTATGAACGATTGAGTCACTCGCCGGCTACTGCGCTTTTGTAGAAACGCCCCAACAGACCTGACGGAGTTTCGAGTGTTGTATCACACTCTTAGGTATTATAGTTTTCGAGTAAATTGAGATGTTTCAATCATAACGTCTTTCAATCGTCCCCAGTCTACCCTACAGCTATTTTTTTAGACTGTTGTTCTCAAAAACAAGCGTGGCCTCTTTGAAACATGGAAGAAGTGTGTGTCATTTTCTCATGCTCTGATAGCTGCTGTACGACCCCGATCTTTTGTTTCTTCCCTTTTTTTTATTCTTCATTTTAAGCACCCTCTAAACTGCCAGAGCAGTTTGTCATCAGGTCAATTTAACAATATTAATATAACACAAAAGAACAATTATAACAAGATAACACAATATAGAAAAATAGAAACAGAAGAATAACTTTTAAGTAATCTTACTAATCTTACTAATATTATAAATGCGAAAGTTTGTATGGATGGTTGGTTGGATGGTCCTTACTCTTTCACGCAATAAATATCGAATGGAATTTAAAAATTCTTTCACTAATCGAAAGCTACATTATTTGCGAGTAACAACGGCTTTATATATATTGGTATAAGCTCTGGCGTTATGAATGAGCTGTTGCGTTATGAAATTATGTATCATACGTTTTCTGTCCCTAACAAAATCGAGTTATTGCAAACGTCAAACAAATTGTTACCTCGGAAACAATGTTTTTTTTAAATTTATTTTAGGCTTAAAAAGAGTGCTTTGTTGTGATTAAAAAGAGTATTTTTTTGGCGTCGTAGTTTATATCTACATATCTCTAAAAATGTTTATTCTCCGAACAAAAAACATAACGTTGCTATGTATAAAGCATAGCGTTTGAATTGGACTGTCATTTTCTTATTTTTTTAGGTTACTCTGGATTCAAATATGAATAAAATACTAATAAAGGGAGTGGGTACTTAAAATAAATTTCTATTTCTATAATTTAAATATTTTCTAGAATAGAATTTTATTTGCGAAATGTCATTCTCAAATTTTGAAATTTTCTATTAAACAATAATTGTTTTCTATTAGAAAAAATAGCAAGAATAATAACAATTATGCCAATAATTATGCCAGTAATTTCCCACTAATACTACGCGAGCGAAGCCGTGGGTAAAAGCTAGTTACAATATAAGGGCATAAAATACAAAGACAGACAGATATAATACAGGCAAATTACTCATTGTCAATGGATAATTCTTCATGCGAAATGACTAGCGCCGTATCATCAGCATTTACGTAATGTTTAACAAATGTGAAAATTTTATTCATGAGTGAAACAAATATTATATATAATGTTGGGCCGAGAATTGACCCCTTCGGGACTTCTGATTGGAATTGGTACCTTCTTTTACCGAAAATATGGATCCAAACATCTGGTAAATATGTGCGCTGCGCTGGAGTTCTCCTGTTCTTATTCAGCAGCTGTGCAGCTTGAAACTTCGACGATTTTACGAGATGAATCCTCATCACCAATAGAAAAAGAAGCTTTTATCCAATTTGTCTATGACAATGCGGACGCGAATATCATATACAGGTTGATTTATGATCATAGGTATATATCTATGGTTAACATGCTGGATGGTGATAACAGTGATAACACGTTTCATGAGATGGAAGGCATTATGTGCGTGACCCTCTGCCTTCACTCCTCTTTCCAGCCACACCCCGATAGATGCCGGCAATCACGTTATTTTGGATGGTGGCTACCTCTTGCACAAGGTCGTGTGGCAGCGGAAGAGCACGATTCGAGCACTCCGAAACCACTTTGGGAAGAACGTCTCCATCGTTTTTGACGGCTACTCCGAAGATGCTACCTAAAAAAACACCAAAACAGCGGAACGACTCCGGCGCTACGCAGCTCATTCCAGCTACAAATTGACGTTCGATGAATCCACAGTAATTCAAATAGCTCAAAAGCATGTATTGGGCAATGAGAACAATAAGAAACGCCTTATAACTCTTCTCTGTGACGCCTTTCAGAAGCAGGGAGTAGAAGTGGCTGTTGCCGAAGAAGACGCGGATCGAGAGATCGTCATGATGGCGCTTTCAAAAAGAGCAGTAGCCGATCGGGTCGTCATAGTGGGAGAAGACGTCGACCTGCTCGTTCTTCTCAATGTATTAGGCGCTGAAGAGACAAACGTCTATCTTCAGAAGAGCACGAAGGGTGAAGCTGGTTGCTGTCACTACTCTACGACCTCCTACAGCCAGGTCTTCCTTCGGCCAGACTCCACCCCACAAGCCGTGAGTGAAGCAGGCATCAAGTGCTTTGTGGCTCTATATGGGGGTTACATCGTGAGGTATACTTTGGATTTCCTGAGGTATAAGACGTTTGTCACTTCAACAAGCATAAATCTCGCCCTTTTGCCACCGATGGAAGATGCCGCAGGCCACCTTGCAGCAAGGTGCTAACTCCAAGTGCAGAAGTGGCGGGGAGTCAACTTGAATCCCACTGAATGAGGGTGGAAGCTGTCTTCTCAAGGACTAACCCCCATCCCCATCAAGATGGATCCCGCACCTCCTGCCCTTTTGCGAAAAATTTCATGTAAATGCAAGGAAGGATGCTCTAGGAGCTGTTCGTGCAGAAAGGCTGGGCTCCACTGCTCAGTCCTCTGTCAGTCATGCGGTGGCAAATTGTGCATTAATGTCCCGGATGTGCAGCTGAAATGCTCGGACGATGAAGATGACCCGACTACAGACTGGGCGCCTCTCCCAGCGTCCATCACAGATATCGAGACACCTTCTTCGTGCGATCCTAAGCCAGGGCCATCTAAGATAAGAAGAAAGACATGATTTGGCAACCAGGACCCAATACCTACATGATTTATATTAGTTTTATTTTTTGTGTACATGTAATTTGTAGAAGTTACCATGATTTGCATTGCCCCCAAAACCCACTAATGACTGTTTTTGGTTATCTGGCGTTCTTGAGAGAACCGTTAAGTCTACAGATATCAATCTAGTCTTAAATGAAAGCTAATTACTTCTTCAATCTTTGCAAAATAACTTTGTGGCATTATTTATTATTTAATTAATAAACCACTTTTTAATACACAATATCGACATGTTTCAATAACAATGTTATCTTCTTCAGGATATGTTAATATAAAGTAAATATAATTTATATAATTTAAATATAGTTAATATACCTTTATATTAACATATCCTTAAGAAGTTAACATTGTTATTGAAACATGTCGATATTGTTTAAAAAGTGGTTTATACAAAGTTATATGTTATTAATTGAATAAAAAGAAAGCTAATTAAATTAACTACAACTTTATTTCCAATAACGATTTATTGGAAATAAAGTTGTAGTTAATTTATTGATATATTTTATTCATTTTTGACGATTTTAGCACTAGATGGCCGATAAACACCATTTTTGACGTTTTGGGCTCTAAATGGCATTTTTTCATCATTTTAAGGTTTTCGACGAGTTTAGGGCTAGATGGCCGAATAAAGCCATTTTTTACGTTTTGCGCTCTAAATGGCGTTTTTCATCATTTTAAGTATTTTCGACGATTTTAGGGCTAGTTCGCGGATAAAATCCATTTTTGACGTTTTGGGCCGGAAATGACATTTTTTCATCGTTTTATTCATTTTTGACGATTTTAGATGCCCGATGAATACCATTTTGACGTTTTGGGCTCTAAATGCTAAATGGCATTTTTTCATCATTTTATTCATTTTTGACGATTATTTTTGACGTTTTGGGCTCTAAATGGTTTTTTTTCATCATTTTAAGGTTTTCGACGATTTTAGGGCTAGATGGCCGAACAAAGCCATTTTTGACGTTTTGGGCTCTAAATGGCATTTTTTATCATTCTATTTGATTTTGACGATTTTAGCGCTAGATGGCCGATAAATGCCATTTTTGACGTTTTGGGCTCTAAATGGCATTTTTAAACTTTTTCGACGATTTTAGGGCTAGATGGCTGATTAAAGCCATTTTTGACGTTTTGGGCTCTACATGGCATTTTTTCATCATTTTAAGGGGTTTAGACGATTTTAGGGCTGGATGGCCGTGTAAAGACATTTTGGCGTTTTTAGCGGTAAATGGAATTTTTTCATCATTTTAAGGTTTTTCGACGATTTCAGGGCTAGATGGCCGTTTAAAGACATTTTCGACGTTTTTGGCTCTAAATAGCGTTTTTTCATCATTTTATTAATATTTGACGATTTTAGCGCTAGATGGCCGTTTAAAGACATTTTGGACGTTTTAGGCTCTAAATGACAGTTTTTCATCATTTTAAGGTTTTTTGACGATTTTAGGGCTAAATAGCCATTTAAAGATATATTTTTTTACATTTTTGGCTCTAAATGAATTTTATTCATTATTATAAGGTGTGTCGACGATTAAGGGCTGGATGGCCGTCTAAAGAAATTTTGGCTCTTAATGGCATTTTTCATCACATTAAAGTTTTTCGACAATTTTAGGGCTAGAGGAAAGTTTAAAGACATTTTGGACGTTTTTGGCTCTAAATGGTATTTTTTCTTCATTTTATTGTTATTTGAAGATTTTAGCGCTAGATGGCCGTTTAATTACATTTAGGACGTTTTGGGCTCTAAATGGCATTTTTCATCATTTAAAGCATTTTCGACGATTTTAGGGCGAGATGGCCGTTTAATATTATTTATGACGTTAAAAGCTCTAAATGGTATTTTTTCATCATTTTGACCTTTTTCTACGATTTTAGGGCTAGGTGGCCGTGTAAAGGCATTTTTGACGTTTGTGGCCATTAATGGCGTTTTTTATCATTTTAAGCTTTTTCGACGATTTTAGGGCTAGATGGCCATTTTGGGCTCTAAATGGTAATCTTTCATCATTTTAAACTTTTTCTACGATTTATGTCATTAATGTCGTTTTAAGCTCTAAATGGCAAATTTTCATCAGTTTAAGCTTTTTCGACGATTTTAGGGCTAGTTGGCCGTTGGAAGTCATTTATGACGTTTTAGGCTCTAGGTAAATGGCATTTTCTCATCATTTTATTGATATTTGACGATTTTAGCGCTGGATGGCCGTTTAAAGACATTTTTGACGTTTGTGGCTATTAATGGCATTTTCATCATTTTAAGCCTTTTCGACGATTTAAGGGCTAGATGGCCATCTTGGGCTCTAAATGGCATTCTTTCATCATTTTAAACTTTTTCTACGATTTTATGGCTAGTTGGCCGTTAAAAGTCATTAATGATGTTTTAGGCTGTAAATGGAATTTTTTCATCATTTAAACCTTTTTCAAAGATTTAAGGGCTAGATGGCCGTTTAATGTCATTTATGCCGTTTTAGGCTCTAAATAGCATTTTTTTATCATTTAAAGCTTTTACGACGATTTTAGGACTAGATGACTCATTAAATCATATTTAAATAACAGAAAGCAATATGTCAGCCTAGATAACAAAAACAGTCAACACAATGATATAAATTATGGTGTTCCCCAAGGATCCATATTAGGGCCTCTCTTGTTTCAAATATACATTAACGATATCTGTCAGTTAAACCTAAATGGGGAATTTTTTTTATACGCGGATGATACTGCTATATTTTACTTTTGTTAAAACTTAGAAAACTTACTTGAAAAAGCCCAACTAAATCTTAATAAATTAAATAACTGGCCAATTAAAAATATATTAACTATTAACACAAAAAAATCAAATTACATGATCTTAAGTTCACAAAAAAGAAAAGCCCCGTCTCATAAACCTTTGCAAATAGAAGGAAACAACCTACAAATTTCAGATAGTGAAAAATACCTGGGACTTCATATCGATAAACACTTATCTTTTAAACACCACATACAAAAAGTAAAAGAAAAAATTATTCCAATAATTGGTGTATTTGGCAGAATAGCCCATCTTCTACCAATAAAAGTAAAGAGGGGATTATACTTTAGTTTAATTCAATCCCATCTAAATTATCTCATAGAAATATGGGGAAACACAAACATCACATATCTAAACGAAATTCAAATAATACAAAATAAAGTTATAAAAAAACTTTTTAACTATAGACCAGATACCCCCACCAAAAGAGTATACCAAGAAACTAACTTACTTAAAATTAGAAAACTGTACGAATACAACATATGCCTATTAATTCACAAAATCCAAAATGGCTTCATACACACAAATACTTTATTTATGAAAACATCACAAGTACATGACCACCACACAAGACAACATAATAAATTATATACAAATTCAGCAAAGACAGAGTGTGGTAAAAGAAACATAAGCCATGAGGGTGTACACATTTATAATCTCCTTCCTGATAGCCTGACAACCGTAAATAGAATAAATATATTTAAGAAAAAAATGTTTGCCCTCAAGATCAATGAGCAAAACCAAAATGCTCTTACTGAAGAAAAATATGTTACTTAGGTAGTAAACCATAATTATTAATATTTATATTATTTTTGTTCCTATCAATGTACACTTAAGTTAACAAAGCGAAATTTGTATTTCTTTTAACTTAATAAATAACTAAGATAAAAAAAGTCATTCATGACGTTTTAGGTTCTTAATGGCATTTTATCATCATTTTAAGCTTTTTCGACGATTTTTGGGCTAGATGGCCATTTAAAGGCATTTTTGACGTTTCAGGCTATTAATGGCATTTTTCATCATTTTAAGGTTTTTCGACGATTTTAGGGCTAGTTGGCCATCTTTGGCTCTAAACGGCATTCTTTCATCATTTTAAACTTTTTATATGATTTTAGGGCTAGATGGCCGTTTAAAGTCATTTATGACGTTTTAGGCTTAAAATGGCATTTTTTCATCATTTTAAGCTTTTCTGAAGATTTTAGGGCTAGATGGCCGTTTAAATACATCTATGACGTTTTAGGCTCTAAATGGCATTTTTTCATCATTTTAGGCTTTTTCGGCGATTTATGGCTAGATGGCCGTTACAAGTCATTTATGACGTTTTAAGATCTAAATGGCATTTTTTGATCATTTTTATGCATTTTCGACGATTTTTAGGCTAGATGTCGGTTTAAAGTCAATTATGACGTGTTAGGCTCTAAATGGCATTTATTCATCATTTAAAGCTTTTTCGACGATTTTAGGACTAGGTGGCCGTTTTGGAATCTAAATGTCATTTTTTCATCATTTTTAACTTCTTCGTCGATTTTATGGTTAGTTGGACGTTAAAATTAATTTATAAAGTTTTAGGCTCTAAATGGCTTTTTTCATAATTTTAAGCTTTTTCGAAGATTTTAGGGCTAGATTGCCGCTTAAAGTCTTTTATGACGATTTGGGCTCTAAATGGCATTTTTTCATCATTTTAAGATTTTTCGACGATTTTAGGGCTAGATGGCCGTTAAAAGTCATTTATGACGTTTAGGCTTTAAATGGCATTTTGTCATCATTTTAAGCTTTTTCGGCGATTTATGGCTAGATGGCCGTTACAAGTCATTTATGACGTTTTAAGCTCTAAATGGCATTTTTTCATCATTTTTATGCTTTTTCGACGATTTTATGGCTAGATGGCCGTTAAAAGTCTTTGTGTCGTTTTAGGCTCTAAATGGCATTTTTTCATCATTTTAAGCTTTTTCGACGATTTTAGGACTAAATGGCCGTTTAAAGTTACTAGTAATCTCATCTTAGTCTTAATCCTCACTCTTTATTGACATGTATGTGCTAGTTACTTACAGAAATTTATTCTTACCTATAAATACTGCTTTTGTTTTACTAATGCTTATATTTTTATTACCTCATAGTATACCTACTTATATTATTTTTTTGAAATTTTATAGTTCTATATTTAGATTAAGTATAGCATTTCTATATGTATCTGATGAATTTTTGGTTTTATGAAAATATGTTAATTCCATGATAACTTTATAACAACTCCCAATAATTCTCATCTGATTATATGTACTTATGTTTTATATGATGAATTTTTGGTTTTATGAAAATATGTCAATTCCATGATAATTTTATAACAACTCCCAATAATTCTCGTTTGATTATATGTACTTATGTTTTATACGTATTCATGTGTATGATTATATACATGTATGCGAATACCTGTATGTATGTATGTGTATGGATATATGTGTGTGTGTATGGATATATATATGTATGTGTAAGTTTTATGTGTTAATAATTAAATATGTATCCGTCTCGGAACAGACTTAGTCTAGTGAGGCGGGTTACTTACTTGTTTTGTATAAAATATTATTATTTCAATAAACGCCCGGGTTGCCGGCATTTAAAAAAAAAAAAAAAAAAAATTATGACGTTTTAGGTTCTTAATGGCATTTTTTCATAATTTTACGCTTTTTCGACGATTTTAGGGCTAGATGGCTGCTTAAAGCCATTTTTTCATCATTTTAAGCTTTTTCGACGATTTTAGGGCTAGATGGAAATCTTGGGCTCTAAATGGCATTCTTTCATCATTTTAAGTTTTTTCGACGATTTTAGGGCTAGTTGGCCATCTTGGGCTCTAAATGACATTTTTCAGCCCTAAGCCTAGATGGCCGTTTAAGGTCATTTATAACGTTTTAGGCTCTAAATGGCATTTTTTCATAATTAAAGCTTTTGCAACGATTTTATGGCTGGATGGCCGTTAAAAGTCATTTTTGACGTTTTAGGGTCTAAATGGCATTTTTTCATCATTTTAAGCTTTTTAGGGCTAGATGGCCGTTTTAAGTCATTTATAACGTTTTAAGCTGTAAATGACATTTTTTCATCATTTTACGCTTTTTTAAAAGATTTTAGGGCTAGATGGCCGTTTTGGGCTCTAAACTGCATTTTTTAATCATTTTAAACTTTTTCAATGATTTTATGGCTAGATGGCCGTTAAAAGTCATTTTTTACGTTTTAGGTTCTAAACGGCATTTTTTCATAATTTTAAGCCTTTTCGACGATTTTAGGGCTAGATGGCCGTTTAAAGTCATTTATGACGTTTTAAGCTCTAAATGCCGTTTTTTCATCATTTTAAGCTTTTTCGACGATTTTAGGGCTAGATGGCCGTTTTGAGCTCTAAATGGCATTTTTTCATCATTTTAAGCTTTTTCGACGATTTTAGGGCTAGATGGAAATCTTGGGCTCTAAATGGCATTCTTTCATCATTTTAAGTTTTTTCGACGATTTTAGGGCTAGTTGGCCATCTTGGGCTCTAAATGACATTTTTCAGCCCTAAGCCTAGATGGCCGTTTAAGGTCATTTATAACGTTTTAGGCTCTAAATGGCATTTTTTCATAATTAAAGCTTTTGCAACGATTTTATGGCTGGATGGCCGTTAAAAGTCATTTTTGACGTTTTAGGGTCTAAATGGCATTTTTTCATCATTTTAAGCTTTTTAGGGCTAGATGGCCGTTTTAAGTCATTTATAACGTTTTAAGCTGTAAATGACATTTTTTCATCATTTTACGCTTTTTTAAAAGATTTTAGGGCTAGATGGCCGTTTTGGGCTCTAAACTGCATTTTTTAATCATTTTAAACTTTTTCAATGATTTTATGGCTAGATGGCCGTTAAAAGTCATTTTTTACGTTTTAGGTTCTAAACGGCATTTTTTCATAATTTTAAGCCTTTTCGACGATTTTAGGGCTAGATGGCCGTTTAAAGTCATTTATGACGTTTTAAGCTCTAAATGCCTTTTTTTCATCATTTTAAGCTTTTTCGACGATTTTAGGGCTAGATGGCCGTTTTGAGCTCTAAATGGCATTTTTTCATCATTTTAAACTTTTTCGACGATTTTTAGGCTAGATGGCCGTTTAAAGTCATTTATGACTTAAATGGCATTTCTGGATTCATGGGGCGATGTTTGTCTTGTTTGTTTTATTTCAGTAGTGTGGCCTAAAGCACATTCATTTATTTATTTTTCTGTATCTTGTTCTGTTTCATGTTTCGTTTAGAGTATTAGTATTATTTTCTTCAATGAACAAATTAGGTACTAAGGTTAATATCATTGCATTTTTGATCTAATATCTAATTCAATAAGTACCCACTTTCTTTCACCATAACTTACATCCAGAAATTCAGATTTACCACCTATAAAGAGGCATTATTATAAACCTATTTCGCTAAGTAGTTTTTACCGCATTGATATTTTATTCCCCTTTATTTGAAACTTTGATTTGATTAACATCAAATATGCCTACTAAATTTTTGAGAGAGAGTGTTGAATTGGTGAATTACCAAATAAAACCGATAGAAGTGTATCGTGGGTTTGTCTGCGCGTAAGAAGTAAGCTCAATATTTCCTTACTTTTATTTAAATTGATCAAGCGTTGTCGAAAAATTTTCCTGGGGCTAGCACAGAAAAATCGATAACTTTACAACATCGGATCGACGGACGTAACTGCCAACGATTTTATATCGATATCCCGAGCACGGTTTCACTATCGACAGCCAAACCTATATCGACAGGGAATAAAAAGTATTTTCCGAAACCCCAAACGCCAATCAATTACGTAAAAATATTAATAAATTGCAATTTTTAATTGAAATACTAATTAAATATACATTGACAGTCCGCTTTTACTTTTTGTTAAAGCGGTCTTTGGTTATATATGAACCATTTTCGTTTCTCCAAGATCAAACTGAATAAAATTATCGCCTCTTAGATGATTTACTTGTCTAGATCAACTATACGATTTCTTTCAATTATTAGATCTTATGGAGATCGTCATAAAAGTCGGAAAGAACTTATTTTTACTAACCATACATAATATCATTGATTGCACATTTATGGCACTTGCATTTGTGATCTCCAGTCGGATAGTTCGTTGCTCGTCGTTCATTCTTTATTAACTGCTTTTATTGCCATCTCGTGTAACAAAAAAACATTCTGAATTAGAGTTATGTATCACGGCAACCATTACAATAAATTTGACTGTACTTTTCAAGTATTATTCATCCCGTAAGCGTAATCCCTATGGTTTTTGTCAATCCAAGTAAAACTTCGATTGAGGTAATACAATATTCACACACGATGGCAATATTGGTAACAGTCGCTATAAGCTTCTACAGTTCACCCCCCATTCAATAATGAGCCAGTTATTTTGTATAACGAACTAAATTATTAAAAAAATGTGTATATTAACAGTTAACCTGAGTTAACCACTCAGGTATTTTGCCAATGTGCAAGTTTGTCAGATTTATAAAAAACTTCTTTTTTTTTCTGCTTCGCAATTAAGGAAAAAAAAATTATAATAAATAATAAAATAAAATCTGAACGTAGCCGAATACTAAAAACGTTTCTGAAACGTTATGAAATAAGCTTTGAAATTTTATTATTTCAAATAAATATGGTATAAACATTTGTAAACATTAAAATTTAGAATGCAAACATAATTTTTTTTAAAATGACTCACGTGATGTTTTTATGTGAAAATGGTACTAAGATCAAAGATTATGTAAAAAAAAACACTTTTCCCATTCTATAGTATAAATGTATGATAAACGGTTTTTTTACCTTACTTTCTTACCATTTCATACAAGAATATTTGATAAAAAAATAACAATGTTTAACGGCGCGTAGGCTTCGCGGGTGAAAACTGTTTCTACAAAATAAGTATTTTTTTATGTATTTCTATGGACAAATTTGAATAAAGATTACAAGCTTGATTTCATATAAATCTTCTCCTTTTTGTTTTAGGGTTGTCACTAGAACATAACGGAGTTATAACGATTTCTGTAGAAACACACGCGTTAGCTTGAAAACAAGCTTATAGTACTTGACTGCTATTTTCTTTATTAGTTTTTTCACAGCCAAAAAGCATTTTCGTTATTTATTTTTGGGGTGTTATGTCGTGTTGCGCTACCTCCTTCTTTAGCCGACGTTTCCGAAGGGCAGATCCGGCAGATCCGACAGATGCTGTCGGATCTGCCCTGATCATGTATACTGCAACGCTGTCCGAAACGTCGGCTAAAGAAGGAGGTAGTGACGCACGGCATAACACCCCAAAAATAAATAACGAAAATGCTTTTTGGCTGTGAAAATCTAAAAACGTATGTGACTGCTATTTTTGTATTGTCGTGTAAACAAGCTTGGGGGGGGGGGGGGGGTTGGAGTGGTTAACCGGAGTTTATCTGACACTATGGAGGCTCTACAATTTGTCACCGACGCGGAATATGTCTTATCAATTGTTGACCGTGCTCGCAACTCGCAATTGACGCCAACTGACAATATTAGTCAATATCGTATAAACCCAATACACACAAACTTTTTTAATAACGTCGCTCGTTGTGCAAAATAACTGGCTTTTTATTAAATGGTGGTGAACTAACGAAGCTCTTAGAATCGAAAGATATCGTATAAGCGATCCATAGACTTAATTTATTCATTTAAGACACGATCAATTTATTCCGTTCGATCTTGAAGAAACGAAAGTGATTGGAATTTGACTAAGGACATCATTAACTAATTAATTCCTGTTTAATGTCAAAAAGTAAATGCAGACTTTTTTACATTAACTCCACACAGGAGGCCTTGAGGATAATAATTTCCCTCAGGGCATCTTTTTTACAGGGTTAGCATTTACATTAGCATTTACTCTGCGGGCCCTGTACAGTACGCCCAGTTTTCGGGAGGCTAACTTTACTCTGGCTTCGATGGAGCTCCTATATCTGAGCTGGTCACTTAGAGTTACACCAAGCACCAAACCATCGGCTACCGTCTGAATTGACCTCTCCCTCAAAAAGTTGGCAATCCACGTACACAGGGATGCGGGAAGTCCGTAAGACGGCAGTTTGTTGACAAGTCGTCGGTGCCAAACCCGGTCAAAGACCTCGGAAATATCTAGTGCAACCGTTTGGGTCTCACCGAAACGTTCAAGGCACTGCCCCCAAACAAGCGTCACATACGCGAGAAGATTGCCGAAAGAGCGGTTCCGCCGGAATCCGTATTGACGGTCGTTAATAATTTTGTTCTTCTCAAGGTATTTGAGCAGTTTTTCGTTGATCACACGTTCCATCACCTTAGATAGAACTGATGTGATCGCTATAGGACGGTAGTTGGCCGGGTTGGAGCGGTCACCCTTCTTTGGAATAGGATGGATAACCACTTTTTCCAACCAGAGGGCACAGAGCCAGACTTCAGGGACATTTTAAAAAGCTTCGTCAAAATTGAAGCTACTTCTCCAGCGCACCTCTGCAGTCCAGGAAAGGTATTCCGTCGGGCTTAGCTTAGTCATTAGCTTTATTAACATCAAGCCCTCGTAAAACATAGAGTACTTCCCGATGCCGGATCCTCAGCTTTTTCAAATGAAAACCGCAATGAGGAACCTACTTCGGGACAGCATCTTGGTCATCGAGGGTCTGAGACTTAATTGCATAAATTGCAACCTATTGAGCCCGCAAGCTACCAGAATTGCCTGCTGCCATGCGGGCACAAAGCCAGCTTTTTGCTGATCTGCAGGTCGTGCTCGAATTTTGACCTATTTATGATTCTCTTGGTTTCATTTGCCATGTTTTTTGTAGGCTGTTCTGTCTTCGGATGTTCTAGATGTGTTGTAGATTCAAACCGCGTTTTTTCGTCGCACTGTTTCAGAGAATTGTCGACTGAACCACGGCTTTGAGCTCACACCAGTTTCTTTAACGGTAGAATGGATGAAGCCATCCATCGCGGATGTGATGACTTCACCAATTTCCTGGGCACATCTTGAGGAATCCGAAGTCCGAAAACAGACAGCTGACCACGGAAAAACATTAAAATGTGCCCGTAGACCGAACCAATCTGCTGATCTATAGTGCCACACTTTTCTCTTCAGCCTCTCGTTTGGTGGTCTGAAGATTACGGGGATTGATGTCGTCACCAGGCAGTGGTCGGACGATCATAAAGGCGCTGTGACTTCAATCATGTAACCGTGTGGCACAGTGGTTAAAAATAGGTCTAACAGATTGGCGGTGAGTCTGGATATCAGGAACCCTTGTAGGCTCCTGAACCATTTGCTTCAATCCGTGGCAAAGGATTCCACTTGTTGTCCAGCCTAGTCTGTTCGTCTGTTGATCCTGAGAACTCAACCAAGGTTCGTTTGAAGTCCCCCAGGACACAAACTATGCCGTAGGGTAGCGGGGCAAGAGGTCAAAACTGCCAATGCGTATTTAGTATTCCAATTAAACATTACCAATTTATATATTAATAACAAAAGTGGTTTTGTCCTTGTTAGACCCCCTGAACAGATAATGCATTAAATATTCCTAAACACTTCTAAGGAATATTTTTGTTCAGTGGGTATTGATTGACAAACACGCATCTCATATTACTTGTCAACATTGATTTTTATTTAATATTCTCTTTGTTACAAGCTTTACAAAATTATTTTCTTTAAGTTGGTTAACCCCTCAGGCTTCGACCATATTCTGTCAGAAGGTCAAAATATTTCCGCTTTTTATTAAAAAAAATCCTAATAGAATATTTGTGAACGTATCCGAAAACAAAACACAGTTTTTGAAAGGTGGTGAAGTTTAAACATTAAAGTTTTTTTAATTAGAAATTACCAAGTAATTTTTTATAAATAATTTTTTTGAATACAAACCGACATAAAAACTTTTTTGTAACTAAAATTACTGGAAAAAAAACATACACATATTTTATTAGACTTAGACAAATGTGTTATAAACTTTATCATTATTTTGAAAAAAAAACAGTTGGCGACGCAATCGCAATCAACCTCCTGAACAAAATCGATATTTTTCTGATCTGACATGTAAAAACATGACAAAATTTGACAAGTCAAGATATATCATTTTGTCAAGATACATCGTTTTCAATTTGGGAGGTGGGAATGTGTACCGCCGCCCCGGGAAGCATTTATTAGATAACCAACACCTCTGCCATAGGTCACTCCAAGTGATTAGATTCATTTGATGACTGAGCAGGGGTTTCCGGCTTCATGGGGGTGAGGTTTGCCCGGGTCTTGGCGGTAGATGCGTCTACCCACCTGCTGTTGAAGCAGTTGGCGACGCAATTTCAATCAACCTCCTGAACCAAATCGAAATTTTTCTGATCTGACGAATATCAAATTACTCGAAGTCGGGAGCCGCTACCATGGCAACCTGTCAACAAGGCAACTGAAACGCGACTGCAGCGGCTACGATCTGGATGATCTCGAGTTTTGAGAACTTGACCTGTCAAGTTTTGTCATGTTTTGACATGTCAGATCAGAAAAATATTTATTTTGTTCTAGAGGTTGATTACGATTGCGTCGCCAACTATTTTTTTTAGTTTCTCCACCAGCGGATTGGCGTAGCGTGATATTTTGAAGCAAAACTTCTTTACGCACGCTCGATTTGGGGGGTACCCTGGTGAATGCGTTACGTGAAGTGTGATGCGTTACGAAAAGTGTGATGAGTTACGAAAAGTGTGATGCGTTACGAGTGTGATGCGAACGGTAATCGATGCGAACGGTGATCGATGCGAGCGGTGATCGGGCGAGGCGTACATACTGCACGACTAAGGTACGGGGTATATACTAACCCAAGGTAGTAGGTCAATTCAAGGTCGTAGGTCACCCCAAGGCTGTAGGTCACCCCACGGTCGTGGGTCACCCCAAAGTGGTAGGTCACCCCACAGTCGTAGGTCACCCCAGGGTCATAGGTCACCCCATGGTCATATGTCACCCCATGGTCATATGTTCTTTTATAAGTTAGTGAAGTTTTACTTCAGTCGTGTGGTTTAAGTTTAGATCATATTTCTCACCATGATAGTAAGGGAGACAGAACGATTTCTATGAGACCTCCATGTACCGGACGTATTTTTAAGATTAATTTTGGCATAATTTATGTGTAATTTTATGTAATATTTTATGACAAAATAAACATATTTACGGGGTCAGGCAGTCAGCCTAAGACAAACAATAAAGCTTGACCCCAACCCTCAGTGTACATACCTACACTATTTAAATTATTTAAATTGACTTTTTCCTTTGCACAAATTCGATCTGTGCGAAGCCGTTCCTATACAAACCTTCGCACGGGTCCAATTTGTGCAGATCTCTATTATTTACACTTGCATAAATTCAAATTTGTGCAACCTATGTATTTTTACCTTTATAAACACTTGCACAAATTCGAATTTATGCAACCTATGTATTCGTATAACAGTTTTGCATAAATATAAAATAATTCCAATTTGTGCAGACTGTTCATACCCTATGTAAAATATAAAATGTAAAATGTGCAAACTCACATAATAAACGAATGATCGGAGAGGCATCGAGAGTAGGTCGAGATAAAACTCTGTGGCGTTCTCAGCTTCGTTGCGCAATAGCGAAACGAACGCGGTGGCGTTTTACAACTCTAACAGTCAAAATTCTAAGAATTTCATCTCAGTTCGTAGAATTGAGATGAACAAAGGACTGAGACGGGCAGACTCCCGTCTCTGGACCCTTTAAATACGGCTGTTAGACCGCCAGATCGGCAGAGTTCCAGATCTCACCGCTTCAGCAACATCTCGCCTTCTCTTCTGCCTTCTCCGATCTACCCCTGGAAAACTTGGACTTCTTCTTCTCCGCCCTGGTTGGACCGCCCTCCAAGAAGAAAGCATTACAATAAATTGGTCGATCGCGCAAATTTCCCCTCTACCTCCCTTCTTCCCCTCTACTTCCCCTCTACCTCTACCCCCCTTCCGCCCCCCTTGCCTTCTACCTTTCTCCCTACATTTACCCAATTTTCCTGAAATCTCCCCACTTTTCCCTCTCCCTACATTTTTCCCCACTTTCTCCCTAGGTGTCGAAGCGGCCAGCCGGCAACTTCCCACTTCATCGTCTGTGCGGCTGGCGACTACAGTGCCCGTCCCGTACATGTACGAATACATAGGTTGCATAAATTCGAATTTGTGCAAGTGTTTATAACATTTACGGGACGGGCACTGTAGTCGCCAGCCGCACAGACGATGAAGTGGGAAGTTGCCGGCTGGCCGCTTCGACACCTAGGGAGAAAGTGGGGAAAAATGTAGGGAGAGGGAAAAGTGGGGAGATTTCAGGAAAATTGGGTAAATGTAGGGAGAAAGGTAGAAGGCACGGGGGGCGGAAGGGGGGTAGAGGTAGAGGGGAAGTAGAGGGGAAGAAGGGAGGTAGAGGGGAAATTTGCGCGATCGACCAATTTATTGTAATGCTTTCTTCTTGGAGGGCGGTCCAACCAGGGCGGAGAAGAAGAAGTCCAAGTTTTCCAGGGGTAGATCGGAGAAGGCAGAAGAGAAGGCGAGATGTTGCTGAAGCGGTGAGATCTGGAACTCTGCCGATCTGGCGGTCTAACAGCCGTATTTAAAGGGTCCAGAGACGGGAGTCTGCCCGTCTCAGTCCTTTGTTCATCTCAATTCTACGAACTGAGATGAAATTCTTAGAATTTTGACTGTTAGAGTTGTAAAACGCCACCGCGTTCGTTTCGCTATTGCGCAACGAAGCTGAGAACGCCACAGAGTTTTATCTCGACCTACTCTCGATGCCTCTCCGATCATTCGTTTATTATGTGAGTTTGCACATTTTACATTTTATATTTTACATAGGGTATGAACAGTCTGCACAAATTGGAATTATTTTATATTTATGCAAAACTGTTATACGAATACATAGGTTGCATAAATTCGAATTTGTGCAAGTGTTTATAAAGGTAAAAATACATAGGTTGCACAAATTTGAATTTATGCAAGTGTAAATAATAGAGATCTGCACAAATTGGACCCGTGCGAAGGTTTGTATAGGAACGGCTTCGCACAGATCGAATTTGTGCAAAGGAAAAAGTCTAACTAACTAACTAACTAACCATCACGCCGTTTCCCCGCAGGGGTAGGCAGAGAGGACGGACCGCCAAACAACTCGGTCTTGGCACACAGTCTTTGCTTCACTCACATTCATACATCGTCTCATACATACTCTTCTATTATTCCGACTTTTGACATGGCCCGACTCAAGTATCTGATTCACTTGATCGTGCCATGTCTTCCTCGGGCGTCCCCTACTTCTTCTTCCATTCACATTTGCGTCATATATTCGGAAAAAGTCAATTTAAATAATTTAAATAGTGTAGGTATGTACACTGAGGGTTGGGGTCAAGCTTTATTGTTTGTCTTAGGCTGACTGCCTGACCCCGTAAATATGTTTATTTTGTCATAAAATATTACATAAAATTACACATAAATTATGCCAAAATTAATCTTAAAAATACGTCCGGTACACTCCATGAGTTATTCTGAAAGCGAACAAATTATGCTGAAGGGTTAAAATATAAATTTATGAAATGCATCAGGTGCACAATCGCTATAAAAAGATTTGTCATCACCAGATTCTTGAATCATTTTTCTTCACCAGAGTATTATTGCATTATGCAGTTTTTTAAAATATGTGTAACTTTTATTTCCATAATTCTTTATTCAAAACATGCTTTTTCTGTGAATACAAATTTTCCGTTGATTGGAAAAGATTTTTTTGAACGGAAGTTTTATCAATATGGAACATGTCTGGTTTGTGGTCCCGTTTTCGGTAATAAATGAAATTCATTATATACTATTTAATTACCACTTGATTCATTTTGGTATTATTTTAGGTTGAATTTGTACTCTGTACTTATTGTTTAATACGCCCAAATTATTAAAGTAACTTAATCAGTACACGAAACAACTATTTATGACGGAGCGATGCAAAAAACGTTAAAAATTTGTTATTGGGTTCTTAGTTTGGGCTGTCGAAATATTGTTTCGACAAAATTTCCGCTAACTATAATTTAAATTATTATTTTTAATTGATAAACTAATGTTTAAGACAAGATTTTAATGCATAGCACAAAGGGTAACAATTATTATAAGTAGGTAATAATTATTAGCATGAAACACTCATCTACATTGAAAAAAATCTCCCGAGACAAGATAAATGCCGCCGATGGGACTCGAACCCGCGTCCTTCTGATTTCAGGTCAAATGCTCTGTTCACTGAGCTACGTAGGCTTATCTCCTGCCCGCCAAATAATTCAATATATACTAGTGTTTCATTCAACAATTACTGCTTATTACATTTTTCAATTGTTGAATGAAACACTACTATATATATTGAATTATTTGGCGAGCAGGAGTTAAGCCGACGTAGCTCAGTGGACAGAGCATTTAACCGGAAATTAGAAGGACGCGGGTTCGAGTCCCGTCGGCGGCATGTATCTTTTCTCGAGAGATTTTTTCAATGTAGATGAGTGTTTCAGGCTAATAATTATTACTTATAATAATTGTTATAATTTATATTAATATTTTTGATACCGACAATTCGTGGCGGAATTCCATTATAATAATATATTAACCCCTTATGCCTCGACCATATTTTGTTAAGAGGGTCAACATTTATTGGTCTTCTTTACAATAAAATCCAAATAAATGGAATATTTCTAAACGTATCCAGAAACTGAAAACTGTTTTCTGTTGATGCGCTTTCAAATTTATTAAATCGAAAAAACATACAATTTTTAAAATACGAAACTTTTTAATGCCCACATAAAAAAGTTTTTTTATCAAAAATTTCTGATAACGGTTATAATTTTCTTAAATTTTCCTTAAGTTTCATAAATTTGTTTCAATTTTAATCCGAAACTTTGGTTTCATAAAGGTGTACATTTTACTTATTTTGTGGTCAACTTCTACATTTGACTATAAAGCGTGGTGTTTTCTCTTTCTGACCCCGTTTATATCATACTAGCTGTTTCCCGGCCTGCGTTGCTATGCCATTTAATAAATAAATTGTTTCCCCCTGCGTATCCTTGCCCATTCCGAGTTCCCCTCCCCCTCTTAGGTTCCCCTCCACCCCTCCCTGTTTCCCCTCCACCCCTCCCGCGAACCTCTATCCGAGTTCCCCTCCCCCCTTTTGCATTCTATACGGTTCTGCGTTCGAGTCTCAGTTGCGACCATTATCTTTTTCTATTTTTCTATGCCTTGTACTCTTTCATATTTTCGTTTAGATAATTAGTGTTATCTTCTTCTTCAGTAATAAAATTACATTGATGGGAATAACCTTCAAAAGTTATAAAAAGAGAGTTGTTCTCATGAAAATTACAAATTTATTTATTTAACATTTAAAAGGTCCCCTTTCAACACCGACCCTAGGACCGTTTCAGCTTTCAATCAAGTTGTGATAAGCTAACAAGCATAACAACATTACAGTTGTGCTTTTCTGTGGGCCAAAATTTGTTCAAAAACTTAAATAAACCCGGAAGCGTATTTCCTTTTCCGTGTTCAATACGATGCCACCATGCCTCGAACTCAACACGGGTTTGTAATGCCATTTTTTCTCCAAACCCTTGTCCAGTAGAAGGCAACCGGCATCCTACTGTGCACGGGTTTGTAACGCCAATTCCCCTCTCAAACCCGTGTTCAGTACGAGGCATGAATGCATTATAGACAAGTTTGTACCTGCATTTATAACAGCAAAACATGGAAAAAAAATTATTAGAATAATTACACATACCCGCTAGACAAACCCTGCTTTGCCAAACAAACCATTCAAAACCTGGGATGTTTTTTAAAATTATGATGACATGCGAGTTTATTTTAGAGAATTTATTTTATAAGTACTATAAAGTGTTATAAGCACTATATCATAAAGTTTTTATTTATTTTATTAGTAAGGCTGTTTGCATTTTATTGCCCATCCATTATATTGTGCGTATATGCACACACTTCCTTTTTTATGTTATAATCACGTTTGGAGGATGCCTGTACTGAACACGGGTTTGGGAAGGGAATTGGCGCTATAAACCCGTGCACAAAAGGATGCCGGTTTGGAGAAAAAATGGCATTACAAACCCGTGTTGAGTTCAAGGCATGGTCACCTCGTATTGAACACGGAAGAGGAAATAAGCAACCCGGAATCGCCGTTCAAGGACAATTTAAATGTAAAAAAAGCGCTGAGTGGCCATTTGCTGACAATTTTTTTATTTAAATTTCTCTGAAAAACCCCTAAGGACGGTTGTTACACAGAAATTCAAATGTAACATTGTCATCAAATGGCCACTCAGCGCAATTTGGCTTTTGAGCAGTTGAAAGATTCCCGTTAAATGCCGATTTATGGTCCGTTTCAGTTTGTGAACAAATTGTGACGAGCAGAAGAGGACACCCATAGTGTTGGCTTGTCAGCTTATTACGGTTTGACGGATAGCTGAAACGCACCTAGATGGTGCTTTTATAATTCCCACGGCAAGGGCCCGGCGGCGGCAAAGACACGCGGTATCTCATTTCCTTAAGGCTCCGCATCCGAGCTCAAAAAGAAGATGGAATAATAAAACTCGACTTGTTTAGAACACAGCAAAAATCTCGTGGAACGTATCTTAAGTATCATTTAAAGAAACACTGTGAATTTTTTCACAACTATAACTTGTAAAATAACTGAAACAAACGTGCTTATAATAATTTTCGGAGCATACTTTGCGATTTTTTCCTATCGAGGGAATTTTATATAATTTGCGTTTTGGCGTGGAACGCGTCTAAATATAATCTTAAAAAAAAACTTATATTTTTTTATGAGCTTAAAAACTTCAAATGTTTAAGGGAGATATGTAAGAAATCGGTAGAAATTCAGAGCCTCAAAAAAATTATTACTTTTTCCTTAGGAAGCAGCATACATACATCGTTTGTCTCGATGACCGGCCAACTCAGAAAGAAAACCAACTCAGAACCACCTCAGAAAGGTCATTAAGAGTAATGATAAAAAAATAGTATAATAGGTTAGGTTAGGTTAATGACTTTTTAAATAGTGTGTCTCACTATTATTTAGTGTGTAAGAAAGAAATGCAGCACTATTGGGATAAAGAAGTACGTTTGATGGTTTTTTTGTGCCGTTGCCGGGTCGTAACCGTTGTTAGAGTCCCCGATGTTGGCTACCAAACCAACACCAGCTCTGGGGCCAAAGGGGGCCCCAACATGTCCCAGGCTAGCTCTCAGCGGGAACAATGGTACTCTCTATTCAAGGGGTGAGTCGCTCAAAGCTATGGAATTTCTCTCTACCTTCCGGCGTCCAACGGGATACACTCTGGTCAATAATCCTCCTGCCGCAGCAGAATAATAACAAAGTTAAATCTTTAGGACATGTATTGTAAACTCAAACACAGAACATAGGTTTCTACAGTACAATTCAATACAAGAAATGCAAATTACACAAACCTAGCTAAAGTGTTTAACTCTCATTATCTCTCTCTGAAACGAAACTCTCCGAGCGGTGATTTTCGCGGGGCCCTACATTTCACTGATTACGGACACATTCAAAAGAGGAAATCAAGATACAGCTTACATGTGGATTCGCAGGATTCTCGCCTCATGTGGAAGTTCAATCGGGGCACTTTCTTAGTCTGAACAGACCGAACTTATTACAACGCGGCGAAAGCCGGCTCTAACTCGTAGGTATTTCAATATGAACATCGCGGGCTACACTGAATTTGGTCCGCTCGCCCGAAAGCGGGCCGCGTACGTGTGCTTCCCAAGGCGCCCAAATCTTGTCTGTCGGAGTGGCGGTGGAATGGGCCAGTGCCGGGCAAGGGGGAGGGAAGCGGGAAGCAGGAAACAGGGGGGGAAGAGGGGAGAGTCCGAGCTGTGTTTGAGCTTGTTCCGCGTTCTGGAATCTACTCGCTACAGGGGCGTATCGTAACACTTCCCCCCGCGCTTGGAAAAAAAGCGACGTGGCAATGGAGCTGTAGGAAAAAAAAATCCTCTTAAGCTTCCATCGGGGTTTTTGAGAGATTCGTTGCTTGAGAGATGCCTAGCTAGAACATGCAATTTATGTTATAGTTTAGGTCACAATGTTTGTAGGGAATGGGTGAGGGGTACATACAATGTTTGGAAAAGAACAGTTTTGGTAAAAGTACATGGTGTAAAACAACATACAAGGTTATGCAATTGAAAGATGACAATACATGGTTATGCAATTGAAAAATAACAATACATGGTTATGCAATTGAAAAATAACAATTCATATTTGTACAATAGAAGAACAAAAAGCAAAAACAAAAATGCCTGTGTGATTCTAAGGTTTCATTGGTCTGGGAGCTAAGTTTGCGAAGCGTGGATTTGTTTGGTTTCGGAGAATTTCGAAGAGGAGGACGTGGTTTCACAGATTCTAAGGATTACATTATCACTGTAATCAGACCCCTTTGAGATAACACTCAGAAGTACACTTGGGCCTTAGAAAACACTTGGTTTTGTCGAAGACGTCGAAGTTCACGAAGTGGAGACTGTGGTTGCTGTGCCGCGACTATGGTTACAGAGGTCATTGAAAAGGAGAATCCAGTGTCTGCAGACATGCCAGTACGAATCCTAAGTGTTATTAAGGTAAACACGGATCGTATATAATGGTTATTGAAGCATAATGTAGCTCAACATAACTTGTATTGGTACGCATTCAGCGAATACTGGAGGTCAAGGTAATGATGGTTTACACATGACGATATATGCGTCACTGCATGACAGCGCAAGAGACGACATGGTTGGCATTGATAGCAAGAGTAAGAACAAACCTAGGAGCTGGCGTGCCCAAAAGGTGGTTCAGAGTGTCATAATGTATAGTGGGACAACTCAACTTGCTGTGGCACGACAAAACAACATACATATGAGCGGTATGGTCTGTGCTTTCAGGAACAAATGCGTAGAAAAATGGCAGCAGGAGGGACCTAGTAACCACAGCGCGTGCTGTCAGGAAGTGAAGCTCAGCTTGGCTGTTGGTGATGACATCCGCCTGGGCTTCTTTTTAATCCGGGAGAAATTATTATTAGAGCAAAATTCTTGAAGTTTACCTGCCTAGGGACCAATGAAGAAAAGGTTTGGAGAGAAACAAAATGTGTCCAGATAATGAAATAAACGAAGTTTTAACCACCGACCCAGAGAGTGACGAAGAGAGAGTTTTCTAACTAAATTGTGATTACATGAACATTTTCCTTTACCAGGATGACTTGGCGTTTGCCGAGTGACAATATGTCTTGGTTAAAAACAACCGGCCTTCCATGGCCTATGTTAACATAAAGGTGGTAACATTTTTTGTAGAATTTTAAAAAACAAGACAAAGAAGTCGTGAATGAGTCACGGTAAAAGCAGAGAAACCAATTCATGAATAAAGGTTGTCAGAAGGAGACAGACGCTACGCCAAGTGCATATCGTACATATCCAACATTCATGAATGTGTTTCGTAAAATTGAGAAAAGAGAACAAAAGGTGAGACATATGCAGAGAGTGAGGGAGAAAGCCTGCTGATAATTGGTCAATTTACCGATTCGCACTCCCAGTGATGGCGAATTATGGTCAACAACAGATTTTCCTCTTCATAACATATACCTGAGAACATGATGGTGAGGAGAAAGGAAAGGAAAAGGAAAGGAGTTGAGTGACGAAACTTGCTAGAGACTGGACTAATTTCCACTTCAAACTCCATGTGAGAATGAAACATGATCAACCAGCAGATTTCCTGACTCTTTACATTTGTCAAAAGGATGAGGAGAAATTTGAATACACATTATCAAAGAGACTAATCTTTTGCGTGTATTGGGCAAAAGATTAGGGGTCATTTTAAAAACTTCTGCATGATTGTGAGAAAAGACAGACCCTTGCTCCAATTTCACAAACCTGGGGGTTTTCTTATCCGTTCCCCAGACAACGAGTTGGGTGGTTTTGTGCTCAATCGATTAACTCCCACAGCACTATGCCCCATAGTTAGCAGTGAAGCTACAAACTAGTCCTTTTGGGATAGTAGATATTCCTGGGCTTCTTTCCTTTTTGCAAAGAAGTAAAAAAAAACAGGAGGTCCACGGGCATTGGCGTTGAATGACAACAAAGGGTTGTGGACTACATTTCGTAGATCGCACACAAAAGGTTTGATATTATTTCGTTCGCACGACTCATGGTAAGTGTTTTAACGTCTCCACGTATAGTGTACAAAACATGTAAGTACATACAAGATAAAACTCAATTATAGACAGAAGTCAAGAGTTTATACAATGCCTCTTAAAGAAGATGGCAAGGCCGATATTATGTCGTTCGCACGAATCACGGTAAGTGTTTTAACGTCTCCACGTATAGTGTACAAAACATGTAAGTACATACAAGATAAAACTCAATTATAGACAGAAGTCAAGAGTTTATACAATGCCCCTTAAAGAAGATGGCAAGGCCGATATTATGTCGTTCGCACGAATCACGGTAAGTATTTTCACGTCTTCACGTATGGCGTACAAGGGTTGTACACAATTATACATACAAGCGGTACTCATGACAAATTAATGGCACACGACCAAAATACAAAAGCGGTACTCATGACAAATTAATGACACACGACCAAAATACAAAAGCGGTACTCATGACAAATGAATGACACACCACCAAAATACAAAAGCGGTACTCATGACAAATTAATGACACACGACCAAAATACAAAAGCGGTACTCATGACAAATGAATGACACACGACCAAAATATAAAAGCGGTACTCATGACAAATGAATGACACACGACCAAAACAGATTGTACAAAACGGTGCTCATGACAAATATGTCACACGACCAATTCAATAACATTTAGCTATGAGCAAAAGTGATTATGACGAACTTCTCGTATCGTGGCAGGTATTTTAAGGATCCCTCCTATGACGGTGGATGTTCTAAGGATCTCTCCTATAATGGTGGATGTTCTAAAGATCTCTCCTATAATGGTGGGTTACGTTTAAATACAACACAATAAACGTTAACGATGCTTGTTTTAACACATAATATGAAGATTTGTTAGATTAACTAACTCCGTAGCCCAAGAGCGTATGACAGAGAAGATAGACAATTTGATGTTACTTCATGTGTTACAAAGTACAAGGGTGATGGCAGAGTATAATTCTACTTACACCAAGTATTTAAAACAAAAACAGACCTATAATGGTTTTACATACTGTCTGTTGTGGCAGCCTACAGTGAGGAAGACCAAAGAAAAGGGACCAATTACGGTTTTACATACCCTTTGTGCAGTTACAAACATACCAGGTTATGTGCAATTTGGGTTGCAAATACTTGGTTAAATGAACACCTAAAAGTTGTGAATTCCAAAATCAGGATAACCATAAGGTTTTATTAACCTGTCCCGTAGGGTTGAAACGTGCCATGCAAGACATAAGTAACGTAAAAGCAAAAAGCAAAATAACAAAAAGGTGACTTTGTTATAACAACCAAAGACCGGATGATTCGGTTTTACGTACTTTAATTGAAACGAGCCAAATTGATTTATATACAGGGTTATAAAGACCAATCATTGGTTTTATAAATACGAGTTCCAAAATGGACGTGTCGATATCCAATTTGGGTACATGAGCATGAATTTGGGTAGGACGCCATCAATTTTTAATTTAAGAGGAAAAATTGAAAAAACTTATATACACGAGAGGCGACTATGTAAGTAACCACTGTTTGATTTTCATGCTAGAGATACCTCGGAAGGTTTTACAACTCATGATGAACAAAATAAAAGGGAGAAAATTGTAAAAATAGTTAACTGGTTCTGAGTCGGAATTTAACACTTTGGAATTTACAAAACCCGACTTCTAGAACGACACGCCGATGGGCAATTGTCAACTACTTTACATGAACAAAATAAACAGGTGAGAAAGTTCCTTTCCACACGACAAAAATGCAACAAAAAAATAGGAGAAGAATTACAAGATTACATGACAAGGCAGGGTATGACATGGCATGAACATTGCATAGTGTACGTGTTGAGACAATAAATGGGCTCGCGACTTCCCAAACATTGAAACTCGAAAAGTGTCTCCGTTCCAAAGTGATCAGTTTTAGAACAGGTGAAAAAAAATAAAGAAAAAAAATTGCCGTGAAGGAAAGAAAAACAGTGCAAAAACAACATTTGAAAGTAACTTCAATGAGAGTACGCATTAATTTACAAAATAATTTACAACTTGTTTCATTAATGAAACGATGGGCATGTGATTGACACAATACACGCCTGTCGTAGTAAGACTTTGTAAGCTTACAAAAAAAATGTGATACATACTGGATCATTTTATATACAACACAAAATTACAAAAAGGAGAAAAGAAAGGTGACAATTGGCATTGTTGCACCTAATAGTGAGGTATTCTCACAATGGCCATAATGTATGGACGAACAGTAACATTAATGGGTAAAAAGGAGTTAATAATCCCAGACAAAACCGTGGCACAAACTTGAGGCCCGCATGTGAGATTAAACACATCTTGAACAAATCCTTGTTGAGACGAGGTTTGTTGTATTTCGCAGTATTTGATTCTGCTAAAAGAAACGTTGGTGTCGCTCCGTTTCCTCATAGTTTTTTCGGCGCATTGCCTCTTAATACGCTTGGCTTGCGGGCGGCGCCCAGCTACGAGTTTGCCAATCCTTGTGCACGGCTTTGCAGCCCGCGTGTCCCGCCCATAGCCGAGCACGCGGCCGATGTATTTATTGGGACCGGCACACGTTGTTATTTTGATTGTTGCTGCGGCTACGGTTGTCAGTGGGACATTTGTTGATGAAATCATCCTTGTTTTCAACGTCGCTTTCTGTGCGCGTTCCATAGTTGACTTTTTGTTGAACGACAGTGCATATGCCTTGCTATGAACCAGGGAGAGTCCTCTATCCCTTAAAGCAGCATGTAAGTGAGTTTTGGATGAACTATGTACATTGGGAATGGTACCCAAGTTGGATGGTGTAATAGCTTGATTGTTCTCCATTGTGAGTTTCCTGGGTGGTGAGAAAAAAAATGGCCAGGGGTTTCCTTTAGTGAGCGCAAAATTAATTTTTGTGAGGCACTTTTCACTTGGTAATCACTAGTTGGCACTTCCAAAATATGGTTACAGAGATTCCATATTACAATTTGGTATACATGACACCAGAATTTTGTCAAAGGAAGGAAGACGAGAAAAAAATTTGCGTGGAAAGACCTTAGTGGTAAAGGTTTTTTGTGTTTCACTGACCACTTTTGAGAAAACTGTGAAATTCACAAGTATTTATTTATTTTTGAAAAATTTTGCCAGGACTGACTTTTAGAAAAAAGGTTTTTTATTTTTCACAAATCACTTTGCACTGAGAAAGGCACTAAAATTCACAAAAGGCACTTTTCTGGCAAATAAAGGACAAACTTCCGGATGAAAATAACTGAATATGGGATTCATTACGTCAACCACATTAAAATTATTTTATTTATTCATGGAACCAATCATTGGCTTTATTATTATTCCACTTTTCACTTATGTAAGGGAAAAAACACAATTCACTTTCACTTATGCTGAAAAAAGGCAGTACCTATAATGTAGAATGGGGAAAGAAAGTCATTATTTTGTCCATTTGGAGAAATATAAGTTGTACTAATTTGACAGACACAAGTGGGCCAATTGGTATATTGTGCAGAAACAACAAAAATACGTAGGTCCGAAATTTTTGATTAAGGAATTCGCAAAATAACTGGGGTTCCAGAATCAGATTTATAATAATGATTTCCGTTGCTATCCGGTTCAGTCATAAAAAGGCGGTTTGAATATAAACGCTGCCTAGCAACAGTTAATTATTCGTTCCGACGGGTTTTTTCCGTTGGGATTTTGGCGCGGGGCAAAGCAATTGCGCGCGCAATCCAGAGAATAGGTGGCTATTTATCGCGTGAAACATCGGGCCGTTGAGATTGGCGCGAATGACTGTTGCTGCCCGCCCGCTGCTTTGTGACGCGTGCGCAGTCAGATTCGCGGTCAAAGGTTGGCGTTTCGGGTATCCAAAATGGCCGTCGTTTCAACTGCGATGCAATTCATACTTTCAATCAGATCTGTGTTATGGATCTAATTTACATATAGGTTTCTGTGGTTTATTCACAGGATTCACTGTACACTGGGTGTAGAATATCAAGGCATAATTAATGTTTAAAAAACAGTTGCTATGCGGGGAGGGTTTCGACAAGTAATGTCCCGCAAAGCGACCGGGATAGAAAAAAATTCCAAGCCTCACGTTATAGCGCCAGTTGTTAGAGTCCCCGATGTTGGCTACCAAACCAACACCAGCTCTGGGGCCAAAGGGGGCCCCAACATGTCCCAGGCTAGCTCTCAGCGGGAACAATGGTACTCTCTATTCAAGGGGTGAGTCGCTCAAAGCTATGAAATTTCTCTCTACCTTCCGGCGTCCAACGGGATACACTCTGGTCAATAATCCTCCTGCCGCAGCAGAATAATAACAAAGTTAAATCTTTAGGACATGTATTGTAAACTCAAACACAGAACATAGGTTTCTACAGTACAATTCAATACAAGAAATGCAAATTACACAAACCTAGCTAAAGTGTTTAACTCTCATTATCTCTCTCTGAAACGAAACTCTCCGAGCGGTGATTTTCGCGGGGCCCTACATTTCACTGATTACGGACACATTCAAAAGAGGAAATCAAGATACAGCTTACATGTGGATTCGCAGGATTCTCGCCTCATGTGGAAGTTCAATCAGGGCACTTTCTTAGTCTGAACAGACCGAACTTATTACAACGCGGCGAAAGCCGGCTCTAACTCGTAGGTATTTCAATATGAACATCGCGGGCTACACTGAATTTGGTCCGCTCGCCCGAAAGCGGGCCGCGTACGTGTGCTTCCCAAGGCGCCCAAATCTTGTCTGTCGGAGTGGCGGTGGAATGGGCCAGTGCCGGGCAAGGGGGAGGGAAGCGGGAAGCAGGAAACAGGGGGGGAAGAGGGGAGAGTCCGAGCTGTGTTTGAGCTTGTTCCGCGTTCTGGAATCTACTCGCTACAGGGGCGTATCGTAACACCGTGCAAATTTTAAAAGCACCCATTCGGCTTTTAATGGAAACATATCAAATTTTTTTTTTAAAAATCTGTGAAAAATCAAAAACTTCTACCGCGAATCGAATTACACACCTTCAGAAAACTAAAGTAAGTAGATAAGAGTGGGGAGACTACGAAGCACCACACAAAGAGGCGACCGATTATACTATCTCATTCTCTTTCTCTTTTTAGTGTCGCTATTTTTCGTTTCATCGAATTTCAAATCACAACGGTGCAAAAGAAGTTTTCACTTCATTTACATTTTAATTTCTGTAAGACAGAACTGGTCATTATAGATATTAATTTGAAATTATGTTATAGCTATCTTTTTGGACTTTCAGATTTGAAAGTATTGACGAAAACACTTCACCGGACTGCAAATTAGTTCCGAAATTTAATAATAAGTACGGACGGAGAACGTGTGAATACCGAAGATATTTAATTAATTAACTGATACTATAAAGCAAAGTAATTCTATGAATAAGGTTAAATATTTGGTGAAAAATTGGCTATCGGAAACAAAATATTTATATTGATTTGTATGAAAAAATGTTGAATCTGTAGATATAAGTTGTAAATTATAACTTTTAAAATGTATGTACTGTTACGATACGCCCCTGTAGCGAGTAGATTCCAGAACGCGAGACAAGCCACACAACAACTCCCCTCTTCCCCCCTGTTTCCTGCTTCCCGCTTCCCTCCCCCTTGCCCGGCCACTGGCCCATTCCACCGCCACTCCTCAGACGAGATTCGAGCGCTTTGGCAAGCACACGTACGCGGCCCGCTTTCGGGCGAGCGGACCAAATTCAATGTAGCCCGCGATGTATTATTGAAATAACCACGGGTTTAGAGCCGGCTTCGCCGAGCTGTAATAAGTTCGGTCTGTTCAGACTAAGAAAGTGCCCTGATTGAACTTCCACATGAGGCGAGAATCCTGCGAATCCACATGTAAGCTGTATCTTTGATTTCCTCTTTTAAATGTGTCCGTAATCAGTGAAATGTAGGGCCCCGCGAAAATCACCACTCGGAGAGTTTCGTTTGAGAGAGAGATAATGAGAGTTAAACACTTTAGCTAGGTTTGTGTAATTTGCATTTCTTGTATTGAATTGTACTGTAGAAACCTATGTACTGTGTTTGAGTTTACAATACATGTCCTAAAGATTTAACTTTGTTATTATTCTGCTACGGCAGGAGGATTGTTGACCAGTGTGTATCCCGTTGGACGCCGGAAGGTAGAGAGAAATTCCATAGCTTTGAGCGACTCACCCCTTGAATAGAGAGTACCATTGTTCCCGCTGAGAGCTAGCCTGGGACATGTTGGGGGCCCCCTTTGGCCCCAGGGCTGGTGTTGGTTTGGTAGCCAACATCGGGGAACCTAACAACTGGCGCTATAACGTAAGGCTTGGAATTTTTTTTCTATCCCGGTCGCTTTGCGGGACATTACTTGTCGAAACCCTCCCCGCATAGCAACTGTTTTGTAAACATTAATTATGCCTTTATATTCTACACCCAGTGTACAGTGAATCCTGTGAATAAACCACAGAAACCAATATGTAAATTAGATCCATAACACAGATCTGATTGAAATTATGAATTGCATCGCAGTTGAAAACACGGCCATTTTGAAACAACGGGCGGGTAGCAACAGTTATTCGCGCCAATCTCAACGGCCGATGTTTCACGCGATAAATAGCCACCTATTCTCTGGATTGCGCGCGCAAATGCTTTGCCCCGCGCCAAAATCCCAACGGAAAAGCCCGTCGGAATGAACAATTGACTGTTGCTAGGCAGCGTTTTATAATCAAACCGCCTTTTTTATGACTGAACCGGATACCAACGGAAACTATTATTATAAATCTGATTCTGGAACCCCAGTTATTTTGCGAATTCCTTAATCAAAAATTTCGGACTTACGTATTTTTGTTGTTTCTGCACAATATACCAATTGGCCCACTTGTGTCTGTCAAATTAGTACAACTTAATATTTCTCCAAATGGACAAAATAATGACTTTCTTTCCCCATTCTACATTATAGGTACTGCTTTTTTCAGCATAAGTGAAAGTGAATTGTGTTTTTTCCCTTACATAAGTGAAAAGTGGAATAATAATAAAGCCAATGATTGGTTCCATGAATAAATAAAATAATTTTAATATGGTTAATGAATCCCATATTCAGTTATTTTCATCCGGAAGTTTGTCCTTATTTGCCAGAAAAGTGCCTTTTGTGAATTTTAGTGCCTTTCTCAGTGCAAAAGTGATTTGTGAAAAAAAAAAAACCTTTTTTCTAAAGGTCAGTCCTGGCAAAATTTTTCAAAAATAAATAAATACTTGTGAATTTCACAGTTTTCTCAAAAGTGGTCAGTGAAACACAAAAACCTTTACCACTAAGGTCTTTCCACGCAAAATTTTTTTCTCGTCTTCCTTCCTTTGACAAAATTCTGGTGTCATGTATACCAAATTGTAATATGGAATCTCTGTAACCATATTTTGGAAGTGCCAACTAGTGATTACCAAGTGAAAAGTGCCTCACAAAAATTAATTTTGCGCTCACTAAAGGAAACCCCTGGCCAATTTTTTTTCTCACCACCCAGGAAACTCACAATGGAGAACAATCAAGCTATGGCATCATCCAATTTGGGCATCATTCCCAACGTGCACAACTTATCCAAAACCCACTTACAAACTGCTTTAAGGGATAGAGGACTCTCCCTGGTTCATAGCAAGGCATATGCACTGTCCTTCAACAAAAAGTCAACTATGGAACGCGTACAGAAAGCGACGTTGAAAACAAGGATGATTTCATCAACAAATGTCCCACTGACAACCGTAGCCGCAGCAACAATCAAAATAACAACGTGTGCCGGTCCCAATAAATACATCGGCCGCGTGCTCGGCCATGGGCGGGACACGCGGGCTGCAAAGCCGTGCACAAGGATTGGCAAAGTCGTAGCTGGGCGCCGCCCGCAAGCCAAGCGTATTAAGAGTGAATAACCAGCACATGACAACTTCGATTCCGACACTAGCGCTAACACATCAGGGCTCGCGAGCGGGCGTTTTCAGAACAAAATTTCGTTCCGCGGCAATCCGAGTTTTGAGGGTTTTGTTCACTCGAGCTAGGGCTACCCGCTACTATTGCTACTTTATATTACTATTCTCGCTTCCAGAATTTTAATTAGTAGTAGTTATTTGTATATTGAAGTGCACAAACATAAATAGATACAAGTGAAATGCGTAAACACAGTAGGTATTAAGTAGATAGCTACATGAATAAACAATTTGTTATATTCTTTTTAATATTTTGGTTTTTTGTTTTTCAATTGTATTTTACGGCCATTAGAGTGGAAGATACTCTCAGTATCGCCCTGGTGTAAGACCACCATTAAGAATTGAAACGTTGCTTGAAATGGCTTTAGCCGTGTTTAGTGGTCAGATCTGAATAGCCAGGTACTTCCCCACCTTCCTCTTCCCTATATCCTTCCCCTCCCCACTACCTTCAGTCTTACAACATACTCCAAATTGGGGATGCAATAGTCCCACTGGCTCCAGACTTGTGCGGTATTCATGAAAAAAAACGAGTAATATTAAGTTGGATTGTAAAAAATGTCGCATTTTGAAATATTTATTCGTGTGCATAATTAATAATAAGCACTTCAACAAACAGAATTAAAGCGCACAAACCCTTTCTTTCTTTGAGTGGCCTTGCAACGCATGCCGGGTACCCGCTGTATATAATGTTATATAGTGCAGGCGCTTGCATTATAATTCCCGGGACTTGTGATGGAACCATAACAGTTTAGTTGACCGCGAGGTTACAGTGCCCATGAAACGCATGCCGGGTACCCGCTGTATATAATTTATTTATTTATTTACGGACAAATAGTCCATTAACAATATAACAATAACACGAAAAACAAGCGTGCGTAAAGGCCCGACCCGCCGAGCAATCGATCACCGTTCGCATTGATTACCGTTCGCATGTCATTTTTCGTAACTATCACCACTTTTCGTAACCCATTCACCAGTTTACCCCCAAGTGTCGAGCGTGCGTAAAAAAGATTTACCCCAAAAAAATATTTTGGAGCAGTTGGGACTCTTGTGCGGTATTCACACAAGAAAAATTTAAAATAAAAAAATATTCGAAATTATAAAAATTTTTGCAAAAAAATATTCAATGAACATGAAAAATTGCGTTCGGGCAACCCTGTAGATTTAACAAACATGAATCAAGGAATTCGTGTTTATTTCAAATTTCGTTTTCAAATTTCATTTCCAAATATTATTATTCAAAGCGTCGCGAAGACGTGCTCTCCTGGCCGCGTTTGGGCCCGTAATGAAATCTGAAATTTGTGTTTACGGGCTGCGATAAAAATGGTAAAATGCGATGTTCAAAATTATTTAAAATTAAATACTTCCTGAAATTATTTTACGATCAAATTATTTATGATTTGTCAATAACGTCTTAGCAAAATAAGTATGTAAAAAAATCCGAAATATATTTGTTTGTAAGTGCACAAATAAATGCACAAACCGACCAATTTTCGTCAAGAAACACATGTCCGTATATATTTTTTAATAATTTTATTTAAACTAAAATTAAAATTCTGAAACATACGTTTACCAGATAATGTATTGATTTATTTTACTGCATGATTATATGATTTGAAATGGGTGTTGTATAAGAAATGTACTTTTTTGAAAATTGAACAAATCTGCGAACGACCTATGGTATAACCTTATTATTCTAAAAATATTTTTTTTTTCTCAAAATCTAAAACATAAGTTTACTAGATAAAAGAACAATCTTTTGAAATCTCGTTATAGTTTTTTGTGGAAAAGAGTCAATACGTCTAACCACTGATTTAAAAATGACATATTTCTGGTTTCTCTGCTTATACACTCTTAAGAGGCAATGCGCCGAAAAAACTATGAGGAAACGGAGCGACACCAACGTTTCTTTTAGCAGAATCAAATACTGCGAAATACAACAAACCTCGTCTCAACAAGGATTTGTTCAAGATGTGTTTAATCTCACATGCGGGCCTCAAGTTTGTGCCACGGTTTTGTCTGGGATTATTAACTCCTTTTTACCCATTAATGTTACTGTTCGTCCATACATTATGGCCATTGTGAGAATACCTCACTATTAGGTGCAACAATGCCAATTGTCACCTTTCTTTTCTCCTTTTTGTAATTTTGTGTTGTATATAAAATGATCCAGTATGTATCACTTTTTTTTTGTAAGCTTACAAAGTCTTACTACGACAGGCGTGTATTGTGTCAATCACATGCCCATCGTTTCATTAATGAAACAAGTTGTAAATTATTTTGTAAATTAATGCGTACTCTCATTGAAATTACTTTCAAATGTTGTTTTTGCACTGTTTTTCTTTCCTTCACGGCAATTTTTTTCTTTATTTTTTTTTTCACCTGTTCTAAAACTGATCACTTTGGAACGGAGACACTTTTCGAGTTTCAATGTTTGGGAAGTCGCGAGCCCATTTATTGTCTCAACACGTACACTATGCAATGTTCATGCCATGTCATACCCTGCCTTGTCATGTAATCTTGTAATTCTTCTCCTATTTTTTTGTTGCATTTTTGTCGTGTGGAAAGGAACTTTCTCACCTGTTTATTTTGTTCATGTAAAGTAGTTGACAATTGCCCATCGGCGTGTCGTTCTAGAAGTCGGGTTTTGTAAATTCCAAAGTGTTAAATTCCGACTCAGAACCAGTTAACTATTTTTTTTTTACAATTTTCTCCCTTTTATTTTGTTCATCATGAGTTGTAAAACCTTCCGAGGTATCTCTAGCATGAAAATCAAACAGTGGTTACTTACATAGTCGCCTCTCGTGTATATAAGTTTATTCAATTTTTCCTCTTAAATTAAAAATTGATGGCGTCCTACCCAAATTCATGCTCTTGTACCCAAATTGGATATCGACACGTCCATTTTGGAACTCGTATTTATAAAACCAATGATTGGTCTTTATAACCCTGTATATAAATCAATTTGGCTCGTTTCAACTAAAGTACGTAAAACCGAATCATCCGGTCTTTGGTTGTTATAACAAAGTCACCTTTTTGTTATTTTGTTTTTTTGCTTGTACGTTACGTATGTCTTGCATGGCACGTTTCAACCCTACGAGACAGGTTAATAAAACCTTATGGTTATCCTGATTTTGGAATTCACAACTTTTAGGTGTTCATTTAACCAAGTATTTGCAACCCAAATTGCACATAACCTGGTATGTTTGTAACTGCACAAAGGGTGTGTAAAACCGTAATTGGTCCCTTTTCTTTGGTCTCCCTCACTGTAGGCTGCCACAACAGACAGTATGTAAAACCATTATAGGTCTGTTTTTGTTTTAAATACTTGGTGTAAGTAGAATTATACTCTGCCATCACCCTTGTACTTTGTAACACATGAAGTAACATCAAATTGTCTATCTTCTCTGTCGTACGCTCTTGGGCTACGGAGTTAGTTAATCTAACAAATCTTCATATTATGTGTTAAAACAAGCATCGTTAACGTTTATTGTGTTGTATTTAAATGTAACCCACCATTATAGGAGAGATCTTTAGAACATCCACCATTATAGGAGAGATCCTTAGAACATCCACCGTCATAGGAGGGATCCTTAAAATACCTGCCACGATACGAGAAGTTCGTCATAATCACTTTTGCTCATAGCTAAATGTTATTGAATTGGTCGTGTGACATATTTGTCATGAGCACCGTTTTGTACAATCTGTTTTGGTCGTGTGTCATTCATTTGTCATGAGTACCGCTTTTATATTTTGGTCGTGTGTCATTCATTTGTCATGAGTACCGCTTTTGTATTTTGGTCGTGTGTCATTAATTTGTCATGAGTACCGCTTTTGTATTTTGGTGGTGTGTCATTCATTTGTCATGAGTACCGCTTTTGTATTTTGGTCGTGTGTCATTAATTTGTCATGAGTACCGCTTTTGTATTTTGGTCGTGTGCCATTAATTTGTCATGAGTACCGCTTGTATGTATAATTGTGTACAACCCTTGTACGCCATACGTGAAGACGTGAAAATACTTACCGTGATTCGTGCGAACGACATAATATCGGCCTTGCCATCTTCTTTAAGGGGCATTGTATAAACTCTTGACTTCTGTCTATAATTGAGTTTTATCTTGTATGTACTTACATGTTTTGTACACTATACGTGGAGACGTTAAAACACTTACCGTGATTCGTGCGAACGACATAATATCGGCCTTGCCATCTTCTTTAAGAGGCATTGTATAAACTCTTGACTTCTGTCTATAATTGAGTTTTATCTTGTATGTACTTACATGTTTTGTACACTATACGTGGAGACGTTAAAACACTTACCATGAGTCGTGCGAACGAAATAATATCAAACCTTTTGTGTGCGATCTACGAAATGTAGTCCACAACCCTTTGTTGTCATTCAACGCCAATGCCCGTGGACCTCCTGTTTTTTTACTTCTTTGCAAAAGGAAAGAAGCCCAGGAATATCTACTATCCCAAAAGGACTAGTTTGTAGCTTCACTGCTAACTATGGGGCATAGTGCTGTGGGAGTTAATCGATTGAGCACAAAACCACCCAACTCGTTGTCTGGGGAACGGATAAGAAAACCCCCAGGTTTGTGAAATTGGAGCAAGGGTCTGTCTTTTCTCACAATCATGCAGAAGTTTATAAAATGACCCCTAATCTTTTGCCCAATACACGCAAAAGATTAGTCTCTTTGATAATGTGTATTCAAATTTCTCCTCATCCTTTTGACAAATGTAAAGAGTCAGGAAATCTGCTGGTTGATCATGTTTCATTCTCACATGGAGTTTGAAGTGGAAATTAGTCCAGTCTCTAGCAAGTTTCGTCACTCAACTCCTTTCCTTTTCCTTTCCTTTCTCCTCACCATCATGTTCTCAGGTATATGTTATGAAGAGGAAAATCTGTTGTTGACCATAATTCGCCATCACTGGGAGTGCGAATCGGTAAATTGACCAATTATCAGCAGGCTTTCTCCCTCACTCTCTGCATATGTCTCACCTTTTGTTCTCTTTTCTCAATTTTACGAAACATATTCATGAATGTTGGATATGTACGATATGCACTTGGCGTACCGTCTGTCTCCTTTTGACAACCTTTATTCATGAATTGGTTTCTCTGCTTTTACCGTGACTCATTCACGACTTCTTTGTCTTGTTTTTTAAAATTCTACAAAAAATGTTACCACCTTTATGTTAACATAGGCCATAGAGGGCCGGTTGTTTTTTTAACCAAGACATATTGTCACTCGGCAAACGCCAAGTCATCCTGGTAAAGGAAAATGCTCATGTAATCACAATTTAGTTAGAAAACTCTCTCTTCGTCACTCTCTGGGTCGGTGGTTAAAATTTCGTTTATTTCATTATCTGGACACATTTTGTTTCTCTCCAAACCTTTTCTTCATTGGTCCCTAGGCAGGTAAACTTCAAGAATTTTGCTCTAATAATAATTTCTCCCGGATTAAAAAGAAGCCCAGGCGGATGTCATCACCAACAGCCAAGCTGAGCTTCACTTCCTGACAGCACGCGCTGTGGTTACTAGGTCCCTCCTGCTGCCATTTTTCTACGCATTTGTTCCTGAAAGCACAGACCATACCGCTCATATGTATGTTGTTTTGTCGTGCCACAGCAAGTTGAGTTGTCTCACTATACATTATGACACTCTGAACCACCTTTTGGGCACGCCAGCTCCTAGGTTTGTTCTTACTCTTGCTATCAATGCCAACCATGTCGTCTCTTGCGCTGTCATGCAGTGACGCATATATCGTCATGTGTAAACCATCATTACCTTGACCTCCAGTATTCGCTGAATGCGTACCAATACAAGTTATGTTGAGCTACATTATGCTTCAATAACCATTATATACGATCCGTGTTTACCTTAATAACACTTAGGATTCGTACTGGCATGTCTGCAGACACTGGATTCTCCTTTTCAATGACCTCTGTAACCATAGTCGCGGCACAGCAACCACAGTCTCCACTTCGTGAACTTCGACGTCTTCGACAAAACCAAGTGTTTTCTAAGGCCCAAGTGTACTTCTGAGTGCTATCTCAAAGGCATCTGATTACAGTGATAATGTAATCCTTAGAATCTGTGAAACCACGTCCTCCTCTTCGAAATTCTCCGAAACCAAACAAATCCTCGCTTCGCAAACTTAGCTCCCAGACCAATGAAACCTTAGAATCACACAGGCATTTTTGTTTTTGCTTTTTTGTTCTTCTATTGTACAAATATGAATTGTTATTTTTCAATTGCATAACCATGTATTGTTATTTTTCAATTGCATAACCATGTATTGTTATTTTTCAATTGCATAACCATGTATTGTCATCTTTCAATTGCATAACCTTGTATGTTGTTTTACACCATATACTTTTACCAAAACTGTTCTTTTCCAAACATTGTATGTACCCCTCACCCATTCCCTACAAACACTGTGACCTAAACTATAACATAAATTGCATGTTCTAGCTAGGCATCTCTCAAACAACGAATCTCTCAAAAACCCCGATGGAAGCTTAAGAGGATTTTTTTTCCTACAGCTCCATTGCCACGTCGCTTTTTTTCCAAGCGCGGGGGGAAGTGTTACGATACGCCCCTGTAGCGAGTAGATTCCAGAACGCGAGACAAGCCACACAACAACTCCCCTCTTCCCCCCTGTTTCCTGCTTCCCGCTTCCCTCCCCCTTGCCCGGCCACTGGCCCATTCCACCGCCACTCCTCAGACGAGATTCGAGCGCTTTGGCAAGCACACGTACGCGGCCCGCTTTCGGGCGAGCGGACCAAATTCAATGTAGCCCGCGATGTATTATTGAAATAACCACGGGTTTAGAGCCGGCTTCGCCGAGCTGTAATAAGTTCGGTCTGTTCAGACTAAGAAAGTGCCCTGATTGAACTTCCACATGAGGCGAGAATCCTGCGAATCCACATGTAAGCTGTATCTTTGATTTCCTCTTTTAAATGTGTCCGTAATCAGTGAAATGTAGGGCCCCGCGAAAATCACCACTCGGAGAGTTTCGTTTGAGAGAGAGATAATGAGAGTTAAACACTTTAGCTAGGTTTGTGTAATTTGCATTTCTTGTATTGAATTGTACTGTAGAAACCTATGTACTGTGTTTGAGTTTACAATACATGTCCTAAAGATTTAACTTTGTTATTATTCTGCTACGGCAGGAGGATTGTTGACCAGTGTGTATCCCGTTGGACGCCGGAAGGTAGAGAGAAATTCCATAGCTTTGAGCGACTCACCCCTTGAATAGAGAGTACCATTGTTCCCGCTGAGAGCTAGCCTGGGACATGTTGGGGGCCCCCTTTGGCCCCAGGGCTGGTGTTGGTTTGGTAGCCAACATCGGGGAACCTAACAGTACCTAATATATGTACTTAACTATACTATAAACTATAAACTAAATCAATTGACTAAGCAGGACTAGTTTTTTGATACGTAGGTATTAACTATTCTTTCAATAAAAAAATAAAAATCAATTATCGATTCCCGTTTTATTTCAAAAAGTAAATGCAGATTGCCAATGCATATTTATTTTAGTATTTCAATTCAACTTTTCCAATTGATAGAGCTCCTGTTCAGATATCACATTTAATATTCCTAAACACTTCAAAAGAATATTTTTGTTGAGTTTTGATTGACAAACACGCATGTCATATTACTTGTCAACGTTGATTTTTATTAATATTCTCTTTGTATAAGCTTTACAAAATTATTTTCTTCAAGTTGGTTAGGTACCATATAAATTTATGAAAAACATTAGGTGCACAATCACTATAAAAAAATTTGTCATCACCAGAGTAGTGAATCAAAATTCATTGCATTATGCAGTTTCTTCAACTATGTGTAACTTTTATTTCAATAAGTATTTATTCAAAAAATGCTTTTTCTTTGAATTTAAATTTTCCGTTGATTGTAAAAGATTTTTTTGAACGGAAGTATTATCAATATGGAACTTGTCTGCTTTGTGATCCTGTTTTAGGTAATAAATCAAATTCATAATTTATACAACTTAATCATCACATAAGTATTTTTTTTGTTTAGGTAAAATTTGAACTCCGTTTACCCCTAAATTCACCCAAATTATTAATTTCTGACTGATTGCTATAATTATACAATTATCCGCATTGATCAAAGTCACTCCCCGATTTAAACATGCCCCATATTACGTATTCCTGTTTTAGTATTTTTCAAATATAACATTGTCAACAAATGGCCAATCAGTACCAAATTGTTTTTTAATGTTTAAAATGTTCCTGTTTCACACCGGTTCTAGTTGCAATCACATTGTGATCAAATGACAAGGATAGCAACATGACAGTGTACTTTTCTGCTTGTCAAAATTTGTTCAGAAGCAGAAATTAACCTGGAATCGAAGTTCAATGACATTTTAAAATGAAAAATTTCAAAATGGTGCTGATTTGTTGTTTGATGACAATTTTCATTTGAATTTCTGAGATAACCTCACCCCTAACAGATACACAGAAGTGCGTTTGTTACACAGAAATTCAAATGTAATATTGTCGTCAAATGGCCATTCAGTGTAATATTGTTTTTGGCAGTTGAAAGGTTCCCGTTAAATGCCGATTCTTTCTTTCCTTTTCACTATTTGAACAAATTATGATCAGCAGAAGAGGACAACTATCATGTTGTTAAGCTTGTCGGCTTATTATAATTTAATGGAAAGCTAAAACTATGGCTAAAACCTACCCAGAATCGGCCTGGCGCCGCAACCGGGCTCAAAAAGAAGAAGATGGGGAGATATGAAATTTTGATGACCGTGGCCGGTTATCCCATGATAATCTGGACTTCCAATATATGGATCCAGATTCCTCTGAATATGATGATCTCAGTACAGGTTGTATTGCAATAAGAAGACGTAGGTAGTCTGTTGATGTTTATTCCGGGATTATGTACAGTGTACAGTGGTTCTTCTAAAATCACACATTAGATCAGTGGTGGGCAAACTTTCTTCATGGGGGGCCAGAAAGTTCAAAGAAATTTCAGAGGAGGGCCAGGAGTATAGCCAAAATGCATTTTTTTTTTTAAATCTATATTTTAATTATAAAAATTTACACAAAAACGCTAATATAAGTTACAGATTACAATTATTTAACTTTTATTCGAAGTCCCTGCTTATGGTAGGTGTGTGAGACATATGAAATTGGTTTTTGATTGGCCGTAATGTCTTCAAATGCAGGTTTGAGCTGGGACGAAGTAACTTTTAGCAGCGAGAAAAGGTGCTCATCAGTTAATCGATTTCTGACTGAGTTCAAACATCGCTAATATTTTCTGGGCGTTATCAATTATTTAATTAATAACTGATTACTTTGTATAAACCACTTTTTAATAAACAATATCGAGGTGTTTCAATAACAATGTTATCTTCTTCAGGATATGTTAATAAGATATAATATATATGAAGAAGATTGTTATTGAAACATGTCGATATTGTTTATTAAAAAGTGGTTTATACAAAGTAATCAGTTGCCACAAAGTTATTTTGCAAAGATTGAAGAAGTTATCTATTTTTTTTTTATTATTTTAGCGACTATACAAAATAATTGTTACATACATTATCTTTGGATATTCAGTTTTCGGCAGCGTTCTATATAAATCTAATGTTTCTAATATTGATGTATATAATAGGTATACTTATAATTTCAAAAGATCGTCGGCGGGCCGGATTAAACACTTTTGCGGGCCGGAGCTGGCCCGCGGACCGTACTTTGCCCATCACTGCATTAGATTGTCATCCGGCACAAAGCTGGAGACATCCTAATCATCATATGACAGTCTCTTCGTCTCAGACGCGATATAAGGATTGCTGGGATTTTTTTCCCATGATACACACAATTTAGACAACTGATCAAAATGCCTTTTCCAATACATAAGTTTCCCATTTAAATTAACCTCAATTAAATACAATTTTTTTCCTAATTGTTTATGTAATTTCCCTGGTACCCATTTATCATTGTTTTGGTCTAACCATTACTTTTTGATTAAGAGTGAATAACCAGCACATGACAACTTCGATTCCGACACTAGCGCTAACACATCAGGGCTCGCGAGCGAGCGTTTTCAGAACTAAATTTCGTTCCGCGGCAATCCGAGTTTTGAGGGTTTTGTTCACTCGAGCTAGGGCTACCCGCTACTATTGCTACTTTATATTACTATTCTCGCTTCCAGAATTTTAATTAGTAGTAGTTATTTGTATATTGAAGTGCATAAACATAAATAGATACAAGTGAAATTCGTAAACACAGTAGGTATTAAGTAGATAGCTACATGAATAAACAATTTGTTATATTCTTTTTAATATTTTGGTTTTTTGTTTTTCAATTGTATTTTACGGCCATTAGAGTGGAAGATACTCTCAGTATCGCCCTGGTGTAAGACCACCATTAAGAATTGAAACGTTGCTTGAAATGGCTTTAGCCGTGTTTAGTGGTCAGATCTGAATAGCCAGGTACTTCCCCACCTTCCTCTTCCCTATATCCTTCCCCTCCCCACTACCTTCAGTCTTACAACATACTCCAAATTGGGGATGCAATAGTCCCACTGGCTCCAGACTTGTGCGGTATTCATGAAAAAAAACGAGTAATATTAAGTTGGATTGTAAAAAATGTCGCATTTTGAAATATTTATTCGTGTGCATAATTAATAATAAGCACTTCAACAAACAGAATTAAAGCGCACAAACCCTTTCTTTCTTTGAGTGGCCTTGCAACGCATGCCGGGTACCCGCTGTATATAATGTTATATAGTGCAGGCGCTTGCATTATAATTCCCGGGACTTGTGATGGAACCATAACAGTTTAGTTGACCGCGAGGTTACAGTGCCCATGAAACGCATGCCGGGTACCCGCTGTATATAATTTATTTATTTATTTACGGACAAATAGTCCATTAACAATATAACAATAACACGAAAAACAAGCGTGCGTAAAGGCCCGACCCGCCGAGCAATCGATCACCGTTCGCATTGATTACCGTTCGCATGTCATTTTTCGTAACTATCACCACTTTTCGTAACCCATTCACCAGTTTACCCCCAAGTGTCGAGCGTGCGTAAAAAAGATTTACCCCAAAAAAATATTTTGGAGCAGTTGGGACTCTTGTGCGGTATTCACACAAGAAAAATTTAAAATAAAAAAATATTCGAAATTATAAAAATTTTTGCAAAAAAATATTCAATGAACATGAAAAATTGCGTTCGGGCAACCCTGTAGATTTAACAAACATGAATCAAGGAATTCGTGTTTATTTCAAATTTCGTTTTCAAATTTCATTTCCAAATATTATTATTCAAAGCGTCGCGAAGACGTGCTCTCCTGGCCGCGTTTGGGCCCGTAATGAAATCTGAAATTTGTGTTTACGGGCTGCGATAAAAATGGTAAAATGCGATGTTCAAAATTATTTAAAATTAAATACTTCCTGAAATTATTTTACGATCAAATTATTTTTGATTTGTCAATAACGTCTTAGCAAAATAAGTATGTAAAAAAATCCGAAATATATTTGTTTTTAAGTGCACAAATAAATGCACAAACCGACCAATTTTCGTCAAGAAACACATGTCCGTATATATTTTTTAATAATTTTATTTAAACTAAAATTAAAATTCTGAAACATACGTTTACCAGATAATGTATTGATTTATTTTACTGCATGATTATATGATTTGCAATGGGTGTTGTATAAGAAATGTACTTTTTTGAAAATTGAACAAATCTGCGAACGACCTATGGTATAACCTTATTATTCTAAAAATATTTTTTTTTTCTCAAAATCTAAAACATAAGTTTACTAGATAAAAGAACAATCTTTTGAAATCCATTTATAGTTTTTTGTGGAAAAGAGTCAATACGTCTAACCACTGATTTAAAAATGACATATTTCTGGTTTCTCTGCTTATACACTCTTAATCGAAAAACCTACCGACTCTTTATTATTTCTCTTATAATAATATTTCTGATTTTCCTGACATTTAGACATTTTAATTTTAGTTTCTTTATTAATTTTATTATCCTTATCTCTCCCCCCTCTCGGTACAAAAAGTTAGACCTTAGTTTCCTTCCAAACATATGTACTATAATTACCCGGAAATAAGATACCTTCCGATTGCAAACGACCTAAAACGAAACTCCGTTTCAACCTTTACTTTTAAAGCAAAAGGTATAGGTATTTCTCGGATTGCAGAATTTTGGTTCGGCGTTCTCTTTTAATTTCAAATGCACTTTACTTTTATTAAATTTACCCAGTTTCTCCGAAAAAACCTCCGGAGAATTTTCGAATTATTTTGTCCAATTCACTTCTATCATTATCAACTATATTGTGAGAAAAAATATCACTGCCCTCCTGGATTAAAGTGGATTGTAACCCCGTAAATCCAATATTAAACTTTTTTATAAAGTCACGCCCTAGAACATTTTGTTGTTCCATTTTTTACTACGCAGAATTCAACAAATTCCCTATAACCGTTATAATCAACTATTAATAAAATACAACCCAATAAATTCAACTTACAGTTCGCGTAACACGTTAAGGTTAAATCCTTTGGTTTTAAATCCAACTGTTTGAAGTATTTAACATAATCTATGTCTGTTAAAATTAAAACTGCCGCTCCTGTATCCAGTAAACCAATTAACTCAATATTATTCACTAATATTTTGCACAATATTGGCTCTATTGAATGTTTATATTATATTGAACTGTATTTATCCATAACTTTTTTATTTCCCTGCGCGTTCACAAACACAGAAGAAATAACTTTTTTATTATTACCGCGACATATTTTACTTATGTGACTACTGTGATTGCATTTATAATATATCTATTTACAAATTCCCGATTCGTGATACTTCCCACAAAGTTTACATCTTATCGTTCGATTCGGTCTAGACCAGTGATGGGCAAAGTACGGCCCGCGGGCCAGCTCCGGCCCGCAAGAGTGTTTAATCCGGCCCGCGGACGATTTTTCGAAATTATAAGTATAACTATTATATACTATTAATTTCGAAGGATTGTCAGCGTCAAAATATAATTATCGCGGGCTTTTGTAGGTATTTTCTGTTTTATAACTGCACTGAGAAGAATGATTTAACTCACTTTCCGCGCTTAGAATCCGTGGCACCAGTGAGTGAGAACAAACTGAAAGAATTCAGTCAGGCGTTGAAGAAACTGCACACAGAATTTGAAACTAGATTTCAAGATTTAAAGAACATTCAGTCATCGCTTTATGGTTTTTCAATGCCATTTAATGTGGACCTGGAGAATGTCCCTGCAGAATTCGTTGAAATGCAGTGCCCCCTCATTTAGAACAATTGTTCTTAAATTCCGAAAAACCAGATTTTTATAGAATGCTGCCGAAAACAGAATATCCAAAGATAATTGATAACGCCCAGAAAATATTGGCGATGTTTGGGTCGTCGCGTCGTATGTCTGACAGACTTTTTCGACCATGACATTGCGGAAAAACTCAGTCAGAAATCGGTTAACTGATGAGCACCCTTTCTCGCTGCTAAAAGTTATTTCGTCGCAGCTCAAACCTGCATTTGAAGACATTATGGCCAATCAAAAATAATTTCATATGTCTCACACACCTACCATAAGCAGGGCCCTCGAATAAAAGATAAATAATTGTAATCTGTAACTTATATTAGCGTTTTTGTGTAAAGTTATATAATTAAAATATAGATTTTGGAAACAAAATGGATTTTGGCTATACTCCTGGCCCTCCTCTGAAAATTCTTAAAAATTTCTGGCCCCCCATGAAGAAAGTTTGACCACCACTGGTCTAGACAATGTAACATTCTTTTCTGTAGGCCTCGAAAAATGTTTACCCGCCGGTAAAAATTCGTTCCGATTATTTTCAGAAACTTGATTTACACTTTCCGTTTTAATTTGCTCATTAATTAAATCAAACGAATCCATCGTAATTCACTCTAATACTTTCTTTAATAAAAAGTTTTCAGCCTCCACAAATAATTTTTCTCACTCGAAGACCGGTGATAAAAACATCTTTTAAATTATATTCAAGTCTGTCTTCGAATTTGCAAAATCTAACTAGATTCCGTAACCGCGCTATAAAATCATTAATGGATTCTGTAGCTTTTTGTTTAGTAGCAAAAAAAATTTCGCCTTCCTTGAACACATTTCTGTTAATACCTACATGATTCTCTAGTAATAACAATAAATTTTTGACCGTAATATCAGTAATTTTTTTTGGAAAACACAAATCAACCAATAAATCTATTGTCTATGTGTGCAAATTAATGGGATATTTAAATTTTTCAGACCAATTTTTCTATCGAGGGAATTTCATACGTACCTACCTACTTTGCATTTCGGCGTGAGGAACGTGTAGATATTATCTTCAAAAACAACATATTCTTTATAAGAGCTTAAAAAGTTTATTTTAAAGCTTTGTTTTGTAGAATCTTTAAAATTCATTTGTGAGGATTCTTATTTTCTGTTAACATTTTTATCTATGTATTTTGTTTTTTTGTTTTGTTTAAACGTTTTTTGTCATTATCTTTATATTTTTCTTTATTGTTTAAATTTTTAAGTATTTACTTTGATACAAATAGTTTGTAAAAATTCTATAAGAAAAGCCCACTAGGTCGTGTAATAAATAAATAAACAAAAAACTTAAAATGTTTAAGGGACATATAATATGTAAGAAATCGGTAAAAATTCGGGTAGCGGCGGCTTGAGCCGTTAAGTTTTAAAGCTCTAAAAAAATATATATTTTATTTTTGAAGATAATATCTATACATTCCCCATGCCGAAACGCAAATTAAATGAAATTACCGTCAATAGAAAAAAATCGTAAATTGGTTTCAGTTATTTTAAAAGTTATTATAGGTACATGAAAAAAAACACAGTGTTTCTTTGAATGTTGTTTTAGACAACCCCTATGATATTTTTGCTCTATTTTAAACGAGTTGTGTTTTTTTAAACATTTTCACAATTTTCGCTTCAATTTTATCATTTTAAATATTAGCGCGCTCTCTCCAACATTCGTAATTACATAACTCTTTATCTTCTTTTTCTTTTTCAAAACAAAATGGCGCTAAATGGAATTTTACGACAAAATATATTTGAATTTTTATGAGACAACTCGCCATTCTGATTATTAATTTAAGATTATGTAATAGCTATCTATTTTTGGGTTTTCAGATTTGAAAGTATTGTCAAATACATTTCACCGGACGGCATATATTCGCTTAACTATAAAAAATATTGATTCTAAGGAATTTTGGCAACAAAAAAATGTAGAGAAACTATTTCCAAGTAAGATTTTCTTGGACACCAAAATTCGCAGAACGGCGATAATTCTCGATGTGGACTGTGCGACATCCATCCAGATACTGAAATTTGTAAGTCCATCACTTGTGTGTATGTAGGTATCCTTACATAAGCCAATCTAACCTAACATTATCTAATTTTACCAAGATTCATCTAACCTAACCCTATATAACCTTAATAGTATTTTTTTTGCTTGGGTAAGCAATATAGTCGGGCCTGTGCTACCTCAGAATTTTTTTTATTTTTATACCGGGCCAAAAAATATGTAATTTTTTTAGTTACGTGGGAGAAGAATTTAATCCAATAAAAATGTTTTATTGTATTACACAAATCTCATCATTCGTATTTACATATCTTCCATTCAAATTATTTCCAGTAATCTTCTTCCCCTTTTTGAAACCTTGATGCCAATGTTTTTTTTTTACCCAGGCCTCAGAGATGGAACTTTTGGACGAAAATCATCACTGGCTCCTCATTGGAGAGGATTTGAACAAAGTAACTACACTTTTAACCCCTTTGGAACTGAGGCTGGATAGTAAAGTTTTGTTTGCATCTCCGGGGAACACTTCAAATGGTATCAATATACCTAATACTTTTCAAATGAGATGGCGACATACGAAGTACTAGAATCAAATGAACACATTGGTATTAAAATCTGAATGGAAGGCATTTCTAGTGATTAACTAAATATTTATCGGAAAAAAAATATTTATATTGATTTGTATGAAAAAAATGTTGAATTTATAGATATAAGATGTAAAATTATAACATTTAAACTATATAACTTAACTATAAGCACCTGCTGATAAGCCAATTTAATTGGCTTAGCAGGACTTGTTTGTGATTTGTAATAACTATTCTTACAATTAAAAAAAAAAAAAAACTGTATAACTAAAAATAAATTTACTTAATAAATTGATTTTTAGTTATAGAGAGTGTAACAGCATATACCTTAAGGATTTTTACCAGCGATTCCTGAGCATATTTGGATTTAAAAAATGTAATTTTGCTGTTTTCAAAAAAAAAACAATTACAACAATTTCCCATCGCACTGCGCAAATGAGTAATAGGGTATAGAAAAGCGGGTCACGTGATAAGCACTCCGTCTTGTTCCAGCACCGCGGCAACACACGAAACAGCACGCGTATAAAGTATAAAGTGATCCCGTCGCGACATATAGGGATATAGGAGTGTGATCAATGGCGACGTGTGATTGAAAAAGCAGCAAAATGACATCTACTTTTTATACTCCAAATATGCTCAGAAATCGCTGGTTAAAATCCTTCGGGTATGTACTGTACCACTCTCTATTAACTTTGAAGAAAATCGAAGGAACGAGCGTGTTTTTTGGCATCCACAAAACCTCCTCGAACGACGCCTTCAACTGTCAAGCTGTGCTAATGAATATCAAAGGCCTTCATAAAAAATACTATCCGAAAAATCGACAGACAGAGCCAATAATTAAAAATCGATTTAAAAAAACGGGATTGCTGGTGCCAGCACAAAAAAATAATATTAAATAAAAATAAAAATCATTATAAACATGCATTTTTTAGATCCTTGGACCATTTACGACCTTTACAATCCAGGTCTTAAGTATGGCGGAAAAATCCGAGTAACATTCTACGGTTTTTGGTTCCCATCCTTAGATGGCCACATTTTTCAATCTAGAACGATTTTAGGGCAAAATCCAAAGCCCATGATGAAAATATTCGACAGAGAAAAACAAAGTGAAGGATTCGAATTGGATAAGAAAGGTATGTTAAAATGCACTAACAGTGATTTATTTTTGGGATTTTATGCAGTGTTACGCTTCCTTCTTCTTTAGCCAACCTTTCAGATGATGGAAATTGTAATGATGTCCGAAACGTTGGCTAAAGAAGAAGGTAGCGCAACACGGCATAATATCCCAAAAATAAATCACGATAATACTTTTGGCAGTGAAAATTTAAAAACCATATCTAACAATTTTTTTGATTATTATTCTATCCTCCTGTCTGATTTTATTGTTATTTGAAATGTTATTTAGTAGGTACATATTTTTATATGCATTGGCAATTTTCATTGGCCTCTTTCGTATCTAATTAGATTTTTTTTATATTAACTCCAACCAGCCGGCGTAGCCCAGCGGTAAGGCTCTTGACTCGCACACCGAAGGTCGCGGGATCGAATCTCGGTGTGGCAAATAAATTTTATTTGGTTAATTTTGTGTTATTTCACAATTAATTCATTTAAAATAACATATAGTAGTTCCAGAGTCGAAGATACTCTCAGTATTGCCCTGGTGTAAGACCACAATTCAGAATTGAAACGTTGCTTGAAATGGCATTAGCCGTGTTTGTTGACCAGATCTGAATAGCCAGGTACTTCCCCACCTTCCTCTTCCCTATCTCCCCCACTACCGTCAGCCTCACAACATACCCGAATTGGGGATGCCATAGTCTCACTGGTTTCAGACGGGAGCAGTTGGAACTCTTGTGCGGTATTCATATTTAAAAAAACCAGGAGGTCCTTTGGAAAATATTTTCTCCCAGGGCCTTTGTCATCTTTGGGTCTGCTGTGAAGGGTTTTTGTAGGGAAATGGAGGAGAGGACGTTCTGGGAAGGAAAAGGGTAGGTGAGGAGGGTGGGTAGGCATCTGCGGGACAGTGCGTCCAGGAATAACGGACGTATAAATCCAAGCCAATCGCTTATGCAAGATATGCCTCAGTTTAACTCATTGCACAATAAATAATTAGGAACGTAATTACGAGTATGTGGAAATCCTTAAATCGACATAAAAAAGTAAGATTGTTAAAGATAAAAAAATATGGCTTTTTTTACGAGGGTACCTCACAAGAGTCCCAACTGCTCCCGTATGGAGTCTGTTAGACTATGACACCCTAATTGGGGTATGTTGTGAAGCTGAAGGCAAGTGGGGAGGGGAAGGAGGTGTGGAAGAGGAAGGTGGGGAAGTACCTGGCTGTTCAGATCTAGTCACCAAACTAGAGGTAAAGCCATTTCAAGCAACGTTTCAAATCATTGGGTCTTTGATTGGAAACATTAAATTTGTCGTTGTGTTATATTATATTTTTTATTATTTTCATGCAAGACGTTGAGAAGGAGGATAATTATTATTACGAAATAAATCAGTTTTCACGACGGATCTACGCTGGGTTCGTGAATTTCAGCGCTCCCTGCTTAGATTAAATTAATTTAAATGTATTGATTTCAGACTGGCATCCAAACGAAGAGAAATTTATAAACGTGGGTCGTTGGCGAATCTATCTCCTTGGTGATACCATCTCTCAAAGGCGTAATTTGGAAGGAATTACAATCGACTCTGTTGTCGCGGTATGTTTCAAATAACCATGCGTTTTGTAGAGTTTTTATTTAAATTATTTTAATTGGAGAAAAATATCAAATAAGCTCAAAAATCGCTGGTAAAGTTTGTCAGGTATCCAGTATCTACGTCCTGGTACAACCTGTATGATAAATATCATCGATTATTATCAACAAATATCGATTCTGATAAATTTAAGTTTAGTAATAATTCTTATAATATAATGTACGATAGGCAGTGGCGTAGTTAGAGTGGGCGGCACTTGGTGACACTCAACTCTGAAAAAAAAAACTTACGAAGGTAGAATATTGCCACAAAAATATTTTTCACATGAACACTGTCTGTTATTTATATTTTCGTAACTCTATACCTTGGTGGTTCGGGGATTCCCCAAAAATTATGTTGTTTTTTTTTATTTTAGTTCCTAGCTCTAACTATTGCTCGGTTGGGGATTCCCTGAAATATTCCTTGATTCCTTGATTGTCACCTGTGTCATTCTCAGTGATTGACGTGAACTCGTGGAATGAATTATTACCTATTGAATGACTTATTAGTGTGAATTAGTGAAAAAGTGTTAAAAGACGGCTTTCAAAAAACAAGGTACTTAAGTAGATTGGATAGTTCATTTTTTGTAATAAACGATAACTAATAAACGCAAAACCTGAATACCATTATAGCAGAATCGATTGATAATTGACTTAAAAAAGTGATCAATCACCTATTTTTTTCTGTAGGTATTCCATTAATGTGTGAACATAAATAAATAATTAAGGAATAAAATAAATAATAGCAATTCAGAGGATTTCGAAAAACGTTCTTCCACATTTGAGTAGCTAGTTATTTTTTTTTATGAAGTCGAAATTTGCATTTTGAATTTCTCAAAATTACTTTAATGGCCTGTTACCTGGGATGAGGTGGCAACAATGTAAAAAGTAAATTATTATGAGCAAAAATGACTCACATGGCAGATGTAAGGATTAGGCTGATCTTCAAAGAAAAGGAGGTATTAGAAATACAAAATAAATAGATATATATATTAAATCAAAAAAGGACATCCTAAAACTAAGGCTGTCTGGCTTGGGCTTGCTTAGGTTTAAATAGCTCATTTTGATACTGTGGTAAGTTGAAATGACGCATGATGAAATCTTCTTTTTGTGAAACGAATCTTACATCGTGAGATGGGCAGGACTCCAGAGAAATGGCCCCCAGCCAAAAGAACCCTCCAGAAACAGCAAAGGTGGATGATTCTCGATACCAATCATCCCTCCTGGATGACTTCCAGTCAGCTCTCAAGATGGCAAGTATAACATGCCAAATTTACAATCATGATCGTAGCGGTCTTCAAAAAAAGGATCGCCCTAAACCCTCGGCGGGGATAAAAAGAATGACCAGCTCTCTTTTCAAATCTGCTGATTTAAATTTTGTCCAGGATCAGCAACTGTTGCATTCAAAAATATTGCAGGCCTCGCAATATTACCAATACCCAAATGTTAATGGGCAAGCACTAGTGGTGCCACACACCGAAACCATAAATAAAGTGTGTATAAGAGGGTGCACACACCTTGTTACAAATACTTTAATGTAACAGGCCCTCTTACATTGGGTCGGCGAGCAACTGGTCGCTTCCCGCAGGCGATAAACATTATTTTCTTCAATATTAGGCAAAACATTATCCAATTTTTTTTTTGAGGATTGCTAATTCTTGGGGTGACACAACGTTTATTCTTGAGGCTATACCACGTTATCCACACCGGGTGCCACCCATGCTAGCTATGCCACTGATTTTTTTCATTTATTTATTCAACGCCCAGAGGGCTTTTACATATTTGGTAGTACAATTAATTCATAATAGATGATTTTTAAACACATAATGAAAAAATAAAATTAGATTTTACATAAGTCATAAAAATACAGCGATTTGATAGGTTTACAAAAATACGGATATGCTTAGGATGTGTTTTGGAATAAGTTTTTTACAAGATCCACAAAATTCGCCAAGTTATGTTAAATATATTAACATCACCTAAGTATTTATTTCCCATAGTGTGAAATCGTTGTATCGGAGAGTGGGCAATGTAGTTCCGCTTATGAATGCTACAGTAGAATAGTGTATTTTGTCGTTTAGTTACTGTCGGTATTCATGAGTTGCAGGAGTTCACAACAGTCGAATTTAGAGTTAAGTAGTTTGAATAAAAATGTTAAGTCGTTTTGGCAAATTTAGAAGGGATATTTCTAAATTTATAAAACGCAGATTTTTTTTGTATTCGCTCAATGTTATTAATGTGAATTTTGTATGAAAAAAGTTACAATCGTTTCAAATGCACTTATAAATCCCGGATTTGTTTAAAAAAATTGTTGGAATAAAGTGAACTTGCGATTATTGAAGTAAAAGCTTTTTTTTAGATAACGAATAAGATTCGCGGAAGCTTTATGGACTACTTGTCAACACCATTTGACGTGGAAATGGATACTATGCACCGGCATAACTACATCCTCTATCTCATTCTGATGGAGATGTACAACTTCAAGTAAGTTACTAGCACTAATCACAATGGCTTGTTTGCAATAGAGAACTCCACTCCAACTTCTTAATTTTTTTTAATGAATAATGACCTTCTAACTTAAATAACTGTATATTTTTATTTATTTTTAGAGTTAGTTTTGATAGTTAAAATAATTGTCAAAGTTTTAATTTTTCAAGATCCCCGAAAACCACCGTATCTATGGTGGTATCGTGTGACGTCATCAATCTCGTCATCTACTATAAGATCGCGCAATCAACTGTTCGACTCGCCGCCATTTGCAAATTCGGAATTCGAAGGAATCTCCCTAGAAGTAGCATTACTACTTTTTTTGTACAGTAGTTTTTGAATATTTTCAATAATAGAGATAAACTAATAAGAGATACCTTTATTTTTGAAAATGAATTATTTAGGCCTAAATAATGTTTCAATAAACACAACAACTAAATCTCTATAAACAGTATGTAAATAAACGAATAAGATGAAATGTTGTTAATACGATGGCTTGTTTCTGCTTGTGTCATACCTACATTCCTGTACTATGTGACCAGTGACGTCACCACTAAACATTTTAGTAATACCAACTTGACGGCGTGTTTCAACGACAGTATTAAAAATGCACTTTTTAATTTTTTTTTTAAACTCTACGTTTAATATTATTAAATAAAACTTATATACTTACTCAGAATCAGCATTTATTGGTCTATATTTCTATATGAACATATTTTTTAAAGCCATAATATTTTTCACCTGAGTTTCTTATTGACAAGTAGTTTAGTCGAGTAGTGACTTAACTACTTGCCAATTGAGTAGTTGACTAGCCGAAAATTCGTTCGCATTGCCGTTGAGTAGAGTACATTAGTGAGCTGCAAGATGACGGGTTGATACGCAACAAAGTAAATACGCTAATTAAGCTGATTGTAATACTTATTTTAATTGTTCATCAATTTCAGGGAAAATAAATCACCGAATATTTATTTCTGGGTCTGTTGAAGTCAGTTGTTGAAGGTCATTATCCCCAGTGAAGAATTTCTGCTGATACTGTCTCCTCTTCCTATTGGTAATGGTAATTGCTTACCCATTTAATGTAACTTGTTTAGAACAACAATTCAGCGAACCAACAGTTGGGGCTATATAAAGAACGGTTCATGGACTGGGGTCATTGGCGTTCTTGTTAGAAACGAAGCTGAACTGTCCATAACCCCGACCCAATTCAAGTCTGACCGATTCCACGTCGTGGACCAGACTGCTATCACGTGGCTTGCCAGGTAAGGAACTTCAAAAATCTTTTGATAGTAAGACAGTGTTATATATATATTATCCCTCCTTGATGTGAAGAAAGCTTTGTTACCTGGAAACGCAGGTTGTGGAACCAGGAACCGTCGCTAAACTCTTATTACTAAATAAATGAAACAATGTTACTTTGTTTGAACCACTTGTATATTTGTTTAAAGCCGACCGGTTTCGGAACGACCGTTCCTTCCTCAGGGCAAACGTATACTACAAAAGTATACGTTTGCCCTGAGGAAGGAACGGTCGTTCCGAAACCGGTCGGCTTTAAACAAATATACAAGTGGTTCAAATAAAGTAACATTGTTTCATTTATCTATAATGGATAACCACAAAGTTATAGCTACATTCAAAAGTATCTTATTACTAATATAACTTGCTGTCAACGAAATGAGGTGAAATATGGGAGATAGTAAAAAGAACATAATTTAATATAGTCCTTAAATATTTATAACTTATAATATTTTCAATATAATTTGTTCTTACTTTGCTAAATTCGAACCGCTAGTTTTAACTGTAAGGACGGAATGTACAGTTAAATCCAAGCATGTCCATCACAAAAATCCGAAATCTATTCAAGAAATGATTAAACGTGGTAATTGCTTACCAAAACAGTGCTGTTTAAACTACGTATCTGTACCAATAACTTCGCAGCTCTGTCAGTCGGTCAGTCAGTAAACCTTGCATTTGAATGGTAAAAAAAACAAGATAAACTCGATAGAACCAAAGAAGAAACAGCTTCCTAACAAGAGATTCGTAAATAAAAAAGGAAGAAACAAATCCCCAAGCACATTAAAAATTAACAACCCACGCGGTAGGTACTATAAAAATAATATAAAAAAGTCGATGAATCAAAACCTGGTTCGGGTTCAGAGGATTTTTATGAACAAGGTGTAGATCCACCTACACATATCAGACCATACTGAACTGATCACCCAGTTTTAACAATGTGATTTGATGGCAGCAGTTTTAACTCTACAGTCTGACCGCACAATTTAATCGGGGCTTGTGCTGTGCAGCATGCCAAATATTGATATTCTGAGAATTATATTTTTAGGCCAGCGCTGATATTCAGGCATCCAAATAAGGACACCGGCCTCAACAAGGATAGTTTCAGTAAGCCTCTGGCGGCCAATGTCTGGTGGGCGACAATCGGTGTCCTCGCCTTGGTGACTTTACTTCTGAGGATTGCCCTGCGGCATGAAGCCAGCTTCCTCGAGCGGATTAACACCCAGCACTCTGCTGAGATAAGGGAGGATGATTCGTGGAATTATACGCTGCTCTTGGCGCTTCCCGGGGCATTATTTCAGCAAGGTATTAATTTATTATAATAATCTAGTCATTGTGTGATAACATCACTTCAGGGGTAGGTACTTTATTTGGTATTACAACAGCAACCACAAAAAGAACAGTAAACACAAATCACAACAACAGCAACCACAACGACAACCTCAGTAACAACAACCACCACAACATCAACTCAACCAATAAGAGTAACAACTACAACAACCAAAACAACAAAAACAACCACACTGATAAAAGCAACAACCGCCACAACATCTACAACAACAACCTCAAACAGAAAAATCGAAACCACAAAAATTGGACTAGGTACACAAATTTAGTTCATATCGTGTGATAATAAAGAATATACTAATGTGCATATGTGTATTATTATTATTCTTGAACCTTTCAGGTATCATGCATAATCCTACAATACTCAGCAGCAGGACTGTCTCCTTGTTTGTTCTGATATTTACTTTCATCCTGTACCAGTTCTACTCGGCCTCTATTGTCTCCTCCCTTCTATCTGAACCTGCTCGGACCATCAACACCATTGCGGATCTCCTCAAGAGTGAGCTCAAAGTTATCATCGAAGATATCCCTTATAACTATGATTTCTTTGAGGTTAGTCTAACTACCGCTTTTACCTGCCCCGAGGGAAATTATTTGTGTATCCTGTATGGAGCTAATGTAAAAAAAAATCACACAGCGTTATTAATTTGACTCTTAGACGTAAGATATTCGTGGTAAATTAATAAAAATTAAGAATTAAAACTAACATAGAATCAGAAAAAAATACACAATAGGTACGACAGAGATAATCAGAGAGAAAAAATAGATAAAAACTAAAGTATTTTTCACGTAACCTTTTTTTAAATGTTAGTAACATATTCTAAGGTTTTTTGACCGATTTATTTAGATATCTAGGAATAACAAATCCATCGTTTGCAATTAGTCTTGTAGTTTTAACATGTTTCACTAGTTTGTTCCACTAGATTGAAAAGTGTGTTGAATCACAATTTGAAGCGACAATACAGCACAAATAAATACAATTTCTACGCAATTCTATTCAACGACATTTCGGATTAGAAACAGTTGTTATTACTGATCTTTGTTCAAGGTTTCGGGTAGCCATATGGTGCTCATCGTCAGAAAAGATGACAGTCTTCTCCGATGATGAGTACCGAAGCACGATGATGAGCATGGCTGTCCGAAATATCTGAAAAGTAAACGACCGTTTTTACCATGTTTTTACCATGTTGAACGTGAAAATTATGTTTTTATACCAAGCATATAACTAATTATCGACTTTTTTGTGATTTATTTTAGACCACAACCGATCCCGTGGCGTTGGAACTATACAAACGTAAAGTGATTCCAACTGGAACCACTGTCAACTTTTTGGAACCAAAAATTGGCCTGGAAAGGGTTAGGAAAGGTGGTTATGCTTTTCAGGTTAGTGCCTTAATTTTAATTATTTAATTGTTTATTTAGACACACACAGTGTACTATGATGCAAGTGATAGGGTATTTTAAATTATACATGGTTAAAGTGCCTGGTGTCGCAAAACTGCGGCTTCACTGTATTAATGGTGTTTAAAGGGGCTGCAGAATCAAGCCAAGACCTATACCATACACTTAAAGGACCACTCTCAAAATCACATCAACCGCTATGTTTATATGGGACGATTAAGTTTGTTTGCATTCGCCAAACCTGATGGACAGAATTAGTCAGGTTCAAATTTGGGCTTCTGGAACAAAAGATGAGGGAATATAGGAAACAAGGACTCACTTGTCGCAGTTGGGGGCACATATAATATTTAGGGGATCAAGCATCACCATTGGTTCTAGTAGGGCTATAGCTTCTCATTGAACAATTCCGGCGCATGCTATTCCAAGAGCCATGGCAGCTACGTATCTCACATGGGGATAGTAAGATTCCGCCAGAAGGAACACTACAGAAGGACATTATCCCAGCGCGCGTCATTATTCACATCAGATATTGCCACGTGCAGAAGTTTTCTGATAGCCTGGTTTGGTTATTTCCTGTTCCACAGTACGGTATTAGTTCATTTATGCACAGTACGCAGCCGCAATCGTATAAAATCCAGCTATCCTCAAGAGAGGGTCCGTATCACGAAACAATTGTTCAGCCACAGCATCGGCTTCCTCCATTTTTCCGTACATGTTCAGAGCAATACCCACAACACCAGACCTCAAAGAAAGTTTCGTGCGGATTTTCCATTATAATATATTATTTTCTGAACCTAAAGACTTTTTCTAGATTTTGGTTCATTGGTTCTTGGAGTTTAACTTTGCTCTATGATAATAATTTATTGTGCCATTTTTTTTACCGATAAAATGATAATGATGTTAAATACGTTGCAGTTTTCAACATTGGGTTGGAATCTTTCGCTTACCGAATCACCGCTACTGTCAAAATTTCAGCCGAATCGGACTCGTAGTTTTGTTTTGACTGCATGTGGAAGCGGGCGTGTCCGCGGATTTTAGAAAAATGGAAAAAGAGCAACATCGGTCGGTGATTCTGGTCTTGTTTTTGGAAGTGAAATCGCGCAGCGAAATCAAAGAGCGCTTAGATGCTGTGTACGGTGACTCTTCTCCTTCGATGGCCACCGCAAAAAATTGGTTTAACGAGTTTCGATGTGGTCACACACAGGGCTGGATCTAAGAAATCTGGCGCCCTGTACAGTAGGTACCGATGGCGCCCCCCCCCTACATTTTATTTGGATTAAAAATTCGTTCACCCCAATTTTTTTATTTTTTAAATCTGGCGCCCTGTACAGTAGGTACCGATGGCGCCCCCCTCTACATTTTATTTTGATTAAAAATTCGTTCACCCCAATTTTTTTATTTTTTTTATTTAATAATTTTTTTGTTTACATTAATTTATCAAATAAAATCAAGACATATAAAGGGTGTAACTTTTCCAAGTGAGCTGGCGGTAGCTCTCACACTCGATCTATGTAATTCTTCTCCATTAGGCAGTTTCTTGTAATAATACTTAGTATTAAATTTACGCTTGTTCGTAATAGGAAAATCAAAATCTTTCAATTGTACAGGACCTTCCTGAACTAATAAACTAATGGAATTTTGAGATAACTTTGGCCAGCATCCGGGATCTTTCAATTCAAGCTCTGAAAACAGAATTAAATTTAAACTGCTATCAGTAACGTTATTTTTATCTTCTAATAATTCGACCATAGGAATTTGTGCGAAAGATATCTGTTTAGATGTGCTCGGGACCATTGTAATGTCATTGCGCGGGACATCATTTTTTTATCGGTGCTGGAGAAATTGGAATAAAAAACTTCCCAATAGAAACGAGTTTTTTTATGTCATTCTGCTCTTTAATTCTACGTTTTAGATTCTGCGAGCCTGAAGTTATTTTAAAATTATTATTCTATTCATTGTAATCCACAGTACTTTTATATTTAGTTATAAATTTATAAATCAAATAAGAATATAATCTCAAATTTGTACCTAGCATTTCCCCTGTGTTGACGTGTTGAGCGAACAAACACCATACAAACGAAACAACATTTAACGAACTTCAAATAATATGTCAAACAGTCAGTCCTAGAGACTTAAATCGTACAAAATAAAACAACTAAAATTGTCAGCATTTTGAAGGCGCAAGTCGGTTTATTTGTTCTCTTGAACAAAAATACGGCGCTGTGATTGGTTATTGAATTTGGATCGCACCCATTCGTCGTAAAATACGGTAAAAGATATATGGAAAAATAGATCTTACATTTAAACTAAATATATGGAATTTGTAAAAAAATTCTGTAACTGACTATAAATTAGTAAACCGTTGACACCAACCTGATGCGCGCGCATTCTGTTTCTTTGGAAAACCACTTGTAGTATATAGGTATATAGGTATAAGCCACTTGTAGTATATAGGTATAGATTAAATGTATAAATGAATTTATAAAGCGCCCTTGAGGTGATTTTCTCACGAAAATGGCGCTATAAAAATCATCCAATAATAATAATAATAATAATTGGAAAGTGTTGCTAGAGCGTAATAATTATTTCGTACTATGGGTAATTTTTAAACGATTCAGGGAATATTATAACTAAATTTTAATACAATATTTATTTTCTCACGGCGCCCCTTCGGAGTTGGCGCCAGGTTTTTTGCACGTTTTTGAACGTATGGCAGATCCGGCGCTGGTCACACATCAGTTTTTGATGAGCCACGCCCAGGTGCCCCGAAAACGGCTACCACAGAGGATAACATAACAAAAATCCATGATCTCGTATTGGCAGACCGCCGATTGAAGGTGCGCGAGATAGCTGAGAAAGTAGGCATTCCAAAAGACTGCGTGGGTCATATCCTGCATGAAATTTTGGGCAAACATTGTCGGCGCGATGGGTGCCGCGTTTACTCACTCCGGACAGTAAGCGAAACCGTGAGACCTCTTCAGAGCAGTGTTTGACGCTGTTTTAGCGCAATCCGAAAGAGTTTCTGCGTCATTTCGTGACCGTCGACGAAACATGAATCCACTGGTACACACCAGAGACCAAGGAACAGTCGAAACAGTGGAATTCACCCGGCGAACGTGCAGGGCCGGATCTACGAAATCTAGCGCCCTGTGCAGTAGGTACCGATGGCGCCCCCCCCCCCCCTACATTTTTATTTTGAATAAATTCGTTCACCTCAATTTTTTTATTTAATTTTTTTTTTTACACTAATTTATCAAATAAAATCAAGACATATAAAGGGTGTAACTTTTCCAAGTGACCTGGCGGTAGCTCTCACACTTGTTTTTTTTAAAGAGAGAATCGCCAGGAGCCCTATACTCTCTGAATCTATCGGGTAAACATAAAATTATGGTGCTATTTTAATTATTTTAGGAAAAACTCTTTTTGCAAGTTATGCTTTAAAATAATATAACGAATTGTTTGTTTGTGCCCGTAGGTACCATTATTTAAAATATAGGTTACGAGACAATGCGGGTGGTTTCGCTGAACTAGGTCCATTAGACATTCTTGAGATTTACTGTGTTTATGTATATACCCAACGCGAATATTAATAGAAAAAGCAAATACAAATATAATTATAATTGTTCGTAATAGGAAAATCAAAATCTTTCAATTGTACAGGACCTTCCTGAACTAATAAACTTATGGAATTTTGAGATAATTTTGGCCAGCATCCGGGATCTTTCAATTCAAGCTCTGAAAACAGAATTAAATTTAAACTGCTATCAGTAACGTTATTTTTATCTTCTAATAATTCGACCGTAGGAATTTGTGCGGAAGATATCATCTGTTTAGATGTGCTCGGGACCATTGTAACGTCATTGCGCGGGACATCATTTTTTATCGGTGCAGGAGAAATTGGAATAAAAAAATTCCCAATGGAAACTAGTTTTTTTATGTCATTCTGCTCTTTAATTCTACGTTTTAGATTCTGCGAGCCTGAAAGTTTTTTTTTTTATTATTATTATATTCATTGTAATCCACAGTGCTTTTATAACCTCTAACAACCAATAGAAATTTAGTTATAAATTTAAAAATCTAATATGAATATAACCTCAAATTTATACCTTGCATTTCCCCTGTGTTGAGCGAACAAACACCAAATTGAGCGAACAAACACTAAACAATGACGTATGGTATCAACGGCTTACGAAAGACGCTTACACTGACACCGTAAAATAACAAATCCAACATCCAACAAATCTAATAGATATTAATTATACATTTAACGAACTTCAATAAACTGTCAACATGTTGCAACCTGCAAACCGTGCGATGCTTTTGTTAATCGAATTTACTGAAGATTTCATAAGAAAATCGTCTTTAACTACCTTCTCCTAGAGACTTAAATCGTACAAAATAAAACAATAGCGAGCGTACGGTTGACACACTAACTAAAATTGTCAGCATTTTGAAAGGCGCAAGTCGGTTTGTTTGATTCTCTAGAAAAAAAATACCCCCCTGTGATTGGTTATTGAATTTGGATCGCACCCATTTGTCGTAAAAGATATATGGAAAAATAGATCTTACGTTTAAACTAAATATATGGAATTTGTAAAAAAATTCTGTAACTGACTATAAATTCGTAAGCCGTTGATACCAACCTGATGAAAAGCGGAACAAATTAGCCTGAGTGGTAGATATTTTGGACAGTAATTAGTGGTTTTTGTGAGGTTTTATAAGCCCATTTGTCGTAAAAGATATATGGAAAAATAGATCTTACGTTTAAACTAAATATATGGAATTTGTAAAAAAATTCTGTAACTGACAATAAATTCGTAAGCCGTTGATACCAACCTGATGCGTGCGCATTCTGTTTCTTTGGAAAGTGTTGCTAGAGCGTAATAATTATTTCGTACTACTTGGGTAATTTTTAAACGATTCAGGGAATATTATAACTAAATTTTAATACAATATTTATTTTCTCACGGCGCCCCTTCGGAGTTGGCGCCAGGTTTTTTGCACGTTTTTGAACATATGGCAGATCCGGCGCTGCGAACGTGCTCCGAAGAAGGCGAAGACTGTCCTGTCGCCTGGAAAGGTGATGGTCACCGTTTTCTGGGATTCACAAGGTGTGCTCTACATCGACTGTCTGGAAAAGGGCAAAACGATCACAGGGCTGTACTATGCCGAATCATTCGGCCGATTCGACGCCGAATTGCAGAAAAAACGGCCCCATTTGGCGAAGAAAAAAGTGCTCTACCACTATGACAACGCACCGGCTCACACCTCCGCCCACGCCACCGCCAAATTGATCGAATTGGGCTACGAACTGCTGCCCCATCTACCGTATTCTCTAGATTTGGCCCCGTGCGACTTCCTTTTTGTTTCCAAACTTGAAAAATTCACTCACCCGGCAGAAATTTGAGTTGAATGAGAAGGTCATCGCCGCCACGGAGGCCTACTTTGCAGACCTCGAGAAAAAGGAATTTTTCAAACGGGTTAAAGAAATTGGAGCATCGCTGGGTCAAGTGTACGGCTAAAAGGAGATTACGTTGAGAAATAAATCGCCACTTTTCAAACATTTTCATTTCATTTTTTTCATTAATTTTCATTTTCGAATCGAATCAAGAATTATAAATAATATTTTAAATACGTACCTATGTTAGGTACCAAATTTGATCGATTTTTCTTATACTATACAAACATGAATATTTTTAATGGAACGCGGTAGGGGGGGTTGGCGGGACGGGGGAGCGGGAGATGGGAGAGGTAAGGCCATATTTCTCGCAATGACAGTAAGGGGGATAAAATGATTTCTGTGAGACCTATACGAGCTGTTCACAAAAGCGGAACAAATTAGCCTGAGTGGTAGATATTTTGGACAGCAATTAGTGGTTGTTGTGAGGTTTTATAAGCCCATCCCCACTTATACACTTATATACTAATGAAATTGCAATACGAAGAACATATGAAGCACTTGTCCGCAGCATCCTGGAATACAGATCCATTATTTGGACCCCCTCTGAACAAAACCATATCCTAGAAATAGATAAAGTACAAAAAAGGTTTATGCGTTACCTGTATATGAGGGAATATACATACTACCCATTCCTGTATCCATCGTTGTTTTTGACAGGAATGCTTGATCTTAACACCTTAGAAGCCCGCCGAAAAATATTTTTGGGTAAACATTTTTTTAAGCTGATCTCCGGTACTGTACTGAATCCACCTATGTTGAAGGAGATTAACCTATATGTCCCTAATGAGTATACTCGTGGGAGATCTCACGCACTTCTTTATGCTCTGAAAGCGAGAACTTCTTCCTTTCTGAATGCGCCATTAAACAGAGAAATTCAACTACTTAACGATTCTGTATTTAGCATCGACATCTTCAATGTTACCTATAGAGAGTTTAGTAACTATCTTTTGACAAATGTCTCAACATAGTGAAACTGCCTCCTTGGACTTTTTTCTCTTAAATTTTGTAATCTTCTCCGTAATAATTTGGTGTATAACTGTTTTATGGAGAACCTGAAAAAAAATGTTTATTCGAACTATTCGATATTGCAACAAATGAATTGTGTTTTTAAGATCGACGTTGCTACTGCCTACAAGATGATCCCGGAAACCTTCAGTGAACGCGCAGTGTGCGAATTAGCCGAAATTCAACTATTTCCTCCAAAGCCTGTAGTCACAATTACTCGCAAGTATTCTCCCTACAGAGAAATTATAACCAAAGGGTACGTATATATATATGGCACATCCCTTAGAAAAGTGTCATAAGTCAAAAAAAGTTAATTTTACAGGAGATCGAAAACAAATTAATGAATGATGAACAAGAAGTTCCGTCTAAAAGGGATATAAGCAACGCGATCTTGCGTATTACCAGAGAGTCTCTCCTTCTGGATGAATCACCAAAGAACTCTGTTATGGCACGCACACCTGCTACATTCACATCCATGATCATGACCGTTCACTATTGTCTTGTTAAGGCTCCGCAAGATGCACGAGAGCGGCATCCTGCAGTACCAGAGGGCGGTGTGGCACCATCCCCGCCCTCAGTGCCCGCCCAGCGCGCAGGGCGGCATCGCCAGCGTCACCATCACGGAGGTGGCTGTCGCGCTCATTCTGCTGCTTGCAGGGGCGGCCCTTGCGCTCTTCATATTCGTAGGGGAGGTAGTCGTGACCAGGAGATTGAGGTCTTAAACCTTTACAGCTTATTATAAACATGTAACCTTGTAACCAAATCCAAAAACCTGAGCTTCTAAAGAATTGTAAAAAAAAATTGTAATCTCGTAATAGAAACTTGTAATAAACTATGACACACTTGTGAACAAAAAAAAGCGGAGCAAACTGGTAACTTACTTACAACACACAAGTAACAATCTTTTATTAAACTTGTTACACATCTTTAACAATATTTTAACAAAAATTGAATGTAACAGCGTGAAACAATTTTTTACAAAATTTTAACAAATGTGTAGTAACCTTGTAATGCACAAGTAGCAATCTTGTAGCAAACTTGTAATACAATTGGACATCTCGTTATAAACTTGTAATGTTCCTGTAACAAACTTAAGCCCGTTATACACGACACCTTTTTTCAGCCCGAATCCAATTAGAGACAAAAGTCAACATTTTTCGCTTTACGCGATTGCTATTTTCATCACTATTTTCATACCTACGATTTCAGTTGGCATCACAGCAAACAGTATGGTTCATGTGTTGTTTGCAGTGATGACAATTGAAATCGTAGATATGAAAATAGAGGTGAAAATAAGCGAAAAATGTTAGCTTTGGTCTCTAATTGGAGGAATCGGGCTGAAAAAAGATGTCGTTTATAACGACCATTATAACACCCTTCTAACACTCTTGTAATACACTTGAAGCTCACTTGTTATTTGTGGTTAACTTGTAACAAAATTGTAGCAAACTTGTAACAAGTTTGTAACACACCTGTATAAATTTTGTAGCGAAAATTAAATTCAACAAACTTCTAGCAATTTGTAGCAAACTTGTAACACACTTCTAGCAAACTTCTAGCAATCTTGTAGCAAACTTGTAACAACCATAGGTATGTTACTAACCTGGTACACTTGTAGAAAACTTTTTTAGCAAACTTGTACAAAACTTGAGTGTGTACAATATACTTATATCTATACCCACTGATAATTTATCATTTCTACATTTATTACAAGATTAAAACTTATGTGAGTATGTTAGTAATGCATTAAGTAATATATTTAAATAATATAACTTATAATGATGAAATTAAAAATTACAGTGTTAAAAATTTGTATATTCACTTTTTTCATTGCTTTACCAGATTCTACTAACGATCCAATTTGCGGAACAACTTGCAGGGCAAAAAATGGAATAATAATAATAAATCGGCTGGTGGTTTTGCCTAAGATGTATAGACCCTTTAAGTCATATTTAAGTATATCATTTAATATTAACTTATCAAATCTTTGAAGTTTCACGAAATACCTTTCTATGAAAAATCAATACATAATGATACGATCCCTAATGCCTTTGAAGTATGAAACATTAAAAAACCATTACCAAACAAAAGAAACGTAGCCGTCCATTCCGTTAAGAGTTATTTAACAATTTTCCCTAAAATTTTTCCTCAGTTCACAAAAAGCCGTGTTAAGATGGAGATCACAGCAAAATTTCTCGTTATTTTTATTAATTTAGTATTAATTTGGGAAGATAGTTATTCGCTTCAAATGGATTTTTCGTTGTTGGCAAAGGATTTTTTTGAACTAAACTCGTTTCATTATGGAACTCTGCTGGCGTGTGAATCTGACGCTGGTAAAATTTACTATGTATTTAATATTGAATTAACAGGCAATCACATATTTCATTATTCTTTTTTTTAAATTTTATAACATTTTACTCTTCTTTTATATTGGTCGGTATTTCACCGCTCTAGACAGTTATCATGAGTTCTGTGATTTTGCCTTTTTTCATAGGGTAGGTCTTTTAATACATTTTTTGCGTGATTTTTAATCTTGCATATTATTTAGTATTTTATTACTATTTTCTTTGAAATCTCTACTTTATCATTCAGTTTAATTTTAGTTTTGTTTTTTATTGTGGTTTATATATGTTTTGTATATTTAAAAAAAAAAAAAATTATAATAAATCCTATAAATATACGACTGCCATGATACAGTCAATAGCCTAGAATAATGGTCGCGGTAAGCAAAAATCAACCGAGTAATAAAAATCGAAAAGTAAACATACTATTTTCTTATTTTTATTAAATTAAAAAATATTTTGTTTCCTCTCTTCTTTTCTTTAAAAATACTTTCTTTCAGTACCTTATTTTACAATTTATTTTGGAATTTTATTTTACGGTAGGCGAGAGATTTCTGTGGGCTTGATTTTTTTCTTGTTTGCAATATGATCCATTTTGCATTTTTTCTTGTCCTGTGTCAATCAATTTTTCCTTAGAATTCCTTAGACGTAATCCCCATGTGAATATTTTGTTCATAAAAAATAATTAGTTTTCACCGTTACAAATTTTTTCTCCAATAGCATGATTTCTTAATAAGTAACATCATTTATAATATTATCTGTTACACAAAATAAAATATTTAACAAACGCTTCTGTTTTTTTATAGAATTAGTAAAATTTACTCGTACTTTGTACCAGGACACAAATATCCGTGTTATGGTAAAGAATCTTGATTCAGATGTATTTCAGGACCATGAAAGTGTTAAGAATGTTTTTACTAATATTTTCCACGACAGGAAAATATATAAAACTGCAATCATTTTAGACATTACCTGCAATCAATCAAATTGGGTTTTGAAATATGTAAGTTTTTGAAAATTTTATTAAATTTTTATGTTCTCGTTGTCATTTTGATAATTTAGCATTTGTTTTAGATTTTCTCGTAATAATAATAATGTTATAAACCTGCGTTTGTGTTTGTAACATATTATTAATTATTATTTTTAATTCATAAACTTACGTTTTAAGACAAGATTTAAATGCGTAGCACAAAGGGTAATAATTATTATAAGCAATAATTATCAGCCTGAAACACTCATCTATGTACATTGAAAAAATCTTCCGAGAAAAGATACTGGCCTCCAACGGGACTCGAACCCGTGTCCCTCTGATTGCCGGTCAGGAGCTTACCACTGAGCTATGGCGGCTTATCTAATACCCGCCAAATAATTCAATATATACTAGTGCTGCATTCAACAATTATTGCTTATTACATTTTTCCACCTGAAAACAACCAACTTTATTTTTTGTGAGAGAGGCATTGTTAATGCTAAATCACTCGCTAGGTGGCGTCGAGACAATTATGTCTTCATTTTTTGGTGAAATACTTTAACTTGTCAAATATAGATTTTTTTTAAAATTCATAAACTAACGTTTTAAGACAAGATTTAAATGCATAGCACAAAGGGTAACAATTATTATAAGCGATAATTATCAGCCTGAAACACTCATCTACATTGAAAAAATCTTCCGAGAAAAGATACTGGCCGCCAACTAACACCAACCAACAGTAATTGTTGAATGAAGCACTAGTATTTATTGAATTATTTGGCGGGTATTAGATAAGCCGCCATAGCTCAGTGGTAGAGCTCCTGACCGGCAATCAGAGGGACACGTAGTTCGAGTCCCGTTGGCGGCCAGTATCTTTTCTCGGAAGATTTTTTCAATGTAGATGAGTGTTTCAGGCTGATAATTATTGCTTATAATAATTGTTACCCTTTGTATTATTAATTACTGTTTGAAATTGTGACAGGTGTGGTTTCGTTGTTTGGTATCATAACATATTTCTTTATTAATTTGTTGATCAGTATAGCATAATAAAATTAATGTTTTCAATTTAGTACCTGTCTTCTGTCTATTTAAGATTAATTAATACCTTTCCTTGTTTCAAATTTAAACCATTTGTTGCTCACTATCATCTAATACAATATTATAATGTTTGCGCTCATTTTGTCATTTTTCAAGTTTGTATTTTTTTGATTAGTAAGTAGCATGATACAATTTTAGTATTACGTTATACATATTTATATAATATGTTTGATTCTTCTCGTTTTATGTTTTAAGAAGAGTTTTTTGAGTAGAAAGTAGAAACATATTGTAATTTTGTATTGTCGGTAGAATTTAATTTACCTTCTTTGATTTTTTTATACAATTACTTTGAAGTCTTGGATGTGTTGGTTTCTATGAAGTTGCTCGTATATTTAGGTCTCATTTTATTGATTCATATCGTTTTTTAATTTTGTGTTTTTTTTTTTTTAGAAACATTTTATAATTTTATTTTTCTGAATTTTGATTACGATCCTTTTGGGTTTTTGACTCATTAAGGTTTCCGGTAAATTCACCACCTACAATTCACTAAATTTATTGGAAGTTTTTATTTATTTGTTTACCTAAATACTTTTGTACTACAACAAAACCATCTTATTATTTCGAGCAAATATTGAGAGTTATTCAATCTTGAATGCCTTCTCTTTCCCGCATCGCTTTGTCCTTTTAGAGGCGAGGAATGCTTTTGGTTATATTTTGCACCCTCTCAGATCAGGCTTATAGATATATGAATGTATGTAATGTGTGAATTGTAAAAATAAATAATGTTAATGTGGTAACTCGAGAAAGTTAAGTTGCCTCACGGATCTACCCGCGCAACTTCAAGGAAAAATCTCTGGCAGGACTGAAATACTTTCAGTTTACCCAGGGTGAATAGACTCCTAATAGAATATTTGTTTGTGTATAATTTGACCCAGGCATCTGAAATGGAGCTATTCGACGAGAGTCACTACTGGCTGTTGTTTGGCGAAGATTTGACTACAGTTATAAAACTCATTACGCCATTGGATTTAAGACTTGACAGCAATGTTTGGTTTGCGATGCCAGGATCATCATCGGAAGGTAGGAATAATGATGCATTACAGAACCAAAATTAAAACCAATATATTTAAACCATGATTTTGCCCAGTTACAAGAATCATAGTAGGGCGGATCCTGTTGGTCTGTATACCAAATTTGTTTATTTGTTTATTAATGACAAACACAGTACATTTTAATACAAGTTATAAGACGTTCAAGTTTTACATGGTTATGTACCTTTTACGTATGTCATAGAATGTCATTTGGTAATTACGCCTGACATATGTAAAAATGGGTTTTAAAACTTAATTAGTTAATAAACAACTAATAATAATAGAAAGAAAGAAAAGGGAGGGAGGGAGGGGGGGGGGGGGGAGATAGAAAGACATTTTAAAAGAAGGATTATATGCTCACTAAATTGTAAATGACTGATTACGGTTTAGTGAAAGGTTAAGTGTAAGTAGTTTTAAAATTTATAATGTGTATTTACATCACGCCAAGTAATTTAATAAATTATTTTTGTATGTTAGCAAGGAATCGTGGAAAATGTCTAAATGTAGTAATTTTTCGTGGTGGGTATAAGTTTTGGTGAGTTACTTGCTGCATTGGTATTGTTAGCTTCATTATGAAAAAGGGAAGTGTGCCTGGTACGCCTCATTGGGACATTTAAACTAATTATGGATAGCAATTCAGGACTATCTATTTTATTATTTAACAGGTTATATAGAAACAACAGATCTGACAATGTGAGTCTTTTTTCTAAAGTTAACATATTATTTGTAGTTTTGTTGTATTTCTTGAGTAAATGTTTCCTAAATTTAACCTGTATACTTTTTACTAAATCTATGTATACCTTATATCGAGGATTCCATATGGTTGACGCATACTCCAGTGGACTTCTGACCAATGAACAAAACAAAATTTCTAGGGTTTTAGCACTTTTGAAAACTTTACATATTCTTAATAAGAAACCTAACATCTTGTAAGATTTTGACATAATTTGTTCGATATGCTTATCAAAAATTAATTTGCTGTCTAAGTAAACACCTAGATCTTTACATGTAGACGTAGATTGTTAGGTTTTTTTATTCAAGCTGTAAGGATAGATGATTTTATTTTTATTTCTAGTGAATGTGATTGAGTGACACTTGGAAATGTTTAAGGACAATAAGTTTGATTCACAGTATGCTCACAAATTATCAAGATCGCTTTGTAATTCCACACAATCAGATAAAGACTGTATAGGTTTAAAAATTTTCATGTCATCCGCATATAATACAAAGTAACTATTTTGAAAGCATACATAAATGTCATTTATGTAAATATTAAATAAGAGTGGTCCGAGATGCGACCCCTGAAGCACACCCGAGACAATTTCTGTTAAATAGGATGCGAAACCATTGACAACCGTGATTTGGTGCCGATTACTGACATATGATGCGATCCATCTATAGAGACCGTGAATTCCTAAACTAACTTCCTAACTAACTTCTGTAAAAGAATATAATGATTAACACGGTCGAATGCTTTGGAACAATCCGTATAGACGGCATCTACCTGACATTGCATATCAATTTGAGCATGAAGAAAATTTATGAAAAACGCAAAATTTGAGGTTGTGGAGCGATTTCTCATGAAACCATGTTGATTACTTAAAAGTGATGATGAGATGGAAGAATATAATTGATCATAAACAATTTTTTCCAATACTTTACTTAGAATCGGTAATTTGGATACAGGTCGATAGTTGGAGACATCATTTTTACTGCCATTTTTAAAGATTGGGGTAATCAAGGCTGTTTTCCCCTTGTCGGGAAATGTTCCTTCAGTTAGCGATAATTTGAAAATAGCAAAAATGGGGGGTGTCAGTTGTTTACTACAATAATTTATAAAAATCCCTGGAAGCATTTTTTCCAGTTGCAGAGACATTTTTCTGATTTCCGCAGTTAAGAGCTCATTACTTCGATCTGCGGAGCAAGATCGAGTATCTTGATTGGCCGGGTTTGGATACAGTTATTGCATTTCCAGGCATCTTTTTTACCTTGCGACTTGCGTTTAAATACAACGAGTATTTTATAATTACTGTTGAGTATTTTATAGTTACAAAATGAGTACATATTTTATAATTACTGTTCTTTATTCCCAGTGGTTAAGATTACTTGATTTGTTATCGGAAACTTTTAAATAAGATCGGGGTTCGTTTAGATTACAAGTTGCTATATTTACATTTATCGTAATATTTACAATGAATATTTAACTGGACTGGACGTCCTTTCTATAGGAGGTTCCAAGTTATTCTGCGACTGGAATGGTGACACTGGCAAAGCCCAGCCGTCTACCGTTCGTACATTAGATACGAACGACGATAGATAATACTATTCTAAAGTACTACTTAACTGACATCTGTTGAGACACCACAAAACTACGAATAACAACGATCTTACAACAACGATCTTACAACAACGATCAACAACTTACCAACTACCTTTTCCGAAGATATTTTGTTTGGTGAAATGGTCCAAACTAAAAATCTGATTTAGAAATAATCTGTCGGAAAACTTGCTACGTCGAAGTTTCCGAACCAAAGGAGATATGTCGCCGGTGTTCCCAAGAATAGATAAGAGAAACAAGTACATGGGCCATGTACAACTATCCGTATAAAAGTGTCGCCAACATAGTTCACCCATTCGATTGCAAATAGTATCTATTACGCACTTTTTTCTAGCGGCCTTTGTTTCAACTTAGCATTAGATATAGTATTCTTATTTATTATTTTGAGTTTATGCTTTATTTGTGTATTTTGTAATATTTTTATTTATGTTTCAGAGTTGTTATAAATGAAATTTGTGTTTAATATGTAAAAGCCCAATAGGGCGTCAATAAATAAATTACGACTAAAGATTTAACACTTTTTTGCAGAACCTTGGGCAATTTACGACTTTTATAATCCTGGTTTAAAATTTGGCGGCAAAATGGTAATGCAATTTTATGGCGTATGGTTTTCAACATTGAAAGAAAGTACTCTAAAATCCAGAATTTTTTCCGAAAAAGACTCCAAGTCTCTAATCATTTTGAAGAAAAGCAATAAAAGCTCCCTGAAATGTAAAACATCGAACACAGATTTTGGTAAGAATAAAATACAATGAGATATTATTATTATAAATTTGATTTTTCAAAACAAAAAGATTTCTTTCCCAATATTGGGAACCACTAGAGATGTAATCATCATTTTCTCGGTATAATATAAATATGATAAAATAAATTATCATTAACGAACTCTAAAAGAACAAATCATAGAAATTTTTAGAAGGCAGAAAAAATAGTGTTATTTAGTTAATCTAAAAATCGTTAATCTACACTCAGAATAATATTATTTATTAAGCCGTAAGTACCATTGTGAGATACTCTACTGTTGGTGTTTGGGTGGCTCTCAATTAGTTAGTAAGCGTAGGTTAGGAAGAGAGGACTCAGAGGACGCGCTCCATCTTTTCCGACCCGTTGAAATGGCGCCACCAACCGCGTTCCCTCAGAATTATATTATTTATTACCTTTTATTTTCACATACAATTATTGTAACAATATAACATTGTATTTTATTATTGCATATTTAATAAAACTGTAATGGTGCTAATCCCCAAATCAAAAACGAGCATAAATTTCTCTTCTGAGATACATAGTTTACCTGACAGCAATAAAAAGAAATAAAAAAGGGTTTTAATAATGAATTAAATAAATAAATATCCTTAAGAACCACATTGCATGTACATAGGTATCTTTTTAAAATCAATATACATTTGATGGCGACCAGAAGCAGAACTAAATAAGCCATGATTTATTTGGTTGAATTAAAAAAAATGGGATTCTTCCAGCCAAATGTTTTTGTTTATGGTATGGTACCCAAAGCAAATACAAATGGAAAAATATTTAAAATATGGTGCACGAACAATTTTCTCAAGGTTTTGGCAATCATGAACACAAAAAATCCATAACAATTCCCGAAATTTCCCGTATTAAGATGAGTTTTCACCAGCTTAGGTTGTCAGCTTTATGAAAATAGAATTTTTGGTTAGAAATCATATTTTGTTACCAATAATTCTATTATTACCAGCACTCCATTATGGACGGCTAGTTTTGCGTCTTTGGACAGTTTTTTATTACCGCCAACGGCATTCAGTCCTCCATTAATGGAGTTACCGGCATTCACCCTTCTTTCAATATCTCTATCAGCCTTCCCATCTTTCGTAAACATACTACCCAGATACACAAACTCATCCACCTGCTCCAAGTATTCATCATTCACAACTATATTGCATACTGTTTTCGTACTCTCTCTTTCAAACACCATGACTTTAGACTTACTTACATTCATCGTTAACTCATTCTTCATACATACTTCGTTCATCCTAGACACGAGAGACTGTAGATCTTCCATACTACTAGAGATTAGCACCGCATCATCAGCATACAAAAGGCAACATACTTCCAGATTACTCAATTTTGCGCCCAATCCCATCTCTTTCAATTCTTGCATACAATTATCCATGTATAGATTGAATAACCACGGTGACATTACGCAGACAGGGGTTTATTAACCCCTTGAATAATATTTTAATACTAACCTACCCAGGGTAATTTCTGAATACATACCTTAATTAAATTGTACCCTCTTACCAGATAATGTGTTTACAAAAATAGTATATAACTACAGCCTCCGTGGTCGAGGGGTAAGGCTCTTGACTCGCAATCCGAAGGTCGCGGGATTGTGTTAATCGTAATTAGTGGTTTTTATAGCATATTTGCGGCATGTTCCACAGTGTAAGATACTCTCAATATCACCGTGGTGCAAGACCACCATTCAGAATTGAAACGTTGCTTGAAATGGCTTTAGTCGTATTTGGTGACCAGATCTGAATGGCCAGGTACTTCCCCATCTGCTTCCCCTCCCCACTACCTTCAGCCTCACAACATACCCCAATTTGGGGATGGCATAGTCTCACTGGCTCCAGACAAATGGAAGGTACTTACATAAAAACATACCAACGATTTCAATGGTTGCTAGAAAAAAAGGCAAGAGTAAAAGAAATTGCTACTGTTAAATATCACAAAAATGCATTTTTCAATCAATTCAACCGCCTGTTTTAGGTCACTTTTAACTTTTACTTTTACTTTCCAAAAACTGATAGTTATTCTAGCACTACTCTGCCATTTTGACATATTTGGCAGTTATGTTGTTGGTATGGTATGAAATTGTACAATATAACATTGTACAATATCACTACATAATTTTTAATGAACGGTCTACCATATTATATAGTACGTAGGAATGACATACACATTTTTATTATTTATTTTAAGAATGCTTTCAAAACGAATTAAAGCCAGAAAAGGTAAGGAAACAAGGTCGCTGGCATTTTTACGTACTAGAAGACCAAATTACCCAACGTCGTGATTTACAAGGGATTACCATCAGCTCAGTTATCGCAGTAAGTTAAAATTTACCTTACAAAAGAAATGTAATAAGCGATAATATTTAATTTTATACGTTTCTATCTCAAATAATTTTGTTAAACGATTTTGCTTATAGATTACAACCAGACCGAAAAGCAGCCTGTTGTATTATTTGTCTAATCCATTTGACCTGCAAAAGGACACAATGCACAGACATAACTACATCCTATATGTCATTCTGATGGAAATGTACAATTTTAAGTAAGAAATCCACCAATTTTTAAAGCGTATAACAACACTAAACTTGTCTCTTTACAAAAACGGACAGCCAGTTTGCTAGGTAAAGCAAGTGTCATTTTATTTCGTATTTTTTCAATATGCAAACTAGATTATCAAATCTGTGGTGTCTACCGTACCCGTGTCTCCCCCAGCCCCCAGACAGGCACAGGTGGCTCACGACAGCCGTTTTTGTTTTCAAGTACCTACTTACCAAAAATACCTAACTGCAGTTAATGCAAAGTTTAACGCAGCCGCCTTACGGATTCAATTATTTTATATAGGTATGAATAGTGTAATGGCATTTCCAGAAAGGTGCTCTGAGGGACCGGGGTCATTGCATCATTTGGCAACTAGGACACTTTTTGCAAAAACGGACAGTTACAACCGTTGTTCCTAATCCTACTGATCATTTTTGAGCCGAATTTGTGGCTCAACACTCCTCAATTGCACAAATACGCTCTTCCCAATGCACCACTCCGACCAACAGGCGTATCACTTAGCTGATTGGAGACTCAGATTGATTGATGAAAAGTTAAGAACAACTGTCGTCAGTTTGATAGATGGTGCTCTGAGGAACCGTGGTGATTGGATCCTTTGGCAACTATGTACAGCTAGAAGGCCAAATGTGTACTCTGCATTTGTACCCGGTTGAAAGGTACGGTAAAAAATTTGCCATGTTTGGTAAAAGTTTACTTAAGACTAGCACACTTAATATGCATATTTACCAAAAACAATGTGTAGTTTTAAGAATCCCAAATTAAGAGCCTGAAACCAATTATTAAAATTGGTCCTTCGTTCGGTTTTAATTGAAAAAGATAAAAAAAACAGCCTAAAATCCTACTTAAATATTATTGATAGATTATAATTCTATGAATGTTCATCATGGTCGCCAAACAAAAGACATATTGAACGAAATTAATTTGCACTCTTTTCCATCTCTGATAACTGAAATAGTTGAAACAATTTCTTGTTATAATTAAGTTAAATCGAAAAGTAAAATTTTTCCACAAGTTTTATTATTAGAAATTATTGGAAGAAACATATTTTGAATTTACAATAATTAAAAAAAGCAAATATGATTAATTTTATTACCGAATGATATTTACTTTATTTACAGGTCCGTTTTAATAATTTTAGGACCAATATCCTTCGCACCAATAGCTGGGGCTACCTGCAAAACGGAAGCTGGACAGGAGTCATAGGAGTACTCATGAGGAACGAGGCTGAACTGGGAATCACCCCAACCCAGTTCAAGGATGAAAGGTTCCTGATTGTTGACCAGACAGCCATCACTTGGCTTGGGCGGTGAGATACAAAACTTTTTAATTGCATTGATGTAGAACACGCAATTAAAGAAGAAACGTCGTTTAGAAAGAAGCATCCAAAATATGAAAACATCTGTTCATTGAACCATTTTCTTTAGTCATGTCATGAACCTAAGAGTTGAGTTATCTGAAAGTATGTTGCCTGTTGTATGCTGATGACACGGTGCTGATTTCTAACACTATGGAAGCTCTACAGTCTCTCGTGTCTAGGATGAACGAAGTATGTATGAAGAATGAGTTAATGATGAATGTAAGTAAGTCTAAAGTCATGGTGTTTGAAAGAGAGAAAATGAAAACAGTTTGCAATATAGTTGTGAATGATAAATACCTACTTGGAGCAGGTGGATGAGTTTGTGTATCTGGGTAGTATGTTTACGAGAGATGGGAAGGCTGATAGAGCTATTGAAAGAAGGGTGAAGGCCGGTAACTCCATTAATGGAGGACTGAATGCCGTTGGCGCTAATAAAAACTGTCAAAAGAAGCAAAGCTAGCAGTCCACAATGGAGTCCTGTTACCTACCCTGATGTATGGCAGTGAGGCATGGAACTGGCAGAGGATGGATGAAAGTAAACTGAATGCTGTTGAAATGAGATCCCTGAGGCGTAAGTGTGGTAAATCGATGTATGATCGTGTGAGAAATGTGGATATCCGCAAAGAATGTAAGGCTGATGTAAGCATAATGAGTAAGATTAAGAAAGGGACCCTCAGATGGTTTGGGCATCTGTCATTGTTTTACATTACTTACTTATGTGAAAATTTTACATGTTCATTTATTTCAATATTTTAAATTTTCACAAAAACACTATACCCACTATATGTATTTATTAGTAATTTTGAACATATATTAGTGTTCTGTATTGTGAATTTCGCCTGTAATTTTGATAATTTGTTGGCGGTTACAGAAAATTGTATGTGACGATTGTTTTCATGTGATATATATTTTTTTACATTAGCTCCATACAGGAGGCCCCAAGGAAAAAAAATCCCACAGGGCCTAAGTCGTCTTTGGGGATGCTTTGTGGAAGGTCTTTTTAGGCAAGAGAAGTAGAGGCAGTTTTAGGAAGGAAAAAGGTATGTGGGGTGGGTAGAAATCTGAGGTCATTGTATCCAGGAGTGATGGGCATACAAATCCATTCTTCCCACTGCGGTGCAAGGCGATAAATCAAGAGAGCCCGGCTGGAGAGGTCTAGGTTAGATCTCCCTCAACCTGTACGCCCGCCGTGCAGCAGTTGGGCAAACACATCCGCTGCCAAGACATAGATACACTTCATCTCATGAACCCTGATACCCCTGGTAATTCACCAAAGTATCGAACCACTTGGCATCTAATAAATGGTTCCCGAGGAAGCGGTACCCATACCCATCTATTGTTAGGTTCAAGATATTGCCATGTTTGGACAAATTAGTACTGTCCCAAAATATTATTTCTAATAATAATGATAATTTATAGAGCGCCGTTTTTGTGAAAAATCACCTCAAGGGCGCAAATAAAGGTTGTGCATAGCAAAGATTTTTCATACGGTTCCAAATACAGTTTTCATGGGGGTATTGGTATGAAAATAGCATTGTGTAAAATTGTGATTTTGATTTATATCATCAAAATTTTGAAACATTTAGTTGTGGGAAAAATTGAAATAAAAGTAAGTTTATTGATATATATTTTCAATTTTCAGGCCAACAATATTATTCAGACATCCATCCAAGGAGGACGGCTTGAAGGATAGTTTTACAAAACCGCTGGCTCCAAATGTTTGGTGGGCCACCATTGCGGTGTTAGCTCTAGTCGGGGTCATGCTGAGGATTGCTTTACAACATGAGGTATATTATTTTGTCATTGAAGAAGACGAAAAAATTCATAAATCTGAATGAAAAATTAAACAGAAAATAAAAAAAGGTATTGGCCGCAACTGGGGATATTTTTTCCAGAATTACCTAATTTGCAAAATATGTGACCTAAAAAACTACTTAGATATCGCCCAAAACTTTCTTTTTCATTTTCGGGGGATTTTTCATTCTCCGGTGCGGAAGGGATTAAACTTACGTATTTCCTAACTGTTAACAGGCAAAATATATGAAGCAAGACGGCTCTCAACATGCCGCTGAAATGTTGGAAGACGATTCGTGGGATTATACTTGGATTTTAGCCCTTCCCGGCGCACTGTTTCAACAAGGTAAAAATAATATTTAGACTTTAATCTGCCTTTGGTTAATTTTTCTGTCTTATAATATATGTACATAGTGTTACATTGTGTTTTCAGGCTTAGTGCATAGCCCTACTATATTCAGTGGGCGAGCCATCTCCTTATCTCTATTGATCTTCACCTTCATGCTTTACCAGTTTTACTCGGCATCCATCGTTTCTTCGCTCCTCTCGGAGCCTCCGAGGACCATCATTACCCTCGCTGATCTTCTCAAGAGTCAGCTTAAAGTTCTCATTGAAGATATAGCATACAACTACGATTTCTTTGAGGTCAGTCTGTAATCTTTATGGATTTTTGGTATTCTATTGCAATGTAAAGTGCAAAATACATAAGTAGAAAATAATGGAATCAAAGTATACATGTTTTTTTATTATGCTGGCCTCTAGATTTTATATATATATATAATCGCATTTCAATATTTAGCAATTACGGAAAGGCTATAAGTGGATGAATATCTCCAAAATGTTTTTTTTTAAATATTTTATAATTTAGAATGAACCCTTAAGTACCTTATCAATACACAATATTACAATGATAGCAATAACAGCAACCTTTAATCAAATATTTACAAAAAAATGAGGCTGACTTAGTGGGTTTTACCAGCCAAAAATTAATTAGTGTGCTTTGCCTGTTAAGATTGATTTGATGTTTTACAAAGTGAATTTTTTCATTTAATAAAATTGTTGACATTAATGCCGCAAAATGGCTTTCAGATAATTTTAAATCTTGTGTTTTAACGGTCTAAATCGATGTATTATTGACATTAAGAGTATGTTTGACTAAATGTTTTTTGCTTGACAATAATATCGGGTTTATGACTTATGGTGAATTTAAAAACATGTTTTAAGAAAACGATTAAATATACGACTTAACGGAGTATGCCAGTTGAAAGCGGACGAAAAAAAGTCAATTTTTTACTTATACCTTATACTTAAGTCATTTCATGAAAAAACGTGACTTAATGGACTTTGCCTGTAGACCGACGATATTACTGTTTGGTCTCCACTGTAAAAAAAGAGAAAAACTAGTTTTTTTTCCCTTTCGTGTGATTTGAGAGGTGGCGGTGGCTGTTTGGGGATGGTGGAGTGGCATTCTTTTTTATACTAATTCCGGATGTAACTCTGGCTCAATGAACTTTAGAGCTTTTGCTTTGAGTTTAAGTGTCATTTTCAAAATAAGAAGTGTTTATTTGGAGAATTCAGACAAGCGATAAAGTACCTACCTCTGAGTGGCGGTCCGTGAGTTTTCAGAGAGCTAGAGCGCTAAGATTGAAAAATATGACGTTATTGACATTGTTGTTGCTGAAAATTTTTTTTTTTTTTTTTCAAAATATCAACTTTTTGTATGAAGATTTTCAGGATTCTTTCAGTCAAGGGATGCGCGAAAGATCTTCATACAAAAAGTAGAAATTTTGAAAAAAAAAAATCATTTTCAGCTACAACAACATCAGTATTGTCATATTTTTCAATCTTAGCTCATTGAAAACGCACGGACCGCCACTGCTACCTATAATATAATATTATTTTATCAGAATTTTTTTTTAATTTCCAGTTTCAAAAATCAAACTGATTTGTCGACAATTCAGACTATCCGTTATTTGTCGATGGTCTGCTAGTTCTTTAATAATGTGCTCTATGGTTTTATACAGTCCCAGTGTTACCGAAGCTCCCGATTTTATGGTAGATCTCCCGATTTTTCACTTCATCTCCCGATCTACCGGAATGGCATCAAAATCTCCCGATTTTTCGAAGTTCTTAGCGAATTCGTTTCTCATCGATTCTTCGTCCGCTCAACTGGCAACTAATTGTGTATGGTTAAAAAAATTCTTAAGGTTCTGGTATTGACCAGAATAATTACAAAATACCGCAATCTAAGCATATCTCCATTATAAACCCATGCAAACCGATCATCTATGAATTATGAGGTGGAATTTATAATTTATTACGTAACGCCTCTTCGAATCAGAAGGTTTTTCAGTACTTTGTTCTACTAACTTAAAATATGTATATATATTTTTTAATTATGACCACCTCAGACCCTGACGCAGGCGCAGGTACGAGTAGAAGTATTTCTAAAAATGAAATATTCCCAATATTATATAAAAAACGTGGGAAATTGGCCTGCTCCTAGCAAAAAAGTTGCAACAAAGACATCAACGTTGTCTCTGGAGGAGATGCACTAACAAGGCGCTCAAACTCTTTTCATGTCCTGACTGCAACTATTCACCTCCTCGAAAAAGTAACTAAAACGGCACTTGCTAACTAACAGTGATGAAAAACCTTTTTTATGTCCCGACTGCAATTATTCATGTTGTACAAAGCAACTTCTTAAAAATCATTTGCTGACTCACAGTGACATAAAACCGTTTACATGTTTCTACTGCGATTATTCATGTTGGTTCTACAAAGAGGCACAAAAAAACCATATTTACCCACAGTGGACAAAAACCATTTTCTTGTCCCGACTGCAACTATTCATGTTCTCAAAAGGGACGTCTAAGAAAGCAATCGCTGATTCACAGTGGAGAGAAACCCTTTTCGAGTCCTGACTGCAACTCTTCACGTTCTTCACTTGTCACGAGAGCCTTTATAGGCCAAGAACAGTTGATGATGTGAATATTTCGCTTTTGAGGAAATTATAGTAACTCACTTTAACAACACTGACTACAGCAATTTGTGTTTATGCGTATTTCGTGTTTAAAACACTAACGAATACTGACAACAAAATAAAATAAAAATGACGTACAATACAGTCGAGGGATTCTCTGTAAAACATAAACGAAAAGGCCTGCCAACTTGAGCATTCCCTAGTTTTTTATTTAAATAAAAAAATCATGTTACGTAACGCGTTTTTCGAATCCCCCTCCCGCACTGGTAACGTACAGTAACATTTAACAAGACCCCCCCCCCCCCCCCCTAATTTGCGTTACGTAATACTTGAACGGTCCCCAAGGTCAAGTTTCACAAAAATTTTTGCTGAGTTTCCAAACGTAAAGTAAGTCCCCGTTGAACGTTAGGGAAAAATTGCGTTATTCCACGGGCAACATCTACAATAATCGTATTGATGGCGCTGCTTATGGGTTTTTTCATTTGTTGTTAAGGTTCTGCTTCGGAATAATAAAAGGGATTCGGAATATTTACAAGGGATGACTTTTATTACAATAATTCTAGTCATCTCCCGATTTCTTCAAAATTCTCCCGTTTTCTCCCGAATTCTCCCGATTTTTAGGCGAAAATTCTCCCGATTTTTAAATTTTGGGTTCGGGAACGACGGGAACACTGTCCAGTCCACATGCAAGTAATGTATGACCGGTCAGCGGCTGAGTTGTCACCGCGTTTGGGTCTCACCCAGGCGTCACGTGTTCGATTCCTCGGCTGGCTAAGTCTTTCATCACGATACAAGCAACATTTTCCACTTACTGTGGTGGTAGTAGGAGATTTTCAATTATTGTCAGGTTATCCCCTCGAGCGACAATGCGATTAAAAACTTTTTCCTCTGATTGCTCATGATTTTTTGGAGATCATTTTGAATATTTTTCGCCCACATTAAAAAAATCATTCCTCCGAATTTTAATATGGAGACATACAAACTGATTATAATTCTATATAGTCAATGAATTCACCTATCTTTTGTCGATTATCACAAATTTGTAGGATTATAAAAAAAATATTATTAAAATTTGGTTCAAAAACTTTGGTAAAAAAATGTGGTCCAATTTTGGACCGCTGTCAATCGCAGAAAAATAAAAGCAGTCCATATTTTGACCTTAGTCGCTCTAGCGGATTCGTAACCCGGTCTTCCTTTTAAAAAAAATAATAAACTGCCATTTCTGTGTCAGTGTGAGCGACTGCTTCCTCATGCTTTCCAAGATACAGAGAATTTTTGCAACTTGCAACTTGTTTAGTGGAATATTTTTAAAGTAAAAAGTCTGCCTTTGAGTTCGCCAAGAAATTTTCTTGTGTCACTATGTAATTTGTTTTAATATTATTTGAGTGGTTATTAATGCATTATTGTGCTGTTTCAGACGACGAACGATCAGGTGGCAATTGAGTTATACAAAAAGAAAGTAAAACCAACCAGCGGTTTGGAAAATTTTGTTAATCCTGCATTCGGCTTGGAAAAAGTAAGGCAGGGAGGATATGCTTTTCAAGTGAGTACTTACACCATAATCAGCAAAAAAAATAGTACATACATCATGAAAATATATTTCACCAATTAATTTGAAAGGGCAGTCCCAGGAACCATTCATTGGATAACCAACACCTCTGCCATAGATCATCACACAAGTGGTTCCCTACGTTTGGTGACATTGGGATGCCCGGGTTTATGAAGTAAGGTTTGTCCAGTTGTTAGAGGCGGCTGCCCACCTACTGGATCGGCAGATCCAGTTAGGATCCTTTTATTGGAGATCCCTTGACCTCTCTCAACTACCTTTCCTAGTAGGACTCTCTCAACCCATCATATTGCACCGCAGTGGGAGGGATGAATTTGTAAACCCGTCATTCCCTTGCATGCTGACCCCCAGATTTCTACCCACCCCACAAAATTATATAAATGGCTGGCAAAAAAGGCTTGCTAGTAAATAGGTTGATGGGATGATACCGTTATAAATTGCAGTTTAGTTGTCATGGCTTGCAGAAAAACTCCTTGGTTGGGTTTGAAAAAGAACATCATCCTTAAATGCAGATGCATTTGCCATTAGCAGAGTTCACATTGCTCATAAATAGTACCTACTCAGTATTTTAAAAATTTAAATTGTTGCCACATTATCCCACGGTAACATTCTAATGCACAAGAACTGGAAGGTGCCCTACATCGAGACCATAAATACGGTGTGTGTAAAAGTGTGCACACACCTTGTTACAAATACTTTTATGAAACAACCTCTACTTAATTTCCTAAAAATGGCCTCAGCACATTGTAGATGACAATTGTTTTTTTTTTTACATTAACTCCACACAGGAAGTCCTGAGGAAAATAATTTTCTTCAGGGCCTATGTCATCTGAGATGGTGTGTGGAGGGTCTTTTTGAGGAAAGGAAGTAATGAACATTTGTCTTGAAGAGACCCATGTTGTAGGAAGAAGGAAACACAGATTCCGGCAAATCTTTCCATGGCCGAGCTATTTTTTTCAAATGACAAATGTCTACCGTGTATATATTTTGGGTGCGCGTTTGGCATATCTCCCGACTATGCACCGGTGCTGAAGGGATCAATGACCAGTGGCGGATTTGCAGTCTTGGCCGCCCTAGGCCCCAGGCCATGTAGCCGCCCCTTTCTCAGTACCCATCATATTGACCAGGAGTATCCAAACTTTTCAGTAAGTTCCAGTAAGTTCCTAAGGTCAAAACCGTTTTAATTTTCCTGCTATTATCATTCATAGTTGCTGCGTGGCGGGCCGGATCGAGAGAGACTGGGTGAGGGAGGCCTTTTGACCTTTCCAGCCGAACTATTTTGACCCATCACCTTGCACCGCAGTTGGAGGGATGTATTCATACGTATGTCACTCCTGGACACACTAACCCCCAGATTCCTACCCACCCCTCATACCTTTTCCTTTCCAGAACTTCCTATCCTTCCCTTCCTTAAAAAGACCCTCCACACAGCATCACCTAAGATGACATAGGTCGTGAGGGAAAATATTTTCCTCAGGACCTCCGGTGTGGAATTAATGTAAAAAAATACGCTTGCTAAATTCGCTAGTTCAATTACTGTATAATTGTCGCAGGCCGGATTGATGAAATTGGCGGACCGTTGTTTAGAGACCCCTGATATAGACTATAGACTACATAATGAATTTATTTATTGACAACTTTTGTCGAAATCGATTCAGAAATTTAGTTTACTCTAATAGCTGCTAGTTTTTTTATATTTTCTAAGGTTTCAAGGATTTGAATAAAACATTTAAAACAGTTTTAGGTTTAATTTATTTAACAGTTTCAGGTTTATTCTCATACAATAATATATAAGTGTTTCGTGTTTCACAGTTACAATTAGGGTTGCCAGATATGGGCTTATCTTTTCCTGGACATTTCTGGGGTTACAGACGAAGTTGGGGTTTTAGAGTCGAAGTCGAAATCCAACTAAAAATGTTGGCTGTTGGATGGGCAATAGAAAAAAATATTACTAAATTACTAGTTAGGTATTTTGTATTTTAAAAGAAAAAAAGCAAATGATTATAAAACATACCTTTATTTTTTGTGAAATCTATTAAGTAACAAACTGCATACATACCAACCATACCATATACAGTCAAGGATAAAAAGTTATAGTTAGTCAATAATAATAATAATATGTTAATAATTGAGCAACTCTTTAAGACTTATTATTTATTATTAAACTTTGGTAGAAAAACAACATTAGGTATTATATATATTAAAAAAAGTTAAAATAAAAAATTGAGCATCTCTTCAAGGCTTATTAATAAAACTTTGGTAAAACCTCAACATCGGAGATTATTAACATACATAATACAGCCATGGATAAAATGTTATAGTTAGTCTCCAAACAAATAAAAGAAATCAGCACCTCTTTTAAATAAAAATTAACTTAAGGTACATATTCGAATATAAAAACTAAACTTAAAATACAAATTAAAACTTTGGTAAAAAAAATTAAGTAAAGTATTATCTAACATAAAAAAAAAAACTGAATTCAAACTAAAATTGAGCAACTCTTTAAGACTTATTATTTAAACTTTGGTAGAAAATCAACATCAGGTATTATATAAATATATTTAAAAAAAAATCAAAATAAAAAATTGAGCATCTCTTCAAAGCTTATTAATAAATTCCAATCCCTACCGCCTTTCAGTCGCGATAGGGTTTGTTACACTGGAACGATTTCGATTGAAAAATGGACCACGGACCACTTTTATTTTTCTGCGATTGATTTTGGTCCAAAAATGGACCACATTTCCTACCATTTTTACACGGAGCTATTGCAATGCTTTATCTATTTTGACCATGATGTCACAAATCCGAAATCCGTAGGCTACTTTAGAACAATGTTAAAAATAAATAAAAATCCTTTGCCTCTTAATCCTATTCCTATGTTCCTCCTCCCCCCCCCCTCCTTTTTCATATATTTTAACTAAAAATATATTTTTTTAAAGAAAATACCTACCCTTTATAATGTCACACTTTATTATTTATCATCAGTGGAAAGTTCATAATTGGCATAAATAACAGCTTATTATTGTATTATTTTGTAATCTCTGATTTATTTATTTATTATAGCTTTTGTAAGGTGATTTATGCATAACAATACCTAACGCGGTTCAGTCACTAGCGGCACTAGCGCGACTGAATCCCGGTAGGGATTGGAAATACGCGAGCGGGCGAGCGACGGCGCATGATAGGTGTGGCGAGGGCAGCTGCGGGGCGGGGGGGGCGCGCTGTGTGCTGTGTGTGAACACGCTCTTGCATATCGCTAGCCATATATTCCAATTGGGAATATATAGCGAGCGATAGGCCGAAATACGCCATCCCACGCATATTATAGCTGTGTGTGAACACGCTCTTATGAAACTTCCGAGCACGAGCGCGAGACCCTTGCGGCTAGCAATGACGTTCTCGTACGTAGAATATTTAGGTACTTAGAAAGTAATTTCTTGTTATGATCTGTGACTTTTTTGTCGCGATTGGCCGCCCCTAATATCTGGCCGCCCTAGGCCCGGGCCTATTAGGCCTAAGGGGAAATCCGCCACTGTCAATGACGCTAGTTCCTCAGAGCATCTTCCATCGAAATACCATCAGAACAAGGATAGCATTCCCACCTGACGCCTGTGCTCTAAAGATTTCAATTCGTTAAGGTGGGACAATCTATCAAACGGACCGCCCGTTTCTATTTTAGGTATTTTTTAGGTATTTTGGAGCTCCAGACCAGAGATGGCTGCTAAATTCAATCGTGGGGCGCACATGCGATTTGTACAGGGTTAGCAGTTTGTCGCCTCAGTTCTTAATTGTCCAAACGACCATTTTAGTTTTTGTTCAATCTCGACCTTAAAACTGAAAATAAAGCATATAAAATGATAGTTTATCACTTAACTAAGAATTATTTAAACTAATGAGATCTTTACCTTTACGGAAATAGCTTTATCTTAAGCACCTATCCTAATGTTTCATTGAAATAATGAAAGAAAACCTTCTCCTCCTACATAATTTTCAAATGGTCGTTTGGACAATTAAGAACTGAGGTGACAAGTTGTATACTATTAAAGTATCTGCGGGCCCTGTACAGTATGCCGGTTTGAGTTAATGTAAAAAACGAGTATAATTTGTAAACTTTGCAGGTTGATGTTGCAGCTGCGTACAAGATGATCCCAGAGAGTTTCAGTGAGAGAGAAGTATGTGATCTGGCGGAGATGTTTCTATTTGCTCCCAAACCGCTCGTCACTATTACAAGAAAGCACTCTCCATACAGGGAAATTATCACTAAAGGGTAACTAATAAATTTGACTTCTTCAAACACAGCAAACTTATTTTGTGGCACCATTCTAATTCAAAATTAATAGAATACTTAGTTTTAACCATAAAAATTTCATTTACATTTTCTACTCTAAGTAATTTCAGGAATAACTGGTTAAAGTTAGTCAAGTATGTCCTTTAAAACCCTATATTTGCATCTTCTGTTTTTTTTGCAATTACGTCACCTTAGTCGTATTTGTCCAACAGACCATTAGAAAATTTTACAGAAGGAAAAGGTTTTCTTTCATTATTTCAATGAAACATTATGATAGGTGTTTAAGATAAAGCTATTTCCGTAAAGGAAAATGTATCATTAGCTATCATTCTTTATGCTTTATTTTTAATTTTAATGTGGAGATTGAACAAAAACTAAAATGTTGTCTGTTGGACAAATAAGAACTGAGGCGACGATTAGTCTACTAATAGGTAACTATTTAATTTTAATTAAATGAAGACAATCTTAGTGGAACTCGATTGAAAATCTGAAAACAGAAAAATCAGAAAAAGATACGGTCACATCTTTCGAAGACTCGAACCCAGACTTACACCTTGCCGGGGCGAAGCTCAACCAACTGAGCTAATAGTTATAACACAGTTATATTTAATACAGATAAATATGACCAACAAATAATCTAACTGACCTATTAGTAATAGTTAAATATGAGCGAATCGGATAGGGACACATTAGCTCAGTTGGTAGAGCTCCGCCCTAGCAAGGCGTAGGTCCTGAGTTCGAATCCTAGATGTGACCGTTTCTTCTTCTGATTTTTCTGCTTTCAGATTTTCGATTGAGTTTTGCTAATATTGTCTTCATTTAATTAAAATATTACAATTTGATGTTTTACTTATTAAGTAAAAAATAAAAATAAATAAAAAAACTATTTTATTGTGCAGGTACACTGTTGATGATAGTATTCTCGAAATTATCTTAATTATCGAAATTAATTATTAGATTCTAATGTACCTATACAACTCATGGCAGTACTCCCTTCCCAAACACAAGTTACTCTAACTAAGGGGGTTACTAATAATTAAAATATTAATGAAGAATTTAAAACAAAATAATTTCATTTTATTGTTAATTAATTATTTACGTCAAGAAACATATATTATATTCCATGTTAAACTTCTAATAAATGTCACCAAACCATGTACCATAATAGGGTGTTAATATATATTTTTTTAAATTATCAGTAAGATCTAATTATTTTTTTCAGCCTGCGTAAAATTCACGAGAGTGGTATCTTGCAGTACCAGAAAGCGGTCTGGCACCACCCTCGCCCTCAATGCCCGCCCAGCGCCCAAGGCGGCATTGGCAGCGTCACCATCACGGGCGTGGAAACCGCCCTGCTCCTGCTGGTCGTAGGGGCCGCCCTATCTCTCTTCATTATGCTGGGGGAGATTGTAGTGGCCAAAAGAAGACGGACAATAAAAAAATCGAATGGATGAATATTAGGCATCCGGCTTGATTTTCTGACCTTCAGATATTTATATTTTTTGCTATTTACCCAACATGCGTTATATTTATAAACCCGCTGAAATCAGCCATCGAAGCCAGAATTAAGTTCGCCTCTCGCAGATGGTACACAAGTCGCAAGGAGCTCCAAAACACCTGAAAAAACCCTCGACTCTGTGCAGAAATTGGTGGGCCGTTTGATGGATTCTCCTATCTTAATAAACGGGTTGGAATCTTTAGAGCACAGGCATGGGAATAGAGTTGGAATGCTGTTCTTACTCTACCGATGTTTCAATGGAAGATGCTCTGAGGAACTAGCGTCATTGATTCCTTCTGCACCGCAACTCAAGAACGAGTCTGAACGAACATGTTGGGCGTGTGTTTGGCGTGTTTCGGAACTGTGCACCGGTGCGGAAGGAATCATTGACGCCAGTTCAGGTTCACTCCTTCCTTTCCACAATAGGATCCTTTTACACAGCATCCCCAAAGATAAAGTATTTTCTTCAGGGCCTCTGCCTGAATGCTGTAAAAATGAGATCCCTGATGTGTGTGGTAAAATCATGTTTGACCGTGTTAAAAAAATGCAAGACTCAAGAAAGCCTAGTAAACAAGCTTAGATATTTTGAGAGTGAAAGAAAAAGTCAGGGCCATCCGAGGACGACATAGCACAACCAAATGAATCAAAAACTTGAGTCGGATTATCAGAAGTATGTAGGTATGATTGTGAATTGGATGCCAAGACAGAGTTGTGTGTTGGTTCATAATAATAACAATAATATTTGGATGACTTATATAGCGCCGTTTTTGTGAAAAATCACCTCAAGGGCGCTGTACCTGCCTATCCCCGGCAGAAAAATGGCGTGATCAGATAGACAGTTAGATAACCCAAAAATTTATTAGAAATCTCTTTTGGGGGTCAACAATTATAAATAAGTAGATAATCATCTTTGAATATTGATTTAGCATATTTGTTTCGGCTGTTTTTTTTCTTACACAATATTTGTCGCTTATTTTGAATATTATACTTACGCTTACATGCTCAGCGTCACCTTGGTACAAGACTAGTGCAAGTGGAAAACTGACGAAACAACAATACACAGATAACCCGAAAAATTGTCGATTCGATCTGAGCATTTCAATTTTTAGTTTTTATCATTTTTTAGCCGGGCAGACGCTTCGATACACATTTTTTGAATGGCTGATTCCAGGACTTACTCGAAAACGAAAGCTCAAGTCAAAAAAAGTTATAGCACAAAGACATCTCCAAATATGTTTTAGATTGTAGATTCACCAGTTAACCACTTATATCTACTAGTTTCCGGACACCGTGTATGTGTTAGAAAATCACACAAGAATTTAAATATTTTGTATTGTAGTCACTTAGGAATGCATAGGTTTTAGAAAAACAATTTTTTTTTTTTAATATTTTTATTTGAAATATTTTTATGATAAAATTTCAGAATACAGAAAAAAAGAAGTCTATAAATACAATAATTTATTGAGATCTAGTTTTCAAAACAGAAACAATAATAAAAACTACTACGAAAATTCGAGAGCTGATGAGAATTCAATTGCAACTCTCCCTTACTTTACAGTGGTTTTTCTAACACACGACAAGTTGATTAAAAAGAAAACTTATTAAAAAAATTAGATAAACAAGGGATTTACCAATTAAGCCCTAGAATTTTTCACAAACCAGCTAATGTTCCAACTTTAATTTATTCTTTTCCATGCTTCCGAAATAGGAATCTAATCTAGAATTTAAAATATTAATAATTGTTTTTATTACAACCTATTTTATATAATTTTTTGTAAATTGTAATTTGTTGAAATAATTTGCAGGCTTTTAGACAAAAATAAATAATGAAACCAACCACTTTGGACATCACTTTATTTTATATAAATATCCCAATAGGTTTCGGCACAGCCTTGTTTTCTTCAAGGCAAATTATTGACTGAGCGTATCACCTTGCATTTCGCATGTCTGTAAAATTGTTTGTATATCTGGTCAATCCTGTTAAGGTGGTAGCCATGTTTGATAGTACATTTATATTCCGCCAGAGCTCACGAGCATTACAATTGTCGCGAGTTGTAAGTCGGAGTAATCGACAAGTTCACAGAAGTCCAAGTCGTCGTCTTAGTTCTTACTTGTCCAACAGACCATTTTAGTTTTTGTTCAATCTCCACTTTAAACTTTAAAATAAAGTCTAAAAAATGATAGTTAATCACTTAACTAAGAATTTTTTGGACTAATGACACCTTTACCTACGGAAATAGCTTAATCTTACACCTATTATAATGTTTCATTGAAATAATGAAAGAAAACCTTCTCCTGTAAAATTTTCTAATGGTCTGTTGGACAAAAACGAACTAAGGCGACGAAGTGTACAATGTATAATATTATAAGAGAAATGGCCCATGAACCATTATTTCATTTGTATTTATTTTACACAGATGTAGGTAGTGAGAACTTTAACATGATGAGAAATAATTTTGAACATTAGAAAGAAACAATAAAAATATAATTACAATAGATAAAAAATACAAACATTAAATAAAAATTTGATAAGTGCAGTGATCTGATAGAGAAAAAGAAACAACCAAAGGTATAGGAATAGGGTTGGAATATGTTTTTAATATGATCCACAAAAATCACCATGTTAACATTAAATACTTCAATATCACTTAAGTATTGGTTTCCATGGCGTGAAACTGTATCGCTGTATCGGAGATTGGGCAACGTAATTGCGCTTATGTATACTGCAGTAGAATAGTGTGTCATGTTGTTCTTGTGGGTATGTGTAGGTTTATAAGTTGCAGGAGTACGGAACAGTCTAATTTGGAGTTTAGTATATTGTGTTTCAAATCTGCCTTGAAGAAAGTAAGACTAAGTCGAAACCTTTTTGCATGTTTGTATAAATAAAGTGATTTGAACAAAGATACACTATTTACAAAGTTTAGGGTCAGTTGTTTGACAGACCGTTACATTTGACATAGACACAAGACGGTCAAACAACTAACCTATAGTAACATTTCATCACACAGTACTAGTTAATAATTTTAAAATAAATAATAATTAATAATACAGAAATTTTCCGTAATTCTAAAAGCTATTCTTTCTACTTCAATCACAACTCGGAACTCTTAATATCTTCACTATTATTTATACGATCAAGTTTAATAGAGAAATACAATTTATTTAAAAATATATAATATTATCATAAATTTGAAGTTTTATTACAATCTTACTTTAAAATAGCGTTTGGACTTAGTTTGTCTGTGGCAACATGAAAAAAAATATTGCTTTGCTAATTAACATAATGCCCTTATTACTATATTCATTGTATTGTTCTGATATATAAATGTGAATGATTGATTTATTTTATTATATTTAAAACAAAGAGATACAATATACGAGAGTTTAGGATATTTTATAAGGAGATAATAAATTGATGTTTTCAATTTTTTTTTTGCTTGTTGGATCTATTATGTGGGATGATACAATCAATCAATTTATATTTTCCTAAAACAACACACAGAAATGAATAAAAATTTAAATTTCATTTACCACATTGTCATTAATCACATTGTTTTAGTGCCTTAGTACTTTTTTGTAGAGTCCTCGTGCGGTGGTGATAGATCCAACACTATTTTTGTATTTTTTTTCAACTTTCGGAAGTTATTTTTCACTTACTAACTTACTAAGAAGCGATAGCTTTTCTTGTTTCTGATATAAATAACAATTTTCAGAGCAAAAGCAGCATTCATTGAAGCATTTTTAAAATATTTGGCCTTTCTAACACTATACATATTTCGTTATTAATTACTCGGATTTCATAGGAACTATCGAAAAACTAACAATATTTTTTCCCACAAAGCCACATACAATAATTATTACCTTACAATACCATTAACTTCGACTAAATCATGAATCCCGAATAAAATTCTTAGTTTAGTCAAATTCTTATTCCAGTATTTTTACTTACAATAAAATTTAAGAATAATTAGCAATGTTTTAAGGCTTATCTTTATCGAATCCACTATGTGGCAAATTTAGATTTCAGAAAAATATGTTAAAAAAACTACTTATTTTCTAATTTACCAAACTTTAACTCTACAAACTAATTCGTTTGGATGTTAGAGCTCGAGATGTGCTCTGTAACCTATCTACATAATCTCTATTCACAGATTTCTGACTTTGAAGTTCTGAAATTGTCCCGAAGTTTTAAGTTATAAACTCAAATGGTAAGCATTGTTATCAATGTATCAACTGGTATGAAATAATTATTAAATTGTATACTGGTAAGTAAGCTTCGTAGCTACTTATATGGTAGTTAAACTTACAAAATGATTCAAATTATTAGTGATCTCCTTAACGACTTACATAAGAAGCAATCTTACAAATGGTATGTTATACGCATACCATTAATGCACCGTACCAGTAATACATACCATTCTGTTTTAAGCATGTAACATTAAGATTGACTCATTTGAGTAAACAATGTAAACATACCAGTTGCTCAACTGTTAGTAATCTTACCATTCAGTTATTGCAAGTAACCTCGTCAATCACGCAAACGGTAAGACATCGTATATTACCACTAAAGAAAACTGTCTTTTGCCAGTGACTTAAATTTGTGTACAGAATTTTACTATTGACTTCATTGTTAGGCCTAAAAGTGGTTAATTTTCAAGTAAACTCACCAATGACCCAGAAAAGACATTAATTTAATAAGTGGTAGACGACTCATTAAATTAATGCGACGTGAAGTCTTAACAAGTTATAACGTCACGTTGTCCAATTTTATGAAGTTATAATTTTTAAATATTTGAGTAACACAAATCGATAAGCTACAAACATATTGAATAAATAAATAATTTTGAGGATGTTCATTGTAATTGTAGTTTTTTGGCTGTGCGATTATTTTTTTTTCAAAAAACCGTTAAAATATGTATTGCAATGTTAGCATTAATATTTATTATATAGGTGTCTACAATTACCTACATCTTTTTAAGTTAAGTGTAATCAATAAGCAAATATAATTTATTCACGCAATTATTGCATAGATTTTTTAAATAATCTCATCGCTGAAATGTGGCTTTTTAAGATTTTGGCAATATAGTTAAAATATTGGCAAAGTGTGTGTTTTTAACAAGTGCTATATTTTTGGCAAGTGCTTTAGTTCGTTTCACAACCAAACCGTTGGTCCCAGTTTGGGGAAATTACTCATAATGTCTTTCGAATTTGAAATAATAATTAATTAAACCGTACTTATCCAAGTCACTACTAAGTACCTATCATGAGACCATTAGCGCAAGAGTGGTCCAACTCTAAATTTGCGCTGTGTAGAAAAATTCGATTGAATGTCGAAATGATTAACGTTGTATTTTTATACACACGAATTTGGTGTTAATACCTAGTTCTAGGTTTTTTTTCAAAAAGTAGAAATATTATGTACTGGCTTTAAGCTGTCAATACCTTAATACTTTTTAATGGGTTTATAACGTATTTTCTTCAAAAAGTGGAAATTATTACGTTCTGGCTTTAAGATATCGACATAAACTTTTGTTAAATATTGCAAAATCAGGTGTTTTGGTTTTAAAACATGATTGCTTTGAATTATTTTAAGTTCTTTCATTAACACTGCGAATAGAACTCATCTTGGCATTTGAAATAAACGAGTATTTTTTGGATTAGTCGTTTTACAAGCCCAGAAAAAATAAAGTATAAGGCCTTCAAAAACTGCTTTCAAGTTCAAAATCTCCTTCTAACTAACTCCTTTTCAGTTATGATTTTATTGTATAATGCGCCTAATTAAGATCTTTAAAAAATAAATCTGCAAAATAAAATATAAAACATGCTTTCCGGCGATGTTTTTTTCTCACAAAAATCAAAACAGGTGGTGTTAAGCGGGAATTTCAACCTTATCGCCATCTACGTAAGGAGTGTTATTGATAGCGGCTCGATTTCTAATGTTACATTATGCGGTGGTGGGTTATTATTAATTTTATTGATTTGAAATTTTTAAATATATATTTTTGATGGTTAGACCACAATAAGGTGACACTTTATTTTCTTCTCAAAATGGGACTAATCATGTTTTTTAACATACAATCACAAATAGATAGTCAACAAATCGATTTCTCAAAATCGCTGATTCAGCCACTCTTGTACTAGTGGCCTCCTACATTATTCTCTTTCTAAATAATACAAATTCACTTGTAAATCAATCTTACACGAAAAATCTTTGTATTAACATTTTTTAACTCCCTTTCCAAATTAACTAGAAATCACAGTTCACAATAATCTAAATAAAAACTTTTACCTTATATATAAAGTTATAAAACTATTAGGCAACTAAACAAATTAGTATTTCCACTAAACAAATGTTTCTCAAACAAACTATACTATTTTTTTTTTCTCTAAAAAGCATAATATTTAGATTTTTACCCTTACCGATTGCCTAGTAATTGGTTTCGTTCTGTAAAAAAAGATAAATTTAGAAAAAATGTGAAAAAAATTCTGATGCTTGCTAAACTGGTATGACTGATGTTCGTAGAAGAAAGTAGTGCTGATGGCTTCATGTTTTAATAATAATTACATGAATTACACTGATTAAATGATTTTTTTTCTTCATATTTATGGTCACATAGCAGTGATATCAAATACACAGATGATTCATTATTTAAAATTAATGTTATATCGAATCATTAAAAATCAAATCGAAACATGTATACCATATAATACTAAATATCAATCAATATCAACTTCAACTGTTCAAAATTCTTCATATTTGTCCTCTTCGTGAAAGCGATTGACCGATTGATTGATCTATTGCCAGGTCATTTGTATGATCTGGTTCTAGGTCAATTGATTGCTCTAGTGATAGGTCACTTGATTGATCTCGCATTAGGTCAGTCAGTTGACTTAAGCCACGGTCGCACGGACCGATTCCACTGCTGCTATTTGAATAGCGTTGACATCGTTTCGCGTGGCTTATGTATTGGCTGCGATTTAGCAGCTTTTAAACATTCATGCGATGTGATTAGAACATATTCAATTCTGATCGCTCGATTTTGATAAATACGCGATTTTGGCGGTCTTTTCACCACCTTTTTAGTTTCAGAAGCTCCGTGTGACCGTCTAATAGCGACAACAAATTTATTGGCAATCAATTGCCACTCGGAAATTTAACACAGTCGAAATCGCTTAAAGTTACTGAGGCTTTACTAATAAATAAATTGGTCAATAATTGCTTGACCTACTGATAGGTCAATTTTGATCTAATTATACAGGCCAATTGATCGATCTACTCAAAGATCGAGTGATTGATTTGTGATAGGTCAATTGATTGATCTACTCAATTACCAAATGATTAGTTATCACAATTGAATGATTTGCTGAAGGTAACCCATGTGATGTGATTATTTCTTCAAGTTGGCAAATTTCTCAAGGAGCCACAGGATCTTCGCCTCAACTGTTTCCAAAACCGCCTGTCTAATTGCCTTTCCTGTAAAACCTAAAAGGACATCACAATGTTTTCAAAAAACAAATATGGTGTAAACATAAAAGTATAAAAAAGATTAAAATATATTCTATCATAGTCGAATGTACATAAATTAGATAGCCTGTTTTGAGAATGTTTTTAAAATATTTATCAGGATTGCAAATTTACGAAATGTGGAAAAAACAAAGAAAAAATATATATAGGGGATAAACCATTGATTTGCGTGGTAAGAAAAGTTGGTAGGTAAGTTAATATTTGTGATTTCATGATATCTAACTTAATCGTGTTAATATGATAAAAAAAGAAATGTCCTGTAAGAGGGGGGATTAGAAATCGAAATCGGGATACAGTCATAATATAAATTTAAAATTAATTTGTTTTATTATATATTTTTTTAATCTGTGTTGGCCTCAGAAGCGCCAATACCACGCAACTCCTTATGAGTGATTAATACTTTATGTATTAAGAGAAAGACAAAGATGGCGAAATTACAATCAAAATCCTAACATTTTTTATGGGCATTACGGGAATCTCAATGTTATTGGATAGCGAGAGAAATCGCCCATATCTGAGCTAGCCCAAAGAGAACTGGATTAGAAGTGGATGAGATCCGTAAATCCGTAAATATACGGAAAAAATGAAATTATTTGTGAGGGAGGTTTTTGTCTAAAGCTAGATACGGAAATATTATAAAGAAGAACAAATTTAAAACAAAATCTAAGGTACCTTTATAAGAGAATGCTCGCAATTTATGCATCACATTTATTTGCCCTCTGAACAGGCTAGGAAGTCTCCAATCTAGGAGCAATAAGGCCCATGAGTAACAGCATTAAAAATAACAGACTTTTTCATTGACAGCCTATACCTCCTGGAATGCTAGACATAAATTGTTCGTACCGAACAACTACTACGTCTTGAAGGTTCCGAGAGTCATTTTAGGCAAGAACTCTACAATATGTTATTTTTAATTTTTTCATAAATTTATTTAAAATGATGTATGTGATATGTATTGTAATAGGATTACATCAATCGTTAACACACATTATTTAAAAAAATAAATTATTTATAATTTGATTGAAAAATATCTATAAAACGAAGTAAACCTACAAGAGGGTAAAAAAGGAAAAAAATGCAACAAGCTTGGGGGAAAATATTTAGCTACAAATAGTAAAAATAAGAAAAGTACAAAAGAGAAAACATTTAGGCAACTGACAGGCGGTTTGAGAAGCAGAGGCGGATGATGGTCTAAACATGAACAAAGTCAAGTGGTTATAAAATGTATACTTAAAAATAATACATAATGTTTAAGAATTTGTGACTTGTGAAAAGTAAAAAAGGGCAAGCTGTGACAGGGTAAAAAAATGGGTACATTTAAAAAGTCATGTTTCTTTTCATCAAGGGTGTGCAAACTTTTCACCACATTTTTACAAATATTTATTGATGTCAATTTCACTGTGGTTTGATGCAGGTGCTGTCTAAATTGTAGTAATTTTAAATGTTTTTAACACAGAAATTGGACAAATCAACCAGAATTTTAAAGAATTTAAATCAAACCACAAGAGACAAAGATAAACTTTGTGCATTTCGTTAACATTATTGAGAAAACTGATATTTTAAACAAATCAATTTAAAAAAAAAAATCAAACAGACCGAACGCTTTCAAGGCGTTTCAGCTTTTCATCAAATTGTGAACAGGGCACGACTGTATTTTGTTATATGTAACGATATGACAGTTTTGCTTTTTTGCTGATCGCAAATAGTTTAAAAATTGAAACTAACCAGGGATCAGTGAATTTGTAATATTAAAAAAAACACACACACGATGGCACTTCTTGACCATTTGACGACAATATTACATTTAAATTTCTGCGAAACACTCTAACCTGCTCCAAGCAGTTTTTTAAAATTTTATTTTGAACAATGACTTGATGGTAATAAGTTTGTTGCACACCCTTGCGAATGGCGTAGCGGCGTGGTATCAGCTACGAGTATCAGCTGTAGCGGGTGCGCTACACAAAGCCATTGACAAAGCATATCTTGTAGTAGCCGTGGCTGCTCACGTGCGGCTGCTGACGGCGAGGTGAGTAAGGTCGGCGCTCAGGACTGTCCGAGGACGCGCGCCGTCGCACCAGACCCATCCTGGAATAACAAGCAGTTTACAGTGTGAGAATCAGTAGCAAATATCTAGTATCTTTGTGTTTGTTTCAATTATAGAGTCTACTAACTAAGGTACAATATTTGGTCACGATATTTTTTGCTGTAATAGCACTATGGAATGGTGTGAATCTACCAATTTAAAGTTGTCAAATGGAGAGCCTAAACGAATGGAATAAAGGCAAGTATTGGAAATTTTATGAATTTCAGAGTACGTTTTAGAGTTTTAGGATTTTCTACCGGTCCAGCTTGCACTGGAGTCAGCATTACATTGTATTAGGACACATTCGATTGTTTTTTTTTTTAATTTTATGGTACAGTTTTCCATGATGTGTGAAAAATAATTACTGAATGATAATGTCAAGTGAAAACAGAAGTAGACCCGAGAGAAGACCTTGTGAGATCCCATAAAAAACCATTTGAATTGGAACCCTTTTAAGAAATTGTTGTTGATTTATTGTCTCCTTTCCTGTAGTAGATCGAGTTTGAGACGAAATGACAATGCTATATCCACATGATGTGGTGATGACTTCAAATATCTTTTAAAATTTTGTTACATTCATTTTCGTTTTTTTTTGCTGACAGCAATTGAGGAGTATAGTACCTACTGAGAGAAATTTGTACGAAAACTTTATGATAATCTTTAAATGCAAATTCAATTAACTGTTAGTACCTATGTAGTTCAATTAAATGTTACTCGTATCTCAAAGCAAATTTTCCCATTGAAATTAATTGAAATGCCATTAATCCGTTCCAACCTCCAAAAGCTCACTTATTCAAATCTCCCTTATGAGAAGATGAATACGTACAGACATAGCAAGCAAAAAGTTTTTTACGCTATGAGTCAACATGTAGTTCATGAGAGAACTTTTTGATTAAACGATTTTTTACAGTCGAAAAATGAAAAGGGTTTTTCTCTACCGTGTTTCAGCATGTGGTCAAAAGTCGTGATTTAAAAAAAAGTTTGGAAAAAATTTTGATAGAGAATCAGAAATCAAGCATATTTTTTATAAAACTGTGGGACTACTCGGATGCATTGAAAAAAGATAATAATTTCTTTCTTACATTATATAACTAACTAGTTGTTTCACTTTAATAAAGATATAGGTACATACAGGTTTCATCTTGTAAAAATTTATCATTTTCCATTACTTACACATACAGCAGGTAAATATATTGATTTTTAAAATCTGAAGCCATCTCGTAGACTTCGACAATATTATACAGAGAATATTATAAAAAACACCATTTTCTCTTTATAAAAACACTCGTCAGTTGAGAATCTCATGCTTTAAAGATGAATTGTGTATACTGACTACTCTCTTCTTTCCTTACTTACAGTCTAGCAGTGGGACGGAGACGACGGCCCCCCCTGCGCCCCCCGCGCGCTTCTTGTTGGGCCAGGCGCTCCATCGCTGTCACCTTCACCCCCTCTGGAAATATCAAATAAAAAATTTACAAAATGTCGCTGTTTCTGACTATCGTGGTTCGAGAACAACAAGATGGAAGGCAGGAAAACACTTGTTCATACAAATGCCAAAGGTCTATTTTCCCTTTGCTTCGGCGATCTCTACAATCACACAAGACTGACAAAGAAGAAGGGTCTAATTTCCCTTAATCTTTCTACTGTCAGTTCTTTACAACACTCATCTGTAGGTACCTCATATGTCTACATGTAATACACATGTACATCTCAGCTACAGCGAATTAGATAACTAGCTATGAATGCGAATTAGATAACTAGCTAATGAAAGTTATGACAAAACATACAAATAAAAATAAAGTCGGACGCCGAAATTTTAAGAAGTTCCAACAACTTGGATTTTAACAACTTAAAGTCAAGTTTGTTAAGTTTAACAAAATTGACAATTTTGTCAAGTTCGTTACTGTGACATTTTCTTGTTAGTAATATTTTAGTAGCGAGTTTTTACCAGGTTAATAGGTACTAAGAGTATGATGCCTGTACGTACCTATTTGCGCAGACGCAGAACTGTGTGAAGTAATAGTGGGGAGTGGGCCGAGTGCGCGGGGGCGGGGGAGCGGGAAAGAGCGACGTACCCACCCGGAGCGGGCGTGCGCCTGATCCTATAAACAAACAACACAATCTATTACACTATATTAGCAAAGGCATCCACTTCTTTATCTTACCCATTCATTTACTTATAATCTTAATCACATCAATTTAATAAATACCCTTCCATATCTCTGAGGTTGGTTGGAAGAAATAACCACGTAATGAAAAGTGAAAATAGAAGTGGTCCTGGGAGAAGACCTTGTGAAGCCCCGGAAAAAAACAACTGAAGTTACAATCCCTTGAAATAAATTGTTTATCGACATAATTATTTCGTTTACAGGTAGTTTTGTTCCTGCTGAGGTTGTCATTCGCTGAAGAACCATTCAACACACAACGTGAATTCCATAATATAAATGTGTGAGTTTCATGTGTTGTCTTGTACCTGTATTAGGCACAAAATAAATGTTATTTTTGAAGGAATCTATTTCATCATAGTACCTACTTTTTAAAATTAAAAGATTGATCTGCCGAGCGATTCCGTATCTTTTGCGGGATCGTTATTGGATAACGGACGTCATCTCCTGTCAGATTTGTGTGATTTTTACATATTTGCACAATGATATTTAAACACGAATTCCTACAAGTACGCATGATTATTTATTCATTTAATGTACATAGAAAAAGCAAATAACAGCAATAAGAATCACACAAATCTGACAGGAGATCACGTCCGTTATGTAATAACGATCCCGCAAAAGATACGGAATCGCTCGGCAGAATGGTTCCAGGACAAAACAGAACACTTTTGAAAAGTGGTACAAAGTACAAAGTCATGAAAATTCAAACAAAACTAACCTATCCTAGCCCGGTTAATTTTTTCACTACCTTTCACACTTCTAAAATTATTATCACCTTTTAAGCGTTTTCTGTTTTGCTATCGATCGGTTTTGTCCGGTTATCGCTCAGAAGGGCGAAATAACATCTACAAAGCCAGTCATACATGGCGTTGTCGTTTCGAGTCTGATTGCCGGTCCAGTCTACGTTTATACTATTAGGGCTCCCGCAGTATTGCAGACTATACTAACTGATGTAGTCAGACTCACCCATAGCTGGTCCTGCTCGGCCAGAATGTCCCGGCCCTCCTGTAGGGCCAGTCTCATCTCATCTGCCGGGGTGGACGGTGGCTGCGAGGGGAGCGGATATCCGGAGAGAAGAGAACCCGATATATTTACATGTTTAAATACTAAATATTAAACACCTACCCGGGAAGTACAAGTAGGTTGGCCATTAGCTCTAGCCCATATTGTCAAATGCTGCTGGAAAGCGACGGTGCGTTCCTTATGATACAAGTGGACCAAGATTTCTAGCCAGTAGGAATGGCCAACCATTTTTTTTTGTTTTTAATAGAAACAAATGTCACATTAGAGTAAAATAGAATCTAACTTCTTTACTCCAGGTAAGCTCCAGGTTAAAGTCTGTTGGACACGTCATGTTACACAACGTATATACATCGTGTTCAACGCTCGTACCGTGAAACTTTGGAGGGTGATTATTCAAGAAAAACTTAGCAAAACATGTTGAAATTCATTTTCAGTGCCCAAATTAAAAAAAGATATGACAAATTTCTTATTTTCATTCGGTTTACAAAAAGTTCCTATAAACACACCTTTATAATTAGTATTTTTCCGTTCTCGGTCAGTTGTTCTACAAATAACATTGTGGTATGTACTTATATACGATTGTATATGTAGTTTCCACATCCTTCTACAAATTTCTGTAGTGAAGATAGGCATATGTAGTTTTGAGGTGTCTCAACATACGTCAGTTAAGTATGAGGGAGCGATACGGCGATCGGCAGAGACGGAGGACTATTGAATGAAAGGCGTCAGTCGATGTATTGAGTCAGTCTATATTGCTGCTACGTAGCGATGGTGAATTTGGTGTAAAGTAACAGTGTGCAGACAGGAGCGATGATGATGCTCGTAGGTGATGCTGTGATGAAGGTCAATGATGCAGTGGTGTAGCAGACCACGGGTCTGCATGTCGCCAGCATGTTGTTCCTCACCGTGGTGGTGGAGAAGACCTTGACGTCCAGGATGGATGCTCGACGCGGTGAGTCGCGGAGATCGGCTGCGGTAAACCTCGTGAGGAGAATGAAGTCTCAGTGGCTGAGAAGTTACTGCCTGCGTGACAAGAAGGTGCGGCGGGCCTTATGTCGCGCGCAATTGTGTCTCTTGAGCTAATGGTGCGATGGACCATGTTAGCTGCGAGATGTTGCGTCCTCGAAGGTTGATGATGCACCGGCACAGTCGGCAGTGAGTCGCCGAGAGTCTGGCCGGTACCGCACTGGAACGTTATCACTCGATGCACTGTCTATGTGTGCTAGTGAGCTGTTACTTGCACTAGAGACTGGAGCTGACTGACTAAATAGCGCTGTGTCGCTGCGCTTTATATAGCCGACCGTGTGAGTACCCGGAACGCCAAGTAATGTTGAGCGCCCGGGCAAAGAAGAGAAGACTCTGGAACATTCCGCGGCCGTAAGAATGTGACGGCTGTTGAGTCGAGGCCTTTCGATGCTCTTCCCGAAATATGTAGCCGTGAGCGGCGTGAAACAATACAACTGCAGGTAGGTTGTATAATTCGAGAATATGCTGGCTGTATCAGTGGCGTGACTGTATTGTGGCTAAAGGGGGCGACCGTTCTGGTCGCCAGAAGTAGTACCTTAGAAGAGTGGCGACTATCGTCGTTTGTGTCTAATGCATGAATGATTACAGAAATAGCCAATGATACACGATAGACAGCTGGGTTCCCTCAGCATTGGGTTCTCTGGCTTCAGAATAATGGCTTTAATAGCTAAACATGTTCCACTTAATTTAAACCTCACGATATATCACTGGGATTGAAGGATATTACTAACAATAATTTTGTATTTACTCTATTTTATTTGTTTATCTCTCGCAGTCTTAATCCTATAGATGTATGCATTTGTTTCTTTTTGTGTCGCTTTTTCGTTACATCGAGTTTCAAATCACAACGGTAGTAAAAAAGTTTTTACTTCAAAAACTTTATTAGGATCTTTTTCTTAGATTATAATAATATATGACAGTTTTACCTACCAATAAAACTTATGTTATGTACCTAACCTCATTTAAAACCTTTATTGAGAGAAGCATTCTCAAATCCCCTTCCACGTGGCCTTCCCCGCTCTTTTTTTAGTAACTTATATCTGTCAAATGGTCACCTGATGCTATTCAAAAATATATATTTAACTTTATGTCTATAATAATCCCCCAAGGTTTTATGAGAGTGGAACACGGTGTATATCGGAACTAGAAACCAAAAAACATGAAGCAAGGGCTTGATCGGCAAGGCTTTATCGTGGCTCCAGCGTATCTTATAGAATAACGGTTACCGGGCAAATCAGAACAGTAACAAAATAGAACATGATAAAATAAGTTCAGCTAAGGTTAGATTGTTTTTTTTTTCTTCCTTTAGTGTTCTGTTTCGTCATGGAACCAGAATAACTGATGCTGTAAGACTCACCCATAGCTGATCCTGCTCGGCCAGTATATCCCGTCCCTCCTGAAGGGCCAGCCTCATCTCCATACGAGGGCTGAGACGGGCCCCGACGCCAGCAGTGGGAGAGCAAGGGGGCCCTGCCTGAGCCCCCAGAGTGTCCCCGCTGGCTGTCGAGCCGCAGGTGCTGGCCCGGTCCGAATCCGATGCGGGCGGCGGCGAACCGTTTGATACTGGGAAACACAACACATTTATGGTATTTTTATTTCTTAATTTATTTATTTTTTTAAATTGGTAAAATAATGTTTAAGACAAGATTTTTATGCATAGCACAAAGGATAACAATTATTATAAGTAGTAATTATTAGCCTGAAACACTCATCTACATTGAAAAAAGCTCCCGAGAAAAGATACGTGCCGCCGAGGGGACTTGAACCCGCGTCTTTCTGATATTCGGTTAACTGCTCTTTTATCCACTGAACTACGAGGGCTTATCTCCTACCCGCCAAATAATTCAATATATACTAGTGCTTCATTCAACAATTACTGTTGGTTGGTGTTAGTTGGCAGAAGATTTTTTCAATGTAGATGAGTGTTTCAGGCTAATAATTATTACTTATAATAATTGTTAACATTTGTGATAGTTCGAGATACGAGACATAGATGGCTATATTATTTATAGACAGGTCACATAGTGATTCGACAGATATCGGTAGCATATAAGTTCACCCCCTCCAAATAGTGTGTATTTAGCAACACACCATGGATGGAGATTACTTCTTGGGAATAATAGATTCTTGATGTTTATCTGGTTTTATTAAATACTTTGAGTATTACAATATTGACCTTGTTAGTCGACCTAACTAGGAGCTGGCTAAATTGAATCTGATGAAAGGGTTCCAGTAAACACTCTCCCTGAGCTGCTCGACCCTCTGTTGCTCACCACAGGTACTAAGCTACTTGCCATCTAGCGGAATCTAAGGACAGAGCACTGCCATCTATGTCTAAAAGCCGGAAGCTTTTAGATACACTACACTTCACAAGGGAGGTTCAAAGATGAGCTTGCTTAAGTGGTAACAACTAACAACCAGCCGTTTCTTACAGAAAACAACAACCGAATCAGAGTTGATGTCCTTTGAAGTAACTTTAAAACCTTTATGTGGGGAAGAAATTCTTAGCAGATTCCGTAGTTTTACAAATAGTGCTCCAAGAATTTCGCCATCATATGGCTTTTGGACATTTGTGTGCAGACTTTAAAGTGTGAAAATGAAGTTAAGGTGACTGGAATTTATTCATGATCGAGATGAAACTATTTCTGTTGTTATTTGAAGAGAACTAGGAGAATGGGAAAGAAATGTGAGCAATAATTCTGGTAACAAAGTTGTCGTTGATAGTAGGGAGATCATTTTGCATAATGTTGAATGAAAAGGTACTTACGCAGAGGCGATACGAGTCCGGGTGGCCCGTTTGTTGGTGTTAGCTCCGGGTCTTCTGTCTCCCTTCCCCGGACCTGCCATCCCAGTCCGCCCCCCTCCGCCCGCTCGCCGCCGTCAGCAGCACCGCCAGCCGCGCTGCTTTCCTGCCGCCAAACACCAGACACCACACCACACCCGGCATCCGCTCCGTTACTACACCACGTCTCAGCCTTAGGTCTATGGCCCTGTTCCACTGAACTGTCCTCAGACTGCCTTTCTGCACTCTTAACACCATGTTTGAGCCTTACTTCTACTTCCCTGCTCCACTGTGCTGTCTTCAATCTTCCTTCCTTCCACAAACAGCAGACACCACAACACACCCGACATTCGCTCCATTACTACATGCCCTGCTTTCCTGTACTGGCATCACAATGCCTTTCTGCCCTTTTGCCACCATACACGTGACTGTGACACTGATGTAACTATACCAGACATAGTCTCATTCTGCATTTTTCCCTAAGATCTAATTTGTTTTATTTTTCGGCTTCTTTAAAATTAGTGTTAAAATAACTTAACACTTGAAGCGCAAAAATAAAAAAATAAAAAAAAAAGTAAAAATAACTTAACACTTGACGACTGTGAAAAAAAAAAAAAAAGTACTTTATATGTAATACCTAAAAAAAAATAATGTACCTTATAATACCTTAATATAATATAATTTATAAATACATTATGTACAAACTTTGCTATAGATACTAATAAAAAAAAAATAAAAAAAACATCCTGACACCCCTAGAAGCGCGGTTGGGTCAATTATAGCCATTTTAGTTTTACTACAATAATGTGAAGATAAACTTAGACAAAAATTTGCTACAAATAAACTAGTAATTATGATCGAATGTTTTTATTACATATTACACATATTTTTTAGACATAGATTTTAGAGTTTCAGCAAGGGATAGAGACGTGAAAAAGTTATCACAAGTGATATTTCTTCCTTTTTTTAGGTGGGCTGCATCAACTTTTTCACTATGTAATCCCCAAGCGTTCGTCATTTGACCTGACATAGTCCTTGCCTAGGTACGGAAATGCGTTTACTATATATTTAGAGTCCTTATCTACAACCAACCAGAACTTTTGTCCGTATTTGTCGGGTATTTTGATTAACTTAGATTAAGTTAAACTCTGACATCCAAGACTGGGTCAAAATTGACCCAACCGTACTTAAGAGGTGAATTTGGATAAAAAATATGTATATTGTATATACGTGGTTCAAGTCTCTTATAAATAATAATCATCACATTTCATGAAAAATTATAAAAAATTATAAAAAATTACGATTATACGCATAATAAAATATTGACTAGAGCAGGAAGAACATCGAAATGGGTCAAATTTGGGACGCCCGTGCTTCTAGTGTTAAGCAGTTGTTTTCAATTTAATTTGTAATCGTTATGAACAATTTAACTTATAATTTTAAATAAATAAATAAATAATCGCCCGATCCTGATCATTTACAGATTTCTCATGTTCTCTTTCAAACTCAACAACACACCCTCATCCAATCACTTTCAATTACCAATATATAATATATCACATCAAATCTGTCTACACTTTCAGTTGTCCCATTTTTGTGAAAGGGGAGATAAATAATTATGTTGTTCAAATTATTTTAATTGATAATTAATAATTTATTGGAGTTCTGTGACTTTTGTGGGACTGCCTTTTGAAATGGTCATGATTGGTTCCACTTGTTTCGCTTATCACCTTTTTATTAACATTGCCTGGATAGGATATTAATTATCCACTGGAGCGCTTTTTTGCCATAATATGGCACTATTTAAAATACCTCGAATTGCTTTGCTGCTAGTTTTAGGCAAATTTTCCCTAGATGCATTTGTACTTAACCATTCCGATCTATCGCGAATATGCACTTTTTACGTCTTAAACGAAATGACAGATTTACGAAAACTTTGTGTTATTTCCGCTTCACAATTAAAGCTCTATAAATTAAACATTTCTGAACGAAGCCGAATACTAAAAACTGTTTTTGAAAGGTTACGAAATAAGTTTTCAAATCGTTATATTACAAATAAATATTAACATTTGCAAATATTAAAATTTAGGTAAAATTGACTCACGTGATGTTTTTATGTGAAAACGGTTCTAAAATTACAGCGGAAAACATTCAAAATGATCACCAATTATCACAAGCAATTCGAGGAAAAAGTTTTAAATTGTTCTTTCGCTCGAGTGGTTATAGCCTACAATTTAATTTCCCAATACGCCCTTCCAGAGAAAGTTAACTTCATTTTAAACTAGTACTACATAATCCAAAAGATTAACTAGGCTTATTGCTTTTTAACTATATACTCTTTTTGGACAGATCTACTCAAATTCGTGTTTTTCTAATCAAAACCAAAATACAAAATCAGTGCATTGCTTGCATACAAATTTCACGTAGCATTCAAATTTTCAACAATCTCAGTCAAATCGTAAAATGTATAGCTACTAATAGATTTGTTTTGGATTTATCAATAAATGATCTAAGTTTATGTGGATTTAAAGTGTTGTTTATTTTGAATGTTTTGCTATTACAGGTACAATTTACACTAATTCAATAGTATGATACTAATTTTGTCACAAATAACATAAAATATTACTAATCAGTAGAGGATTGTATTGAGTCTACAAATAATAACATAACCCACATGATTTTTACCAATAAATTTTAAGGAGTTTTGGTATTTTTTTTGTATTTGGGGTATTATCTAAAATGATTACATACATTTTAATTTATCTGATTACATTAGTGCTGGTTACAATAATTATTAAAAATCATATTTTAAAACTTGGGATTTTTGTGCATTCTTTGAATTTTTAATTCTTACCCAAAATATTATATCTTTTTTAAATGAGTCCATAATTTTGACCCATGCATGCATTAACATTAACCCAATATCTACGACTTCCTAACACCATTGATTTATTCTCCAATATGTTGTACTTCTACATACGTACATTAAGTTTCATCAAAATCTGTCCACTAAAACAAAAATACTTGCTATAATTTTAAAATATGACCGGCCACGTGAAATGCTTTCGTTTAGAAAAGTAACAAATTTATTAAAATAATTTGCAATAAAATTATTATTCAGTGAAACTCAGAACATGATTTTCAATTGATACATATTTTTTAAATGAATTATTACCTATGAACCAATTAAGTAAATGTGATAAATCAGAAGACAAAAAATTTCATAATATCCGAGTTGAACTGTAATAATTCAAAGCAATTTTTTTGTATTAATTTGTCTCTATTACGGATTTTAACTTCTTTGTTAAGGGGACAGTTCTTCAAACAAGAACAGTTTTCTATTTTCTCTGTTCAAAAGCAACACATAATACGAAAAATATAAATTTCCGCCAGTTGTCAGTTTTATTTGGCAAAAATTAGAAAATTTCAAATGTTATTTAAATTTGAACCATTGATATGCTTAGTGTAACTCTAAGTGACAGCTCAGGTATGGGGGCTCCATCGAAACCAGAGTTAATTTAGCCTCTCAGAAACTGGGCGTACTGTACAGGGCCCGCAGATACTTTAATAGTACACAACTGCCATAGAGATATACTATATCAATGACAACTGTTAACCCTGTACAAATCGCAAGTGCGCTCCACGGTTGAATTTGGCAGCCACCTCTGGTCTGGAGCTCCAAAATACCTAAAAAAAAACCCTTGACTCTGTGCAGCAATGGGCGGTCCGTTTGATAGATTCTCCCATCTTAACAAACGGATTGCAATCTTTAGAGCACAGGCGTCAGGTGGGAATGCTGTTCTTGTTCTACCGGTATTACAATGGAAGATGCTCCGAGGAACTAGCGTCATTGATCCCCTCGGCACCGGTGCATAGTCGGGAAATACGCGCCCAACATTTGTACACAATTGAGATTAGTCACATGAGAACGGGTCGTTTCTACGACTCGTTCTTGAGTTCAACAGCTCGGCTGTGGAATGATTTACCGGCCTCTGTGTTTCCTCCCTCCTACAACATGGGTCTCTTCAAGACCCATGTTCACTCCTTCCTTTCCTCAAAAAGACCCTCCATACAGCATTTTCAAAGATGAAATAGGCCCTGAGGGAAATTAACGCCTCCTGTGTGGAGTTAATGTAAAAAAAAAAAATATATCTGTTCAAGGGTTGTGAGAGATGAACAGGTAGTGTAATGCCAAAAAATTTTTGCTAATTAATCAAAACATATAAAATTCTATCGACATTTGTAAAGGTCAGCCAACAAATTGGTATAAAACTTGTATTTTCTGGTTCATTGCATCTACCATTTAACCTCCTAAATGATATATTTACCAAAAAAAAAACTATTAAAAAGTCCGTGTTTTATATATGTATATTTAAAAATATATATTTTGGGGTATTTACCATATATGTTTTACTTGAGTACAAAGAAAATAACAAATATGTAATATCAATTGTATAGGAGAACTGTCCCGCTGTTAACAAGAATCCGATTGTATTTAGAATAATTTTATTGATTCTATCTTGCAATAATTCAAGATGTGTAAAGTATGGTGGAAATCTAATGATGTAAATGGTGAATAATTTATAGAACTCAATCGTACCTGTTTATCTGTGGGGCTGGGAGTGACCTCTGACTCGGCTCCCACGCTGCTCGTGGAAGAGCTGTCCGAGCCGTCTTCCTCCAGCAGAGGCTCTAGTCTTCTTCTGTAAACATGTATCAAAGTAATAAGGTTGAAAAGTAAGCTTATCGGCATCATTGACAATATTATACATATCTTGATTTAGATGTTATCTAAGTAAGAGATGTTAAAACGTAATGAGGCTGAACTCAGGTTTTAGGGAATCCTGCAAGGGACGGTCATTGGACCTATTATATTTAGTAGTTTTATTAATTCAATGTTTAAAGTAATTTTATATATGAATTGAGTCATTTGCAAATGACTGTTCTGGTATTCGAAAAAAATATAAATAATAAGTTTACTCATGCAGAAAGTACTTGATATAATGTTTAAAAATATTGGTCCTTTTTGGAATCATATTTTACTGTTAAAACAGACAAACTATTCAAACTTAATATTGTTACCTTGGTAGCAATGGTCGCAGAGACGGTCCAGCTATTGGTGGGGTCATGAGGAGTTCGTCCATCATCAATTCAGTATCGTCGTCACCCGGACATGAAGAAGATGATTTTGTCGGTGACTGAAAGCATTTTTAGAATGGATTTAATGAGCATGCGGAGTATAATTTTGTTTTTTCAATTATAATTCAAAGTTTTATTAAATCGCCTATAGGAAGCGCCTCCATTCCTGCAAGACTTCTGTCTTTTTATAGTTCCCTGTACTATGGTTAGATTATTTAGGTTTTGCAATGATCTTTCGTCGTGAAAGCGACAAACGCTTTTGTAGCTATCTTCGACATTAAAAAAAATAGAACATTAAAAGGCTCTTCAATACATTGGTTTCAACAATTAACTCCGCCATTAGCTAGGAAACGTATTTACCGATCATGATGCAAATCCAAAGTTCAGACGAAGAAGGAAGGTTGAATATAGGTCTAAAAATCCTATCTAAAAATCAAATGATTAATTTCCATCCAAACTTCTCTTATTAAAATCTTTCTAGCAAGAATATCTTTCACTTACCGAGAGCGTGGCGTGGTCTGAATCGGGGAATGCGTGGTCGCTCAGGTCCCCCGAGGAAGGGGTGCCCCAGGCCTCCTCGCCAGATGCCCCGGAGCCTTCACCACCAGAGCCTTCGGCGCCCCCAACTGACCCCCTCACCGCCCTCCATTCTCCCGTGCCAAGGTATCTGAAATATTAATACAAAGCCTATGACGTTCAGAGTGCTATGTGCTATCGGTGTCTCTCTGGTAATATACCACATTCAGAATCGAAACATTGCTTGAAATCACTCTAGCCGTGTTTGACGATCAGGTCTAAGTAGTCAGATACTTCCCCACTTTCCTCTTCCCAATCTTCTTCCCCTCCTCATCAGTCTTACAACACACCCCAATTGGGGCTGCCACAGTCTCACTGGCTGCGGTCAGCAGGGAACATAGATGTGAAGATTTGAATTTTGAAGTGAATAATGCAGTATGTAATATAATAAATAAAAGTCGAGGACGTAATTTTAAAGTTTCCATAGAAGATTTTGGAGGTGACCCGCTACTTTGTTTATCTCCTATGCCGCACATAAAACTCTGACTCCTCAATAGGCCCTTGAAGAACTGCAAATGGAAGAGAGGGGAGAATTCTCGAAGGAGTATGTAAGCATTGGGACACGGAGATGAGGCGGAAGGGCTCCCGCGCAGTCATTCGGGGGTGAGACCACCCCTTCGGTGCATCTTCGCCTGGCAGTATGCCTGGACAGGGTCTATCCCACTCCCTACATGGGGCGATTTACGATTCAGCAAACATAAACAAAGAAGACATTGGAGGTTATCCACCACTTACCAGCCCTGATATAAGTAACTAATGGTTACTCCTTCAAGGCTGTCGTAAGATTCTAATTTTTTTTTGTTAAACGAAGCTACATTTATTTATTTTGAACGAATCTAGACCTCCAGTGTCCCTGCATACATTGTTAGAAAGCAGTATGCAAATGCTTAACAGGAAAAAAACATAATTAACAAAGAAGAGCGAAAAAATACCGTTCTAGGAATGAAGCTCCAGTGGAGGCAGCTCCTGACTCTGCCAAACTATTCAATAGAGCCATTTTTTCAGCCACATAACTACCGGCTCTGGAGGTCCAACTCATAAGTCCCGGAGCAGCTTCCACATCTACAACACAAGTTAAACTAAAAATTCATATTTATACATCACTAAAAGCATTGCGCAACTTGCTGTTATATGAGTAAATTCAAAATCGACATCCTAGGGCCAGTCTTCACTAAAATTCCAATCATGGTTGTTTGTAGTTCTTAAAATAACTTGAAAATTATTTTAGCAGAGCCTTTTACACTTGGAGTATTTATTTATTATTTATATACATCTACATAAATGCCGATGATATCAGAGGCACTCCTAAGATCGGGAATAGATGGCAATCTGGGCCAAAAATATAAAACATATGTCATTTTGACAAATTTCGAAGTTATTGCTGTCGCTAAACAATCTTCACTTTTAAAGTTGTCTAATCACTCTGTTTATTTAATATGCTTGCGGTAAAACAACGTACAAATCAGCAGTAACAATGAGTATCAACAACAATTGCCGCCATTTGTGAAATCTCTTTTCTCAATGGAACTGACTTGATCACATGACACTTCAAAATCTACCGCGCGCCAATGTAATCGCTCTTGTAAATTAACTCGATGTCTGATTTACCAACTGTATTCTTGGCCTGTCTTTTGCTCCTCCCAACAATTATTATTAATGTGATTTATCAATTCTCTTAAGAAAACTGATTTAAAAAATATGTACCTGGAACTGTTATCAACTGCAAATCACAAATAGATTAATTCCCATCAATAATCGCACATACCCTTTTCATGTGGTTGTTGATCCGCATTCAATTGTAAGTCATCTATCTCGTCCGAGGGCATTCTTTCAAGACTTGACATTGTACCATACCTAGAAGAATTATCAAAACAATTTTCACAAATTTTACAATAGTTACCATATTCTATGAAGTGTAAAAAGTACATGTAGGTAGATAAAACAAACCAATAAGTACTTCAAATAATATAACAGAGATTAAAGTTAGTAGACTAAACCAAACTTTGTACATTACGATAAAAAAAACTTTTGAGAAATAAGAAGAAAGGTAGTGAAGGAAAAACCAAATATTTTACAATTTGAATCTATTGTTTTGTGTACCTAAAGTTAATATTGTTTAACCTTTTCAAGGCTGTGTATGGAGGATCTTCCGCTATTGGAGAATCATCGGGAGAGTCTTCTAAGGTGTGTTGCTGCAAAAACACAATTACCCATTTGTTAGTAAATAGTTGGCTGAAGCAGTTTCTAGAAGTTAGTGAAGAGGAACACCACTTCTTTGGATATAAGGAAATGGAGAGATATATTTGACCACTGGTAGAAATGTAGGCATTTCCTAGATGCTGCCAGATTCTCCAAGGCAGCGGCGGTCCTTCCCTCAGGTCAATTTGTCAAAAACCTCCCAAAATTATAAGATGACAGCAAAACATAATATGTATTACGAAATATTATGCAAATCACAACTGATATTATTATTTTATGATGATAGCAGGCAGCGGCAAGTAGTGACATCTAAAGTCTTAAATGAAAGCTTTCTTTCCCAAGCACTATGATTGGCTGGGTCAATTTTTGAAATGTCTTCTGTCTCTTCACGCACCATACAATAAACGAGATGGCAATATGTCACCTAGTAAAAAGTTATCGGATTCTGAAAACAGTTTGGGTCATTGGCACGAGCGAGAGAGAGCATGCTGAATATTACACCTCTGAAAGAGATGGTTTGATAAACGTTGGTTGCTTGTCGGATGAAATAATTTACTATATTGAATGTTATTTGACTCTCAAACTGGTAAGCTAACTACAAATTAATACTATTGTATTTAATTTGATATTGTATCATAATATCAATTTTTTTTTAAATGACCTTCCACTTCTGGACCCCTAGAGCCGCCTCTGCTCCATTACCGATATTGATGACAAGTCATCATAAAAACTTAAGGTGGGATATTTGTTGGAATTCACTTGGCTTCATCTGGAGCTAGAAAAGTGACATCTGATTCCTTGCCAAATTCATAAGAAGATCATTTAAGAAAATGGGATAGAGATTATCATGATTATACATAAATATCTTAGCAAGAAGTTACGAACCGACATTAATTTCTTGCCATCACTCTTGAAATCCGGTGTCGGTGGTACCACGGAGATGTTTGGCACTCTTGTTGGGGATGTGGTGGGAGGTTTGTAAGGCTGGTTAGGTCGGGGATTTCGTTCTGGCGACTCGTTTTCTGACTCCATAGCCAACAAGTGGGCTGCCGGATTCATCGAAGAGAGACCTGGAATTTCAATTCACTTGTGTTAACAAATAACCGCTAAACCCGAAAGATCTTTTCAGTTTGTTTCCAGGGGATGTTAGTTATGATAATAGGGAGATCCTTGCTGGTCTATATATCTGGGGTTTAATGCTGGTAGTGCCTATATCAAATTTGTTAATCGCTCAGGAACGAAAATCGTTTGATTTCTTGACGTAAAAAACTACATTAGAGAGGCTATAATTTTATTAATCTAGAACACCTGAAAAAAGTATTAATTCCATCCAAATAAAGGCAGTTTTAGAGTACTTTCTGGTACCTAAATCAAATTTCCAAAAACTGACACATGGACACAGTAATAACTAGACATCGGATTATATGCATTTGCATATGCAAATGCATATAACTCTCTAATTACGGCGTTAATGCATATTTTAAGCCTTTTTTCCCAATCGTGCATATTTCGTTTCGTTTTCGTCAATTTGACAATCCTGAGGCCATCGCAATTCAGTCAAGCGCAAGCTAGCATTTGAAAACGCATCCACTAAACTGAATATTACCCTAATCTCAACACATTTCCACAAGTTACCAGATGCCATAGTTAAATTGGAAACAAATGAATACTGGGTGACAAACGTCACAAATTAGGGCTCGAAAATTTGGAAAAACAGTTAATTGTATATTGTCACAAAAACTATGCACAATTTTAAGAATAGTTCGCTGTTATTAAACCGTCTTTAATTAAAATATATACAAATAAAAATGGTTTTTTGATTTTTCATTGTGCATATTTTGGCCATATCAAGAGTTTTTAGTGTTCATTTTGGCCTTTTTTAGTGCATATTTGCATGCATATTTTGGCACTTTGTTAGTGCATATAATCCGATGTCTAGTAATAACATATTCTTTGTACTAGAAAGTTATATAGACTAATGCAGCGCTTAAACGGAATGCTGGTAGACTTGGAAAGGCTAGTGATCGTTCAAAGTGGAGAGGTGTCATAGAGAGAGTAAAGCTAGGTAATTTAGTTTATTTACAAAGCTTGAAGTTTAAATTAGAATTTTCTAAGAGCTTGATGACAAAAATTGATCCTCTGCTGATAATGGCAACTACTAAGTACTAAAAAATATCCGTATGATCTTCGGAAAGAACTCAAAATTTCTCGTGAAAGTTGATTTCAATAAAACTAGTACAAAAATTTAAAGAAACTCTCTAAAAATGTAAACTCACCCATTAACATCAAAGGACTCCATGAAAAATTAACGTTAGGCTTTGAGGCATCAGGTTTTGCATTCTGAGCATCAAGGCATCTTCTTATATCACCGTTTACCGTCGTTTTCGTTGGCATAGAAAAAAAATTCGGATTAAAAGACGAGAAAGTATCTTTTTCCGCACTGGTACTTTCAGCACTAGCTAAATACTTGTTAGTTTTTGGTGAGGAATTAGCACTCTTTTCAAAAGTTTTAGTCACATTGCAGTAAGCTCTCATCTCTTTCAACCTGGCGCGGGAAATTTGGTTTTTTGACAACACAACATTTTCGACACACTTCACTTCATTGAGGTATTTTTCTTGAGCTATGACGCACTGCACAATTTCTTCACTGCCTGTTGATGCATTTGAGCTTCTTTCTGGACTTAGCGTATTCTTTGTCGAAGAACTAAGTGCCATCGAGCTGCAAGTCGTATGAGCGAAAGACATAAGACTATTCGTACTGAAGAGGGTTGATCTGGAACTATCCGAGCTTTTTTGTGAACTGGGGCTTTGGGAAGAAGGACTTTTAGACATTCTTCCAAAAGGACTAGTACAGTTTTGCTTGGATTCAGAGTTCCTAAAGAATTCTTCTCTGCTTCTTCTGATTGCCACTCTCGGACTGACAGTTGGACTAACAATTGGCGGAGCGATGGTTTTTTCTTCTGTCTTTTCTGGCGATGACGTGATTTTGGTTTCAGCTATACAAATTTCTTTTTTACATCGGTTTTGGCATTCGCTTTTATTGTCTATTAGGGTGTAAGTGTTCTGGCAGGTGTGTGTCGCTGAGAGGAATCCGTTATTGACGGGAGATGTTAGGTTCTTTCTATCGGTGAGTGTGGGAGTTTTAGTGGATACTTGAGGACTTCCTGGTTTGGAGAAGCACCGTTTATGGCACTGTCGGCATACGGCGACTGTTTCAGGAACCACTGGACTAGATCTGACCGTTATCTGAAATAAGAGCAATGCGATACATCAAGGGCGGATTTAGGGGGGGGGGCACGGGGGCACGTGCCCCCCCCAGGACGGTATTTTTGTGTACTGTGGAGAGTCCATCACAGTACATACTTAGCAGCAAATCAAATTATCAGATTTGTTAAAATATATGAATAAAATAACGGAAAGAACATGAGTGAAACTCTTGTCTATTTCTGGCTGGAATTGCGAATTTTGTTCGTTGCGTCCCATTCATGCACTTGCAAATCATCGGTCTACTGGCAAAGTCCACTAAGTCACTAAAATACAATCCTGAGATAATCGCATTTTAATATTTAGCAATTTTGGAAAGGCTACAAGTGGATGAATATCTCCAAAATATATATTTTTTAATATTTATAATTTAGAATGAACCCTTAAGTACCTTATCAATATGCAATATTAGTTGAAATCAATAACAGAAACCTTCAATCAAAGATTTACAAAAAAAAATGAGCCTGAATTAGTGGGTTTTACCAGTCAATAATGACTTAGTGTCTTTGCTTGTTAAGTTTACTGTTAAATTGTTGACATTAATGCCGCAAAATGGTTTAAGATTATTTTAAAGCTGAATTTGTGGATTTTGCATGTGTTTTAACGGTCTAAATCAGTGTTTCTTAACCCTATTGAAAGAATCGCCCCCTTTACCACAGTAAAATTATCCAGCAAAACCCTCCCCCCCCCCCCCCCCCCGAAACGAAAATTAAAAAGTACACACTTTAGTATAGGAAGTCCTGCCGGTGCCGAAGGGATCAATGAGTATTTTTGAGGTATTTTGGAGCTCTAGACCAGAGGTGGCTGCCAAATTCAACCATGGGGCGCACTTGCGATTTGTACAGGGTTAGCAGTTGTGTACTATTAAAGTATCTGCGGGCCCTGTATAGTACGCCCAGTTTCAAAATTCTTCACGACTATCTTGGCATGACTAAGTCAGCGCAAGATGGGTGCTGGGAATGCTGACGCTGCCTCAAAAACAAAAGCGCGTGGAGTGTTCTCGTGCATTTTTGGTAGGGAAGACAAAGATGGAGTGTTGGCTCAAATTGTTACTGGTGATAAAACTTGGTCTCATAATTATGAATCTGAGTCTAAAAATGACGCAATGCAGTGGCACGGAAAGGAACACCACTGGCCAAGAAGTTTAAAGAGTCACAAACTGGGAAAATCATGGCGACAGTCTTTTGGGACTCAGAAGGAATCCTGTTGATCGATTACAAAGATAAAGATGTCTCCATAACTGGAGATTACTACGCTTCAATCCTAGAGCAATTAAAGGAAGCCATCAAGGAGAAAAGAAGGGGAAAATTGACCAAAGGTGTCCTTCTGCGCGACAGCGCGCCTGTTCACTAGAGCCGTGTTGCGATGGCTGTCTTGCAGAAGGTGTGCTTCGAAATTTTGCTACACCCACCCTGCAGTACTGACCTGGCTCCCAGTGGTTATTACTTATTTCCACACTTGAAAAAATAACTTCGTAGACAAAGAGAAATATTTTTTTTTAGGGTAAACATAAGATAATTGATAGATCCGAAACATGTATTAGGGAACAGGTGAATATATTGAAAAGGAAAAATAAATTTGGATTGTAATTTCTACTCCTTACCCCCCATTCTGCGATCTTAAAACCCACCCTCGTATAATGTTTGACTTAATGTGTTTTGCTTGACAATAATATCGGATTTATGACTTACGGTGAATTTAAAAACACGTTTAAATCGGAAACGATTAAATGTACTACTTAATGGAGTATGCCAGACGGAAGAGGACGATTTTTACATAAGACCTCATACTTAATTTATTTCATGAAAAAACGTGACTTAGTGGACTTTGCCACTAGACCGACGAAATGAAATATGATAATCAGCGATACGAGAGCGGTCGGAAAACCCCCCTACCCATTAAATTTTCGACTTAAAAAAAAAAAATAGTCCGTCCTGGGGGGGGGGAGAGAATTGTGCTCTTGAGCGGCACCCCCCCATCGGGTGGCACCCAGGGCGAGCCGCCCCCCCCCCCCCCCCCCCCCCCCCTTGCTTCTTGACATCGTTAGTATAGTTGGTTACACAAAGTTTTGTTACATCCCAACCGATGTCAGTTGAGTAGTATATCAGAAGAGTACCAACTATCGTCGTTCGTGTCTTATATATGAAAGGTTACAATAATAGCGCCATCAGTCCGGCAGTTAGCAGACTCGGAACTACTTAGAGCTTACTCACTACAGTTCTCTTCTTTTTCTATTGGTCGGTTTGTCCCAAATAATGTACACAAACATATAGGCAGTTAATTACGCACCTGACTATCGGAGTTGGTGCTTCGTGAGGGGCTCCTCTCATTTTCCGACGGAGATTTGTTGCACTCTGGCTGCGTCCCCGCGGCTGAAGACTGTTTGGCTGCTGCCAAGGCAACATCCACCAATCTTAGTTCCTGGGACCTCTTCCTTAGCTGCTCTGCACTCCAAACCTGGATTAAATTTTAAAATATCTCTGAAGAGGAATTAAATAAAGTAACACATATTCATACTAGGTATTTTGATTAATAAATCATTTTTGAGTTTGGCCAATTATTTCGGCTTCAACTCCAAATATAATTTTTTTTTTTAAAAGGTTCATGCAGCCGTTCCTATTAAACAAATTGGACATGATATTACCTCAGGCTCCGGTTCTGAGAGTTCCCCACTCCCGGGGTGTGTCTTCATCCACCTGGCTAGGTGAAGGGCGGCCCCCCTGCAGGGTGAGGGCCGGGGGGCAGCGTCAGTCGGGGGCGCATTACCCGGGGGGGCACGTGCCTTGGGGGTGACCTAGACACATTTCATTCACTGGTAACACGAGGAATCATAAATGGTACTAATAATGTACCCAAATAAAAATATACAGTCTTGAAAAATCGAGTATTAGGATGAGTTAGCGCAAGTTTGAGCTGTGTTGTCAGTTTTGTTGAAGAAAATGAAAATATTAATTTTATATTGTTGTGATGAATTTTAGCATATTATCCTTAACGCTTTCCCTCGCGTTACCAAACAACGATATATCGTCGTTCTGGCAATTACACCAACAACATTGTTTGAGTAAATGGAAGAAATTTATAATTGGTTTTTAACATTGTGTTAGATGTATTACTTTATTAATATGTTTAAGACAATCGATTCTGTCAAAACCTCACCTTCATCAGAGCAGATCGGCCTAGCAAGGACTTTATGCGAGATTGTTTGTTTTTGTCTTTATTTGGGGGGGTGCCTATTTCTTAAGAAAGACTTCCGTTACAAAGAATATATATAAGCTAGAAAGTTTTTGTTTTTCCTTCGATTTCGTAAATAAAATTAATAATTCAAAAATGAAATTGTGAACATTACTTCCGGAGGAAGGGCGTACTCAACTTGAATTTTAATGCAATTTTTCGTGTGCTTACAAAATTTCCAGGCACTCTTTATGATCTTAAAATTGTTGTGTTTAAGTTTTAGCTATAGAATGATGAAACATTTTTGTTTTGAGTGTAGTTGAGTTGTGCAATGATTTTGTTAGTCGCTATTCCTGAAAAACATTTTTTGAAAATGAAAAATAGATTTCTTTTCGTATCTTGAAAGAATGTCGATGACTTCAATTTTGATATTTTCTTTCACCTTTCTGAAATTTTATAAATGTCTCAGGTGATGCTACTAAGCAATGCAAAATCATGTGATTTTGGTGTGTAAAAACTGCTTAATCTTCTACTTACTAACCCCTTTTCAGTTATCGTTTTATTGTGTAATGCGAAAAATTAAATTCTTTATAAAATGATCATATAACGAATTACTAAAATATACTCTACTTATACCTCTGCTTTCCTCTTTTTGATGTATTACATCAAATTATTGTACACATGACATGTTCCATGATTCCATGACAACTCAGAAACACGCAATTTCAACACTCCTTTGAAAAGTCATTAAAAGATATGTTTTTTTTAACTAGCCCTTGCTCTCCTGACGTAGCCTATTTAAACAATATTTTAATTAATTTTTTTCATCACTTTTAATGACTTTTCAAAGGAGGTGTTGAAGTTACACGATTCTGAGTTGTTCCGTCACCCATTGGAACATATTATTCAAGTAAATATGTGTATAAAATATATTTATATAACATATAAAGTTAGTTAGGTGGAATATCAATTTTTTATTTTTTTATTTAATAACATTCAAACCTGCAAACTACTTGTGTAGTAACTACAAACTTTCTGTCTTTAACCCTTACTTTGGTTTGAAGGAACCTTAAAATTTGGTTTTGCTTTTGTCTTAGATGATTTCCAAAACAATTTGAATTTGATTAAATATGACATTTTTACTGTACATCTTCAATAAATGCCCATTATAACCACTGGAGCCGTTCCACTATTGAGCGCTCGGAATTTTTTAATATTTCAGTTTGGAAATTTCCCGCCCTCTTTCAAAAAATTATTCCTCAGAATTTTAATGTAGGTACTGACATATAAACTGCTTATAGTGTTTGAGAGCCATTAAATGCATTATATTTAACTGTTTATCTTATGTTTTTAGGATGGTTTATACTATGAATTCCACGTATTATTCACTTTGAAAATGTACCTATTTGGAGAATGTAAAATATTATGACTTCTATATGTTGGTTATCAATCATAGCTTGGTTGATAACCACATATTAAATTTAACTTTGAACATGCATTATTTTATTATGTAAAAACCCTCCATACATCATCCCAAGAGAAGAGAAAGACTCTGAAGCTTCTCGACTTCTTCTAGAGCCGTTAATTTGATTGTGTTGATTAAGCGGCGTTACTTTAATTATTCTATTAACAGCAAAGAAAGTATTGCAGCTATTATGGTGTGAAGTATGCATGATGAGTTTCTTCGGTTTTAATGGTGCTAATGGCCAACACTTCTATTGAGGGTACTTTCATTTTAATAGCGTAGATCCATTATTCATTTTTGTTTCTCATTATAAAATAATTTTTTTAAGAATTTTTTTTTTTAAAATTTTCGATTTGCGTAATGCCAATAACAAATAATTCAGGATATATGTGTGAAATTTTTGTATGAAGATGTGAAAATACAAAGTTATATTTGTAGGCGTAGGAATTTTTGTAATAATTCTAAAAAATGTTATAAAATATCTCTTCAAATTGGCCACATTATGGCCGGCGAACGCTTGAGGGGGTTTGCAAATTGGCCAAATTGTAGCCAAGAGCACTCCAGCGGTTGGTAAGTTCCTTTATACCATTTTAGTGAAATCTTTTAATTTTAAGATGTGTATACATTTTGTTATCGATTACATGCACAACTATTTGCCTGTTGAATTAAATTAATGCAAAAATGCAAATGAAGATAAAAAAATCCTATCTACTTATGTAAGTATATCGTTTTACTATTAATTCTAAGCCGTCACGTTATTCGTTCAAATTAGCTGAATCTTTCTATTAGTAAATTTACACAACCAAAGTCTAGTTTAGTGATAAAAATTAAATTTTGTAAGTAACGAATATAAATGATCGCTAGTATCGCAGATATTACCTCTTTTAACCAACAAATTACAACAACAAGAATGAGAGGTGAAAATGAAACACTTTTTAAAAGAAATAAATTTATTTCTTAGTTTTTTTCTCAAAGACGATTTCTAAAAACATTTTTTTTACAAATTACACATATTACAGTAACAACATTTTACCCGGAAAGGTTAAGTTTAAGTGAATATAAGCGATGCTAGCGATGATTTACAAAAATGTACGTAAAATTTTAATCTTTAAAAGCTGTCTTTTAGGCTGTTAAGCATTTAAAATGTTTTTTTTTCTAAATCTAACCTACAAGTTGTACATAGTTATATCGCGCTGGAATATAATGATTCTAAATTTCCATTTAATTTTATTATAAATCCAAATCATAAACAAAAAACAATAAAACAAAATGTCATGAACAGTATATGAGTATACTTATATGTTTTGTGTTCATTAATGATTTTTTTTTTTGTAAAATGTGTGTTAAATTTGTTGTAAACTTATTGAAAACGTTGTGCAGGTTGAATGAAAGGTGCATTCAATGAATTTGGTGTCATTTAACTTGTTAATTTTCAACTAAAACTTACATGAATTTGGCCAGATCAGTGAAGAACATTTTTTTCAAATAAGAAGGGAGTTTAATTTACAAAAAATAAACAGAAAAAAATAAATTTGAAAACAAATATCGATTCTCGTTTTTATCATTGCCAGCGCCGCAAATATCCACCTAAATTTGACAAATCTACATTTAATCAATAGATAACTCAACGGAAATAATGAACTAAAGTTAGTCACTAATGTTGATAACTAGCACAGTTAAGTCACCCTCTACTTGGGTCAGAAATACTTCTGCAAGATTATGTAATGAATTCAACTAACTAATATTATTTGCAGTAGTAAGATCAGTAGTAACCTAGTAACTTAAAAAGTAGTTAAAATAAATTTGCTAAAATTTTGACTAAAATGTCAATAGTGTCATTTGACTTACCAAATTCGTCTTGATTTTTTTCTTCAAATTTGCAGTTCAAGCCTTTTTATAATCATAATGTTAAGATTAATAATGAAATTTTGAGCATAAAAAATAGTCAATGCCTTAATTTTCCTAATGCTTGCAAAAATAAATTCGAATGATAGATTTTTTGCAGGTAAATGTAAATTTTTCCTGTATTATAAGAGAGGTAAGTCGTTTTTGATTGATTTTTCCGAAAGAATCAAAAAAATAAAGTTACAAAATTTTAAAATCTTGTCAGAATATATTGCTGTGGCTAGATATAAAATGATTTGATAAAATGCCACCAGTAACTTTAGAAAATTTACAAAACACTTATAAAAAATTTATCAGCCTTCGCGTAAGAAACAATTTATGTAACACACCACCGACAATAAAAGTTATCTTTCATTTTATTAAAAATATACATCTTCAAGATCAACTATTTAATAAACTGTACGAAAGTTTAAACTCTTACCAAATAATCACATGGAGAAAAGAATCAAGGATCAGAGATCCAAAGTTTGAGGGGGATGTTGCCTGGACTTTCTACTGTAAGGAAGGAAATCTTCCTTGAAGTAAATATTCTCTTCTACGTCGGTTTTAAAAGACGGGTCAAGATTCAGATCAGTCAAAGCAAGATCTGCTTCAAATGATTCCCATCGGCACAATCCATCAGAGTCCCAAATATCAGGGTCTTCGTCATCTAAAATAAGGCTCTCACCAAAATGGTCTCGTTTTCTGAGATCCAGAATGAAGTCAGTAGTGGAAGGAGTCAAAATGGCACTTGGAGAAGAAGGAGCATCAGAATTGTCAAATCTCCTCGGAAAAGCGCTTTCTTCCGAGTTCTTTTCTAGACTTGTAAGAGAAACAAAGCGAGAAGAAAATGTTTGAGAGTATTTAGAAGATTCGCCCGAAGGAGAAATGTTTGGTGGAGGGGTGTCGGGAGTTTTGGTTCCGTTTTGGATATCGTTAGCATTAGTAGCAAAGTCAGTACTGGTCGCATCATCGTTTTGATTGATGGACTCCTCGTTAATCCTACAGCTAAGTATTTCGAAAGACCTCATAGCGGTTCTGCACTCTTCTTCGATGACCGATCTATTGTTAGTGTATGACATGGTGGACAGTTTGGAAATGGAGTCGTAGACTGCGCCAGTTGAGGCGAAGCTAACGGAATGGTGTCTGGTCTCGCTAGGATCTGACTGACGGGCCTCCAGGGGCCTGTGAGCGCGGGCCTTGTTCAGCAGGCTGGGTGCAGGAGGTACCTGGTGCTGCTGGGAATCCAGGGTGGCCTCGGAGTAGCAGCCCAGTGGCGCGGGGGACTCCATCGGGGAGCTCAGCGGGGTCCCGTTGGAGGAGTTCACCCTTAGTCTGTGGAAAATAAAACAAAATAATTATTTTATTTTACCACATAGACCACATAGTCATTATTAATGTCATCTTTCAAGAATGTTATTTTTCTCTGTCCGCAACTTGAGCTTTCAAAATGTTATTTTTTCATTATAGTGTGTTTCCGCCTCAATAGACAAGATGGATAAAAGTACATAGTTTGAATCTACATAACAATTCTTTCATCAAGTTAATCTCTCTAGGCTTATTCCATCTTTTAGTCGTAGTTCAGAAAATATATGCTTATCATCTCTCCCGTGTTCCCCTCCCACCTCCCACTTTCCATAAATTCAGTCCCGGTACATTCAGTTTTCAAACAGCTCACCTTTTTTAAAAATTTTTTTTTTAAAGAAAGACAAACATTCCCGGATTACGAATAACCCAACAATTTTTGAAAATCTCCTACTACCACCACAGAAAGCCGAAAATGTTGCTTGTGTTGTGATGGAGGACTTAGTCAGCCGAGGAATTGAACACGCGACGCCCGGGTGGGCGCGATGTCCACTCAACCACTGACCGGTCATAATTGCACGTATTGCCATTTTTGCAATTTTTGTACTATGTATTGCAATATTTTTATATATCGACAGTCCCGAAGAACAATGTCGAGCTTTTAAAAACATAGTTTCTGCATGTTTACTGTTTTTGGTATCAAGAAATGTAATGTTGTTTTGATCTTTAATACTTCATCTCATTTCATTAAAAAATCCGAAAATAACATTGACGTATGATATCTAGACGAGCCCTGTGAAATTCAAAATGACGCAAGAAGCCAGCAAAAGCAGGCTCAAGGCCAATTTATGAAAAAGTGCCTGCATTGTTTTGCACCGTTCAGATCGCATAGTGCTTTGTGTTGTATCTTTTATCGGTCTACAAGATCTACACTGAAACTAATTTGTGTGTCAGCCGTCCGGACCGAGATAATTTTTTTAAAACACAAAAATATACCACTTCCGAATATTGTACAAGGTACACACCACGGACTTTATTTTTGAAAATGTAGTCAGCTATCTGAATACAACAAAAAAAATATACCTTACAGATGTCTTTTAGGCAGCGTTTCAATAAACGTAATAATGTTGAAGAAATTACTTTTGGTCGAGCAATATTTCTGATGTCATGCCACGTAGCCCGGTTCGTTCACTAATACATTGACATACAGGCTCAAAACAAAACATAACGGCTTGTTTAAAATTAAAAGACCACATCTTGTCACACACTGAACGCCCTCGGGTTATTTCTTCAAGCGACTTAGCGAGCGTGTACGGCTAGTTTATACCAAGTAGGAGTGATAAATTCAACTCCACAATACGTGTCGCGTGATATTCAAGGCATCTGATTGGTTGATGAATGTCAAAACTACATAATGGGATTTGAGAACGAACTTTGTGTTTTAGGAACTGGCTTCTCTAGGCTTTTTGAGCGAGGCGGTGGAATACGATGAAGAGTTGTATTGTTAACATTAATATCATGGCGTCATTATTCACAGGCAAGTTAGTTAGGTAGAGCTTATCTAGACTTAATTGATCGAAGGAAAATAAAGACTTTTAAAACAACAAAATAAGCCAAGAAATAAGCCAACAATATGATTTTCAAATTTTGTAAGATCCAACATTGTTCTTCAGGACCGTCGATATACACCACCTATTGCAATTTTTTTTTACAAATTTCATAATGCCAGAGCTCACTATTATATAAATAAACCATTGCAGGCATGCACACATCAAATTCCCAAAGTTTCTTCGCAATCGGATGAATGGTTAGCAATGCATAATTTCATGATGCCGGAAATCACTATTGTATATAAAAACCATCGCAGGCACATCAAAACCCCAAAGTTTCATCGCAATCGGATGAATGGTTTAGCAATGCAGAGACAACTCATAAACTCATACATGTAAACCCAAGTAAGCATATTATTTTGATTTTATATATATGTATACATATATATATATATAGATAAATAGTTTTAAACAAATAACATTTGTCATCAGTATAATGTCAAGCCACAGAGTGTTTACTATCTTCGATAATTGATTACATAATGTACTGTATTTGGCCATAAATCAGTAAATGTTTTTTCAGTAACTTGGATAAATAGAGTGAACGGTGAATTGATGAAATGATGAAGTGATGAATGGGTTATCCTTACATTTGTCTCAGCAGCAGTGTCTGCCACACGGCCTTGAGGTCCGCGGTAGGCGCTCGCAACACGAGAGTGCGGGTTCTAGCGCGCACGGGCGGTCCACACTTCATGGTGGGGCTACTGGCGCGGCCGGATCCCACGCCTATCCTGAACTCGGTGGCTGCAATGAACATTTAATGGTTAATCACAACACATACATATATACATTTTATTTTAAATAAGTTATTAGAACTTAACACAGAAAACCAACAAATATCAGACTGAAGGATATTCACTGACTTGGGGTTTCTATATAAAATTTTAAATTATGTAGGTAGTTGTTTGTCCAGAATTGTTTGCTAATAAGCTTCCGAATTCCCCAAGTAATACTAGAAGTACAGATTTGTTTCAGTGCAGCAATTCTGGAACTAACTACCTGATGTATTTCTCTTTGCCCAGAATACTAATGGAGGGAAATAATTATTATACCAAGTCAGTAAACATCTTCAATTTATCACTAAACAAATTCAAAATGTTGTTACTGAGGCAGTTCAGTTATATATAATATATGTATATTATATAATTTTTACTATTCATGTAAAAGAACCCCTATTTTACTATGCATGTAAAAAGGGCGCTAATAAATAAAGTAAATAAATAAACAACAAAACATTATGTCAACAAAGTGACATTTTTGTATTCCACAAAATGGCACATAATTAATTTTACTATTAGGAAAAATTTTATAGCATTTCTATTTTGAGATTATTAATGATACCATAATCAGAAAAAGTATATAAAGGAGGGTTTTTGGAGGTTCCTAGCTGGTATTTGAAGTAACATATCAAAATAGAAAAACGTAAGGATGTGCCAGTGATCGATATCGATTTTATGTTTAAAAAATATATGCAGTAGTGTCTGTTAAAATCAATAACCTGCTAATACTTGTCCTCTTTGGAATAGAATTCATAATAAATTAATATGGTATAAAAATGGTTCGGCGCTTGGCTGAACCCCTCTTGTGTATTCTAGTAACTAATCATCAGTTGTTAAAGTAGATACCTAACCCAGCTGGTTATGTCTCGTTGACAGTTGTGTATTTTTTTTTTTTTGATTTGTAGGTTTCTTTCGCTAGCATTTTTTATAAATGCAATAAAAGTCTTTCATCTCCCCTCTTTTCACAAGAAGCAACCAAAGAACTAGGAGTGTCTTAGATTCCCGGGACCGATCCGTTGTGGATCATATTTCATGTAGAATCAAAGATAGTGCAAGTCATGTCTAAATTAAAACTCTAAATAAATTATCGAATACTTATTTGAAACGGAGTGCCTTTCACTTGAATCTGAGATCTTAAGAAAATTATACAGAGTTCATATCCAGGGAGAAAATACGGTTATACATTTGTATGGATAAAGGAAGGTCACTTGCCATGACCTTCTTACTTACGTCTTTTCCTAATACTAAAGCAGGTTTCTGCTATATTGGCTATGGGCAGTGGCTCCTCGGTGATGAAGAGCACCCTGTCTCTGGAGACGGTGGCAAACAGTAGCAGGTCAGAGAACAACAGCGCCCAGTGAGACCTGCAGCTGCGACCTTCAACCCTGAACAGATCGCCTCCAAATATCCACTGTCGGCCGGGCTTGGCTAACACGAAGGGCTGGAACAAACACACATTATGTTTATTACATATTGGATATACAATAATATGATAAGTACGATGTGCTTCGAGGATTAGCTGTAATATAGGTGTGAATTAGTGATGAGTAGGCCCGCGTTTTGTCGGAGGCCTCTGAGGAGTGGTTCTTTTAGAAGAACTCGAGTTCTAGGAGTGGTTCCAGGTTCCGAGTTCTTGGTACAAACTGGGTACTGGGAGCGACATTTCCGAATGCTGGGAATAGGAGTCCGGGTCCGAGTTCTCTGGGGGTAGATGATTTGAAAAAGGGGTGGGAATGCTATCCGTTTCCCTCAAAGAACTCCAGTTCAAGAACCCATTCCATTGCCGGAGTATTAAGCTCGAGTTGTGCGTGCAAGAAATGCTATGTTCAAGATCAAACAAGGGCGGTATGGCCATATTGGTATGGTATAGTTGACGGTACGAAACTATGATCATAAGGTCTAGCACAGAGAAATCGTTAACTTCACAACATCGGATCGACAGGCGTAACTTCCGATGAATTTTATATCGAAATCACGAGCACGGTTTCACTGTTGACAGCCGAACCAATATTGATAGGGAATAAAAAAAACTCCATATTCGCTGGCAACACTTGAGGTGTCGATCTATATATGCCTGTCCGACTTCCATTGGATATTAGAACACTATCCGGTATCTGGCCGGAGAGTACCTAATAAGGTGGCCGGATAGGCTGAATACCAGATAGTAATTGCACATCTGTTGCATTAAAGAAAAATGTACTTACTTTACATCTCGTAAACACCAATCTACTTTCCAAGTCTGCTACCGATAACAATGGTCTTCCCTCTCCGATGGGACCCATCAGCCCAGCTCCAGCCGTTACGTCGTGATAGGCAATCTGAAATAATTCATACTTTTTTTAAACTCGCTATACTAGGGTGATCTTGTGGAAGAAAGAAAATCACATTGGTGTTCAATGTCGTGAACTGTTACAAAATACAGTACCTGTGTCATTACGCATCTCAGATATCCCAACTCTAAGTCTTGACAAAGTTGGTCAAGCTAATTTTTCTTATTAACCTGGAAAAAACTTTCCACAAGATTGACGTCGATTTTTGTTTTGATCTGGACCGAAACCATTTGTTTGTTATGTGTGTGTCTGGAAGAGCTAGATACCACAGATATTAAAATTTAAGAGAGGTGCTATCTGCAGTTATTAATGGGTGGGACTGTGTTTCCTGGCGTCGCCGATATTGTTAACTAATACTACTGCACACCTTAAAAAATCACCTAAATGAACGAATTCTTTCCGTATTCAAACTATGCCCATTAGTAGTCCGCCGACATTCGGGCGATCATCATAGCTTATCTCTTGTATTTCAATATCTTTGACATCTACAAAAGGTGTTTGGCAGGAGAAGCTGAGGAAACAATGCGCTGGAGTGATAAAGTATCGATCCAGTTCGTCGATGTCCTTGGTTCTCCAATGTCATGCAGTGCAGAACCACCAAGAGTGGAGGAGCCATCAGTGCAGAATAAGGATATTTAGTCAAACAACCTGCAAATCAGCTACCAATCTTGCCAGTGCGCGCTGATCGGGGTGTGTGCTGGGCACGGCCGTGTTGGCGGCTCGTAGCAGCCGTAACAGCTCCCGTATCTGCTCCAGAGGCTTGTGGATGAGTTGCGTGACGTCGGGCCGGCGAGACGGGATGGCGGGCTCGGTGCAGAGCCGGGTGAAGGCCCCGCCGGACTGCCGGGACTTTTGCACCTGGAAGTATCATCATTTTGATAAGGTTCCACGAAAAACAGAACAGTGAAAGAAAATGAAGACAAAAAAAATACTAGCCATTTCATCGGGAGATTTAAAACTTTAAAAAAATCCCTCAGATACAATGAAATCCTATGTTGGTCACATCTTGTAAATTTTTCCTCAAATCTTAAGTAATTTCATCACATCAATGCGCCAGAGATGAGCGACCTAGCAACAATACAATTCGACACTTCATTAAAATGTCTGTGGCTAAATTTAAGTTTCAAAAAAATCACAATTTACGCAAAAAACTGTTAGTTTTTTTAATATACAAAAATATCTTCGGAATATATCTAACTATAATCCTTATTTTGACTGGAGCGTTTTACTGATTAGGACTTATGACCTTAATTAAACAAAAATTAAACATTGTATATTAGGCGGATATTGAAACTCGAATGTGGCAGTGACTGGAAAACACAGGAACGTGTGGGAAAATGATTAGGGTTATGCAACAATATTTACTCCCAAGTACAGCGGTTCACGATATGAAGTATAAATGTTGGTATGTGTAAAATGAGATGTGTAGGCATTGTGTAAATAGCCCAACAAAGCATATACATAAACTAGTAGGAATTACAAACATTGGATGCTAAGTAAACCGCGCTTGCGGGAAACTTACCAGAACACAGTCTGCTCTCTTGAGACCATTGCAGTAGGTTTTGTACAGGGAAATTATTTGCGGCATCTTTGACAGGTACACGCTGGCCACTGAGTGGAAATGGATTTCACCATCTTCCATGACTAACTGCTCCAGAATGTCTTCGGATAACCTCAGTAGCTGGAATAAAGATAGTTTAGCTGCTTCAAAAAATGCAAACAACATTGTTATTAAGTTACGATGATACCTAAAATAATTCATAATCTGCTTTTTCATAGATGGTGGGGGTTTAATTTTTAGACAAAATTGACATAGGTACATATAGTATGTTTCGAAGGTACTTATTAGGAGAACGCAGCATCAAAATCTTAAATTAACATTTTTATACAAAGTAAATCAAATATTTCAGGCCTTTATGATAATTTCGATAAATTGAGTTTACTTTGTAAATTTATGTAATTGATTTAATATATAGGAAAACCAATGTTGAAATTGATAAAGCGTAAAAATGTATTTTGAATATTGCAAGATTTGTAAGCAATAAGAGTTAAAATGGGGAGACCAAATGCAAGCATTATATTCTATCTGACTTCTAACCGTGATTTTTAGGTTATTAGAGCCTTTTGCGATTCTGATAATAAATCCAAGCATTTGAAATCCTTTACAGGTATAGTACACGCCAAACTTTAATAGATCATAAATCATTGGAATATGCTAGTTTCAGGAGAAAAAAGTGACATGCCCCTCCCCCCGCCAAGGTCTTTCTCTGTTGCACATATATTTTTTGCATCTTTCTCTTTCGCTTATATATGTTCTTTGTAAAGGCTGTAACTGCACGAGTAAGCATCACAAAGTTTGGCGTGTCCTATAATAGTCGTAATATGACTCAAGTAGCGAAATTTGGAGTCAAAGAAGTAGTAAGTACTTTCTTTGATTACAAAAAAAATATTATTTTTTGTTTAGCACAATCTGCGGCACACTTCTAAAAGCAATCATCGTAGTTACCTCTTCACAATTTTGAAAGAGTAGCTTGTGTTCCTGAGGTGTGAGGATGTCAGTTCTCCCAGCCAGCGGCAGAACGAATCTCTCAACTCCGAACTGCATTGACTGCGCGTAGTGCTGTTCGCGGAGAATGAGGGCGTGTAATGCGCGACCCATCTCACTCGGATTTCCTGACGCTGTGGGAGCGCCGAGGGCTGATAAGCTCTGTAAGTTGAGCTTAGTTCAGTTTTGGAACATTGGGAAAAAGTGGTTTGGGATTGATTCGATAGATGGCGGTAATGTAAAAGAAGGAGGAATTATTTCACCAATAATGTAAGGTGTTAGATTAATTTAATAGATGGCAGTAATGCAAAAATTAGAAACAATTTATTTTTAAATTAGAATAAATAATAAATGTCTGTTACTTGTAGTTGTACATTTTACTAGTGTTTAAAGTTTTTTCAGTTACGGAACAAAGGTTTTCTAAGTTTGAGAATTACTTAAACCGTGCAAAGCAGATATTTTATCTTTTACGATGGATGGTTTGACAATGAGGAGATAAACCAGTAGAAGTGCATTATGGGCTTGTCCATGTGCCCAAAGTAAGCTCAATTTTTCCTTACTTCTGCTGAGGTTGATGACATATCGAATTTATATCTGGGACATATTATAGGTAATCAATTTCATTTGCTTGTCTGATGCTTAGGAGTCGAAAGATCTTGTATAATTATCGATATCCGTTGCTGTTCAAGTCGGTATAAATTACACTTCTAGGAATTATCTGTTCAGTGGTGTGACAGATCGCATTTTAATTCAGAAACAATGCAGTGTACACCTGCCGTGAGTTGAAATGTTATTGTTTTGAAAGATGAGATTTTCAGTTCTGGAACACGAGTAATTGTTCTTTGAGGTCGACTCAAAAGATGGCAGTAATGACAATGTAAGCTTCTAATTAATTAATTTGAGTCTTTGATAATAATGTTACCAGCAGAGCGATTCGTAGGATCGTTATTGGATAACAGACGTTATCTTCTGTCAGATTTGTGTGATTTTTTACATATTTACTGTCACATATTTTAATTTGGATGGATTTAAACACGAATTCCTGCAAGTATGCATGATTATTTATTCATTTAATGTACGTTGTACATAGAAAAAGCAAATAACAGCCATAAAAATCATACAAATCTGATGGGAGATTACGTCCACTATCTAATTACGATCCCACAAAAGATACGGAATCGCTTGGCAGATCTATTTCCTAGATGTCAGTTCCGTGCCCTTTTCAATGGGTATTTCACCATCCTCTTGATAGTTTATCCATAGGATAACGAATATTTTCAATTTACGATTTTTTATTTATTTATTACAAGTATTTAATATTATTTGTTGTTGGATAGGGTTCTATTTTCACTTTAACCATATTCTGAGATGTGAGGTGTCAAAGTTTGCAAAGACAATTTGAGGTTGAATCTCATCCTCATGGATTTTGAGGTTGAATCTTGTGTAAGGTATTTTAATTTAACACATTTTAAAGGAAAATATTTAAATAAGGCTTATACTAACCATTTTAGAACATACCTCAGCTACTTAGAAAACCTTTGTTCCGTAACTGAAAAAAACTTTAAACACTAGTAAAATGTACAACTACAAGTAACAGACATTTATTATTTATTCTAATTTAAAAATAAATTGTTTCTAATTTTTGCATTACTGCCATCTATTAAATTAATCAACTACTGTCAGATACAAACAAAATGGCACGATATAAACGATATGAACCGTGTCATAAATCATTCTTGTTTCCTATTTTACGCCGATGACATGAAATTATATAAATGTATTAGCTCCATAGATGACTGCAACCAATTGCAAGAAGACGTTAGCAAAATTGAGGAATATTGCGAAAACAATCAATTATATCTAAATATAGAAAATGTAATGTTATTACTTTTACACGGAAAAAAAATCCAATTAATTATATTTACAAACTAAACCATGTCCCTCTACAACGAGTAGAAACAATAAGAGATCTTGATACTAGACTCTAAAATGTTATTTCGGGATCATATTGAAAATATTCTGGAAAAAGCTTATAAACAATTGGGTTTCATTATTCGCATTACAAAACCTTTTACTATAGCACACACCCTAATTCTGTTATATATGTCATATGTACGGTCACAACTCGAGTTCGCCTCAGTAATTTGGAATCCTCAATATCAAACATATATTCATCGCATTGAAAATATCCAGAAACAATTTATAAAACACCTAACGTATCGCTTTAGTGATCATCAATTTGACCCTATCGCCTTATATAAACGCAGAAAAATCTCTGATGCATTATTCTTATACAAAATCATGAACTGCCTTGTTGATTCATCATATCTGTTAGAAAATATTGCATTTCGTTGCCCCAAACAAAATACCAGATCAAACGACTTATTTAGAATACCACACAGTAAATCAAAATACGCCCAAAACTCTGTAATAATACGTATCTGTGAAACTTACAATGTCTACGAGATGTAGACATTTTCAACCATGATTTGAAATTTATATAAAATGCAGCTTAATATATTAATAACTTAAAATACTTTTTTTTTTCTTTTTTGTGAAAATTTATAATATTTTTATTATCCGTAGCAAATAGTATAACTTTGTTTGTTAATAACTTTACTTTTTTTCTTTATTACTTTATATGTTTTTCTTTTTTATGTTTTTCCTTCTTATGTTTATTTTTTTGTCACATAAGTTGAATAGGTAAAAATACTATATCAAATTTTATCTTAATGGAACTTAATTGGTCTACAACACATGAATGTTCTTTGTTATATTATCATTTTGTATGACTGTTTGTTTCCTAAATAAAAAAATAAAAAAATTAAATACCTAAAATTGAAGATAGTACCATATGCATGATAATTTATTGTATAAGGTTCTGACTACTTTTCCTTAATGTCATTCAAAGGTAGGGCAAAGTTCTAATTAAATATTTTCCTAATTGGAAAACTAAAATACTTTAGACATGATTTTACCTAAATAAATCATAAATCGGTAAATAGATTATGAGAAATCGTGTTTGCAAACTTTGACGTCTCAGAACATGGTGAGGTAATTTATAAGTTATAATTTATAGCCCTATCCAACAAGTGACGAACTACATTGTGCTTAGTAAAAATGGTCAACTACTGTCAGATACAAAAAAAATGGCAATTGCAAAAGGTTTAACCACTCGAACTCGTGAGCTTGTTTTCAAGACAATACAGCATTGCCAGACATATGTATGACGTATGAGGCGTACCTAACTTATTAAATTGAAGTTAGAAACTTGTAAAATAAATAGAAGCTTCAAAAACTTGATGTTAAGATGAAGCCATACTAAATAACGCAAAATCATAAGTTTTTGTTTTGACAATTTGATCGCTTAGAAGTATAATAGATGTTTCAGTTAAATACTGCATGTAGAACATACCTTGGCTCATAAAAATGTTGGTCATTTCAAGTCTTTTAATAAGCTTAAAAAAAAAATAAAGTATATGGTCTATAAAAAACACTTTCACATCCAAACTCTCCTATTTATAGACCTCTTTTCGGATACGGTTTTATTGTTTAATGTGGCAAATTCAGTTTCTTTTATAATAATCGCAAAAAAATTGAAATTTACACCTGAACTCCACAAAATAAAATACAATATGCTTTTTCGCATTGTTATTTTTGGCATCATGGCGACAATACAGCAGTCGACGAATTTGTATTTTCAAAGTGAACCTTATACCGTCCACCGAAGTACTACTGACTAGCCACACACCCATTTTCTGTCAGTCCTCCCCAGACCGTAGCGGGGAACAGACGTTAGGCTCCGCGTCGCTTGGTTTTGTGAAATCAATTTTAAATTTCCATTTTATTACAATACACAATGCGTAAAATTATTAGGATTAGCTTACTGTTTTGATGAATTGGAGCAAAAAATTATAATATTTGACATGATATTTTTTCAACGCTAAATTCTGAACATTCCTCACAATTCAAATTTTTACAAACGAAATAGTAAAATTTTTGCTAAATACTACCTTTAATAATTAGTCTCGGCTAAATAATTTCCCGACGAATGGATTCGCAGAGTGATTTTAGACCAGACATTCTGATTCCATTGGATTTGTAAGGAGTTCACATGTCGAAATTTTTACTTCGAATAAGACTTATAAGCTAAGATTTCACTTATTAACCCTTTGGAAAAACAAGGTTCCATCTGTTGCTTTATCGTCATGCAATATTAAACTCTAAAGAAGCTTACTATGGATTCCATTATCGTATGACGTTACGGCAACAGATGGAACATTGTTATTCCAAAGGGACGATATCAATCTTATACTTATCATGCATCGAAAATAATTATTCATGATGAAAATAATAACTCAGGATGGAAATTATAATTCACAATGAAAATAATAATTTATTATGAAAACAATAATTCATGATGGAAACAATAATTCATGATGGAAATAATAATTCATGATGAAAATAATAATTCATGATGGAAATTATAATTCACAATGAATATAATAATTCATGATGAAAATAATAATTCGTTATGGAAATTATAAATAACAAAGAAAAATTAATAATAATTCATAATGGAAATAACAATTCATGATGAAAATAATAATACAGGATGGAAATTATAATTCACAATGAAAATAATATTTCACGATGAAAATAATAATTCATGATGGAAATTATAAATAAAAATGAAAATAATAATTCATGATGGAAATAAAAATTCATGATAAAAATAATAATTCAGGATGGAAATAATATTTCACAATGAAAATAAAAATTCATGATGGATATAATAATTCCAAATGAATTGTATAAATTCATGATGAAAATAAAAATTTATGATGAAAATAATAATTCCAAATGAATATTATAATTCATGATGAAAACTAATAATTCATGATGGAAATAATAATTCCAAATAAATATAATAATTCATGATGAAAATAAAAATTTATAATGTAAATAATAATTCCAATGAATATAATAATTCATGATGAAAACTAATAATTCATGATGGAAATAAAAAATCCAAATTTATAATATTCATGATGAAAATAAAAATTCACGATGAAAATAAAAATTCACAATGAAAATAATAATTCTTGACGAAAATAATAATTATTGATGAAAATAATAAATAAAAGAACACAAATAAAAATTCTACACATTTATTAATGATAAAAGGAACACAACATAAAAAAGAAAATGACAAAAACGTTTAACATCGGTGTAATAAATAATACAAACTAATTAACAGAAATGAAATAAAGAAAATCTTAAACTATTGTGCCAACTACAAACTTCATTATTGGTCGACCTTTTACAGAATTAATTTAATAATATCTGGTAATTATTGATGACAAAAATATTAATGAACGAAAGTGGAAAAACATTCTAGCAAACAACGTAGAGTTCACATTCAACGGTGACCCGACAATTGATTTACGACAGTTGCCCCCCCGAAAATATAATCGTTATAAAAGTACAAATTTTTGTGCATTATTTATCAATTTTAAACCTAAAACCCATTTCAAAGATACCTTATATGGATATCAAACAAATTTATTTACTCTGTCGATATTTTGGACTTGTACGCTGATATGTACAGTACGTATATAGATTGTTAATATTTATTTTAAGATCGGGTATTTATGATGGACTTTTTATATTCCAAATACTTTAAAATGGCTGAGTCATTTATTTACAAAAACTTTTTTAGCTACAACTTGGATTTGAATCAACACTTTTATAAATATTGAGGTACAGCCCGACCCCCACGTTTTGCCTCTAAAGATAGCCTTTACAAGGACAATATTAATAAGAGAAAGAATGTTTTTAATGTTGACACACTTTTTATATCAAAATGTCTATGTCACTAAACAACAACTACGTCGGTACGTAGAGAGGTAACCTCTAACGGCTCGAACATTTACATGCTAATAAGTAATTAAAACCAGTTACATCATTGTTTGAATTCTTGACATAGATCTTTGATGCGTTTGAATGAAAATGTTTTATGCTTTTGTTATTTGGTGGTATAACCCCACTGCACATCCCTTCAGGACACTTTGTGATCTTTTGTGTACATAGGTATACGGTATTTTCCCTAAACCGACTGAATATTGTTTATTAATATGCCAGGGGCCAACTTCCGGGGGATCAACTGTCATGAAATCACTTTCAACATAGGTGGTATTTTTTTAAATGACGTCCCAAATTGGTTACATAACTCAGAAAACCACCTGTGTCACTACGGAAAAAGCAACGAAAAATTCTTATTTAGATACATATCTGTCACCTTCAGAGACATGCTTTTTCGGGTGATAGTATAATTTATAAATTTTTGAGAATTGACTGAATTAATATAAACTTTTTTTAATGTAAATAATTCTCGTCTTTCATAACTTTCAGCAACTCTATGCCAATATTGAGGGTTTCGGTTTTTGTTACGAAATCTTTTTCAAAATGCGAAATTTTTCAACTAATTGTTTTTTCAAGATTATAAGATTGATAAATTATTCTGTTGACCAAATTTTACAAAGATAAATCTTTGTACATTCAATAAAATAAATTATAACAAATAAACAAACACAAAGAAACCCACTTAAAAATAAATAATTAGCACTAAATCACTAAGAAAATAATAAATTAAATTAAATAACAAGATATTCAAAGACTGGCCAAAACAAGGATTTTGAAAATTAAATTTTTCTAAGACTTGTTAATCTAAAACAAATTATATTTATAAAAGCAAACTAAAAAAATATATTATTTAAATAGAAAGAATAAATTATACATTTTTAAATGCTTAATTTTGGTAAATGCCTCAAACTCCTTAATTCTGGTTTTTTTTTTTTTTTTTTTTTTAAATTTATTTAACTCAAAAGCCATGCTTGGCATTTCAAAGTTTCACGATTTCCTTATTTCAGAATCTAAGCCTTGACTAGTTTAGTGGCTAGATCTGAAATAACGGGTTCTCTTTTTATACTTCTGTGCAAGCTAAGAAAATTTTCTTATATTTTCTTCCACCAATTCCAGCGTATTTTTTATTTTATGAAAAATTCAATTATACAACTAAAATAATTTTGCTATGTAAATTTTAATTGGCACCAAAATGTCTAAAAATTGTAAATTTTGACTAATGAATTAAATAAATGCACCCAACGTGAAATAAAAAAAGAAAACGGGGTCAATTATTAATTACTAATTTATAGATGTAATAAAAACAATTTTAAATTAATTATTAAATAAATAGTAAACACAAATTTCAGCAAAGTTATTTAGTAAAAACATTTTAACTAACCTAACCTAACAATACTAAAAATCTCTCGAAATTATTAAGGTACCTACTTACAAAACGTACATTATTAAAACTTTGAATAAATTAATCACTTTTACTAACTTACATTATTAGACTATCAAGAAAAAATGAGGATATTAAAAACAATAAGACAGAAAAAAAATTCAAAAATTAAATTAAGTACAAAGAATAAAACTTAATAAAAGCATGAAATCTAATATAATAATATTATTATTTTTCCAAAGACAATGCAGCGTTGCAGAAGAAATCGTTAAGTCATCATAGAGAATCATTAAATAATCTTTAAAAATTATTCTGCCATTAAAATTCACTAAGAGTCAGAATTACGAGTAACACAGTCGTAAAGTGATCTTATTATTTACATTGAGGAACCATGAATGAAAATGTACAATGAAAAATTACAAACAATGAAAAAATTAGGTAAAAATCATCAGATTATGTGTTTTATTTACAGTGAAAATTCTAAGCGTTGATGTCCCACATTAGCCAAGGTAATTGATATTTTCCAGAGCTTTTTAATATACAAACAGAAAAAAATAAGGAATAAATTAGAAAACATAATTTTTACTGAAAATAATAACAAAACACACTGAAAACATTTGAAAAAAAAAAATTAACACAACCTAAATCATTAAATTCTAAACACATATTTATATAACAATTACAATTATTGTAGGTGATGTACAATAAAAAAAATCAATGCTAAAAAGTGTGATTTACAATTATTTAAAATATAACACAATCATAAAATATTTTATTGTTTGAAAAGAATTGCCTGATTGAATTGAATTAATATTGTTCATTTATATGTTTCTATAAAAAATAAGTGTGAGCGTACGAGTATATAGGTACTCCTTGAATGCTTTGGAATGATTGAAATTGTTCTATGAGATTCATAACAGACATATTTTAAACTATTCTCAAAACCTTTATTTATAGTTTTTTATAGTCTTATCCTAGGATTTCTCTAGATTATATGATTATACTTAGATGATTTACCCTGTGATGATAAATATGGAAAGATGAAATAATGTTTCGTGGTTGATAAATTACATTATTTATTTAATAGTGGAAATTATTTGAACCAAATAATATTGATAGAATTATGATTTCTGATTGTTAAAATTTTAAAATTCAAACAACTCTTTGCCCACTCAAGAGAGATGGTTCTTGATTCATTCTTGAATCATAGATTTTTTTTCATGATTCATTCACTGTTAACTATGAATGTTACGAATATTATCCACTCTCACAAAAAAGCGTTTGGTGAAAAATTTCGTGATAATTTTTCATGATTGATTTACTATTACTTATTATATTATGATGGCTTCTTTACTCATTTCGTCGTTTCATCGATTTGATAGTGTCTTTTTATCACTATTTTAACTTGATTTCTTTACCCACGAAACGTGAGGGTTTCGAATTTGTAAATGAATTCGTAATTATTGATTCAATACACGATGATCCCTGTTTCGTGAATGATGGTAATTGTTTAATGATTGATTCACTACACAATGATTCCTTTACCCACCTCTCTCGTGAATGCTACTTGCGTGGGCCTCTTCTTGCTTGCCACGCTCGTAGCGGCCGCATCAGACCTCGCCGTGTTGTTGGAGCACGCCGTGGAGGGTCGCTGGTGCGCTGGGCGCGAGGGTGTCCACTCGGCGGGCGTGGCGTCGGGGGCCACGCGCGCCACTAGCTGGCGTGGCAGCGGCGCGGGCGAATACGGTGCGTCGGACAGCGTGGCATGCGACGTGACGGACCCGCGTGCTGTGCGTGACGCTGGGGGCCTGGGGTCCCCCGGGGCGCGCCGGAATGTTTCCAGGAGGAGTTGTGTACCGCTAGATCTGAAAAAAAAAATGAGTGTGCATTAGAGCTTTAGACCACACGACTAAAGTAAAACTTCACTAACTTATGAAAGAACACATGACATTGGGGTGACTTACGATCGTGGGGTGACTTACGATCGTGGGGTGACCTACGACCGTGGGGTGACCTACGACTTTGGGGTGACCTACGACCGTGGGGTGACCTACGACCTTGGGGTGACCTACGACCTTGGGGTGACCTACGACCTTGGGGTGACCTATGACATTGGGGTGACCTATGACATTGGGGTGACCTACGACCTTGGGGTGACCTACAACCTTGGGTTGGTATGTACACCTTACCTTAGTTGTGCAGTTTATACGTCTAGCCCGATCACAGTTCGCATCGATCACCGTTCGCACCGATTACCGTTCGCATCACACTTTTCGTAATGCATCACACTTTTCGTAACGCATTCACCAGCTTACCCCCCAAGTCAAGCGTGCGTAATAATAACGAATTTAGTGCGAATCATAAAGCTTTAGCTCAAACGAGAAGAGTAGATACAGCCGTCATCTCCGCCCGCCGCGCCGCGTTGAACCAAATCGCCGGCAATTTCCGCTAAATTGGTTCTCGGAACGGTTCTGCTGAGATTCGAATTGAATTCGCTACCCCGTAATGAAGTTTTTTTTGTTTTATTTGGTAGAATAGAAAAATCAGCCTAATATAAAATACAGACAAACCAACAGAATAATGATAATGACGTCAATTGAAAAATATTCATTTTTGATCGATTGCCTCACTCAAGTCAAATTCCGGGCAGAGATCGGTTTGCAAAACTTTTTAATGAGTAATTGAAAAATACTCAACTGTGCAATGGCGTCTAGTCTATTTTTTTACCGTTCATATTGAAAAATATTGAAATATCATAATCGATGGCATAGTCATAAATTTTCGTAATTTTTTGTAATTTTTTTAGGTTTTGACTACACAAATTAATCAGCAATAAGCAATAACACTTGTATTTTTTTTGCTGGGCTGCACGGCCTTTTATACAAATATTAATTTTGAATTTGAGGCCATAACAACCAACCAAACTGATATCTAGTACTGATATATAATATTTAATTTATTCGTATTAGAAATTACATAATACAGGCCATAAAATATTTCGATTTTTCCCGCTTTTATTGGAAATCTTTGTGAGTAAACGTCGAACCCTTTTAGAAAGGCCTTAATTGAGGTTGGTTGGTCACATAGGTAATAAGAATGTCAGAAGGTCGAATTTCGCATAAAATTTTGGGTACCCGGACACGATTGTTTTTTTGCATTAGCTAGATTAGATAAAAATAATTCTCCCCGGGGCCTATATCATCTTTGGGGATACTGTGTGGAGGATTTTTTAAAGAAGGGAAGTAGAGGAAGTTCTGGGAAGGAAAAATTAGAGGGATGTATCTGTACCTCCCACTGCGGCGCAAGGAAATGTTCCGAGAGAGTCCTGCTGGAGAGGTCAAAAGATCTCCCTCAACCAGTCTCTCCCGATCCGGCTTTCCACGCAGTTTGTGGGCAGATGCATCCGCCGCCAAGATCCGGACAAAAATAACCCGATGAACCCGGGCACACCTGTTAAGTCACCAAACGTAGGGAACCACTTGGGGTGACCTACGGCAGAGGTGTTGGTTATCCAATAAATGGTCGCGGTACCCATATCCGCCTCCCAAATTGAATAAGACAAGAGAAATAAGATATTTTAACGAATCTACTCACTTGATAAGTGTGAGAACTTGGGTCTCCGGCATGGTTACCACGTTGTGCCTATCTACGAAGACGATATAATCTCCAGGGTAGAGACCAGCTCTCTCTGCAGCCCTTCCAGCGTCCACTCGCTCTACGCGAGGAGGTCTGGTCCAGAGAACGGAGAACCCGAACCCTTGGTCTAGCCCTCGGTCGAGTCTGAAAAGAAGAACAAGATCAGTATCGATTGAAGACAGTGACAGAATTGGTAGCAGATCGTATAGAAGAGACAACACACAAACACCAAAGCCATTTCTTCGCAAAGCAAAAGAAAAAAAAACATAACTGTTTTGGTGAGACTCTTGATATGACCTGACAGAAGTATTTGACAAGTGCGTACCTACACCTAAAAGATTGCGTTACAATTACTACGATATTTGGTTAGTAAGCGTTTGTCTACATAACTATACTATACGATAAAAAAAAATAACAGGAAACTTGCCGGAAAAAGTGAGGTAAATAATTTAATGGCGGCCAACGTAAATGGCTTAATATTATATTATGAAAAGGAAACAGAGGTATGTGATGACTAAAGACCGGATTTTATGCATCAAAAACAGCCCAAAGTATGCAATAAAAATAGCTAAAATAAGCGCGAAAATCCATAAAAGGGCCAAAATATGCAACATGAAAAATAATACAGGAAGTCGTATTTTTAAATATTTTTTTTATTTTAGTAAGCTATTAGTTCTCAAGGATAACAATCGAATTTTCAAAAAAAAACAATTAAAAAATGTATTTAACAATGAAATTTACCTTTAAAAACGTATATGACTAAGTACTGTTCTAAATGTTCTTTAGACAAATTGTGTCTATGATCGCTTAATATATTTTTGTAAGCGGAAAGGAGCGTTCTTCGTCTACTGATGTGACTGAACAGAATTTAAATTTGAGTGCGATTTTTGAACTTATTGTGCCGGGCAAAATTTCACCTGCCACGTTGATGAAGCTATCAATTTGGCACAAGGGTTCAAACCCTGGGTTGTTGTTCAATAAGTTTTCAAACTTTTCTTTGAGTTTACTCGGGAATAGCTTTGACAACGAGGAATTTATAAGTCGAATTTTCTTCATAACCTGAATATATTCTTTCACGGACGTACAATGTATGTCTATGGATTCATTCAACGCCAATCCATGAGCTTCAAGCGTTTTTATACTTGCAGGTATGTAGGCGAAATGAGTGCTAATCATAGTTAGTTTTTTTTTATACTAGCATCGTAAAACGTTTCTTTGTACTGGAAAATTGCCAAAGCCTCTACACTATCGAAGTCATTGATTATATCCTTTATGTCACTATGTGAGGCATCTGAACGATAAACGAGATCGAGCGTAAATATTTAAGATCTCAATTTTTTTGCCAAAATATGCAACTGCCGCTGAAAAGGGTCTAAATAATATGCATTTGCAAATTACGGTAATCCGGTCTCTAGTGATGACTGATGACTGACGATCTAGATGAGTGAAAGCTACTAAAAATCGGTAATTCAGGAGATATTTAAAATGGCTTTGTTCAAAGCTGAGTTCCAATTGACTTAGAGTTACGGACGTAGTTCCCAACTTTTGGTTCGATCAATCTGAGTCTCCGATCAGCTAAGTATATCAGGGGTCCTAGCATGGTCGATCGATATAGGTTTTATCAAAAATATCGGTAACTTGTCATCGCTCTCAAGCACGACTGCAGGCTGCTAACGAACCAACAACAGTTCACAACGACCAAGGGTTCCTAATTTATTTAACGTGAACTGTTATTTCTTCGTTTGCGGCCTGCAGTCGAGCTCGGAAGCGATTTCACGTTACCGACATTTTCTATAAAACCTATATCGATTGATTATGCTATAGGGAGCCAGCTAACGAGTAACTCTCGATTCGCCTGTTAGTCCGAGGGTTTTAACCTGATTTGTTGTTTTATATTTTTTTCCTGTTAAGCACTTGTATACTGCTTTCTAACAACGTATGCAGGGACATTGGAGGTCTAGATTCGTTCAAAATAAATAAATGTACGCTCGTTTAACAAAAAAATAAGAATCCTGCGAGAGCCTTGAAGGTGTAACCATCTGTTACTTATACCAGGGCGGGTAAGTGGTGGATTACCTCCATTGGTCCAATGTTGAGCCAAAATGTCGGCTTAACAGTTGAGCAGTAGGATTGGGAACAACGGCCGTAAGACTAAGAATAAGATTGCTTTTAAGGATCTAAAATAACTTGAGACAATGTGGAAGTCTTACGTTCAAAACTAGACGTTTTGGTTTGGAAACCTTGTGGTGGTGAACTTACCTTCTGGTGGTGGTGAACGGAGTTCTCCCTGATCGTCCTCCTGCAGAGGCTTTCCTCTGTACGGCGGCAGGGGCTGCGTCAGGACCCTCCAACGGGTCTAGTTCCAGGTATCTTAGGAAAAGGTGATCGTCTGCCTCTCGTTGCTGAAGGGCTAGGCGGGCGGCCAGCGCAGTACCTGAAAAGAAAGGATGGCTTAAAATTGGGCTTGATTTATGGAAGATGTTATACAGTGGAAGCCCTGCATGTTTTGACCTTTTTTAATATGGCTGTGGAACGATTAGGGGCCTCTATGTTTCCTCCCTCCTACAACATGGGTCTCTTCAAGACCCATGTTCACTCCTTCCTTTACTCAAAAAGACCCTCCACACAGCATCTTCAAAGATGACATAGGCCCCGAGGGAAATCATGTTCTTCAGGGCATCCTGCGTTCTTGCGATTAATGTGCAGTTTTTTTAATAATCGTTTTTTTTATTTTATTTTGATACAACATTTTTTCATAGTACAATCTAATAATGTTGGCCTCATTGGGTGGTTTACTCAAGCCGAGGCCCCCACGACATTACATACTCATTGTCTAAAATGATAGATTTATTTAAAGAGAACACGGCGACGTAAAATAATTAAATTTAATGGAAAAACGTTACACGAAACACATCGTGCAATACTCGAATTTAATCATTGATAAAAATGATAATATTAACAAATTATATTAAACATAAAACACAAAAGGAACCTAAAATGAAAAGGTAATGGTAGCAACTAGGGATCGAACCCAAAACCAGGACACTACCAATAGAATATTTAGAAAAACGCTGACTGGAATGCATCTGTGACGTTTATATACATTTTAAGTACCTACTTATTTAGATAGCAATTTTAAAAATTAGTAGCTCAGTGATATAGTGTTGTCCCTTAACAGAATTCCTGCATTTTTTCCCTAGTCGCCACCGTTACCCTTTTTAATTTCTGTCTTTTTTGTGTCACGTTTCGTTCAGATTTATTAATAATGCATCAACTTATTCTCCAATAATTCTTTAAATTAAGTGGTTCCTTGGAAGAATGTTCGCCAGGGTTGAAAAGGCTGAAGATAAGGGACATAACATTGACGGAGTGATTACCGGAAAATCAATCAAAGGAAGGTTGAATGCGGTAGCCACCAACAAAAATATGCCAAAGCATGCGAGCAGTCCAATATAAAGATCTGTTACTAAAGTTTAAAAAAAGTTTCTCGCAGTGCGCACGTTTCTATATTAAAAGAATGTCTATATTCGAAAATTAGAATTTATAAAATAATACTAGAAAGCTTATGCGGTTTTAACCCCTCAGGCTAATATGTTCGCTTTTCGGAACAACTCATTTAGGTCTCATAGAAATTGTTGTGCCTCCCTTGCTATTATTGTGATAAATACGATATTGGAAAGAGAAAACACCACGCTAAATATTCAAATATAAAAGTTAACTATAAAATAATTAATATCTAAACCTTTATAAAACCCAAGTTTCCGACCTCAATTTGAAAAAAAATGATACTACGTGATTTTTTTATACATTATTTTTATACGAAACGACGAAAAAGTGAGGGTGTGGTAACGTTTATAATACATTTGCCTAATAAAATATGAGTGTAATTTTTTTTTTTTTTTACAATTAATTTGAGTTAATAAAACCGTAATGTCAGCCATTTTTAAAACTTTTAAAGTTTGCGTTCAAAATTTTTATACATAAAAATTAACCACTGGAGCGCTTTTTGCCGTAATATGGCACTATTTAAAATACCTCAGATTGTTTTGCTGCCAGTTTTAGGATAATTTTCCCTAGATGCATTTGTACATAATTTGAATTATTAAGTTAAGCTATGATTTTTTTTATGTGGGCGGAAAATATTCAAAATGATCACCAAAAAATCACGAGCAATAATCCGAAGAATTTTTTTAAAATTGGTCTCTCGCTCGAGTGGTTAATATGGTTATTTATATCTAATATTAAAATTTTAATGCGTATTTTATCGCATTTCAAAGACAGTTTCTAGTTTTCGGATACGTTTACAAATATTCCATATGTATGGATTTTATTGGAAAGCGGAAATATTTTGACCTACTGAGAAAATATGGTCTAGGTCTGAGGGGTTAATGCAATCTCCCTTCCAAAACGCGTCATTTATTGACACTTTCTTTCTCTCAGATTAACCAGAACAACATCATCAAAAATTGAAACTCAGCCCATTACCTAAATTCAAAGCAATTACCAACTGTGGGTTTATTGAATTTTGAAACACACCACCTGAAAAACATCATTCACGCAAATTGGCACAGCCCACCAGAGAGTTATTAATTCACATTGAAATTAAAATAAAACCACCCGCAGGGAATTTCTCTCCCTGCGCAAAGCATTAAAACGAATCTGAACAGTTGGTAGAAGAGACAGCCTTTGGACCTAAGCCAAAACGAAAAGTGGAGTTGGGAGGTCAATTCTCACCCGAATGTTGGAGATAATTTTCACGTTCCTATGTAAATCTCGTATGCAGAGAAAGTTTTTTCTGATGCAGATGTTTTAGTGAGCATGTGAGTAAAATCTGTTATATTTTTAAAACCAATGGAGCGATTATGCGAAATAAATTAATTTGCCTCGATTGCTGGAGATTTCCCAGAAGGCCATTATTTAACTTTTTCGCCAACAACAAAAAAATCATACCTTCGAATTTTAACATGGAGACTTAAAAACTTATTACAGTGCATTATAGCCAATGAATTAACCTATATTTTATCGTTTATCTCATACATATTTGTAGGGTTTATAAAAAAAATCGTAAAGTTTATAATCGCGCAAATCCTGGGTGTTTTTTACTTGAAACTGCCGTGAGGGATACTTATTCGGATCAACATAAAATATTATCGGTTTCTGTATGTTGTCTGTGGTATACTTGATAATGAGAGGTACATATCTTTGGAAAAAGGACTTAATTTTATCCGTAAACAGCTGTTAAAAAAATCGCAAGGAAAAAAATATGTTTAACATTGTTCTAAAATAGTCTACGAAGTTCAGATTTGCGACATCACTGGATTCGTGTTAAAATAAACGGCTGGCCAAGGAAATGTTTTAAAATTTTAAATAATTACAATAAATGTTTGACGAATGGTAGGAAAATATGATACATTTTTGGACCGAAATCAATCGCAGAAAAATAAAAGTGTTCCATTTTTCGACCGAAATAGCTCCAGTGGGTATCTAAGTGAATTTAATTTTTGTTTTCTTGACTGGATGAATAAATGTACGAAAGACGCGGAATCTCGGAAGAGGAAATTAACCCACACCCCGGAATCCGATCGAGCTGAAATTCGGCAGATAGGTTCGTTTTCTATGATAATGCATTCCATTTTGGTGGCAATCACGCTCAAACACGTCATTATAAATGCATTTTTCTTAAAATCATTTTTTTTTTTTTTTAAATGTCGGTTTTAAAAATGGGAACTTGTCAATGTTCGTTGCGCGGTTGATTCCAATCACAAGGAAGGAAGGTGCAAAACTCTGTCAAAAGAATTTTTTAAAAGTTTTATTAGACATTTTAATAGTTGTATTGTGGTAAAATAGATTTTTTTTACTAGTCGATTTTTTAAACTAAACCTTTAATCATTTTTCAGCCTCAGTTGTTGACTATTATCACCTTAAATTATTGTAAACTTGTGATTATCTAACAGTTCAAATTTATTCATGATTTGATTGCGAAAATAATTTTCTGGAATTTTTACTCCCATCGAAAAATTTATAGCAGCGTAGAACCAAATGGAAAGAGGAAATCATCGATCGATTCTCGTTACGGTAGAAAGGTAGTAAACCTGATTAGAGTGATTAGGATGTTAAATTCTTATTCACAATTTTGATTTTATTGTTATAAACCAGACCAAAAGATTTAAAGTTTTATTTCAAGTTCGTAAAAGGGAATTAGTACGAAATGTGAAAAATATGAATTATTATATATTTCAAAAATTGTCGGAAGGCACGAACATTTGTCGTAAAGCTGTCAATTATATTTGTTTTCTAGAGCTGTTTAATATCGAGCATGTAAATATGTGTTTCAACGTTTGATTTATTTTCGAAAAAGCCTTGACATAAACGAAATGCTCATTTTCGTTAGTATTTTGAAATTATTTAATTAATATTAGAACAATTAAAATAAAATTCTTTTAAAATTATACCCAAGCCATTACGTGAAGTTATTCCGGTACCTATCTAGATATTGATCTTGTATAACCATAAAAAACATTTAGTCTTATTTCCAGTCCATTAATAGTCTCTATATTTGAGTACTTTATGAAATCCCTAGGGTCAATAACTTTTCAGAAATGAGGTCAAACGTGAATTTATGGAGGTTATTAGAGGCTTTAATGGGAATACCATCATGGTTTCAGTTAAAGGATTTGGAATGATGCGTTTCATATAAAGACAAGCATGCTGGTGACATGCTGAAAAGAAGATAACCAGCAAGCATGAGCACGCTCCTAGGAGCATGGCGAATTAAAAGTATCTTAGTAGCAATCTTTCAAGGTGAATCATAATATGGCGGCTTGCATGAATACATGAGTGCACGCCGAATGATAAAAATGGTAGTGATAAGCTTGTAAGAAGACGGATAATGAATGCCGAATGAAAAGCATGCTAGTTTCAGACTGTATAGTTGAAGCATAATATAACACCACAAGTGAACGCGCACGTGCGCTTGCCGTATGATAAGCTTGCTTGTGATAAGAAGTACCTATGACATACAAGCATTCGCAAGTACATATTTAAAGACAAGCATACTTCTGATTAGCTGAAAATAAGAAGATAAACATACAAGCATCCACAAGCGCATGCCGAATGACAAGCGTGCAAGTGACAATTTGGAACAAAGAAATATATTATATAAGCCGTATGATAAGCTTGTTTGTAATAAGAAGTATGACATGCAAGCATCCGCAAGTGCGTATTGAATTACAAGCATACTTCTGATAAGCTAAAAACAAAAATTTTAACAAAACTAAAAACGACTTAAAGAAATGCACTAAAAAGTAAAAAAAATAATTTCGTACGATTGTTATTTTTGGAGTCGGTGTCAGCCAAGGTAACTACATACGTAGGTAGTTAAAGGTGAGATGTGGAGATCTTGGCTGACACCGACTCCAAAAATAACAATCGTACGAAATTATTTTTTTACTTTTTAGTGCATTTTTTTAAGTCGTTTTTTGTTTCGTTAAAATTTTTTGTTTATTTTTTGATTTTTAGTGACGATCATGCGTAAAGAAGTTTTACTTCAAAAAAAGAATTATCGAAATCTGTTGGCGTAATATTGAATTATTCGTCCATTTGTCGCGCACATACTTATTGCAAATTTAAGACATATATGGTTTTCTCATGGATCCCATTGTCAGAACTGGACCAAATTAAAATGGGACCACACCAGCAATATATAATAAATGGGGAAGCACCAGCTTTCTAATAAAAAAAGAATCATCAATATCGGTTCACCTAATCGAAAGTTCTGAGGTAACAAACATTAAAAAAAAAATACCGTCGAATTGATAACCTCATCCTTTTCGAAGTCGTTTAAAAATAAGAAGTACCTATAACATACAAGCATTCACCATGGGCGCCCGCAGGGAGGGGCAAGGGGGGAACTTGCCCCCCCCTGAATTGATTGAAAATAGTCAAATTATGTTACTTTTATTTTAAATCACTTTGTGTTAGCATAAAGAAAGTGTGCCCTTCATTACTTCAGTGTCCTGTCCGTTCGTTCACCATACAAGTATGCTACAGTAAATTAAAATTACATTAAAACATTACTAAAAATATTTTGCCACCCCATGGCATTCATAAGCGCATGCTGAATGGCAAGCGTGCTACTGACAATTTGGAAAGAAGAAGTATAAAATACACACGTGTCGATTATCAAGCATGCTAGTGGTAAGATCGTAAGAAGTCGCACAACATACCAGCATCCATCTGGTCGAGCTGAAGGGCCGGAGCGGCGGCCGGCGCGGCCATGGCGGTTGCGGTGCGGGTGCGGCGCGGCCGGGCCGCATGCAGCCGGAACGGGCCCACGAGCGCACGCCTAAGCGCATGCCGCACCGGGAATGACATGCATCCTAGAAACTCGCTGCGTCTGCAATTAAGAAAGTACAAAATTAGTTTAGGAAATAGCAAAAAAAAAATTTTAAAAATGTGATCCGAGGGAGGAAAGAACTAGGGATTCTATAGCTCTAGAAGCAAGAAGCATATAAAACAGCATGTGTTATTAAGCTTGAATTCGACCTAACAGAAGAGTGAGAAGATATGCTCTATTCGTAAATAATTTTCCAGGACTGGGGGGAAATGTTATGTTAATGCGTTCTTGCAAAGGTCTCGTGAAATGGTGGCTGATCGAACATATTTTTTTTATTTATTAATCTTTGAGAAATCAACAGTTGAATTTCGTAATTTTAGACAAAAAATACAACCAATTACATATTTCATCCCTGCAACAAATTATTAAAATGAAGAGAATTAGAAGAGTTTTTTATAATATAATAAGGAGACAGGTTGAACATAAAATAAATTACATTCATAAGAGACTTATATAAACCACTAAATAAAAGTTACTAACGACATTCCGCCAGAAAAAACACTCTTTTATTGACTTTTTATATTTGTTTAGCTCGCAATTGAAAATGTTCACTTTTGAGAATATTTATTTAATTTTATAAGAAAAACTTTCTTTTTATAACTTTTCGAAGGTTATTCCCATCAGTGAAATATATCATATTAGAATAAGTTAACAATAATAATCAAAACGAAAAAAAAAGAGAACAAGACACAGAAAAACAGAAAAAAGACAATGAAAAAAGTAAAAATAAGTCCCAGTTGCGACCATTGCCTTTTTTCTGTTTTTCTGTGTCATGTTCTCTTTCATATTTTCGTTTAGATTATTATTGTTAACTTATTCTAATATGAAATATTTTTTTATTTATTTACGGACAAATAGTCCATTAACAATACAACAATAACACGAATTAAGAGAGATGACAATGAAAGGAGAGTACATATGGATGGAGAGCATTGACAAAATAAATATATTATAAAATAACATATAGAAGATAACTACAATTAGCTTGAATATGGATATAAAAAGACTTTAAAAAATCACATTCCGTATCGACTGCCGAAAGTCATTTACGTTTACACCAAAAAATTCAATGCTTTGGTTTGCGTTGACAAGTCTAGACATTCTGGATAATGGAGAATGATATCCATAATTAGTAGAATGTTGATTGAGGAACAGAAATTCATTATTTCGTAGTCTACGGGAAGGGATGTTGAACTGGATGAGTTGTAACATGTTATTGTAGTAATAATTGGTGGTCGAGGGGCAAGACTCTCGACTAGCAATCCAAAGGTGGCGCGTTCAAATTTTATTTGATTGAATTGAGTTATTTCACTATTTAATTTTAAAAAATTATATCCATGTTTCATAATGAAAGATTAGATCTCGTCATCACCCTGGTGTAAGATCATCATTCAGAATTGAAACGTTGCTTGAAATGGCTTTAGCCGTGTTTGGTGACCAGATCTGAATAGCCAGGTACTTCCCCAGATTCTTCTTCGCCATCTCCTTCCCCTCCCCATTACCACCATCCTCACAAAATACCCCAATTGGGGATGCCATAATCGCCCTGGCTGCAGACGGGATCAGTTAGGACTCTTTGTGGTAGTTACATAAGCAAAAAAAAAACTAAAAATATCTTGTCTCTGTTTGTTTTTCAAGGCATGGATCCTGCCATTTCTCTACACATATTTTTATGCGTCATTTTACTTTGATTGTTCAAAAAACAATGGATCAAGAAATTCCTTACAAATTTTCATCGATGAAAAACAACTCAGCGATAAAACTGACATATAATAACATCGGCGTTAATGTCTCCAGAAATAGATTATAGACGAAAATAAGCGTAAGAATAATTTATTAGTTCGATAAAAGATAGGTTTAACTGTCCAAGAAACTGAACAGTTGCGTGGCAAACACTGTAAAAAGCTGATATTAAGTCTTGTGATTAATACACTATCGGAATCTATACTCTATCGTTGTACTGAACAGGGTGTCCGGTAAAAGTGAAATGTACAGCTTTACGATATCGGATCGATAGGCGTAACTACCGATGTGTTTATAACGTTTTACCGAGCACGGCCGCACTGTTGATAGCTGAACTGATATTAACAGGGAATAGATAATAATTCGAAATACGATGGCATCACTGACGGATCTGCCAATGACTTCCTTAAAATTAATACTACTAATAAATTGACAATCGAATCCTTCGAATGACTTCGAATTGAAAAACTGAATTTATATATATTGGCGCTTCGCACGTACTTTTGATACTAAACGGCTAAACGGGGGGTTAATTAGTTGAGGGGGTCTTTAGTCGTATTTCAATTATTCTAACATCGAATGAAATAAATTGATTGCGTCTCATAGTCTTTAATTATTTTAGTCTATGGATCGCATATATTTCTTTCAATTTTAAGAATTTCGTTAGTTCACCTCTATTAATTGATAAGCAAGTTATTTTCCATAGCCGACGACATTTTATCATATTTTTAAAATAAAATAATTAATATAATTAATTTTAAAGTACTCCTAAATAATTGCTCAAGTTGCCTCCAAAATCATAATTGCCTATATCTTATAATTTAATGCTTAAAAAAATTAAATAGATCACATCCGTACTAGATATTTGACACATCTTTAGATTAAAAAAATATTTTTCATTTTGGTTGGGTATTTTGATCTCAAATTTACAATTAAGATTTGATTGAAACTGGTCGAAGGCTCCAAAGATTAAGATGGGCCGGACATGTGCACCGAATGCCAAGCACACGAGTACCGAAGAAGGTTCTGACAGGACACCCGGGAGGTAAACGAAAGGCGGGCAGACCTAGACTGAGATGGGAGGATGATGTCAGGAAGGATGCAAGAGGATTACTCCATGTTGCAGATTGGAAGACGACGGCCGAGGACAGAGGGCGGTGGAGGCTTATTTTGAAGGAGGCCAAGACTCGAAATGGGCTGTAGCGCCATTGAAGAAGAAGAAGAAACTGGTCGAAAGGGGCCGCCTGAAAGTAGCCATAATCTTATGATATTTTGGTCGTAGCCATAATCTCATGAGTTGGCCTATCAGCCCTTCAAGGGATATCGTAGACATTTGAGACACCCTGTATACATTGTCGAGTAGTTTATGCATAATATTAGTCTAATTTTCATTAAAACTTCCACTAATTGCTCCATAGTTCGATAAAAAATAAAATATTACGTAAATTAATTTGCTAAGTAAATGTGTTGATTTTTCAATCTAAATTAGCAAATAAAGTACCTACGCCATTTTCAGGTCTGCGGGTTGACTTACTTGTTTGGTATTCAATAGATTAAAGATAAGGCTTTTTAATTTTCCAAACTTTAGCTGACCTTTGGACCTAATCAGGTCAACTTGTGGCCGGCACGCGACTTTCCATCAATAAACACGATTCGATCTATATTGATGAAATTTCTAAAGTATTCAATGTAAGTACCTTGAATTCAGGGATGTTCTTAGAATATTACGTAAGGTTTAAACCGTTAATACATATAAAAATATCCACAAAAAATATCTACTAAAACCTAACCTAACCTAACAAAAAAATAGGACAGGAATAATAATAATATGTTAAGCAATAATTTTAAGCCTGAAACACTCATCTACACTAAAAAAAATCTCCGGAGAAAAGATACATGCCGCCGACAGGAATCGAATCCGCGTCCTTCTGATATCCGGTCAAATGCTCTACCACTGAGCTACGTCGGCTTATCTCCTATCCGCCAAACAATTCAATGTATATTAGTGTTTCATTCAACAATTACTGCTTATTACAATTTTCGCGGGTTCGAGTCCCGTCGGCGGCATGTATCTTTTCAATGTAGATGAGTGTTTCAGGCTAATAATTATTGCTTATAATAAAAATTGTTACCTTTTGTGCTATGCATAAAAATCTTGTCTTAAACATTAGTTTATCAATTTTAAAAAAAATAATAATATTTAATAATGAAACTCAATCGAAAACGTGGAGACAGAAAAATCAGAAAAAGATATTGGCACCTCTGGGACTTGAACCCAGGACCCTTTGCTTACATGACAAGTGCTCTACCAACCGAGCTAAGGTGTTTCGATTGAGTTTCGCTAAAATTGTCTTCATTTAATTAAATATTATAATTTGAGGTTTTACTTATAAAGTTAAATATAAATAATAAAAATAATCCTTAGAACAGGCAATCTGCCTAGCTAAGAACTAATATAGACGTATAAGATAAATAACACTTGGACACATTTTTTATATTTACAGTTATTTTTAAATACTATTAGGTATTATGTTATTTTTGCTGTATAAATGTATCTAATGTAATAAATAATATATAAATAATTCAGACATCCTGTAAAGTTAGGTTAGGTTAGGTTAAGTTTTAGTGGATATTTTTTTGGGGGATGTTTTGTCTGTAGGATATTTTGGCGGGATGTTTTGTCGCGGGATGTAAGCGCTTAGAACTCATAAAATACTGTGCTATTTCTGACACAATCTAAAGAATATAATTTTCATATATCTTTCAATATCATATTGAAAGACCTTAATAACTAATTAATCGGAAACGTTTCTAGACGTGGTTGGTGACTAGATCTGATAAGCCAGGTACATCCCCAACATCCTCTAAACATACCCCTTCTTTTTTTACATTAACTCCACACAAGACGCCCTGTAATAATTTCCCACAGGTCCAAGTCATCTTTGGGGGTGCTGTGTGGAGGGTTTTTTTGTGAAAATTCTATTAGAGGTCTATGGGAGGAAACAGATATATATTTTCGTTTTCTTTATACGTGTGAGGGAGATGTATGATAATGATTATATGTTTCCTTTGGGGGGGTGCAGACATACGTTCACCGTTTGTCTCATTTTCGAATGTTATTATTTAGTGTGTAAGAAAGAGTTGCAACATTATAATAGGTTAAACAAAAACAAAACCATCAGCACTTTGACATTTGACGTTTTTGAATTTTTGGAATTGACTCAAACTTCAATATTATCGTTGTAACTATATTCCATACTTTAAAAAATATCATCACGGCTAGTAGTATTGTAGGGGTCTACGGAGACGTCACGGTGCGGTGTGTGAGAGAGATGCAAATAAATTATTACTTTTTTCCTTTGGAGGAAACAGACCTACGTACATTATGTAGGTATCTCTTCTTTTGAGAGAGCTTAAGCATTATTGTGTTAAGGAACGTATGTTTATTGCCTTTTTGATGCCGTCACGGTTCCGTTACGGTGAATCCTCACGGTAATTATTATAAAAGCGTCTAATGGTAGCAAAAATTTACGTTACTCTTTGTATGCATGCGAAATGTGATCGATTATGTAATTACTATCCCTAACCGATTAAATAACACGCGAGAATGATTTTAGTTTAGAAGAGAAATTTTATTCATAGGAGGATGAAAATATGATGAGATTATACAACATAAATAAATTCTTTGGCTTCATTTTAATAATAGACAGAGCACTCTAGGAAATATTGTTTTTCTTTTGCCATTGTGTTCTTGTATTGATTATTGATAAAGGATTTGTAAGCCTTTTTATCCAAGCAAGTATCAAAAGCAATGATAAAGAGTATGAAAGATCTGATTTTCTTTGCCAAATAATTTTTGTAAGCCGGCTCGTTTTATTAACTTAATAGGATCAATGTGAGTTGTCCTTAACCACTGGAGCATTCCTCTATTACAGAGTTTCTTAACCAAGGAGGTCCGCGAATACATGTATGGGGGTCCGCAGACTCATCTTTGGACCATTTAACAATAATAAATAAATGCTACCAAAAGTCTCGTAATCACTACGTGTCTTCGTTTCGGATTATTTTCCAGTACCCGACCCAATTAAAAATTGGATATTAGACCCTTTCAATACAGATGTTACTGATATTAATGGCTTGACAACGGCACAGGAAAACCAATTAATAGAAAATCTTGTGATTCAGCTTTGAAACGTAATTTCAAAGAAGCCTCTTTAACAAGTTTTTGGGTGAACGTAAAGGAAGATTATAAGTAAATACCAGAAGAAATACTGAAACATTTTCTGCTTTTCTTAACCATATTCATACCTCTGTGAAAAGGCATTCTCTGCTCTTATTTATACTTAAAACAAGCACAGAAACAGATTACAAGTGGAATCCGATTTGAACTTTATACGAGTAGCAACATCAACCCGAATATCACTAATTTATTTACAAAAAACACTTCGCATTAATTAACCGTTAATTAATGTGAATGTTGGTGTTGCTGTTGTACGTTACTTATGAATGTATTTTTATAAAAAAAAGTTTTTTTTTTGTTTTTGTAGTACGGTTTACGATGCAAATTGATATTAGCAACTAAGCAAATTTCATGACGCCAGTGCTCACCATTCGAAAGATATTCTGATTTACAGTTAAAATATAGTAACTTGTGTATCCTATATCGGCGGGTTTATGACGCTCATAACTACATAAATATTTATTTTCAGGCCGTGATTATCGGAAAATTGTTGAAAAAACAACCGTCGAAAGTTTTTCTTCTCGTGAGCATTATTCAGAGAAATTCTGGGATAAATAACACGAAGAATTCTAGAAATATAGAGCCGAAATAATGGATAGGGTTGTAGGAGGGAGAACGAGGATGGAATGGGGTATATGGATGGGAGATGCGTGGCGCCAGTGTAAAAGAAATGGGAGAAGAAGCGAGTGAAATAGTAAGGAACCTTCTCCCCTAGGATGAATAGATTCAAATTTGTCTAGAAAAGGGGTCTGACTGAGCGGCCTTGTGGTACGCCGTAAGTATTCGTTTGGCTGCTGAATTTACGTGATTTTGTTGCAGAATTTTGTCTGTCTATGAAACGAATAGATGCTTATAAAGAAGATAGTTTTTCAAATAAATCTGATTTAGGTGGACTGACAAGTAAATTAAAACATGCAAAAAGTATTTATGTCGATTTGTTGCCACAAGGTTTTAGGTGGGGTGCTTAAAACGTACGAGAGTGCTGGTAAATATGTTTTTAAAAGTTACCACGAAATACGAGTCGCAATAACAGATAATATGAATAAATAGACAAAATGTGGGTGAAACTAGGAATATATAGTCAGTGTTGTGTGACGTTTTTAACTATGAAATTGGAAATTGTGCAGTAAGTCAATATAAAATCATTTATTTATTTTTCGTTAAGAGTGCTTCCAAGTATAGGTAGTATAACTTAAACATGAGAAATAGTTTTGTACGCGAAGAAGAAATAATATAAACAAAATTACAAAAAATAAAAACACACATGGTTAAAAAAAATTCAAGAAACATTTTTTTTAAATACAGTGAACAGATTAAGGTTTAAAAGGGGACTGCCAAATTCTTAAGGATTGGAGTAAGTTTTTAGTATTATTAACATTTCAATATCACCAAGTATTGGTTTTAAATAGCGTGAAATCGCTATCGGGGAATGAAACATAGGTACTGATGTAGATGTAATTTATATTGGTATTGTTGATTTTTGTTATATTTTTTATTAAGTGTTTTTCACTCGCTTTTTTCGTTCGTCATTAAATAATATCTTAACAAATCTCATATTTAAAAATCGACTAAGCTATTCTGAACAATGTAGGCTTTTAATGAAGATAATGGATTCTTTTGAATTCTGGAGCCCGCGGAGGCTTTTGTGGGCTCTATTGAGAAAGGGTTGTATAAAGGTACCTCGCGAAGGTTGTATTGGGGCACCTGCTATTCAAATCTAGCCGCTATTATGGAGAATGAACGTGCTGAATGGAGGGTGTCATTGCAATTTCAAATGCTGGCTTACAAGGCGATACAGATATTCTGGATAGCGGTCTCCTCACAAAAACTTAGTGGTTTAACAAAGTATTTGCTTAAAATCACAATACATTACGTTCTTGTACTATAACCATGACATACTCAACTATTTAAGAACTTCTTCCATCTCTTTTAACGCCAACATGACTTGGCACAAATTTCTTACGAATACAGAAAATAGATCGATCTTTTATAAGTTTCATACATTGAAATAAAATTGACGGAAGATTGATTGGTGCCATAGATTACAGAAACAAAGTATATGATTACTAGTGAAATTTTATTACCCATCGATTAACAGTAGATCTATCAACAGCATCGTCACCATAAACATCCTTTAAATGGCGATGAATCACAGGAGGAGTCATTTTTTCAGCAGTTAAAAATTCGATAACAGCATGCTGTTTACCTTGCGTTGACATAACACTAAAACACGTCTCCAGACTTCCGCTTCTGAAAATACACTGAATGAATTCAACGACCTCAAACTTGCACGTACGTATAGAGGAGGAATGTCACTTCCATATTCCACCTAGCGCATTTCTGAAGGTCATTTTGTTCGAGCTGTACAAGCATGTATGCATTACTTTTCAGCCTACGCTCGTAGAATGAAACCGCGCGCACTAAGGTGTAACTAACATCGTTCTCCCAGACTACTGCAAATAGCATCTTCGCACAGGTTTGTTTCTACATCAAATGCATAACTTTCTTTGGCTTAACCGCGTTGATAGTCCATGCAGTTTGTTCGTAGCTCGGCGACAGTCGGCATGATTCCACGCCATATCTGCCTTTGTGTCTATTTTCTATCTTGCTGACGACGGAGAGATCTGCCGACTGTTGTCATATTTTTGTAGAATTAAAGTTACCTAATTCTGGATTGAAATTCATTTACTTTAGATGTCCAACTCCTAATTTATTTTCAATGGTAGCGGGTGTTTGGAGAAAGTATGCCAAAGAAATCGATAACCTAGTTTCAGTTTGACCAAACGCCTTCGCTTCTTGGTCGAAATGCATTATCGATGCTTGATTCATCACCGACAAAAATCAATCGATCCTTCAATTAAATAACTTATTTATTGCTATTTCAGACCGCTTTTACATTTCAAAACGGAGCTAATGAAAAATATGCCCAATGAATGTTACCAAATTTTTACTCACTGAGCGTTAACTGCCATCAAAACAGATTTCAATTTTAGTTAAAGAAAAACGCTGAAAATGAAATGCAATGAGACACTGTCATATTATTCAAGAAACCAAAATTTGTCAATTCTTTTTCATGCTTTGACTTGACATTTACTCGTATTACGATCTAAGGTTGGGCTGTTAAACAGAAATTAAAATATAATAACATTGCCATCATATCAGCAAAATATTTTTTTGATATTTGAAAGAGTCAACAAGAAGAGCAGAATTCTAAATCTAGATGAACGATCGTTTTGATTGTCACGTCATGATAAATGGCATTACCTTATAAAATATAAACTCACTTAGAGTTGAATTGAGAGCACTATTTGAGAGTTGAATTGAAGTTTGTTCGGTATACTAATTAGACCCTACACACAGAGTTATTTCTGATGGGAATTTTAACACAGAAAAATAGCCGTGGTAAAGTTTACGAATAGCCGGCCAAAGATTTGCATTGAAGTGAATTATCCATAAATGCATAAATATTAAACAAGACAAGGTTGGCTTATTTATTTACCACGAGATTATTAGAGAAAACTGTTAGTTGCGAGGGAACAAGTAACAGTTTTATTTCAGCTTAATGCCCAGGCGATAAAAGAGGTTTACATTTGTGTCACATGTACATTTGTACATGAAATTTAAATGTAATAACATTACCATCAAATGGCCGATCAGCAAAATTATTTTTTTGACATTTGAAACGTCCCGTTTCAGCTTTTGTACAATATCTGATATGTATAAAAGCACACCTGACATATTGTCAGTCTTTTCAACTGATCAAAATTTGATAGAAAAGTAAAACGGACCTAATATATGCCACTTTTGTCTTTCTACAATTTTCTTAGTGCAAAAATGGAATTGTTTTTCTTTTGTCCATTTGACAAAAGTTTTAAGTTATTTGAACTAATAATGTACCATTTCAAACGCTACTTTTTTTCACATTGTTTGACCGTATACATCTAAGAAAGTCTTCAATATTTTAATATGTATGAGGCTTTCTTGAACATTTTTCGTAACACATTTTGCCTAATTCGTCTGCCAAAATCTTTTCTTTGTATCTCTATGTTTTTATAAACTGTGTTTACTTTATTCAAGATAACGCCGTAGAGAAATTCTTGGCAGGGAAGAGCATAAGTAATAATACTCGTATATAAAGCCTTCTAGATTGTAGAAATCACAAATATAATACAAGTTATTTATTCTTGATTTGGTACATTCGGTTGCTATCGCTAATCAAACTGAATGACCGAAAAGGTTTGGAACAATCGCAAAACCTCTGTGTCATCAACGCAGTTGAGCGTAATTTTTATTCAGCGTTGCAGAAATTTGAGTGACCTAGTTGAATGGTTTAATCACTGCGTTGCGTTTTATTATCAATGGTAGTTTTTTCCGGGCAAAAATAGAAGCAATTTCTAAAAAAAATGGTTTAATAGATATGGGTTTAATAGATTTCGCTAGGTCTTTCACTATTATTTATTTATTGGTAAAACCGGACGTTTAAGTTTGTCTATTTGCTGTATTTCCTCCAAATGCTTATATGCAAATATCTTCAACATAAGGCCAGTTGAGTATGGTGTGACATGGATGTTCTTAACTTGAAGTATTTACTTGATACCACGTGACCAACGTCTAATAACCTAGAGTGGTGGACTATTAATTCGGTAGTGATATGGCAAAGGATTGTACCTGTTGTTGATACAGTTTCACATGTTAGCTAAAACAAATTTTAGAAATCGGTTAGACACTTAAGTTAGGGTATTAATAAAGTAAATTTTATGACTCTTATATAAAAAGATGCGTAAATAACATCCTTATATTGTTGTTCTATTTCTCAATAATAAAGTTTTTTTATGTTGCTAGTGTTTATTAAAATGCTAGCTGGGGTACCCGGCTTCGCACAGGTCAACATTCGAGTGTTCTGGAATGTTCCACAATGATGTTATTGTTTCCCTATTCCCGAACATTTACATGTTCTGGCATGTTCTGTAATGTTGTGGAATGCTCTCACTTTTTTGTTCCTCCACTCGTTTCTGAAACTTCTAGAACTTTCTCCTTCCATAACTTTCTTGAGCATTTACAAACCATCCAGAATGTTCTAAAACCTTCAAGGCTCACCGACGTACTCCGCCACTCCTTCCAAAACTTTCTAGAGTTTTATCGAACCGTCTAGAACTTTCCGGAAGACTGTTCTTGAAATTTCTAGAAGGCGAAACATCCAGCCATTATATCTTCAAAACCACTCCCTTTAGGTAAAAATGGGACCCCTCATCCTGGAGGAGGGGATAGAGATCTACCACACCATAAACTGCCTTAATCGTACCGGGACTCATTTCTGAGTTTTTGCAGACCGCTCGTTTTTTTAAACTTTCTTTTATAATATATATATATATATTTTTTTTTAATATTGCAGACGGGAATGTCTGTAAGCTATGATATATCTGTCACAGCTACCTTAAACATCTGTTATGGCGAAAAGCTACATTTATAATTTTGTTATTTTGCTATATCACTTTCGTTGCCATAATAACATTCCATATTTTCAAAATTTCGTAAATATTACAATTGTAGCTTTATACTTTTGCCATTACATCACATTATAGAATACACCACTGATAACATTTTTATGAAATAAACTTCAATGTTACCAAAACTGCATCTATATTCCTTTGCCATAATATGACCGAATTGCATCCTTAATGAAGATTGAAGCCGAGATTCATGACACAGGAAATTCCTAGAAGTATGCTGGTGTTATGATGTAGTCAAACACCAATGAAAAAAAAATTGTCGGTTAAAAAATCGAAATTTAGAATATCTAGTTGAAGTAGGTATGTAGCATTATCACTGCGACGCCGACGGTCATTTTCACTTACCACTCTTTGAAAAGGCTAAGAAATGAGGTCAGAGCACAGAACTGGAAAACTCTACGACAGGAATAGCAACCTTAAAGGCTACGTGGCGGCGTTTAATTTCTGACTCTTCTATTTTTTAAATGTTTTTCTACGTTTTCATTTTTATTTTCAAGTATCTCGAGTGTTATTTTTATTTATTACACTTAAAATGGCTACACTTCACGTGAGTTTTTATAAATATAGGTACATTTTTACATTTAAATTTACACTTCTAATAATTATTACATGCATTTTTTTTTAAATTTCTCTTTGAATTTAGTTAATACTTTTCTAGTAAGTTCAATTATGGTTTACCAAAAAAAAAATACAAGTGAGCAGTTCACACGCGGTAAAACACGCCAGAAAACTAAAGTAGACAAGAGTAGGGAGGCTATGAAGCACCGAACAAAGAGGAGACCGATTATTTAAGACGACAATTTACCCTAAAATATATTCAAAATCTTAACGACGTAAGTAAAGAAGCCGTGTATACAAATTGCGACTAGCGACCCGTGTATTGGACGGACCTACTGTCCAATTTGCCCTATCAAAGAAAATAAAAAGTAGACAAATAATGTGGGAATCTTAACGACATAAGTGAAGAAAGCGGGTAAATAAATGTACGCCCGCGGCACGTCGTATTGAACGGACGTACGGTCAAATTCACCCTAGCAGGCCTGGAGATTCGACCTATCCGCCGCGTTCATTTTAACTAATTCTGAAGAACGTGTTAGAAATATTTAAAATGTGTCTCCATGTCGCACTCCCGAAGTTATTAATTCATCGTCTAGAAAAATACAATCTGTTGCTTACCGCTAATTTTATAGTTGAAAAACGGATTATAAAGTTTTAAAATCGTTGTACATAAAATATATTAATGGTAAGGTACTGTTTTTATTAATCTTAAATATAAATCACTCGCATCCCTTGTGAGGCATGACGTGTTTTCGTTGATGATAGCAAGTTACCGACACCATCGATATATCTTTTATTGATCGGCTGTGCTAGGCACCCTGGTGTGGTGTGTGTGAAAGTCTTATGTTGTGTGTATAATTGGTCTTATTTTACCAATTTAAATTAAAGGCTTCGCATTTTTCGTCAAGCGAAGTTCCAAGCCTTTTCTGCTCTTGAGTATAAGCATTAGAGCGAGAAGACGTCGGGCATCGTAGTACTATCTCCCGGAGATAATATTCCGGAGGCTGTATAAGGTATCTATAGCCAAGGGATGCTGGCGTACTTTGGCACAGATCTCATCTCCGATAAGACGTCATTTCACGGTCGCCTACTAACAATGGAATATTTCAAACTCTTGTAGGAGGCGAATTCGCCTACTGGGGAGATACGCGTAATTGCGTAGGATGAACGGGATATCTCTTGGAAATAACTTTATAATAATTTTATTTTAATTATACGTAATGTTTAAAGTGGAGTTATGGGCTTTGCACATGATTCTTTTTTTCGTCCAATTCCCACGTAAGTCGTCTTTTCATATTTGTTCAATTGGTCCAATTTTCGTGCAGTTTAATATTGTCATTGTTTTTATGTGGAAATTATGTTTGTTGCTTATTCCGTTGTATATTTAAAATATTACGATATGCGTTTATTACTATTCGGTAGTGTATATTTCGCATGTATATTTGATGTCAAAAAATACAGCAACGAAAAAGGCAAATGACGGATGGAACCTTGTTATTGCAAAGGGTTGAGATGTTCAAGGTGTTGCAAATTTTGACTGATTTAATTTATTTCCAAAAAAATATTATTTTATAATATTTTTAGGGAAATTAAATTAATTTTTATTTTTATGAATTTTTTATTTATTTTTATTTTTTTCCTTTTCAATATATTGTATTTTTTAAACGTGTAATATCTGTCTAAAATGTACTTATCTGTCCTTTCCGTAATGAGTTTTCTTCTCAACTCATTGGGAATAATGTGTTACTTACCATGTTTTTGTAATACATTATAATTAAATAAATAAATTAAATAAAATAATAGCGGCTAAAACATTTGAATACAGTTGACATTCGTTACATGAGAATGGGTCGTTTCTACGACTCATTCTTGAGTTCAACAACTCAGCTTTGAAACGATTTGCCGACCTCTGGGTTTTCTCCCTCCCACAATGTGGATCTCTTCCAGACCCAGGTTCACTCCTTCCTTTCCCCTAAAAGACTCTACACAGCATCCCCGAAGATAACGTAGGCTTTGAGGGAAATTATTCTCCTAGGTGGAGTTAATAAAAAAAAAATTGGGCTTGCAATTCACACGCGATTGAAGTAAAACCATCAGAAAATTAAATGGACAAGAGTTATAAGGCTACAAAGAACCGCACAAAGAGGAGATCGATTATACCATCTCATTATATCATTCTTTCAAACATATACATCTAAATCCAAAATATGTATGTGTTTGTCACGTTTTAGTGTCGCTATTTTTCGTTTCATCGAGTTTCAAATCATAACGGTGCTAAAGAAGCTTTCACTTCAAAAAATCAATCCATATGAAATAGTAAGAAGAAAAGATTTTTACATGTGTCGAAAAAATATTGTTTCCATGTATCGTATCGCAGTTCACTTGGTAAACGCCTGAGTTTTCAAGTTTTTCTCTCTTATCTTTATTATTGATTAAAATTCTCCCTAGAGAATTCACATTATAAAAAGCTGTTTTGCATTTATCATTATAAGTTAATCTGGATATTTTTGTTGATATTTCGCCAATATAAGGAATTTTAACCCATTGTTTCGTGATATCTTTTTCATTTTTAAGGCCTTGTGAAATAATTGTAAATGTCAGTTTTTTATTCTTTTTCTTTAGTAAGCTATCAATAGTTTCGCTTTTGTATCCATTGTTCTTTGCTATGGTTTTTATTATATTTAATTCATTATTATAATTTATATAATTCAAAGGCACATGTGAAAGTCTGTGAATGAGTGAATAGATAAGAGAGAAAAACTTGAAAACTCAGGCGTTTACCAAGTGAACTGCGCTGACTGCCCATCGTATTACGTTGGTCAAACAGGGAGATCATTCAAAACCCGAATTAAAGAACACTTTACAAACTGGGTGAATGACAAAGGAGAATTGTCGAATGTAGCATCACATTTATTAGAAAATAAACACTCGTTTGATAAAGACAGAGATGTTAAAGTTCTTCATACTTGCAATAAAGGTCATAAACTAGATAGACTAGAATCTTTAGAAATTACTCGCTTAACTAAAAAAATAGACCCTAACTTTGTAATGAATAAACAATTAGAATCATTTGCTAAGTCTCCGCTTTTGAATCCATTGTAATTTTCATAATAATTTCGAAATTTAAAATATGTATTTAGTTTAAACCATTCCTAATCTAATGTAAACATGCATCCCTTCAAAAAGTAACTTTGTAATTAATAAGCTATTAGAATCATTTACTGAAACACCAGGTTTTTATCCGGTATAATTTTCATAATAATTTTGAAATTAAAATATGTATTTAGGTTTGACCATTCCCACCACAATGTAAAGATGCATCCCTTCAAAAAGCAATTAAAAAAAAATCCCATTGATCATAGATATGTATAATAACGATTTGACAATAAAATTAGTCCATTAATAATTCACATTACTTGTAAGGTTTTTCCCCAATCAATAGATATTGAAGTGAGCTACAAACCCAAAGTAATGAGCCCACTGGAATTACCAAAATACTTAGAAATTCGACAGTCTAAAACGACTTAGTAACAAAAAAAATAAATAAAAATAATAATAATAATTCATTCAAATCCTTGTAGACTACCCCTCTCCCCCTCCCCCATATGTTATGTATATAAACCGTAGGCTAAGAATTATTTGTACCAGTCTGAAGATGGCTCTGACGAGCTGAAACCGGTTACGGTCAAATAAAATTAAGTGGAATAAAGTTTTTTATTTTTTTTATTATAATCTATTGGCGTAATTGAATATTGCTAACCCGTTCGCCCTTTCAATATCTGGTAAAATTATTTAAACTAGGTCATGGGTTCAAGACCCAGATGTACCCATATCTCTTTTTAAAACTTATCTGTTTCCAGATTTTCGATTGAGTTTCGCTAATATTATCTTCATTTTATTAAATACTATAAATTGAGGTTTTACTTATCAAGTTAAAAATAAATACTTAAACTACTTTTACTATGGTGATGAAATTCTCATTATTAATCGTTATTTTAAAAAGGATTAAGCAACGTAAGTCATATCGTGTATACACGTGTCAACAGAGCCACAGAAATGCATAAAAAGCTCGAATTACTATTCACAATTCCACAACCACGTGTAATTAAAAAAATATAATTACTACTTTTCGCGTGTGAACAACAACGCGTAATTTTCAAATTACACAGAAAAACCTCAAACACTTAGAAAAACAAAGAAAACTGCATTCATAAAGTGTTGGCACACGTGTAATCAGATTGTAGAGGCTTTATCGAGTTAATGGGGTAGTTCAAAGTACTGCGAGCCACAAAGGTTGTGTTGGATCGATAAAGTCATCATCGCGTCGCTTTGTACTTCCTACTAGACCGGAAGCTCCCTTGTTCACAACAGCCTTTGGTTAGTTGGGTGATTCGTGCTTGTTAAACATTGCCTAGGTGATGTGATTAGTTTTTCCTTTGACAGAAAAATTGGTGTTGATTATAATCAGTCTAATTAGGAACATTGTGGTGTTTTGACTTCATTGCAATGTTTTTAACTCGTAAAATACATTTATTTTTTACATGAAATAAGTCAATTAAGAAAAACCAGCCAAACCAAAAACAAATATTCTAAATAAGCAGGAAAAAACCGAAATTTTGACAAAATCAGTCACAAATGTGTGTGATTTTCTAAATAAGTAATCGGATTTTACTGAACATATTATAAAATCGTCTTGGCATCGGACGCATCTGCCCATTTACTATTTCCCACACTATTGTAAAAAAAAGTCTTTAAAAGTGAGCTTTGTAAAGCCATTTTACTGAAACTGAGCGAAACGAAGTCTTATTTTAACTCGAGCATTTTGCTACTTGTCCGCCTGTAACTTTCTTTGTACATTTCGTTTCGTTTCAAGATGGTGGAAATATTTCATAGAGATTATTTTATCAAATGTGAAATCGTCGTTTTAATTTGAACTTTCTTATTCGCGTTTTTTCAATATTGGGGTACCTACCAACTAGCCTACAAAAAATAATTTTCATTCAAATAGTAACTTTTCTATGAAAAAATTGTATAAATCCTTTTTAAAATATAAAATATGTGTTAGGTATAAACAAACAAAAAAAAAAAGTACTTTGTTCCACTTATTTATTTTCACCAGCGCCGGTTTCATCCTACTACGGACATTTTCAGATTGGTAGTTGAAATTCTTATGGTACGGAATTTATACAGCTGTATAAATTCCGTAGCATAAGAATTTCAACTAACAGTCTGAAAACGTCCGTAGTAGGATGAAACCGGTCCTGTTGAAAATAAATAAGTGAAATAAAGTGCAAAAGTTTTTTATTTTCAATTCTGATACACTGGAATTCCACCACGAATTAACAGTCCAAAAACTAGACTCAATAAAAAATGTGGTTTATAATTAATAAGCAGGTGTTTAAAAATACTACTTATACTTAAAAATAATATGATTTGAGAAGAAATTTTGGTTTTGATTTGTTTAATAAGTGAAAATTAGAAATATACTTTTGGACGCGAGGTCTATTGTTCATACATCACCAGACAACTTCGATAAAAACCATTTCAAAATCACTAATTTATTCTTACAGCATCACGAAAACACTAAAAAAAGAGAACTTCATCTTAAAAATATATTTCTAAGTATGTTTACACCCATGAATTCTTCAAATTCCTACCACAAAATCTTTTATTCACAAGAAAGCCATAATAATCATCCCCATGGAAGACAATATAAGGGGTGATATTGGCCAGCCCCTAAAAGGAGGCTGATGGAATTTCGTGTCGTTTTATAGCTAGTTTGGGAAATGCATCTCCCCTTAGCGGAAGGCTCAGTGTTGGTGAAACCGCCCCCGCTAACGGATGCTTAGCATTGATTTACAGTCACGCCACACGATCAAGTGACCCGAGTGTTAAAGTGCAGGGGGCTAGCTCGGCACGAAAGGTTTTCGTTAAAATTAGACGCTGTGGCTATTACGGACGTAATTGAATTGAAAATTAAACAGAGATATGTGCGGCGCTATTTACAATTTAATATACCCCCGTTTCAGCTTTTGATCTAATAATGATAATAGCTACCAAGGAAAACGATCAATTATTGAAGTGAAACCTTCTTTAGCACCGTTGTGATTTGAAACTCGATGAAACGAAAAAGTGACACTAAAATGAGACAATTTGGAAGGTGGGAACCATTTATTGGATAACCAACACCTCTGCCATAGGTCATCCCAAGTTGTTCGCTATGTTTGGTGACTAAGCAGGGGTGCCCGGGTTCATGGGATGGGTTCATAGGATTTAACCTGAGAATGAGATAATGGGTCTCCTCTTTGTGCGGTGCTTCGTATGTAGCCTTATCTACTTTAGTTTTCTGAAGGTTTCCCTTCTACCGCATATGTACTGTTCACTTGTATTTTTTTAATATTATCAGCTGTGACCTGTGAGCTGTATCACAAATGTGACCAAAAACACAAACGGACTTAAAATCGGCGTTTAGTAGGGAAAAATCAAAACGGCGCAGATCAATTAAAAGAACATAACATAAATAAATAAATAAAATACTTTTTTAATTTATTATAAATTCAAATATCTCCAGAACGTTGTATCAAACATCGGAAATGTTCAAAATTCAAATAATTTCGGAACAATAAATTATATATATATATGGGACGCTGAAAATTCAAATGACTCCAGAACGTTGTATCAAATATCGGAAATGTTCGAAATTCAAATAATTTCGGAACAATAAATTATATAGCGTCCCATATATATATATATATATATATATATATATATATATATATTCGAAATTCAAATAATTTCGGAACAATAAATTATATAGCGTCCCATATATTCAAATGACTCCAGAACGTTGTATCAAATATCGGAAATGTTCGAAATTCAAATAATTTCGGAACAATAAATCATATTTATCAAGAACGTTGAAAATTAAAATATTTCCAGAACATTAAATCAAACACGAGGAATGTTGGAAATTCAAATAATTCCAAACTAACAGAATTTTCTAAGATGTTGAAACCGAAAGCAAACTGAATCGGGCTGAAACACAACGAAAGTGAATTTGAAATATTACGGTAGAACATGTAACAATACGTTTTAATTACCTTCTGTCACGAAAGGTCGAACATCAGGGGGCATGGGGATAGAAGAAGAAGACACTGATATTAAACTGGATTAACTCCACGACCTCATTTCACTTTTTATTAGACTTTAAAAAAAATTACCGCAAATTTTATGTAACTCTGAAAAATATAAATATGTTTATGTTTAGTAGAAAGTTTTATTATTTTTTTATATATTGTTTTTATGTGTTGAATGGTATGTAGTATCATTTAGCCAAGTAAATATCGTAAATAATATTTTTTCTAGTAAATATCGTTTAAATAGTTACTACCCGGCTTCGCCCGAGTCTTATTACTTATTTTAGTGTGGTTTTTTTAACAGTATGTGTACTTGTATATAATGTATATACGTAGTATGGCATTTTAGTACAATAATGAAGTCCTTGTGTTATTTTTTTTTACATTAGATCCACGCAGGAGGCCTTGAGGAAAATAATTCCCTTCAGGGCCTCTGTCATCTTTGGGGATGCTGTGTCTTTTTTAGGAAAGGCAGGAGAGAAAGTTCTGGGAAGGAAAAGGGTATTAGGGGTGGGAAGGAATCTGGAGCGTGGAGTGTCCAGGAGTGACGGACGTATTAATCCATCCCTCCAACTGCGGTGCAAGGCGATGGGTCGAGTGAGGCCGGCTGGAGAGGTCTAGGTTAGGCCTCCCTCAACCAATCTCTCTCGATCCGGCCCGCCATGCATTAGGTGGACTTTTCTGAACGCATTGGCCGACAAGATCTAGATAGATCTCACCCCAAGAACCCATCATCCCTGCTAAGTCACCAAACATAATCTCATGGGGTGACCTATGGCATAAGTGTTGGTTATTCAATAAATGGTTTCCGGGGCGGCGGTATCACACCTCCCTCCCAAATTGAATTTTTAGATATATAAAAAAATAATTTATCATTATTGATGAACATCAAACGGGATTCTTTTTAAATTATACAATATTTGTTCGAAACATTTATCATTGGGAGGAAAAACGTACAAAATTAAAAACGTGGGAAAAATTGGCGGTCTTAATCGTTATCGGAGGAAATGACTCAGTAACGTCTTGAAAATACAACCTCATTAGGGAAACTGGGCTTGTAATGGATTTTCCGTTGCCATTATAACGGATTTCGTTATCAGCGTGAAAACCTCTGCCAGTGACGTTATCTTGAATGAAATGGACAATTTGGATAGCATTCATCGCTGATTGTGTCTATCTATGCGATTTGCAATCTGTGACACAAGTCGTTAGTTTTTAGGGTTTATATCCGTTACACGTGTCGTATTGCCTCATTAAATTGCCAATAATTCTGATCTGTGAAACTTCTACACTTTTAGCTGGTTATTGAAATATAATTTTTAAACATTGAAGACAATATTAGCGACTCTCAAACGAAAATTTGAAACAGAAAAATCAAAACATGATTCAGTCGCATCTAGGAATTGAACCCAAGACCTTATCCTTGCCGGGGATCTGCTGTAACCACTAGCTATGTAATTCAACCTTCTATCCCTTTCGGTCATATTTAACTGTATTACACTTCGACTAAGAACCACTATGATCTTAATTTTCTCAAAGCATATTTTTATTGGCTGCTATCTTTACGTATGATTGCAAGATTCTTCTCAAACTAAGTCTTGGATAAATATATTAATTTTAATCTAAGACTTGGATAAATATATCAATTTTAATCTAAATCTTGGATAAATATATCAATTTTAATCTAAGTCTTGGATATATATATATCTTATTTTTTATTGTTATGTGCTACACTTACTGAATTTTCAACGAGTCAAGGATGAATATTTTATTATTATTTAAAAAAAATAAAAATATTAATAGCTTCAGGTTTGTTCCATTTTTTTAATACAAGAGTATTGTGGGATGATACATTAATTTGAATGAAGTAAGGAGTGCATCCCGAGACACATATGTTTAATGGTCTATCCTCTCTGCCTACCCATCAAATGAAACCGCGTGGTGATTAGTTAGTTCGTTTAAAAAATGATTGCATTTTATAAGGCTGGAGACCCATTAACAGAGTGAAATCACTACTATCAAATTGAAGCACTTGTAAAAAGAAACGAAATTATAATTTTTGAGTTTAAGGTTTTAAGATTTTTTGGTTTTTTTGTAAATATACAACTGTCTTTCAGATGAATTACGGGTTAATTATCGTTCTTTATCATTATTAATTAATATTTTATAAATGCAAATTACACTCGTAGTTAACGGTTGACTTTGTTTGTACACAATTAGGTTTAATTTATCAGATCAGAATTAAAACATAACTTTTAAGTTTTATGTATTAAGATTGAGCAATTTATTAAATGATTTTCACTGCTTACCTAATTTACACACAAATTTATTAATTTTTGATTAGAAATTTTATTTATTTAAAAGACAAAACTATCTTTTGAATCCGAGAACTTATGACGCAGTATTTTTTATAGGTTAAGACTACCAATTCTACCTTGTAGTATAAATGGCAAAAAATGATTGTAGAGCTCCTAGAAAACTAGTGGAATATAAAATTTTAATAGCTTATAAAGTGACAGGTTAAAGATCAATAAAAACGCTTTATGACGTTAAAAGCTCATTTCAAAAGCTGTAACTTATAACAAAGGCCGTCAAAAATTTCCAATCGTATTATTTTATGATGATAAAGAACATAACGCAAGTGTCTCAACTGCTAGGGGCTAGTAGGATTACGACACCCCCATTTTTTGGAAAATGTAAGCCAAAAAAATCGTTTAATGACTAAACAATGTACTTTGTAAAATTGTAGTTGAAATCAGTAATTGTTGGTGAATGTTTGATTATCATTTTATCAAAATGATTTTAAATCATCTTTAGCCAATAATAAATTGTCTAAATTTACTACCTAACTTAAACAGCAACGGTGTCTAATTTAAGCAGCAACCTTTCTAAAAGTAGCCCAGACCGTAAAAACAGAGAAACATTTTGAAATTAACAATATATACGATACAGATTTATCAAAATTCATAACGAGATAAATTGACGCTTTCGATACCTATTAACAGAAGGTGAAATGCGGACTGCACAATTTTAATATTATTTCACTTTTCTCCTCAGTTCATAAATTTTATCTTGAAATAATTTGTTATATTAGTATTAAAACATTTTCCTTTAATTTAGCGTATTTTAAAAGTTATATTTGAGTGGACACAAAATTTACAAAAAAAAAACATAATTAGGTTTAATTTTTCGTCAATTCACTTCCTGTATTGATATTTTAACGTATTTTGAGCAATTTCAAGTATTCTGCGGGTATTTTAGTTAGTATTATAGCGTAATTGTTGAGTTCATACTATTTGAACACAAAATTTTCAATAAAATAGTATATTCACGCGTTTTATCGAACGTTCACTCGTTGCAAAGATATTTTACCGTGTTTTCGTCCAATTTTGATTGTTTTTGGTGTGTTTTGGTATGTTTTATCGCGTTTTAGTAGTATTTTCGCGTAAATTTCTTTAGATCGGTAGTTTTCGCGGCTGCGGGTCGCTCCTGGCGTTACGTCATACGGGCCGCGCCGGGACAGGGTTGCGAGCGCTCGGGACACTGGGCGGATGGTTTGCCCGGAACGCCGCCCGGGGGGTGCGCGCATCGATCCGCCACTGCGCACACGGGGATGACTTTCTTCACCCCACTCCCCCGCCTCTCTCCACTCCCAACACCCGACGCCTCCCCTCAACACCTCAAAACCTGAACAAATTCTCGGTTACTCAAATTAAGAGTAATGTTCGAATATAAATGAAGCAAGAACTACGTACCGAGGTGTGTAGTGTGGCGATTTATCCTCTGCGGGGAAATCGCGGATTTGAGAGTAATTTCACAGGTTGGTCATCATTGATTATTAATAGGCTTGCGTCTGCGTGATTGAATTTAAGGACCCGACTTCGAGAGCATGTCTGCCGCCGCGCCGTAACCGCCGCACCATATAAACATCTGTATACCTACGTGAAATTTCAAACAAAAGTTGTAATTCGGTTTAGAATTCAAGAATTCGTCAAAGGTTGGCGCTACTTTCGTTAGCAGGTTGAGTATCTCTAATCTTTAGCGATATGGAAAGATTAGCGGTAATCCTTAGTTGTGAGTAATAGTATCACGCGACTATAATATTACTTATTTATGACGTCGTTGCCTGTCCCGGTGACTAGCTATCACTGGATCACGGTGCATCCGAGAAAAGGGTTATTTTTTAAAACCAGTTCGTATCGGATTTATAAAATGGTCACCAACACTAACTGGGCGAAGCCGAACCTAAATCCTCCCGCAGGGCCTAGCAGCAAAAACCTGCGGAGCGGGTTTTTAACTGCTAGTCATTGATTATTGATGACTAATAATTAGTAAACGAATCTAATGCATATTGGCATAAGCGTATTTTGAATTAACCCAACTGAAAGCAGTTGTTCATAAAGTTCATCCTTCGTCTTTCGATTCTGTGTCGTGGTTTTTCACAGGATCAATAAATGTTTACAGAAACTTACATTCACAAACGAGGCGTTATAAATAAGCAAATGGTTTACATTAATATTTTTTGCAAATGTGACAATCCGTGAGAAAATATTACATTTGTATCTTTATTACTGTTTAGAATCTGGAGCTATCTTTTTGGGCCCATTGCCGACTTTTCAAGTAAAAATTTTACCCATAGCATAATCTAACGTAACCTGTTAAACCTATTTTTTTCATTTCTTTAAACGACTTTTCAAAGGAGTGATTAAATGCACTTTGTTGGGATTTATTTATTTCTAAGAAACAAACAGCTTGTACATAGAATTCAGAGATAGAAATATATTTTAATTAAAAGAAAACAAATAACTTTAAAAAACCACTTTATTTTACTAATATTATAAACGCGAATATTTGTATGGATGTATGTGTGTTTGTTACTCTTTCACGCAAAAACTGAATGGATTTTAATGAAACTTTACAATAATATAGCTCATATATCGGAATAAGATGAAGGCTATAATTTATAAAGCTAGCTGGGAAGGGAACGCGGGAGGGGAACTGGGACGCACGGGAAAGGTGATTCAGGGAGAAACAATGTATATATTTGAATATGGCATTACAACGCATGCCGGGAACAAGCTAGTACTCAATAAAACTAAAACTTAAAAATACCACTATATAATCTTTAATAATATTGATTGTATAGTAGTGTTTTTACAAGGTTATTTATTTTCATTTAATTAAAAATGCCGCCACAAAGTGTTATTATTGTAGGCTGCTGTTTCGCTTAAATAAAATAGGCACATAAATACACGATAGATAGATTATCAGAAAATTTGAGGTACCTACTGAAAGATTCTACCTATTTTTATTTTTACTATTCAATTCATTCACGGAATATATAGCATATAAAATTAACAGCCCTCAAGTCTTGGCGCTCATAAATTTTAATATGCCAGCAAACACGAGGTCAGTACTACCGTTTTATTGTGGCAATACTACGACCATGTCCCATTTCAATATACCGCTACACAGAATTCAAAACTTAGGCAATATATTTTCGCACATAGATGAATGGAATGTGTTGCTTATAAAATATGAGCATGAAATAATAAATCATTTATCCTCTTTAAGTTAAGTTATTTGCATGTATTATATAAAAAATATGTTTTTTCATTGTTACAATATTATGATATTTAAATATCGTAGCATTTATTTTCGTTTTGTTATCTGAATATCTACATAATGTGTCTTTCTCAACTATTTCTTTCTGTTTTACAAACTCAGTAGAGCTGTATTTTATGTTATATTATGTAAAAACCGAAAGGCGTTAATATTATAAATAAATAAATACTATAACGTATACATATATTGATCTAAGTTTTTTCACTATTTCACATAGTTAAGAAAAGATGACAGTAGATCCATTTAGATATTCTCTTCAAGAACATTTGTCGCACCCCTATCTCAAAGTGTTGAAGGAACCACCCCAGTATACACGCTTTGTCGAGATCGGTTTTAGGGGATGCCTATGTGTGGGTATTGGTCATACTCTAATACGTACACAACTAAACACATACACACAGAAACAACGGTCATACAGAAGTGGATTGTCGGCTATTTTCAACAATTATTGTGATCATTACGTGCATTAATCTCTACTTCAAACGACGGCCCCGTATTGTTCCAATAATACCTAATAGCTCTGGTGGTTGGAAGAGCCTAAACTTAATCCTTCTAATTATTGATGTTTACGGCGAATGTTAGAGATTATTCTAAAAGCCTGCAGTGGTTTCATTTTGAAGACATCTTTTTTTGTGCGGCTTTTGGTTCGACTTCGCCCAGTTAAAGTGTTGGTGACCATTTGACAAATCCGATAGGAACTGTGACAGCTAGTCACCGGGACAAAGTAACCGCGACAGGCAATCACTTCATATATAATGTACAGATGCGTGGTAGAAATCTCAACGTGGTATTATTATTATTCACAACTGCCAGTTACAATAATAATCGTATTAACATCCATCTCTCCATGCCCGGAGAGACTCTCAAAAATACAAAAACAATAGTACTTACGCCTGCCAGCCGACGTTCTTCACGCTAGTTATTAACGTTAGTGGCGTCATCTTTTGGCATTATTGGCTACTTGCTTGAATTCGGTTCTACAAAGAATAAGTTCTACGAATTTCTTATAAATCTTCCTTAAACCCTTTAAAAAATGTTATTCTTGAAGATAAAGATAAAAATTATTATAAAAACTTTTGTTTCAGTTATTTTACAAGTAATATGTATGAAAAATTCACAGTGTTTCTTTAAATGCTGTTTAAGATAACCCCTGCGAGATTTTTGCGTTATTTTCAACGAGTCGTTTTTAATTAAACATTTTCACAATTTTCGCATCGATTTTATCGCTTTACATATTAACACTCTCCTCTAACATTCGTTATTACATATCTCTCCATCTTCTTCTTTTTGAGGCCGGTTACGACGCCTTAACAAACTTCATAAGGCATTTGCATAATGTTTTCGAAGTCGGGTTTTTAAATTTCAACCGAACAGTCGCTAGCGTAATAATAACGTCAGATTCAGGTAGGGAACAGCGCCACGCATCTTCGTCCTATCTCAATCTAATTGCTTAATCCACATTCCCACGTACTCTTCTGTTGTTACGATGCTGGACATGACCCTACTCTCGTTTGATTTACTTTTTCAAGTCACGTCTTTTTGGGACGTCCCTAACGTCTTCACCTAACTACTCATGCGTCATAATATGTACCCTAGACACTCATTTTCCAATCGTCCATCCACTCTATGTGTTCAAGTTATCATTATATCCTTTTCTAATTCTTGTTAATCGTTCGTAGCTCTTACCTGCATAATTTATATATATTTACTAGCGAGTTCCCGGCATGCCTTGCTATGCCACTAATAAAAAAATTGTTTCTCCCTGCGTGTCTTTTCCCATTCGTCCCGTTCCCGTCCCATGTCCCCTTCCTCTCACGCATCCCCCTCCACCTTCTTCGCCTTCCTCTCCACTCTCCCACAAACCACCCTGCCGCGAACCCCTCACCTCTCCCGCTTTCAATATATTCAGTCCCGGTACATTCAGATTTTCAAACAGCTCACGTGCCACCTATTGCAATTTTTTTATAATTTTTTTTATTTTTTACATGTTACAAACATTCATTTTTGTATATTATAAGAACAATCAATCAAATTTGGTACCTTACATAGGTAACTATTTAAAATAATATAATTTTTAATTAGATTCAAAGTATTCGATTTTGATTAGTACTTCGATTGATTAATTTTAAAATTTTTGCGAATGTTTAATTTTGATTGAACAATGAACTGTTTGAAAAATGTCATTTTCAAATGTTGACATTATTGTAATAATTAAAAAAACTTTTCAGGTGTATTGTGGTTGTAATAATCCAGAAAACTTCGTGAGGGTGGAAAAAAGCTATTATGAAAGTTTGATACATTTCCTGTGCTTAAATAGAAACGCATAGCGGACATACATACAAAATTTTTTAGATGTATAGATTAGATTTTTATATGCATATATACATATTTATTAGATTTGTATATGCATATATATAGATTTAATACACGCCCCAGTGGGCTCTACTTAATGAAATTTGGGAAAATAAAGGATTTAAAAAAAAAAAAAAAAAAATATATATATATAACCCACTGAAAAAATAAAAAAGATCATTTTAATTATACAATAAATACATATGTATATATATATGCATTTAAGTTGTTACATTTTATTTGATTTTTATTACCGTTTTACACGCAAGGCGCCGGCGTTGAACCGTAGAGTAATGGTTACCCGTCTCGTATGCTTTATTAATTTAACGGATCGACCAATTAGCGGCTGGGTTTATAAAAGTTGTCCCGCGTCAAGGGAGCGAATAGGGTAACCAAGTTAATTATATATACTGTTTTGATTATTAACAAATCATTGAAAATACCAGCTAGATGTGGAACAAAACTCATCATATCTTTACGATATAAAAAAACAACTCTTTTTTTTTTTTTTTACTTTATGAGTAAAATCTCAAATTATTATATTTAATTAAATGAAGACAATATTAGCGAAACTCAATCGAAAATCTGGAGACAGAAAAATCAGAAAAAGATATTGGTTCCACTATTGGAGGGCCTGTGTCATCTTTGGTGATTCTGTGTGGTGTATCTTTTTAAGAAAAGGAAGAAGAGGAAGTTCTGGGAAGAAAAAAGTTATGAAGGGTGGGGTAGGAAACTGGGTTTTGTCCAGGAGTGACAGGCGTATGAATCCATCCCTCTCACTGCGGTGCAAGGCAATTTATGTTAGCATCTCACCGAAGATTTTTGTCTATTTCTATAGCAAGTTATTTTATGCTTTCTGTGATTGTAAGAAGAAGGCAAGAACATTGTAAAAAATTCGCTATGGCAATCATTACTTTTAGATTATGTTGCTTCACTGGTTGTCCCATAGCGTCAATTAAAAAAGTTACCAAAATAATTTACCCTAAAAAAATGCTCTCTTTAAGAAGGTCACTAACCCCATGTTAACAGCGTAAAACAACACGATAATATAATATGTAAGGTTAGGTTAGTTTAGCTTAGTATAGGTTAGGTAAGCTTTCTTCAATGTGATGATTTGTCACTGGCATGATGGAACCCAACCCCACATATAAACGAGTACAAATTTACAACATTAGCAGTGGGCCCAGCACACCTCCTTGTGTTACGCCCTCTCGAGACGGTGTGGGTAGTGAACCCGCAACTCTCGACACGCAATACCGGCGTCTCAAGGCATTACCTCTGAACCGCGAAGCGCGTCCACTAAATTGATTAAAGCATGTTATCGTGGGATGGTAACGAATTGATAGCCGTATTATTAAGTTAACAGTTTATTACGCAAATATTCATTTCATTTTCAAACTTATTAATGTAACTGGTATTAGCTGGCCTGCAGTGTCATATAGCCCCGATGATTACTAACCTCCAATAGGAGAGCGCATCAGAAGATAGAAAAGTTTGTACTTCCCACGTAAACTTTTTTTTTAATAATATTTTCTATAACTTACATAACTCATAACTAGTATGCGGCTGGCGGTGGCAAAAACATTGAGGATGTATGGCGAGTGATATGCTGAAATAGGCCAAAATCAAATGATCTTTTATAGGTTTTCTTTAAAGTATGTTTATTCAGTTTTTAATTTTACAATATTTTATCTTACAAAACTGATCAATCAGTTTGATTGTAGGAAATCTCTCATTTTTCCAATTTAATTAATACTATATACTTTTAAGTTTTACATAGCTATTACTAAGTATAATACTTAATATTAAAATACTAACTATTACAAAATACTAATTATTAAAATGTCTATGAATATAATGCATGATAGTAATTTCTAGGTACTTGTACACAATATTATTCTAAGTTTTTGATCAATACTCGATCTAGGCATTTGTATACAATAATATTTGCTTTCATGTTCTACGAAGGTAGAATGATTTAACTTTTATTTTGATTTTTGAATAAGATGTCTCATTTTTAATATTTTCAGGTAATGCGTTAAATATTTCCGGAATTTTATGCCTTTTTGTTCTATCACCGTATACATTTTGAGATTTATCAATAATAAACATTTGTGCTTCTCTATGCCTAGTAGGGTAGTTGTGGTTTACAGGTTTTTTGGATAGCTTTTTAAAAGGTTTTTTGAGGCCCCAATAAAACAAATTTGACCGGTAAAATGACTATAATTTTATTGTTTTGCCTTTAATAATGAGCAACTCTTGAATTTTTCTTTTGCTACCGCTACCCGCTTATTACGTCATAACCGTAACATATAGCTTAACTTTCATTGCGTAGTGGTTTTGATAGTCCGTGCAATTTGGACGTAGCTCGACGACAGTCAGCACGCTCCCATGCCGTATCTAACTTTGTTTCAATTTTGAATAAAACTAACATATTTTTTTAACCATAACTTGTTTATAGCACTAACTCAACAGGCTTAGAACAAGTCCACAACAATTAAAAAAAGCGTGGGATAAAAAAACCGTCTTTAATTATTACGGTTCAGAATAACAACTGATGTCTGTAGTTCTTAATCTGATATTAAAATCACAAATGTCCCCAAATAAGCCAGTTGCGCTGACGCGAGTTGACGGAAGTTGTAACTACACTATAACCGAATTAATTGGATACGAAGGGGTATGCGGTGAGGCGGTAACGTCCTATGGTATCTAGGATAGATGAAAATATAATTAACAATAATAATAATTGGATGATTTTCGTTTTCGTTTTTGTCGAAAAATCGCATCGATGACGCTATACAAATTTATAATATATTTCAACAATCATACTTTTAACTACAGACTAGACAAACCATTATAAAAACTTATGAAAAAAAAATGCAAACGGCTTAGAGCTATAGTGAGCAAAATTAATGGACTGAAGTTTTTGTTCCACCAAATACCCTTTAGTATATCTCTCATTGGCGGAATCCGTAATAACATATGGAATAACCACATGGGGACATTTAACAAAATCAAATCTTCTTACAGTGCAAAATGTACAATATTCTATGAATTAAAAAAAGCTGAGTACGAATAAAGACATGGTGTACCAAAATCATTACTATACAACTATGTAAATTTATTATCTGTTCGTGTTATATTGTGGCTTTTGCGAGTCAGCATACATCTCAATCTGAATATAGTAAACCAGGGGTACATACTCATAATACAACGCTAAATACAAACGATGGAATTGTAATCCTAGAAACCTACATATAACACCTTGTTCCAATAATTTCCAATATGTTACCCAGCTCAAAAAAAAGCTTTAAATTGTGTTTCAGAAGGAAATGTATGCTAAATAATGGTTAAGTCAAAGAAATTGTTTGTATTAATCTCTGATTTTCCGCTTTTCGTTTTAATTTTTTTCCATTATTTTTTTTTTCATTTTCTCTGTTCTTTATTTTTTATAAATTTTATTAAAAATATTTCCAAAAATGTATGTTCATTCTGACTTCCCACCATCAATATATATATGCATTTGCTCAATTAATGGTTAAAACAAAAGTTATTGTAAATGCTATTATTTAATCCTGGTGTACATATGAATAATAATAAGTAAGATAAGTTTTTAGATTTTCACGGCCAAAAGCAATTTCGTTGTTAGTTTTTGGGGTGTTGCGCTACCTCCTACTATAGCCGACGTTTCGGACAGCGTTGCAGTGTCCATCATCAGGGCAGATCCGGTAGATCCGACGATGTGTCGGATCACATCGTCGGATCTACCGGATCTGCCCTGATGATGGACACTGCAACGCTGTCCGAAACGTCGGCTATAGTAGGAGGTAGCGCAACACGGCATAACACCCCAAAAACTAACAACGAAAATAAAAAAGTAAGTTCTTTAATGAAGTATGCGAAGTAACAAATCTTGCATTTGCTGCCGACATCAACAACTATCCCCGTAACACCCAGGCTTAGTACTTCTAGTTCCTGTACTCTGCTTTTTTCATCTATACCACCAATTTTCCTTCTGTCGCACAACGAACAAAACGGGTTTTCGGCCCATAGTTAAATTGCGAAACGTATTTTTCTCAAATTTTGAATATGTGCTGAAGAAGATATCAAAAAAAGTAAATTTTCTTAGAAGATTAAGAGATAAATAAAATAGAAACACTACAGAGCTCATTTATAACACTATAGTTGCTCCATATTTAGATTACTGCTCTATGATGTTATATTTGGCCAATTAAGGAAATTTGAATAGGCTAGAAATTATACAGGATAAGCTATAAGATGTATTCTAGGTTAAAGCAAATACCCAAGGGTTAATCAAATGAGCGAGGAGCTAAATAGGATTCCAATAAAAAAGACTGCTATTCATGTTTTAATTTTTGTGTATAAATTTATGAAAAACCAAAAGCCAAAATACTTTAAGAATGAAATAGTTTTTAATAGAGATATAAATAGTTACGAAATCAGAAATATAGATAGAGTTAAATTGCCACCTATGAAAAAATCAAAATCACAGGACTGGCTAATGTATAGAGAACTAAAGATTTATGATTAAATGTCTGAAAATATGAAGAATGAGTGTATTTAAAAAGAAAAGTTATGCCTGCTGTAAAAATATTTTAATTTATTAAATGAAATATTACCTTGTGCATATTAGTTTATATTCTAACGTAGTATAAACTAACTCAATAATTAATAATAAAAAAGGTTAATAAAGACTTAGAAATTTATCGCATTAAATTTACTGCTATAAATTACGTCAAATAATTAAACATACCTATTTCATCATAAGGCGAGTTCTAACGGTTATAATATTATTTGTAGACCACGAGAAGTAATGGTTTGGGCATGAAATAAGCAGATGTCTTAGAAAAGGCCTCGCGTGCGCTATGAATGCATGTAATTGCTACAAAACGAACCTTAATTCTATAATACTGCTTACTTCTTAGGGGACCGAAAGCTATCGCTGACCTTTATCGGGATCACTAGACCAAATACGCAAGAAGCGGTATTAGAAAGGCGTAATTTTTCAGTCGCAGTTAAACTAAAAAAATAATTTTTTAAATAATTTTTATTATTACAAAATTTTTCCGTTCTTACAAAAAAAATTTTGAGGATTGCGCAGTTTTTTTTTTAAATTGCATTACCTCTACCTCTCTATTTAAGATAAATAATTATTATACGATAACCTAACACGTTTTTAATTCATACACTTACCTAACAAACCGGTTATACGTGAATACCGCAAAAGAGACCCAACAGCTCGCAACCGTCTGGAGCCAGTGAGGCTAGGGCATCCCAATTTAGAATGTTGTGAAGTTCAAGGTAGTGAGGCGGGGAAAGAGATGAGGAAAAAGAAACTGGGGAAGTACCTGGATATTCTGATCTAGTTACCAAATACGTCTATAGCTATTTCAAGCAATTTTTCAATTCTGAATTCCAATGCTAGGGCAATACTGATGATATCTTGTGATATAGAGAAATTGTGAAATAAAACAATTTAAACTAATAACATTTACTTACGCCCGCCGAAATTTGAACCCAATGCTTCCGGATTGCTATCCTATAGAATTACCCCTCGACCACGGAGACCGTAGGCTTAACATATGTAGGAGAAAATAAAATGGCGATTTTTCGTATATTAATAACAATTACACAGATTTTATAAAAGCTACATAGCCCATTATGGAAATGAGTTTGCAAGCCGAAAACAGTTGCGTCGACCTATAATTTCAGTCCAATAATGGGGTTCCGCGACTTTTCAACCCGTGACAAAATATCCCCAACAAAATACCCTACGGACAAAACATCCCCCAATAAAATATCTACTAAAACTTAACCTAACCCAACCTAACCTAACCTAATCTAACCTAACAAAAAATGGGACAAAAAAATACAGACATCGTATAAAGCCAATAAATTATCGTTCAAAAATAGTAAAATGAAACAATAATAATACAGACATCCTGTAAAGACAATAAATTATTGTTCAGAAATAGTAAAATATAAAATAAGTTTAGGTTAGGTTAAGTTATGTTAAGTTAGGTTAGGTTAGGTTTTAGTAGATATTTTGTTGGAGGATGTTTTAGCTGTAGGATATTTTGTCGGGGATATTTTGTCGCGGATGTTTGTAGGACGAAAAAGCGTAACCCAAAAAATCTAATCTAAGCGTTCGAGAGTTATTTTGCTTCAGAAAACAGATTTGTGCTTTTTGTGAAGTTATTTGAATAAAACAATTTAAATGGTCTGTTTTTTCGTGTTAAATCGGTTTTTCGTTAAAATTCCTTTTTAAATACCTACGCTTGGCGAATTCCAAATATCTGGTTTTGCCAACATTGCAACTGGCTTCCAAATGAAAAACCGACCCCGAAAACAATAAATGTCTACCCTTTAAGACGAATACATCTTTAATTACGTGGTTTCTATTTCTTTCTTCGTTCGCTGACACATTTTACGCACCGCTGCTTCCCGGGGGCGGGAAATGTTCAGGCCTAGTCACAATACCTAATTGTGGTCACGCAAGGCATCCCAGAGACGTGGGAGACTCTACCCTTGGACCAAGTGGTCGCTTAATGGCACTTATTTCAGAGGTAATAGGCCATGTCATTTTGAACTGGGACACTCAAAAATAAAAAATAAATTGTTTAACTTTGCATAATAATATTAACTTGTTTAAATAAAGATAATTTTAATGCACGAATTATTCGAGATTTTATGACTATTACGTATTCTTCTTCTTCTTCTTGCACTGTCCCAACTCATTGCCTAGGTAGGCTGTTGGGGTCGGCTCTTCAGCACAGATGGGGGGGGGGGGGTTCAGCAAAATCTCACGTCACGTGTAGAGTACATTTATGGTCAATCAATTTGGGAGGAAGGTATGGGTACCGCCGTCCCGGTCACCTTTTTTTTGGATAACCAATACCTCCGCCGTATGCCACCCCAAGTAGTTCACTACATTTGGTGACTTAGCAGGGGTGCCTGGATCCATGGAGGTGAGAATTGACCAGGTCTAGGCGGCGGTTGCGTTTGTCGATCTACTGCGTAAATTTTCCCCGTTAAATGCCGATTCCAAGTCTGTTGGATCAACATTGTGATGACAATTATCATGTTAAGCTTAATTTAATACTATTAGGTGAAAAGCTGAAACGCATCCAGAATCGGCGTTTAGCAAGGATCCTTCAACTGTTCAAAAAAAAAGCGCTGAATGGCCATTTGATGACAATGTTACATTTGAATTTCTGTGAATCAACCCAACCTAAGAGTCACATAAAAAAAGGTCAATTTTATCAAGAATTATTTAAAATATATTACCTCTTTTGGCTGTCCCTATGCCACACAGACACCTGGATCCGTCTTCCACCTCCTCGTGAGGGGATGGGAAGGAGGAAGTGTTTCTCGAACTGGGGGCTGCTGCAATCCCTCTTCACTGGGGTGCGTTGGTAGGTATCCATGCCAGAGATGTTCACCTGGAAGAAGGTTAAACAAAATTCAGTAACGGTGGATATTCAATAAAGGGTCTTGAAATAACCAGCGAATTCACTCAAAGATGGCGAATGTGTATAAAATTATTTGTCATGATAATACAAGAGCTTATAAGTGATGCCGACGGATGCCAGTAGGTAAAGTGCTTCTATCGATGGCCGACAGGGGTATCCGAGTAGGCAGTGGCCGTCGAGACTAGTTATGGCCAGCCTACCGTGCAAATTCAATAAGACGCTAGTATAGACAGGTCGTGTGACTTGTAGTGATTTTGTATAAAGTTATTTATAATGTATTAGAAGAGCTTCTAAGTGATGCTGACAGATGCCAGTAGGAGAAGTGCTATCGATGGTCGACAGGGGTACCCGAGTAGACGGTGGCAGTTGAGACTGGTTATGGCCAGCCTACCACGCAGATTCAATTAGCCACGAATATAGACAGGTCGTGTGACTTGTAGCATAATTATATTGTAAATACCTAAACTCATAATAAACCAGTTCGTTATCAAGAAACTAAATGTAATGAGAAGTACCTACCCCCACAGAACTAATAGTGTTTGAATGTAAATAATATCAAACATTACATTATTGTACGTGTTGGTCAATGAGAAAAGTTGTACTAATTGTTAAAGATAATTACTGGATTTGGATTTGATTACTGGATGTCAAAAAATAATGTTGTTGAAGCTAGCTAGGCTTCCAATTGTACATCATACCTCACTTTTAGTTGTGCAACAAACGCGTTGTTCTTTATCGAAACAGAAGATTTCTCGCGGTTAAACCGTTAAGTCCAGTCAGTGACTGAGTTGGCATCGTGTGTTCGATACCTCGGCTGTAAGTCCTCCATCGCGATACAAGCAACATTTTCAGCCAACTGTGATGGTAGTAGGAGATTTTCAAATATCATCAAATGTCGTCTTATTCGTGACCCGAAAATGTTTGTCTTTTTTATATATTTTTTTTAACAGTAGGAACGCCGTACCTACGTTTATATTCCGGTAATGTTTATGATAATAAACAAATAAATAAATAAAGGGATCAAAGAACTACGCACAGACAACCGAAATTATATCTTATATCCGTATCTTATATATAAAAATCAACAATTGTTTGTTCGTATTTTATGCCCTGCCATACCATTCATCCGATTGCTATGAAACTTTGGTGATTTGTTGAAGGTTAGACGGGGATATATATATATATATATATATATATATATATATACTACAGGTGGTGCGCGAGTGGTTTAAAAATGTGTGTATTTCATATATTTTAGGGGCAGGGAGGGAAAGCAGGAGGGGGATAGAAACGAAGGAGGTGGGTTTCGCGGGGGGGGGGGTGACGAGGAAGAGAGGGGGGGGGGGAGGAGACGCGGGATAGGAACGGGGACGTGTGGGAAAGGACATGCAGGGAGAAACAATTTATTTCTATGAATGGCGTTGCAACGCATGCCGGGTACCCGCTAGTATTACATAAAAGATAGATTAACGTTGTTGTGAGCGGAAAACCTTAAAGCTAGCTGTTGAGTTTGTGAATTTGAGTAGTGTATTTGCGAAAGACTGGAAAGCAGCTTTGCAGAAGAATAAATTTTGTAGTGGCTAAACAAAAGCTGGCAAGTGAAACAGGGTAGGCTCAGTTTCACTGAGACAACACTGAATGACAAGAGACAAAGCTACATTTTTTCTAGTTTATTTATCTATTTTAATTTTTTAACAATTTTTTAGAAAAGAATGTGTCCTTACTGGAGTACCCCATTCTAAGATCACGTGTTTTAATAATTATAAGTAAGAAAATATGCTAAAATATTTCGAGAGGAAAATTATAAAGTTACTAGCGAGTTCCCGGCATGCGTTGACAAACAGGGAGAAACAAAGAAATTGTTTCTCCCTGCGTGTCTTTTCCCACTCGTCCCGTTTCCCTTCCGCCTTCCTTTCCCCTCCCATGTCCCCTTCCTCTCACGCGTTCCCCCTCCACCTTCCCCGCCTTCCATCTCCACTCTCCCGCAAACCACCCTGCCGCGATCCCCTTCCCTCTCCAGCGTTCAATATATTCAGTCCCGGTACATCCAGATTTTCAAATAGCTCGCGTGCAACCTATTGGAATTTTTTTTTATAAATTTTTATTTTTTACGTGTTACAAACATTCATTTTTGTATATTATAAGAACAATCAATCAAATTTGGTATCTAACATAGGTACCTATTTAAAATAATATAATTTTCAATTAGATTCAAAGTATTCGATTTTTAATAGTACCATAAGTGAGTACTTCGATTAAATTCATTAATTTAAAAAGTTTATTCGAATATTGAATTTTGATTGAACAATCGATGTTTTAAAAATGTCATTTTCAAATTGTGACATTTTTGTAAGAGTTTTTGTAATGATTTAAAAAAACTTTTCAGATGTATTGTCATGAGGTTATAATAATTCAGAAACCTTCGCGAGGGTGGAAAAAAGGTATTTTGAAAGTTTGAAACATTTCCAATGCTTAATACAGCAACATTTTTACATACAAACATTTTTTGATCTTTATATACAGAGATGAATTACTTCTTGCTGCCCTGCTTTTATCAAACGTATTGATAACATAAAAACTTATATAATTCCAATCCGCAGTAATCAAAGACGTGTAAATTGCTCATGCCAAATCCTCCCATCCCTTTGAGAACTCATAATGCCGAACAATCCTCCATTCGAGCCAAGAGCTTTCCAGAATATCATATTAACTGGAACATACGCAGTACTAGCATATTAAATTCGAACATACATATTGCTGGCCAAGTGAAAGCAAACATTTTTTTAAGGGTAAGTAGATTAGAGAAGTATCGTTTAGGTTGAGCCTGTTGGCATCGAGCCAATACTGTCGGGGAAGCGGTTAGCCATAAATCAAGCAGGGTGCACGAGCGAGAAGTTGACCTGGTTTAGTTGACACTGTCAACTACTGTTTTCAGCTCTCCAAGCTATAAGGTTTGAGCTTGAACCGTGGTGGATATGTATGTGGTCTCGTTCAAAGAAGATGATCACTGAAGATGGTTTGAAAGGGAGATATTTATATGCGAGCGATAGAGTGAGCACGTCAATATTAAAAAAATATATTTTAATTCATAGGCGTAAGCGAGCGTTGTGAAAATATTTAATAAAAATGAATTATTTAAAATAGAGATCTCTTGACATTGGAGTGGCACGGAAACATTGTTATTTTTTTATACCCATAACATATTAAATAACCGTTATGTACTTCAATCTTGATTGAGATTACCACAAATATGTTCAGGAAAATGTAAATAAAGATCGAGGTTCGTCGAGATTACAAATTGCTTTATTTAGATCATTGAAGGGTTTACAATATATTTAACTGGACCAGACGGCCGTCCTATTGGACGCTCTAAACATTTTAGAAGCCAGTGAAATCGACAACTGCGGTAATTCAGCTATCTATCGTGTATCATCATACCAAATTCCGAATATATATATGTACATGTTTATTTTTTATTAGTTATTATATAAAATTTATTGTAATTTATATATCTCTTTGTGAATAAAAAAATATATAAAAAAATGTTTTCGTAACTCTTCGTGCATTAGACGATGATAATCGCCACTGGTCGTTACACTTCTAAGGTACTACTTAACTGACATCTGTTGAGACACCTCAAAACTACGTATTATACTAACGACATCTGTTGAAGGATGTTAAACACATAAAATAATCCGTGAATTTTTTAATTTTCATAATGATCATGAATTTTTATAATTTTCGGAGCATACTTTGGGATTTTTTTTTTCCTATCGAGGGAATTTCATATTTACAAAATTACTTTTTCAGACATCTTCAAAAATAATGCATTATATTTTTGTTGATAGCTCAAAAACTTGTGTTTCCTTGAACACTTAAAAAAGCGTTGTTAGAAATTGAAAAAACGTTGGTAGAAATTCCGAATGCGGGAACATATTATGATGAGTGCAAAAATTGTTTGAAGTTTTCAATTGTCACTAAATAACCATTCTTGCACATGCTAATTCCACAAGAAATGAAATTTAAGAAATGTTGTTTTGGTAAAAAAACATCTTTATATATTTTGTAAAAGGTTTCTGGCCACATAGATACATAATATCCGCGGCGTGACTACGCAGAAATAAGTTCCGACTTCTGACCCAGTTATTTAGATAATATTTTTCCCGAAATGTGTGTGTTTTCTGTAAGGGGAGAAAAATAATTCAAATACGTGAAAATTATACGTATTTGAAAATCGTTTACTTCGCCGATGGGAAACGATTTAATATTTTCGGTTGCTGTTTAGGTAGTTTACTTTACTGAAATTCGAAAAAATAATATAAATTACCTTCACGTAGGCGTTAATGTTCTTGGAGCTGCCATTTGCCTTCTGTAAATTCCTGCACTTGACGACTGAAATGAAATAAAACAAAGTATTAACACCCAGCTTTTGAAAATTATGATTTTTCTAAATATCGATGTGTGATCTAACTAAATATGATAAACAATACGAAAGTGATCATACTCACTATGAACAGATATCTGATCATCCTTGCACTCGATGGCTAAATCCACAGTTCCCCCAGAAGTTTGTGTTTGAACAATGCCTTGTCTGCTTCTCGCGTTATTCAAGTTGCTTCTCATCTCTAAGCATCTTAAATCGTCTTCTTCGGGGGAATACGTCAAACATCTTCGCGATGTCCTGAACTCTGCGACAGGAGTTACAGGTTCGCTCAATATATCAACGGATTCATCAGCAAACTTCTGAGTCGAACTATCAGTCAAAAACGAAGAGCAAAAACCTGGCGTATCCAAGTCCAGATATCTATTTGCTGCAAAGGGTGAAGAAGGACTCGGTATACCACATTCCAAAGTTAGACCGAACATCTTTGAACTAGCGTATGAACTTGACTTCTTTTCAATTGATATCTGACCGAGCATAAAACTACTACCAGAAATACTCGTCGCCGGGATATTTCTATAATTTATGTAGTTCAATGTTGGACTGCTTGAGATTTGGTGATCTGATATTTGGTAGCTGTTTTTTCCTGCTGAATATTCGACGTCGTCTCCTGGATTGAACAGGAATGGGTATCCCGTGATGGAGTTATAGGAACTGCTTTTTAATATTCTTGACAAGGATCTGTTTTCTGGAGTGAAGGGACTTGGGATCCCTGTCTTTAGAGTAAGTCCAGATTCCATGATGTCATTATTTAAAGATACAGTTTCTTCGGTTTCTTCTCGGTGGCAATATCGTTTTCTTCTAACACATCTTTGTCTTTTGAGATTAAAGTCGCAGTCGTGAGGAAGAGAACTATTGTGTGAAGGAGTGAAACCCAGTGAGTTGGCCCTCTTTCTTGAATTTCCCTTTACCATAGAAGCAAGAGAGCATTTTTCTAAACAACCCTTTAACATTGTTTCCGTTCCTAAATTTGCAGAGAGAGAAAGTCTATTTTCAGGAGTTTTAACTTCTCGTTCGCAATTGAATGGGTCGTATTCGATAAAGGTTTTTTCTTGTTCTAAATAATTATTTGCAAACTTTTCAGAGCTCTCTAAAAAATGCTCTTTTATTGATAAGACAGAAGCTGATTTAACATCCGTATTATTATTCATAATAGGTTTTGGGGAAACTGGTGCACATTCAGGTGAAATATTGATTTTAGTTTTCGGCGATTCAACTTCTCCTGCTTTCTTTGATTTTTGATCCATATCTGAAAGTCTTGTGCGAAGTTTTACCTTTCTGGCTCTCTTAACCTTTTTAGTACTCTTTAGAATATCTTCAATCATTTTTTCTAATGTTACATCTCCCATCTTTGAATCAGTTATAGTTGACTCATCTCCTAGGCTACGTTCACTGATGGTTTTGGTTTCAAGTTCAATTGAGACTTCATCATCTCTCATCGCTAATAATGGCCTTCTCTTTTTGATCTCCAACATTGATTTTGCTGCATTTATTGGTTCATCCTCTGGAGAAAGCGGATTAGCTTGCATTCTATTGAAACAAAGCGAAGCCATCTTTCTTGCAAGTGGGGAAACTTCTGAACACATTTTTACTCTATCCTTGCTTCCATTTTGCCTTAAAGCTGACAGTGGTGAAAGTTTGTTCATCATGGCACTGAAATTATCTATAAAATCCGCCTTCGATCTTTTATTTGCTGGAATATTCCCGTCTGTTGCCGAATTGTCCATGTTGAAGTAGAGCGGATTGTTTATGAACATTCTCGATCCCATAACTGGTAAAGTACTTAAACAAGACGCTGGGTCTCTTCCGTTGCCAATATTAGAGTTTTTGCTGTTATTATATACAGAACTAAATGCACAAGGTGAATATTCTATTTCAAAGGTTTGAAGACTAGTTGCATTAATTGTGCTGAAATTTATATCAGCATTCGCAAGTGGTTTTTCAATGCACAATCTTTGTGAATGCTGTTTTGGTTTACTTAAATTTGATGTTTGATTCTCCAAATCGGGCTTTAAATCTTCCTTCTTTTTAACATTGTTATTATCTAAAACCTCTCCAGAATTTGGACTTGAAGCATTTTCACTTAAATTTTGAACTAGACTTGTTTTGGCACTATTAAAATTATCGTCGATCTTTACAACTTCGTTGACTATATCAGCACAATCAACATAGATTTCTTTATCTAATAAAATTCTCCTTTTCTTAAGAAATGGTTGAGAAGGAACTATGGAATGCGGTAAACAGTTGGTGGGAGTAATAGTGAACCTTGATTCAAGTCCGAAAGCACTCTCTACATAGCCATTACTTCTTCTATTAGGGGTTGAAATTCTCGGAGAATTTGGTGTTGCAGAATTGGGAGTCAGGTTGCTAACGTCTTTTAAAGCTCCAGAAGTATATTCCAGCTTTCTGAAAGCGTAGAGTTCTTTATGCGAGAAAGCTGGGGTGCATCCAATGAAATCCAGGTTTTCCTTGTCAATGTTGTGTAGAGATCGTCTGTTCCTTCTTCTTCCTGGGGGAGGAACAGCCAAGGATCGTCTTCGTCCTGTCTCCAGAGCTCCCGAGGACTCCAGGGATAGTCGAGAAGGCACTTGACCCTCCGCCCTCTTAGAATTTACAGCCCACTTAAGCATCTTGGCTGGCGGCTAGCACCTGTAAAGAGAAGAAAAAATATTAGGTTCAATCATTCTAAAATAAAATCAACAATCATTTAATTAATTGTTTTTACAGTTCGAGATATTATAAAATATCTATTTAATAGGTATTGTTGACAAGTAAGAAAAAATGGTGATTTTCAACTTTAAAACAGATTTTTTTTAGTTTAAAAGAAAGACAAACATTCCCGAGTTACGAATAACCTGACACTATTTGAAAATCACCTACTAACACCACAGTAAGCGGAAAATGTTGCTTGTGTTGTGAAGGAGGACTTAGCCAGTCGAGGAATTAAATCCGCGACACCTGGGCGGGACCCAAATGCGATGCCAACTCAGCCACTAACCGGACCTTGTATTTGATATCTCATTTCATATTTTTAAACTTTCACAGCCATAAGAATTATCATGGTTAAAATTTTTAGTTATAATGCCTTGTTGTGCTTCCTCCCGCTTTGTCCAAAGTCTCTTACAGCGTCCACTATCAGGGCAGATGTCATTACATGAGGTAGCAACACGGCATAATAACCAAAACATTAATCGCAAAACGCAAAAAACAAATTGAATTTGCTCAATTTTAGCTTTTGAGTTTAAAAATTTCCATATTTTCACAATTTGGGAGGATGTATTTATTGGACAACCAACACCCCTACCCTAGATTACTTTAGTATCTTAGCAGGGGTGCACGGGTTCACGGGGTGAGCTTTTGTCCACCTACTGCATGGGGGGCCTGATCGGGATAGACTGTTTGAGGGAGACCTTTTGACCTCTCCAGCCAGACTCTCTCGACCTATCGCCTTGCACCGCAGTGGGAGGTATGGCCCCGTATGTTCCTCACTCCTGAACACACTGACCTCCAGATTTCTACCCATTACTCATACACTTTTCCTTCTCAGAACTTCCTTTCCTTGCTTTTCCTAAAAAGAGCCTCCTCTCAGCATCAAATCAAATCACCAAAAATGACAAAGGCCCTGAGCAATTTTCTTTCCTCTGGGCCTCCTGTTTGGAGATATTCGTATATATATATATTACTGTGAATAAGGTGCAATATTTGGGAAATAATATCATTTCACACTAATTTCCTTCGAAATAGCAACATTTACATCTTTATTATCGGTGTACCGTATTCATATATCTTCCAAAAACTTCCTCCTTTTCCAACACGTTGATCAATTTTAGAATGCTGTATGGCTGCAGTTGGCCCATAAAATCCTCCACGTCTCATAAAACCACGGAAAAACATTTCCTCTCCAACTCGAAGTACTGGCTGCGAAATATATGGACGTGAACACTTTAGACACGCAAGCGGGGAAGCTTAATACAGCGTGTACCAGAGAGCTTTGATTTATTTATTATTTTTGAAAAAATTTACACTTTTTTAGTAAGAAGCAAGGTAGAGTATAATTCACCAATTTGGTCCCCTTTGTATAAAACACATTCCGGCAATATAGCAACGGTTCTTGACAAATTTCTAAGATTAATTGACTTTAAACTTAATATTCCAATTCAAAATATTAGCTAAGTCATTTTTTATTGATTTATTTTATTTTTACATTGTTTTACAATTTTTTTATGAAAAATGTGTTCTTACTGGGGTACCCCGTTCTAAGGTCACATTGTACAAGTTTTCATGTTTGAAATAAAGTAAATACCTCTGTTGAAATATTACAATAGGTAAATTCCTCTTTTTCCAACATGTTGATTAATTTTAGATTGCTGTATGGCTGCAGTTGGCCCATAAAACCCTCTACGTCTCATAAAACCAAGGAAAAACATTTCCTCTCCAACTCGAAGTACTGGCTGCGAAATATATGGACGTGAACACTTTAGACACGCTAGCGAGTAAGCTACATACGTGTGTGCCATAAAGTTCGAAATAATTTTTGATTTATTTGTTGTTTCTTTCTTGAGGTTAGCATAGATAACTGGTCAAACCCTATGACAAGGCGATATTGAACAAATCCGTCTGTGGCCAGTTATCAATATTTGCGAGCATGGTCTACGATTGTTAAAACGATTCCGCAACTTTTCAAACCGCGACAAAATATCCTACGGATAAAACATTCGTTTGATAGATTCTCCCATCTTAACAGACGGATTGCAATCTTTAGAGCACAGGCGTCGGGTGGGAATGCTGTCCTTGTTCTACCGGTATTACAATGGAAGATGCTCCGAGGAACTAGCGCCATAGATCCCTTTGGCACCAATGCATAGTCGGGAAACACGCCAAACGCATGCCAAACATTTGTCACATGAGAACGGGTTCCTTCTTCGACTCGTTCTTGTGGTCAACAGCTCGGCTGTGGAATGATTTGCCGGCCTCTGTGTTTCCTCCTTCCTACAATATGGGTCTCTTCAAGATCAATGTTCATTCCTTCCTCTCCTCAAAAAGACCCTCCACACAGCATCCCAGATGATATAGGCCCTGAGAGAAATTATTTTCCTCAGGGCCTCCTGTGTGAAGTTAATGTAAAAAAAAATTCCCTATCAAAATATCTACTAAAATCTAACCTAACCTAACCTAACCTAACCCAACCTAATCTAAGCAACCTCACCTTTCCTAACAAAAATAATACAGACAAAGACAATAAATTATTGTTCAAAAATCGTAAAATGTAAAATAAGGTCAGGTTAGGTTAGGTTAGGTTTTAGTAGATATTTTTTTGGAGGATATTTTGTCTAGGATATTTTGTCGCGGGATCAAAACGCGCATTACCTGTTTAAGCTAGTTCGATGATTAAAACATGAATATAGACCTCATTTTAATTAACTCCCATTTAGTGTCAAAAAGTAAATATGGACTGCCAATGTATATTTAGATTAGAATTTCAATTCAACATTGCCAATTTATTCATATTTTTTACGTAATTGCTGGGCGTTCGACAATTCAATAGAAATTCTCGTACCGTCATTGTTGCCCACAGATATCGATTTCATATTTATTCGATATCGATATCGGTTCGTCTGTCAAATAAAATCATCGGAAGGTACGCATATCGTTCCGATATTGTAAAGATCGATTTCACGGTGCTAGAGCTCCTGTTGTCCATTCAAAACATTATTTTATCCAAAATGGAAACAAATAGAAAAAACTGCGAGAAAATAGCACATAAAAGAGCATAAAAATTAATTAAAGAATTTCAAGTAATCGGAGAAATTTGTGCAAGATGTCAAGTCGATCGAGTTTTGAAAAGATTATGATAATTTTGATAAAAATTAATTATTAGTTGTTTATGTCTGAAGAAAGTCAATTTCCCTCAGGGCCTATGTCGTCTTTGGGGATGCTGTGTGTAGGGTATTTTTGTGGAAAGGAAGGAATGAACCTGGGTCTTGAAGAGTCTAGGAGGTAGGAAACCCAGAGGTTGGCAAATCGTTCCACAGCGGAGCTCAAGAACAAGTCATAGAAACGACCCGTTCTCATGTGACAAATTTCAACTGTGCTTAAATGTTGGGCTCGCGTTTGGTGTGTTTATCAAGCGTACACCGGTGCTGAAGGAATCGAAAATAATAGGTTTGGCAAAAAAATTCAGAAAGCATAAAGTGTGTAAATTTCAAGTTTTATTTTATTAAGCGATGTATCCGGCTTAGGAAAAAGGAATGAAAATAATGATCTACAAAAAAACATCCTGTAATAATTCATACCGGACCGAGGCTACCTCTAGCAAAGCCATTAAATTGAAAACATCATATCACAAGACCTGAATGAATTAATAATTTACATTTTATGAAGTCCCCATAGAAAAAACGCTATATATATGAGGTATGAACTTTATTTCCAGATTGATATGTAAAAAGTAAGACTAATAAATTGTTATGACAAAATGGTTCCGCGACTTTTCATCCCTCGACAAAATATCCTCCCAACAAAATATCCCCGACAAAATATCCCTGACAAAATATCCTACGGACAAAACATTCCCCAACAAACTATCTACTAAAATCTAACCTAACCTAACCTATTCTTCTTCTTTCGTATGGTGGGGGGTCAGAGGGGGACATCAAGGTCTGCGAGCCAGTCTATGGCCTCAGGTGTTGCCCTGTGGACCTCAACAATCCCGCCGGGGAATGAATGGAGCGGACATATAGGCATAACCTAACCTAACCTATCAAAAAAATGTGACATAAATGATACAGATATGCTATAAAGACAATAAATTATTGTTCAAAAATTGTAAATAGGACAAAAATAAAACAGACATCCTATAAAGACAATAAATTATTGTTCAAAAATAGAAAAATGGGACAAAATAATATAGACATCCTGTAAAGTTAGGTTTTAGTAGATATTTTGTTAAAGGATGTTTTGTCCGTAGGATATTTTGTCGGGGATACTTTGTCGCGGGATGAAAACGCGCATTACCGACAAAATAGCGAGTTTTCTAATTAATTACTTCTTTTTTTTACTTGTTTAGTATATTCTTAGATCTTAGTAGTTACATTCTAACACGAAGCATTATTTGTTAGAATTTGTCGGAATGTATCGAATCGAGAGATTAATTAGTTAGAGTTGGGATAAATACTGGTAGAAACGTGATCGTATTTCTGAGAAGGGTTGAATAATGGACACAAAAACGATAAATTATGTTGAACTTTTGTTATTTCTTATCGTTTGGATAGCTAGTATTATTTTGCTTATTCTTAATGTGTCTTTTATCGCCACGAATATAGGTAATAGGCATAAAAATCGTTTGACAAATGGGGTTTAGAGGTCAAGACTTCAAGTTCAAGAGTGGTTTTCATTTTTTTTATGAATAATTTTGTGAGATGTCGCAGATAATTATAGTCGTACAAAACTATTTTTTAAAGTTGTTTCTTGTGTACATTCAAACATTTCTATTGAATTTTTAAGTAGTTCACGCTTATATTTTTTTATAAAATTATTAATAATTTTATTTTAATTCTAGTCAATGGAAACAAAGCGTATTTTTATGTATTTTTATGTAAAACGATTTGTAGCAAAGATTAATCGATAAATAGTGATTTAGCACTAAACTGACAGTATTAATACCTAATAATGCCAAAAGATAGCGTAACTTACTAACAGCTAGCATGAGGAACGTCGGCTGGCAGGCGTAAGTACTTGGAAGTAGTTGGATTTGCATTTTCATGATTCTCAAGTTGGCGAAGCCGGCCCAAAAGCCGCCCGCAGGGCCTAGTTATAATTATTAGGATAGGTACCACAAAAGAGAACAACTGACCAAAGCATCTGATGCCTACTGCATCTCTAAATTTGGTCTGCTGAACAGAATGGGAGGGAACGAGATGGGAATAAGGGAGGTTGAAAAGTACCCTGCTATTCAGATCTGGTTAATAAACAATATAAACAGGTCTTTTGCCATTTCAAATATGGTATATGGTATATAATCTCAATTTGGGTGTGGCGGGAAACATTTATTGGATGACGAACACCCCTGCCATAGGTCACCCCAAGAGGTGACTTAGGTCTAGGTCTTAACGGCACGTGCGTTTGCCCACCTAATGCGTTGCGGGCCGGATCGCGAGAGACTGGTTGGGTGAAACTTTTTGAACTTTTCATCCGGACTCTATCGACCCATTGCCTTGCACCGCAGTGGGAGGGATAGGGTCATACGTTCGTCACTTCTGAAAACATCCACCCACAGATTCCTACCCATCTCTCCTTTTTCTTTCCCAGAACTTCCTCTGCTTCATTTCCTTAAAAAAAACCTTCCACACAGCATTTAATACGTTAATACCACGGTAATACGAACGGATTAGGTGAAATTATCGTACAATTATTTCACCTAACCCGTTCGTATTACCGTGTTCTTATCATATTCTGTGATTATGAGTAAGGCGGAATAATACATGTATTGTAAAGAACGGCCGTTTCGATTCGGTGTGCAATAATCATAAAAATGCATCCTATTGATCAATGAAGCATCGTTAAATATATTAAAATTCATCTTTGAACACACCTGTCCGCATCTATTGTGTTTGCTAAACTGCATGTGCAATTAACGAAGCAAACGGCCAAATGCGTTTAAAACACCTGCAACTGCATGCGTGCTACTGGACACTGCCAAGCTTCTATCCACTTGCCACTTCGGGCAATGTCGAGGGCACAGCCCATATGATATAGGCGCCAGTGACGTGCATTACTCTATGAATAGAGGAACGATGTGTGTAACCTGTTGACGAATTTTTTATATTAAATGTGTCACAATTTTTCAAAACTAATGTCAAAATATTGCAATTACAATATTATAATTCACGGGTTCCGGAAATTCGTTGTACAAGCGGAAAAATGACGAATCTACATCACATAGAATTCCCAAAAACACTTCTTCAATTTTGGGCATTTCGTTTTTTTTTTTTTTTTTAGAAACTTTTTTTAAGAAAAAACTTCTTTAGCGCCGTTGCGATTTGAAACTCGATGAAACGGAAAAGCGACACTAAAAAGAGATAAACACATGCATCTATGGGATTTAGCTTGGGAAAGAACGAGATAGAATAGAACTCTTTGTGCGGTGCTTCGTAGCCTCCTAACTCTTGTCTACTTTAGTTTTTTTAATGTTTCACTTCTACCACGTGTGAATTACACGCAGTTTTTTTTACATAAGCTCCACCAGGTATGAGCAAAATAATTCCCCTCAGAGCCTATGTCATCTTTGGGGATACTGTGTGGAGGGTCTTTTTAGGAAAGGAAAGGAAGGATGGGAAGTTCTAGGACGGAAAAGGGTATTACGGGTGGTAGGAATCTGGGGGTCAGTGTGTCCAAGAGTGACGGACGTATGAATACATGCCTCCCATTGCGGTGCAAGGCGATGTTCCGAGAGAGTACGGCTGGAGAAGTCAAAGAGACTCCCTCAACCGAATGTTTTAGAATTGTCCCAATCCGGCCTGTCAAGCAGCTGTTAATTTTTTTTTGTCCACAGATACCGCTAAAGCATAAAAAAACACTTTTCATGTTAGTATTTAAAAAGAGTAAAACCTTAGTGGAGGAACAACATTATGCTCCTAATTTCAAAATTAACCTTTTCATTAAGCAAAAAATTACTAGGAGTTCAGTATTCTGTTTTTGGTGACATTTCGTGTATCCCGCAAAAAAAATATTTCAACAGTGATATTTATGTATTACTTAAAGCTTTGTCAATAAGAAACAATTTATTAATGTCGAACGATTGAAACATAAAAAATATTTATGTTAAGAAAAAATTTGAAACATTTTTGGCTTGTTTTCTTGTGGTAGGAACATTTTTTCAACATTTGTTGATTCCACGCCTCTGTAATATACTTGTACTAACAAACCTATTATATCATTCGTTATGTATCACTAGATCGATGCTAATTGAACGAATTGCCTTTTCATGTAATTTCTGTAAATGGCTCCTTTAGCTAGGAAGCACAAACATTAAAAAAACAATAAAAATACAATGTGGTGGTATTTTAAAAAGTATCGTGTAATGTTGTTTGAAACTAAATCAATGTAATGATAAATACATACATACTATTTTTTACACATACGAAAATACTATTTAATCATTGATGACAATATTAGCGACTCTCAAACGAAAATTTGAAATAGAATTTGTAGTTATTAGTCGAAGATACGGTTAAAAATGAAAGCGATAGGGTCGAATCAGCTCAGTGGTTCAATTGTGTTATCTTCAATGTTGAAATATTATAAAATGAAGTTTTACTCATTAAGTTATCCCAAAAATAAAGATGCATGTCAGACTTATATTATATTAAATATAACTAACTAACTATCACGCCGTTTCTCCGCAGGGGTAGGCAGAGAGGATGGACCGCCAAACAACTCAGTCTTGGCACACATTCCTTGCCTCGTTTACATTCATACATGGTCTTCTATTATTCCGACTCTTCACATGGCCCGACTCAAGTATCTGATTCACTTGGTCGTGACATGTCTTTCTCGGGCGTCGACTTCTTCTACCATTCACCTTTGCGTCATATATTCTCCTTACACTCCTTTCCTCGTTCATTCTCTCTAAATATTATTATCTTAGGGCCCTTATTGTTATTAATTTTTATCAACAATATTCGGGAAAAAATCAAATTCGTCCGTTTTTAATTTTTGCAGATGACATTAAACTCTTCTTGAGAATAAGATCTTTAGAAGACTGTAGAAAACTCCAGGAAGATATAAATGCAATTATTGACTGGAGTATCGATAATAAACTCGATTTCAACTTCCAAAAATGTTCAGTTATGTGCTTTACGAGGTCACAAAAGACCGTATATATTCATTATAAATTGAAAGACACGTAATTGAAACACATGGTGACTTGCAAGGACTTAGGAATTGTGTATGACGCTCGCTTAACATTTCATGCCCACATTGAAAAGATCTGTAAATCAGCCACAAAGATGTTGGGTTTTGTCATACACAATTCAAAGGAATTGACCAACCTCGCAGTTACAAGGCTGCATTACTTTAGCTTGGTGCGTAGCATTCTCGAGAGTGGATCTCAGATATGGGGGCCAGAGGACATCGTCTATGTACTAATGGTCGAGAAAATACAAAAGAAATTTTTACGATACCTCTATAAGAGAGAGTTTGGTTTTTATCCATGGCTGTTTCCAACAGCATTTGGAATAGCATTTATCTCGGGAATGCTGGGTATCTGCAGCATTAGTTCCAGAAGAGATGTCGCGTTACTGCTGATGGCTTATGAGCTTCTAAATGGTTTTGAATCGGTACCCCATATTCTGGCTGAAATAGGATTCTATGTCCCGGATAATTTCACGCGAGGCCACCAACACAGGCTTTTGATTCTTCCTAGGTGCAGAACTAACTTACCAATAGTGATGCCCCTGGGACGACTCACTAGGTTAATTAACTGCCTCGCAAGAAATGTGGATATATTCCACATTTCCTACAACGATTTTAAGCGTGAAATAGCACTTATGTTTTAACTAAATGTATTACTTTAACTGTAAATGTTTTTATTATGTATCTTTTCTTACGGCTCTTGCAATGTATTGGTTTTATGATGTTTTTGCAAATAAATAAATAAATGCCCAAACCATCGGAACGTCCCTTTCTTAATCTTTCTCATTACGCTTATATCGGCCTTGCATTATTTGCGGATCTCCACGTTTCTCACACGATCGTACATAGTTTTACCACACATTCGCCTCAGGGATCTCATTTCATTTATCAGCCAATAATATGTGCGTTAAGAAAATGATTATAATGTTAGTAGTTCTTAGTCGAAGTATGATACAGTTAAAAGTGACTGAATTTGATATAGGCACATTAGCTCGGTTGGTAGAGCATTTGCCATGCAAACCATTAAAATATGCGTTAACAATATTAAGATAACGTTGGTAGTTCTTAGACAAAATATAATTATTATTCCGTTAAATATGACCGAAGGGGATGGGGTCGAATTAGCTCATTGGTTTGAGCCGAGCCCGGCGAGGCTAAGATCCTGGATTCAATTCCTAGATGCGACAGCATCTTTTTCTGATTCTTCTATTTCAAAATTTCGGTGAACCTGTACGATACTGTTTATATTTAGGGATTGTTGAGGGGTATTAAGGGATCTGTGCATAAGAGGAAGAAGGCACAAATACCAATTTAGGGGTCCCAGACTAGAGATGGCCGCTAAACTCAAAATTGGGGCGCACTAGCGATTTATACATTTTCAGCAATTGTGTGACATTTGCAAGTATTTATTTAGATTTATAAACAGACTAATCGACGTTTGCAATCGACTGTCAAACTACTGTTTCGTTTCCTGAAATCTATTTCCGCTTAAAAGCGTGTGAAAATCCGCAATTACACGCATTCCAATTTCCGGTCCGTTATCGTTATAATTCGTTATTCCTCAATCACAAAATACCATCACATTACAAAATAAACTCATCGCGTATTTACTAAATTAATTAGTAATCAACTCATTAAGTTTTCGAACATTTTCAATACAATATATTTTATTATTCGGAAAATTTTCTACCACAATATTTTTAATACATAAATATCTACCTTAAAACATTCCGGGTTTTCAAATTTTGAGGAAACATTTATGGATGTCTTAAGTTAAAAATAAATGTTTATGAACTATTATAAACACATTGCTGCCCGCACGCCCGTATTCAAGGCACCTGCATTAGAATAAAAATTCTAACACAAAAAATAACAACGCACTTTGCAAGGTTCGACAACCGGCAGAGCTAAATACTTTACCGGCAAATAAATGCATATCTAAATTGTTACAAATGTTTTCAGATACCTTTCTGCATTAGAGTGACGCGCTAATAAATAAAGAAAAATCGTGTGTTTTTGGTTCGAAAATTCGGTCACTTAGAAATATTTTAGATGCTTCAATTAAATACTTCGAATAGAACACTTATTTGTTTTTGAAATAATTCAGATTTTTTTTGTTTAGTCTTTTTATAAACCCAAAAAAATTAAGCATCAGGCCTGTAAAAACTGCTTTAAAGTTAAAATTATCTTACCTACGAACCCTTTGTCGGTATGATTTTATAAAATAAAAATAAAATGATTGTAAAATATTTAAATATTTATGCCTGAACTTCTCAAAATAAAATAAAAACACAATTTTTGGCGATGTTTTTTTTCATGCGTGATTCAAAACAGGCGGTTGGTGTTACGCGGGAATTTTTACCTTATCGCCATTTACACAATGAGTTTTATAATTAACGGCCCGATTCCAAATGTTACACGACGTGGTGGATCGCCTTAACATAGTTTCATAGTATCGTATCGTCTTAAATATCATCAATTTAATCCCATTTATCTAAATAAACGTAGAAAAATCATTGATGGGTTATTCTTATATGAAATTGTGAGTGTCTTGTTCATTTACCAAAACTATCTATTACAAATGATTGACGGTCGATCGATAAGGGTTGATAGGATAACTTTCGGTAACGTTTCATCGTTCCCTAAGGCAACTGCAGGTCGCTAGCGTACAAACAACAGTTGACGTCTAATATATATTAAGAATACTTAGTCATTGTGAACTGTTATTTATTGAAAACAATATTAGCGAAACGCAATCGAAAATCTGGAGACAGAAAAATCAGAAAAAGATATTGACACCTCTGGGACTCGAACCCAGGACCTTCTCAGAAGCCAATATCTTTTGCTGATTTTTCTGTCTCCAGATGTTCGATTGGGTTTCACTAATATTGTTTTCATTTAATTAAATATTATAATATGAGGTTTTACTCATAAAGTTAAAAATAAAATTCGTGCTAAGTTACCTTTATATTTCGAGGATGTGTTAGTATTAAATAACACCGCTATAGTAACTACTTGGTAGATATTATTTTTTATGGTAGGTAACTTCTAAACAAAGTATTGATTTCCGTGTAATAATCCAAACTTCAGGGTGCACAGTTTACACCCGCGCTGCGCAATAGTGCGCAAGAGGGTTACCTACAGAGCGTCGGACCATTCTGTTTTCTAAAAGTAACTTTATTACTATAATAGTACTTAAATGCGAGAAATCTATGTTAATAAATATCCATTAACCAGCATGATCTCTAAAACACTAATTAACTTTTAAAAAGTTTAACAATATCACGATCTATAAAAGCTTCCGGAACCGAATAGCTCAGAATGTCAAAAAAACTTCGGTGAAAAGTCGTTGGAGCGACTAAAATGTCAAATAATACTGTTTCATATATATTGAATTATCAACTGTAACAGGTAGGCAACAAGCTGGTTGCTTTAATGTGACAACCGTTGCTCCGCGATGACAACTAGTTGACATTTGTGTCGTTTTAATTAATTCAACGGGAATAAATGGCATTTGTTTGTTTACCCCGTGAAGAAATGTCAGAAAAGCGTTACAGGTGTTACGGAGAGAATGAACTTTTGAAGTGAATACTCGTATACGAATATAAGGTTATTTCAACCGTTAATAAACAACGTTTTTTTAACGATAGAAAGGTGTCAAAGGAGAAAATTGTTCTGAAAAGTTAAAATATTGTGAAACAATTGACTTAAAACTAACACTTCAAGTTCGCTTTTGAGAACAGCTAACAAAGGTCTCACAAAAATCATTGTATCTCCCTTACTGTCATGATGAGAAATATGATATTAACGGTGTTAGAAAGAGAAAACATCACGCTTTATATCCGTATTTAACAGTTAACTACAGAAAAATTAAAACGTGCACCTTTATGAAATCAAAGTTTCCGTTCGCAATTTGACAATAAATTATGAAATTTCTAGAATTTTTTATTAATTATTTTTTCACGAGATGGCAAAAAAATGAGGTGAAAATAACGTTTATAATACATTGGTCTAATAAAATATGTGTGTTCTTATCTTTTTTTCGTTTTCAATGATTTTAGTCAGAAAAAACGCTAGGTGAGCTATTTTAAAAACTTTTTTTATGTTTGCATTCAAAATTTGAATACTTCAAACACTTTTAGGTTTATTTCTAACAACAACATTTTAAAGCGTATTTCATCAATTCATCACCTTTCAAAAACCATGTCCATTGGATTTGAGCCAAAGCTCAATCCAAGACGTTGGGGAAATGAATTTGATCAACGCTTCGCGGGTCTAGGACGTTTCTACGCCGCCGGTTCTTCGCCGCCAGTTCATCGCCGCCGTTTCTACGCCGAGACGGTTCTACACCGGCCGTTTCTACACCGGCCGTTTCTACGCCAGCCGATTCTACGCCGCATTCAAATTAAATTAACAATTACAATTAAACTTTATTGTTTTAACACATACATACAGTCATAGAAAATAAAATAGAAAATACAAAAACTATCGAATCATTTAAAAAGTAGCATTAACATTTATTTTAAATTAAAAGAATAAATAGGAAAAATAAGATTATTGCGTCATTTGGTAATTGTGTGCTAGGCCACGTAAATAATCACCTAACCTAACCTAACCTAACCTAACCTAACCTAACCTAACCTAACCTGGCTGGCGTAGAAACGGCCGGTGTAGAAACGGCCGGTGTAGAACCGTCCCGGCGTAGAAACGGCGGCGATGAACTGGCGGCGAAGAACCGGCGGCGTAGAAACGTCCCATTCCCACGCTTCGCTTCCTCCATAAATTCTCTAACAGCTTTGATATATCGTTATGAAGAAATTGGGGTAGTAATTTTCTTAGTACCTACCTACTTACATAAATTTTCCGCAATATTTAAATGTGCTCCAATTTTGAATTGTACGAAATGAGTTATGACAGAGATTGATCTTTACAGGGAAAGCTAGAGAACAAAGTGTTGGGTGAGGAAAATATTGTTAAGGGATAGGGTAATGACTTATCTTATCTTCTTCCCCCTGTCGTTGTCCTATTCGGTTAGGATTTATGGTATATTGTTGTAGAAATTGTGAAAGACATTTTACTCGATGATAATAGACAAAAAACGAGTTGTATGCATGTAGTTATATTTTATTTTAAATTAATCGCGAATTATACACAAAACATAAAACCTTAATTTATTTTAATTTTATTCTAAGGCCGACATGATTATACGTCCTACAAGCTCTCAAAAGATGAGCTCTGGTGTCATGAAATTTCCAAAAAAGCAAAAACAAAAATTCGTAATATTGAAGGAGCAATAAATTCATAAAAGGTGAGCTCTGGCGTCATGATATATCAAGAGTGTTTTCTGTGAGAAACGTCTAAGTTAACGCAATTATCTATAGGCTTTTAAAAATCCACTTAATTGTTGAAAAAATTGAAACAACATTCAATATTGAATAAGTCAAATTAAAAATTTGCCTAAAACTGGCAGCAAAGCAATCCGAGATATTTTAAATAGTGCCATATTGTGCCAAAAAGCGCTCCAATATTAAGGAATGAAATTGACTTACTTTAACTAGTGATTCCTGAAATTATTGGAGTAAAAAATGTAAATATAATTTTGGTCTCTGGCGACATTATTGACGTTTTTTTTCAACTTTTATCATTTAAAAAACCAATAAGTATTGGATAGTTAGAGTTGAGTGATGGATTTGGCGGTTATTCGGCTAAGTGACCAGTGATGACGTGTGGAAGTTTTTTGTTAGGTTGTAAAGAACAAAAAAAAATTTAAAATCACCAGCGACCAAAATTCTATTTAAATTTTTACTCCAAATAATATCAGAAAGTCAAGTACGTTCATTGATATATTTATTCCCTGTTTATAAAATAAACATTTGACCGGATATCATTGGATATCGGAGTATGGGGGTACTGTCTAGAAGGTGGTATGGGCAGCGGCCCGTATGTTTAATAGCCCTGATAATTACACGCGACTAGCAGATGACGTTTCTAGTGTGTTTCTTTGCGCTTTCAACCTGTCTTACAACTGCAGGGGTACTCAAATTAATAATGTGAAATAAAATATTTTTATTAATTATTTTTTCTTTTTTTATGAGTGCAACACTTATAGTTAGACCAACAAGAAAATAAATTCTCTCTCTCTTTAAAATAACCATCCACATTCTATACAATCGTCTAACATCTAATTAATATTATTTAATAATACTGTCACACAAGAATCTAACAATATATGCTTGATGTAACTCTAAGTGACCAGCTCAGGTATGGGAGCCCCATCGAAACCAGAGTTTAAGTTAGCCTCTCAGAAACTGGGCGTACTGTACAGTGTCCGCAGATACTTTAATAGTACACAACTGATAACCCTGTTCAAATGGCAAGTGCGCCCCACGGTTAAATTTGGCAGCCACCTCTGGTATGGAGCCCCAAAATACCTACAAAAACCCCTTGACCTATGCGGAAACGGGCGGTCCGTTTGATAGATTCTCCTAACTTAACAAACGGATTGCAATCTTTAGAGCATAGGCGTCAGGTGGAAATGCTGTACTTGTTCTACCGGTATTACAAAGGAAGATGCCTAGCGTCATTGATCGCTTCGGTACCGGTGCATAATCGGGAAACACGCCAAACACGCGCTCAACATTTGCACACGGTTGACATTAGTCACATGAGAACGGGTCGTTTCTATGACTCGTTCTTGAGTTCAACACCTCGGTTGTGGAACGATTTGCCGACCTCTGTGTTTCCTCCCTCCTACAACATGGGTCTCGGAGCTAATGTAAAAAAAAAGTTACACAACCATCAATTTCACAACATATTTTAAATAAATAGGTTTTAGATACTCTCAGTATCGCCCTAGTGATCACCAGTAAGAATGGTTGGTGGTGACCAGAGTTGAATAGCCGATGCACTTTACAAACCTCCTTCCCCCCTTCACCTTTCCTTCCCCATTCCCTTAAGCCTTATAACCTTCCTCTACAACAAAAGGTTCTTCTACAAAAACTCTACACTATCCATTTAAATAAATTAATATATAATAATGAAGAAATGGTTGACGATCCCTTCAGTGTTAATATATTATTTCTCCGTTGTTGGTTTAAACTTTAAACCATTCCCGACACCTGTTTCTCCTAATTTAATCCCTTGTCCAATAAATAATCATAAAAACATCTTAGACACGCCTATCTGCTGCCTTTGTATAAATACTCAAAGAAATTTAACACGCTCGTAGATATGCTTTTCTAAAATGTCCACAATGTAGCCCCAATCTACAATACGACTATTTCAAATGAAATTCATTTTAATTAACTCTCAACTACTTACTTTATTTTTTAATTTTCTTCTGAAAAGATACTTTTTAAGTCAATAATTATGAAAGATTTTACAAAATAATGACAAACTCAACGGTTTCACAACCAATTGTAAAGATGTAGCTTATGAATGAAAAAAAACCAAAGTAAACAAAGAAGAAAAAGAAAGATTTCATAAATAAGTTTTACTTCTAATATTAATGGATGTATTTAGAGGTACAACCTTCGTGTTTTGACTAAATTGTGTATTTTATTAAGTGTTTTCTTAAAAAAAAAAAGAACTTGCCCAACATCATGACTTAGTTGGAGGTTGTGCGAAACCGGTTGGCATTTTCACATAAATAAAGCGATGTTTTCGAAGTTATAGTGTGACACATTGCAAAAATATTACATGCGGCATTTCAAAAAAAAATTATGAGTGCACAAAATAAATGTTCAAGATTTGTTATTTTTCTGAAGACAAGATTACAAAACTTTTTGGAAATAACTATATGTACTAAGTACCTCTTTCCTTTTCTACTAGGTAATAATAAAAAAATATATTATGTATAAATATACTTCAATAAGTCCCATACGCATTTTGCAACACATTTTAATCCATTCATTAAAACGTCCATCATTTTAAATTAATAGATTATTATAAACGTAGATTTAAAAAAAATACATACTGGATAAAGTAATTTAGAAAATTAGTTGCCATATTAATTTCGCTATCTTATTTATAATAACTTCTGGAGGGGTTTCGTAGCTTAAACCTAACATTAAATTGTATCTTAAAAAACCATTAGGCAGCCTTAACAAGCTCCCTCAAAGCACCTGTTAGTTAAATTCGATAATTTGTGAAAAAAGTGGTACAAAAAAAACGACTTCAAATGTTGAAGTGTCGGTATTACTGTAAAAGGTGCCTGGGTCGTTAGTTTGACGTGGATCGTAATCATAAGAAACATCGAATATTCACACCAATATATAAGGGTTTATTTTTATAAGATCCTAGCTGTAATTTTAATGACAACGAAAATTCTTTGTTTTGTTCTTAGGATCTCATGTCTTATCTTCAAAAGTATTTGATATTTTCCTTGACTTAAAGGATTTTACCACCCTCTTCATAGCTTATCCATAGAATAACGCGTATTTTGGATTTACGATTTAAGGTTTATTTATTTATTAAGTCGGAGCTTACTATTCGATACTCGAACCTATAAATAGTGACTATATATCGGATAACTTGGCCGAGTTTTCTAACTATTGCACGCATTTTATTTTTAATATTCGTAATTTTTGTAATGTTCCCCTCCGGAGCCAGTGAGACCATTGATGGCATACCTTAATTGGGTAAGTTGTGAGGCTGAAGGTAGTGGGGAGGGGAAGAAGATGGATAAAGGATGGTGGGGAAGTACCTGGATATTCAGATTTGGTCACCACACACGGCTAAAGCCATTTCAATCAACTTTTCAATTCTATAAGAGTATCTTCCACTCTGGAATGTGCCGCAAATATACTAAATATTACCATGTCCTGTCAGATAAATTATAATTTAGACCATGTTGTATAGAAATATTTAGAAGATAGGTGTCATAGACTTTGAATTAATGGTAAAAGAGTATATACATGGAAGTTAAGAAAGAATTAATGAAATTTGAAATGCTAGGTAATAAATTAAGTTAAATATGAAACATAGGATAACACAACACTCAACATCACCAACTAAACCTTCTTATTACTTCACGGTTGTTCATTGTTATGTTTTTTGGATGGCAGTTAATAGAGTTATTATTGATTGTCCATACATGAGAAAGATGGGTTGTTGTTCCTAGATGATATCGTTGAATTGGAAAGGAATTACGTATAATTGACAAGTAAGAGAAAGAAATAAGGGAGGTTGCAGTCAATGTCGGAAGTTGTTAAGTATTTCACCTGTTTTACGTTTATACGCATGCGTTAGGAAATTGGTATTCAACTTAATGTTGGGCGTATTGGAATCAGAAGCTTTCAAAGTTCGATGGAATATAATATGATCATTTATCAATATAATTATTTTATTGTAAAAATACAGCGAAAAATCTATGATTTTCTGCTTAATTTTATCCCATTCTTAAATTCTTATGTGCATTTTCTTTAGAGTAAATGGTAATGATACACAGGAGATTTTTCACCATCCTCTCGATAGTTATCCATTAAAATAAACTTAATTATCCATTAAAAAATTCGTATTTATTCGAATGCCGAATAGTTAACTCGGAAGTACAAATAATTAGAAAATAATATGTTAAGGTTAGTGACTATGAATAGGTTGGTGAAATACCCTCATTTTTCATCAATTCTTGAAACTTAAAGCAGTTTGCAGTAGGTCCTCACATTTTTAAAGCAGTTTTGTCTAATATCTAAACATTTTGGCGTTTTTTTCTGCGGTGCATCGTATCGTTGATCAGAAATTCTGTTCCATCATTGAAGTATGTGCATTAGAATGGCGCTGAGGTGCTCACTAGTGCCGCCGCCTTTTCTAATATATTTTTTAATGGGAGTATGGCACAAGAATCCCAACTGCTCCCAACCTCCTAGAGCCAGTGAGACAAAGGCATCCCTAATTGGGGAACGTTGCGAGGCTGAAGGTAGTGGGTGGGAAAGGAGATGGGAAAGAGGAATTTAAGGAAGTACTTGGCTATTCAGATCTGGTCAGATACTGAACGGTGGCCTTAAACCAGGGCGATACGAGAGTATCTTCCACTTTAGAACGTGAAATGATGTACCTTCTATTTTTTTTTCATTGTGATTAAATTCTGAATTACTTGCGCACGTCGGGATTATAGGTAACCCGCGATATTCGAATTGCTAATCGAGAACCTTTGAGAGCCCTCGACCACGGTGGCCGTCAATATGGTTTTGGGTATCAATTATTCAGATATAATCATTATAAATATTTAAAAAAGCAAAAAATGTATATTTCTATCCGTCAATCAAAGAAACACAACTAATAATAGAATTCTCTTTCATATAATGAAATGAAAATTCATTCATGTATGAAAGAATGAGTGTAATCGAATGAAACTTCGTCTTAAGATTTGTAATTTTGAAGCGTAACGAAGGAAATTGTGCATTTTTCATTTAAATCTGCATTTTTACGTACCTACTTTTAATGAATGTGGTTCATAAATAATATAATATATCTCAAATTTGGTGCTGCAACCTAAAGCATAATTCCAGTAAGTGTTTCAGTAGTGTTATGCGGTTCGCGTTTCTTTGTTTTACCTCCCCTGCCCTAGTTCCTTAGTTGAAGTAATTATTTCTGGGATCCCAACGTGACCTTTTCGCCCCCGTCATTATTGAGAGCACCTGTCTCCTTGACTTAAAAAACAACAAACCCTAGGGGCCCGAAGTAGTTTATTTTGAGACCTTGTAGTATCTGTTGTATGTAACTAAACATCTATGGAATTTTTACTACTTCAAAGCGTGAAAATATTATATTCAAATACCGGTCCATAAATATCATTGATTATAGAAACAAAGAAGATGGGCCATGAACTTTTATTAATGTGGAAGTATCGCGAACATCGTTCCCCCATAATTCTGCAAATCGCATTTACTACCTTCATAAAAAATTCAGCACTGTTTATGCTAAATTACCGGTCGGTGGCTGAGTGCTCTCACCCGGGGGTCACGTGTTCGATTCCTAGGCTGGCTCCAGGTCCAAGTCCTCCATCACGACACAAGCAACATGTTCCGCTTTGTTTGGTGGTACCTAGTAGGGGATTTTTTTAAACATTTTTGGGATATCGTAACCCGGAAATGTTTGTCTTTCTTTAAAAAAGTAAACCTATAATTATCGTGGCACGATATTTTTTCTACTTTTGTGGATTTTTCAATAGTTTTTTTCCGTAATCTTATGATGAAATTGATGATTAAGGTGTAGCTTAATGCTAAATCACTATTTAAGATAAATTTTTACTACTGATCAGTTTACATTATAAATACAAAAAATATGCTTTGTATAAATTAGTATTTGAGTAGAATTAAAACAAAATTGTTAGTTACTTTATAAAAAAAATGAACTGTTAACTACAACAACAAAAAATCATTTGAAATATATAAACGCATATCAGAAACAAAAAAAAAAATGTTATCGCTAAAATTATCTGCGACGGTTAACATTATTTATTAACTTTTTTTCTTTCTTGTGAAATTATCACAAATAAATTAAAGCCACTTTTGCTTTTGATATAGTGGCCTCTTGACTCCGTATGCCAAGCGATTTTTATGGCTATTACCTATATTCGCGGCGATATAAGGCACACTAAGAATATATTATAATAATTTAGGCTTGTGGCTACCTCGTAAGAAAAACTAATTATATCGAAGAAATAAAGCATGCACTCTATTCAAACAAACGGCGCAAGTTTTACGGTTTCGCCACTTTTCATCCCGCGACAAAATATCTCCGACAAAATATCCCCCGACAAAATATCACCGACGAAATATCCTACGGACAAAACATCCCCCGACAAAATATCCTAACCTAACCTAACCCAACTAAACCTAACCTAACCTAACCCAAAAAACCTAACCTAACCTAACCCAACAAAACCTTTGGGCACCAAATTTAAAATTAAAATCGAAACTGTTAATTCCTTGCTCTGTCTCCTTCCTTCATTGTCGGGAGATGTTTTGTCCGTAGGATATTTTGTTCTTGGGATATTATGTCGAAGGATATTATTTTGTCGGGATGAAAAAGCGTGGTACCAAGTATTACAGTAATGAAGTTTATTTTAAAAAAAACACAAATTTCATATAAATCCCCTTTAAAATATAAAAATGTATTACATAAAAACCCATTGATGTCCTGCTGTTCCCTTTTTATTATTGTAATAATTTATCAAGTGGGGATCTGTTACGATAAATAATTTATAGTACGGTTTTAAGTCCTACCGGGAATGCTCGACACTGACAGTTGTAGAGGCGATAAACTGTATTGATAATTGGTACAACAACTGTTTGATACGCGATGCGGAATTTGATATTATCAGCATGTCTAATGACGTGTTGACGATTTGTCAAAATTAATTCAAACTTATATTGGCAGGTGGTGTGAAGGGGATAAGAGCATCGTTTAAAAGAATAACAAAACATGTTACAAATATGATTGATAGTTAAGTGTTTTTTTGGTTTTAGTTTAATTCGTAATGCTTTTATATAAGTTAAATCCATAATATGACTAGAGATAAGTAAATTCAATAGTGTCCGACCGTAATTTCGGTTTTGGTTTCGGTTTTTGGAGTTTCAGCCGCGGTTTCGGTTTCGGCCAAAACCTGCGTCCCTTATGTGTTGGAACAAGGACTTTACTCGGACGCATGTTTAATGATATGTATACTTCTAGCTAGAATAACAAAGATAGAAAGAAGAAAAAAATGTTATAATATAAGAGTTGTCTTGAATTTCGAAGTTTAAAGTTATTTTCAAATATCATTATTTTTCTCAATTAACCCTTACTTAACACTAACTTCAATGTACGCTTTCAAGTTTTAGAATAAAAACGCCTAATTTCTGGGTATAGAGTGTTTTTTTAATCTTATTTAAATTAGTTTCGGTTGCATTTTCGGCCGAAACTAGACCAAAAGCCGAAAATCGGTTTCGGTTTCGGCTAAAAATCTGATTTCAATCGGATAATCGTAGACCTGTGGTCACTATAAACAAAGTTCTGAAAAAGAGTAATGAAAGAAGTAGAACCAGAAGACACGTAAGAAATGGCTTCAAAAATACGTGATTGGTGCGAGAAGTTCGCATTTTTTCGGACTGCAGCCTGAAGGTCAAAGATTTTTTAGAAGCAAAACTTTCTCCTATGTGAAAATTTTTCTTAATCTATAAAGTACACAATTTCACAATATTGGATAACTACGGTTACGGTTATAATTCCTAAATACGTATATCAATACAATTAAATTTGATGATAACAACACCCCCAAAAAAGAAGTAAATATTTTTATCCTTGAGCGACAATCGTATACTCAAATTAAGTGCCTATTTAAGTCTTTTCATCCCTTATTATTAATTAGCCCGATAATTTTTTTAATACTTCATTGTGTTTACAACCCTTCTAATGCATAATATGATATCTTAAACCAACTGATCCGTAACAAGAAATAACACACCATTTTGTTGGATCATCAGAGCGAAAATATATCTAAGGAAGTGAAGTTAGCGGTCCATAGAGCAGTTTTGATAACAATCCTAATTTGAAACAGTGAGGAATGGAACTGACCGAAAGCAAAAGAAAGTATGAGACATTCCGACCGACGAATGATACATTTTAGCCTGGCCTTTATAGTATCAGATTAACTTCAGTTAACTGTCATATTTCTTTAATAATGTCGTTCGTTATTTATATAATTATTTATTTACGCCTTTTTAGGTTTTTACATATATATATAACAATATTTACGAAATTATACTCGTAAATAGTGCAGGAAACGACTGTTTAAAACACTTGCACAAAAATAAATATAAAGTAAAACCATTATTATTTTTGTTCCATACTGTATATAGGTACAAAATATAAAATATCAAAAAAAAAAATTTTCTTTCAGCCGACAAAATACTGTTAATTTGTAAGTCAATTTTAATAGCTTTATCAAAATATTATATTCCCTTACTTGATGAAAAAAAATTCATTAAGGTAAGTTATGCAAAATCCATGGGTTATTAATGAACAGAGTTGAACTAGCGAAGCTCTTAGAATTAAAACAAGTCATACATGCGATCCAAAGACTTAATAATGGATCTAAGACGGAACGTTCGATGGTTGAAATATGACAAAAGAGCTCATTAATTAATTAATAAGTAGGTGGTAATAAAAGGTTTTAGGCACGCAAGTATAAACGATTTTTTTTTATTAAACAGTTTAGTGGGAATCCACATCAGATTGTCGTTATTTTCAAGTGTCAAAAAAACTAGAAAAATCCGTTAAAAAGCGTCCGTGTCAAATCAAAATACCACTCGAGCGCCTTGCGTGTTGAAAATTACCCCAAAAAATTATATAAATTTGTTGGGGTCAAAAATACCGGCACCGCAGAGCACCCAGTGTCAGAGTGCAATATAATTTAGTGAAAATCTGAATTGATTCGCAATTATTTCCATAGATTTCTGTGGGTGATAACACTTTGTACGATAATGTGATTTTTAATTGGTTAGGGGAGCATGTGGCAACGAATTGTTATTAGGGGTTGATTTTATGTACAAGTTTTTTTCACAGTTTGTCGTAAATCTCTATATTAATACACGATTATTACAGCAAAATTAATGAAAAATTATCATCATGATCATCACTCTTGGCTCTACAACCCCTGGTGGGTCTTGGCCTCCTCAAGAGTCTTCCTCCACTCATCTCGGTTTTGTGCCATCTCTCTTCAGTTTAGAAGCTCCGAGGTAGATATTTCTTTTAGGAAGTTGTCGCTCCATCTTAATATTGACCTTCCCAGGCTCCTTCGCCCTATTCTATTGAGTTCAGCAGGGACTTTGGTGGTTGATGCTCGGTTATTCTCTTCACATGATCCGGCCACCGAAGTCTTCCCAGTTTTATAAATTTTGTGACGTTTAGCTCCTTAAACAGAGTAAAATGAAAAAAATATCATCAGAGTAGGTAATATCCGAAGTCCCTTTTGAAAGTAGAGTGTTTTGATATTTTTGTTTTTTATTTGGATAAGACTAGGTAACTGACAAGACTGAGGCTGAAGAAATGAGGGAAGGGGAGGAGATCGAAAAGGAAGTTTAAAAGTACCTGGTCTCTAAACCCGATCATTTCACGCAAAGTTTCGATTCCGAATGGTTGTCTTTCATCAGGGCGATTTCTACATTTTTAATTCGCCTCTCAGTGTCGCCCAAACCTCTAACGGTGTTGGACGCGAGTGAGCGCCGTAAGCGGTGACTAAATAAAATAACCCCTTCAAACCCAGACAATTTTTATAAATACAAAAATTTACCGAAAATAATTTTTTAACCTGTGAAAATGGAGGAAGCGGTTGATCCGCATGCCTTCATAACAAAGGCGAAACAAAACATAAGTGATTTACATACAATCATAGAAGAAAATAAACTTACCAAAGAAACCAAATCAAAAATGATGAAAGAAATAAATAACATCATGGAAATGATATCTCACATGGCAATAGAATTAGCTAAATTACAAGAAAAGTGTGATATTCAAGAAAAAAACCAAGCACAAAAATACCCATTTTCATACTCTTCTGCAGTAAAAAACTTAATACCACAAATGCAAGAAAAACGATTTCCTATAATAATTAAAAGCTTAAAAGAAGAAGACACTGAAAAAATAAAAGAGAAAATAAAAAAGATTAAAATATCGCAGTTGGGAATTCGAGTATGCGAAATAAAAAAAAACAAAAAAAAACCTTATAATAACATGCCCAGAAAAAGAAGACGCGAAAAAATTAAAAGATAAGATAAATGAAGTCAACAAAACCATAATAGCAGAGGTACTTCTGAAAACGGATCCATGCGTAATATTCAAAGGTCTTGACAAAGACTATACCGAAAAAGAATTCTTAGAAGACATCATTGAACAAAACAACGACATCAAAATGATATGTGAAAAATACCAAGACAAAGAAATATTACAAGTTAAGGCCATCATTACAAACAAAAAAACTAACAGCAAAAACTTAATTCTACAAACAAATCCCGAAATGAGACTACATCTAATTAATAAAAAAAAATTCACCTAGGATTCATGAGAATCTATGTAGATGACTGCAGTCCTCTTACCCAATGTTTCCACTGTCAAAGATTTGGGCACACAGCCCAAAAATGCTACAATAGAATGAATAAACCAACATGCAAACACTGTTCAGAAGATCATCCCATCTCCGAATGTAAATCCCTGGAGCTGCCACCCAAATGCGCTAACTGCAACTCGGCTAACAAGAAGAAAGAAACAAACTCCTTCAACAATAAAATGAATGAAGTAGACCACCGAACAAACAGCGAAACATGTAAGTTCCGATCTTACATGCTTAAATTAGCCAAAGAAAGAATAAACTACGACATTGAATAAAAATTTTATAAATAATTTTGCAAAATACAACTAAAAATGCATTAAATGGATAATTTCTTAAATAACGAACTTGAATTAAATATCAAAATTCAGGAATACGAATGTATATGTACTGATTCGTGTAACAAAATTATTTCTAAAAACATCAATGACATAATTATTATGCACATAAACATCCGTAGCATTCAAAAAAACTTTGATGAACTAATTCTAAAAATAAATAATTTAATTAAAAAACCGGACTTTATAGTGTTAACTGAAACATTTACGAACGCCGAGTCACCGCCTTATCACTTGCCCGAGTACAATTATATCTCTACCAAATTAGACATTAACAAAAATTCGGGAATAATAATATTTGCAAGCAATAAATTTAGTATTGTTAACATAATAGAGCACCCAATACATTTGGTTAACTGCATTGAAGTACATTTCAAACTCGGCAAATCAACATATCATCTAATAGCTATCTATAGAACGCATAGCTCGAGTATTATTACCTTTATTAATGACCTCAAATACATATTATTAAAATTAAAAAATAAACTTTGCTTCGTGGTAGGTGATTTTAACGTGAACATCAATGAAAAAATAGAAAATAATAACAAAAATGAATACATCAATTGTATGACTGAACAAAATTTCATATCTTGCATAAATAAAAATACTAGAGAAATAAAAGAACATACTCCATCTTGTTTAGACCACATTTGGACAAACATAAACATTAAAGATCTTCACAAATTAAAATCTATTGTTTGGAAAACTAATATAACTGATCATCATGCATGCTTACTTCTGTATAATAATAATATTAAACATAAAAAACATAATTTAATAACCAAAAAATCAACAATAGATATGACTATTCTCTCTGAAAAACTAAAAAAGGAGGATTGGAACAATGTTTTGAGCAGTGATGATACCGAAATATGTTCGACTAACTTTGAAAATATCTTGTCACAACACATTAAAAATTCGACAACTGAAATAACACACATAAAATCAAAATTAAGATGTTTAAAGCCTTGGATTACCAAAGGACTTATAATATCTATCAGGAACAAAGAAAAACTTTACAAAACAACTTTAAAAAATCCCCACGATGAAAAAGCATATATTTTCTATAAAAAATATAAAAATAAATTAACATCTTATATTAAAAAAAGTAAAGAAGAGTTTTTTAAAAATAAAATATTATCTTCAGAAAATAACCATAAACAAATGTGGAAAACAGTAAATTTGGCCATAGACAATACAAAAAAAACACAAAACATTAAGTACATTGAACACGATAAAAAAATTATAGATGCCAATATGCAACCTAAACAATGTGCAAACATTTTTAATTCCTTCTTTGCAAATGTTGGAAAAAATCTTGCGAAAAATATTCTTAAGCATTCTAACCCGGAAAAACATAAAAATAAAAATTTACAGAAACGTAATATACTTTCAACATTCGAAACAACAACAGAATGTGAAATCTTAAAAATAATAGAAAATATGAAAGGAGGTTCGTCTCCCGGTTTTGATTCTATTACGACACATATGTTAAAATCTATGAAATCTTACTTAATTAAACCCATCACTCATTTAATAAATTTAAGTTTAACAAAAGGGATATTTCCAATGAACTACAAAAACACAATAATCTCACCTATTTACAAATCTGGAGATCCACACCAAGTAACAAATTATCGCCCAATCTGTCTAATTTCTAATATAGGAAATATCTTTGAAAAAATTGTAAAAAAACAGTTGGTTAATTTCCTAGATAGTAATAAAATAATACACAAAAACCAGTTTGGTTTTATAAAATCACTCAGCACACAAGATGCTATTGCTAACGTAACTTCATACATTTACGAAACATTAGATAAAGGTAAAAAATGTGCGGGTATATTTATTGACCTCAGAAAGGCATTCGATAGCATATCTCATGAGATGCTATTAAAAAAATTAAATAACATTGGCATAAAAGGCAACGCGATTAAATGGATCACCAACTACTTAAAAAACCGCCCACAAGTGGTAAAAATCAATCATGTTAATAGCGATCAAGAGCTTTCAAGCTTTGGAATCCCCCAAGGTACAGTGCTTGGACCAATTCTATTTACTATATATGTAAACGATATTTTTTTTCAACCTTTACATGGTCAAATTACATCATACGCCGACGATACAGTATTAATAATAAGTGGAAAGACTTGGGAAAATGTAGAATTAAAGGCCATAGAAGACATTAACACGCTTAAGAATTTTTTCGACACTAATTTACTATCACTAAATAGTGAAAAGACATTTGTAATTCCATTTGCAATACATTTAAACGATGCTCCCACAAATTTTAACATTGTCATACATGAAAATACTAAAATTCACAGCCAAAACTACTGCAAATCAAACTGTACAATATTAAAAACAACAAATAAAATAAAATATCTAGGAGTAATTATTGATAAAAATCTGAAATGGAAGGAACAAATATGTCAAGTAGTAAACAAAATTAGAAAATTAATATACATATTTTTAAGAATTAGAAATTTTTTGTCAATAAAAAATCTATATTTAATCTACTATGCCTTAGTTCAATCCACTTTACAATACGCTATTATTAGTTGGGGATCCGCATATAAATGTAACCTTGTTCCAATAGAAATTGTACAAAGAACAATTATTAAAATTATATTAAAAAAATCCTTGGACTACCCAACAGAACGCCTATTTGATGAATTCCAAGTACCTACATTTAAAGATTTATATATTAAAAATTCATTAATTCAAATTATAAAAGAAAAAGATAAATATCAATTTTTAAACGAAAACAGAACGCGACTTAAACATGTTTTTATATGCCCAAAACTAAATACGTCTTTTGCACAACACCATTACACTTACCAGGGAAGAACTTTTTTCAATCGCCTACCAGAAGAAATCAGAAGCATTAATGATAAAACCCAATTACTGCTCTCTGTCAAGAGACATTTTAAAAATATTCTGAAGAAAAAAACTAATGCCACTTAATTATCCTACAAATATCCTTAGTTTTCCAAAATATTCTTTCTTTTATTTAAATGTATAAAAATATACTTAGTTTTCCATAATATCCTTTATTTTCTTTAAATATATACTATTATACTATATATTAATGCTTGTTTTTTTGAAAAACTCACTTTTTTTGGCACGCTAAAAACGACCGCACCGCCCCTTAAGTTTCACCCACCTCAAGGTTCACTTTCGGTTAATTCAGTTTCAGACAATCGCGGGAAAGACCAGAATGACCTAAATCACGACCTAAATCGCACGCGAAAAACGACCCTTCCGCCCTTACATTTCACCCACCTCAAGGTTCACTTTCGCTTGAGGAAAAACCACGATCAGCCAAGTTTCAGTACTTGGATTTTGTAAGTTTATTTTTTTTCGACAAAATTAATGCTGCTAGGGATTTATTCTCTCATACGAATTAACGGCGAAAACGGGAACCTCTGATTAAATCACTCAATTCGGCTAGGTTATATTTCCCGCCGACAGGTTCGCCCCTTTAAAAACGTCGGATCGAGAAGGGAAGTAAAAAAAAGTTAGTTTCCCATACAAAACTGATTTTGCTAGGAATTTATTCTAATTAATTAAACGGCTTCGAGAAAGTTCTTGAGAAAAACTGACATTTTATAGAGGCATTACGGAATTAAAGATTACGTTAAAAGTACACCTTCCGGCGGAGATGTTTTTTAATAATCATAAACAATACAAGTTTTAAAAACTTTTAAAAAAAAGAAAAATGTTTCAAAATATTGCATTCAAATTCGACATTTTTCTGACATTAGCGAAAAATTCACTTTCATCGATAAATGCAAATCGTTTGCAGCCTGTAAAATCGGCTGGTATATTAAAATTTTATAAATTTTCTCGAACTTTGCAACACTGAAGATGGAGTCGTGATGGCGTTAAAAGCCACTACCACCTTAAAAAAAGCAGACCCCGCCCTAATAGGTTTTGTATGAAGAATTTTTTTTTTTAATGGCGGATTTCAAATTGCATAGCTCGACAGGGCCTAAATTTACGCGGGATTGGTGCAAATTTGTGCATCGGTCTTGCCTGTGTAAAAAATATAATTATGGAATATTATCTGTCTGTGTATGATATAGTAGGTAAGTACCTAATACAAAAGCGCTAGATTTACCCGCGCTTCAACAGCAAATTAAAATGTCAAAAGAAAACGGATCTCTCAGCGGTTTGGGTTGTTGTTTTTCGGGAAACGGCATTGCGGCCGGAAAAACGATTCTGGCTTGGATGTTTTTAGAAAATACGGTACCCTGAAATATAAGGCAACTTTTAACAGTAATATAACGTGTCCGTCTCATGAAAAAATGTTCATGAGGATATGATAAACATATAACATTTTCCAAAAAAATGAGGAAAACGCGTGCCATAGATTTCAGAAGTGGAGATTTTTACTGGCCAGTTTAAATATGTTCCTTCAGGGTAGGTACTTATTTCAGTGGTATTGCAAATATGATGAAAAAGCAAATATTGCCGGAATTTTAGTAACAAATGCGGAGGTACCTACCCGAATACGTAGCTACACAATTAAATGCAATACTTAGGTTAGGTTGTTGTACAACGATACTGAATAATTCATCATTTTTTTAAGGTTCATTTTCAAGTTCTTCGTAAGTTCTATTCAAGTTCTGTTATTTTATCAGTACATGCCAGTTGCATCATAAAACTGAAATAATAACTGAACTTGAATAGAATTTGAACCGAACTTTTACAGAACGTTAAAATTGACTTGAAAAATTGAAGAATTTTTAATTTCGTTAAACAACCCAGCCTAAATATGTGTTTTTTTTTACGTATGTATGCAAGTACCAGCACTCAAAATTTAGGTAGGTACCCATCTGCATATAACAACTCGGTATCATCCGACTATATTGCATACTTATTAGTTTTCTAATTTTACAATGAAATTACTCGAAGTTGAACGGGATATTTTTTAAAAGTATTAAATTCATATAGCGCTTTATTTTAAGCAGTGAAACTACTGGTGAGTTCTGGCATTATAAAATTTGTATGAAAATGTACGTACGCTCATAACTTCCGAAGGACTGCAACAATTTGAAAAATTCTTTTTTTGTTGTGTTCGTTATTGTTAGAACAAGGTTTGTATAAAATTACTGGTGAGTTCTGGCATGACGAAATTTGTAAAAAAAAATTATAGGTGGCGCGCGAGCTGTTTGAAAAATAAATGTACCGGGAATTAGTGTATGTAATGCGGCAGGTGGGGGGGGGGGGGGTGGAAACAGGAAGGGGGGAGGGGAGCCTGGGAGGGGGAGGGGAACTCGGGAGGGGGTTTACGATACGGAGAAGCCTAGGAGTGAAGTGGGGTGAGGGAAGGTGAGGGAGGCGGAGTGGAAAGGGGAAGAGGATGCTGGTGAGGAAGGGGGGGGGGGGATTCCTGGTTCCTGGATACAATAGTGAGCTCTGGCAACACGAAATTACGCATTGCTCAACCGTTCATCCGATTGCGATGAAACTTTGGGGATTTGATGTGTGCATGCCTACAACGGTGTCTATATACTAACATATGGTAGGTTTTTGCTACTAGGCCCTGCGGGCGGCTTTATAAACATTTGTATGTATAACCGCTAAGCGTTGCTAAACCATTCATCGGATTGCGATGAAACTTTAGGTTTTGATGTGCGCATGCCTACCATGCCTTTATGGCAGTAGATACCTACCCGCTTACTATGAATTTTTTAAGTTAGTTTTAACCCGTTAATTGCATTTGCAATAGGCATAAGCTAGTATACTATTACAACACACATATATTTATGTAAATGAATTATTTAAGTACTAAGTAATAACCACATTTATGTACACTCCTTTTCCATACACAAGCAAATGCTTTAAATGGAAAAGTAGTAAAAAACCTAAGATGTAAAATTATCATTTAGCAACATGTAAAACATATTAATGAAAATAAAAAATAATTAAAAAAAAAAAAAAAAAAAAAAAAAATTACTTACTAATTATTTACAAAGTCAATACAAAGCCTGATTCGCAATAACCTGTAACCGGATAAAACAGAACAGAAATAAAACGTCAAAATAATAGGTTATGTTAGGTTTGGTTAGGATAGGTAAGGTTTGCTTAGTTTAGGTTGGGTTTGGTTAGGTTAGGATATGCTGTGTTTTTTCATTTGCTTTTTTTAACTGTTCTCCATTTACAAGGACCGACCCTGTGGAGGCCCAATTGGAGCAGTCCACTCCAGGCGCCGACTTTCTAAGACTAAGGATCTAAAGATCCAACCTAACCTAACCTAACACCTATTTCAACCTTGAGGTTTTTACCAGCTCCAGACGCCGCGGCCGTTTGATTCGGTTCCGTAAAAACCGTACCTACTTATGGAATCTCGAATGTTATAAATATTTTAATTGTATGTAGGGCGACACTTTGATTTCGTTACTTACAAAATGATATGATTTGTTTTACAAGAACGAACGGTTTCTGCAACCCTTCTTTGAGTTACACCTGAATGACCACAAAGATTAATAATAATTGGTTTAATAATACTATTAGGCAGGTGCAACAAACCTTGACTCTCCCTTTTGTCAACTTAATGTTTCAAATTGCTATTTCCTGATCGCATTGCCACCTTCGTGATTTGTTTGTACCTGCATTATTCAATTAGTTTTGTTATTATTGCATTAACAATTTGACTCGGACAAAATGAGCCAAAACTTTCATTGTGGTTTGACAGCTCAACTAATGGTATTAATAATTATTGATGGATGAAACTCGAAGGCACAATAAAAGCTTTTTCGATTGTAATATTACCGTTATAAAAGTTTTTTGTTTTTGATTTTTCTATAGCATTGTTAGTGACTTAATACGAGGATTTCGTCGACCACCATACTTGGCATGTGTCCGTGTTTTGGTGGTTGATTTTATACACAGTGCAAAAACATATGAAATATAAAATAAAGTTATTTTACATTGGCTCCACACAGAAGACCCTGAGAAGAGAAATTCCCCAGGATCTATGTCATCTTTGGGGATACTGTATGGAAGATCTTTTTAGGGAAAGTAAGGAGAGGAAGTTTTGGGAAGGAAAAAGGAATGAGGGGTGGGTAGGATCTGGGGATTAATGTCCAGGAGTGACGGACGAATATATCCGTCCTTTCCACTGCGGTGCAAGGCGATGGGTCAAGGTGGTCTGGCTGGAGAGGACTAAATTAGGTATCCCTCAACCAGTCTCTCCCGAACCGGCCTGCCACGCAGTATTTGGGAAATCGCATTTGACTTAGATAGTCAAGAGAAAGGTGAAGGAGTACCTGGCTATTAAAATCTGTTCACCAAACATGGCTAAAAGCCATTTCAAGCAACTTTTCAATTCTGAATGGTGGTCTTACGCCAAGGCGATACTAAAACATCAGTGAAAACCTGTTATTGGTTAAATTTTTATTCATATGTATTTTATCAAACATTATTGTTATAAACTGTTGGTTTTCCAAATAAAATAAAATAAGAGTATCTTCCGTTCTGAAACGTGCCGCAAATGGTTCCATGCCAACACAGAATGAAACCAACTCAGAACCACCTCAGAAAGGTCATTAAAAGCTATGAAAAAAATATTTTAAAATAGTCGGTAACCTAACCTAACTAAACCTATTTAACCAATTTTTTAATATTTTTTTATCATCACTCAATGATCTTTCTAAGATGGTTCTGAGTTGGTTTAATTCTGAGTTGGTTGGTCACCGCCGCAAATACGCTTCCATTTATTTTTGATGAATAATTTGTGAAATAATACTTTTAAACCCGCGACCTCCAATTTGCGGGTCGAGAGGCTTACCTCAAGACCACGGAGGTCATCAATGTTTGAATTGTCAGCGAATCAAGAAGTACACCCTGATACAATTTTTGGTTGCGTTTTATCATCTTTGCAAACCATTGTGATTATAAGTTAGTTATATAGCTGATGGCCGGCGTAGTCCAGCGGTAAGTCTCTTGACTCGCACACCAAAGATCGCGGGATCGAATCCCGGCGTGGCAAATAAATTTGTGTTATTTCACAATTTATTCATTTAAATAATATGTAGATAGTATATTTGCGGCACGTTCCAGAGTGGAAGATACTCTCAGTATCGCCCTGGTGTAAGACCACCATTCAGAATTGAAACGTTGCTTGAAATGGCATTAGCCGTGTTTGGTGACTAGATCTGAATAGCCAGGTACTTCCCCACCTTCCTCTTTCCCATCTCCTTCCCCTCTTCACTACCTTCAGCCTCACAACATACCCCAATTAGGAATGCCATAGTCTCACTGGCTTCAGACGGGAGCAGTTGGGACTCTTGTGCGATATTCATATAAAAAATATATATATATTAACATATATAAATTACGTAAGTAGGTACTAAACGAAACAACAATGTGCCACGCCTTTTTGACAAATTAGAATCAAATTAAAAAATTATATTGAAATTGCAATTGATTTGCATACGTAAATACGCACCAGACACCCTCTCTCCGCAGGGGTATGCAGAGAGAACCTTACTTAGGGGATTCCTTAAACAAATTTAAATATTACCGGTAAGGTGCACATGTGGTAAGTAGGAGCGATCAAGTAGATTAGGGGTTGGGCGAAGTGGATTTCATTTCCTGCATTTTTAAATATGAATTAATTAAAATGGTAGTAATTAATTCGTTTGATGTAATGTTTTGCCGTTTTTCAATAAGTTAGTTACATAATTTAATAGTTTGTGTAATAAAAGTACCTACATACAGTTACAATTGGGTGGGATGTTATAAATATGAAATAAGACGTTGTAGGGTGGGAGGAGAAGGAAATGGAGAAATAGAAAGTGAAGGGAAAGATCTGGTCACCAAACATGGCTAAAGTCATTCCAAGCAACGTTTCTATCCTGAATTTAGCTTTTAATCTTATTCCAAAAAATGGTCTGTAAGTTCGTTTAAGATTTCTTAAAATTTTACTTGTGATTGTGTGAGGTAAAACATATTTGAAACTCAGTAGCTCTACAAAGCCTATACAAAATAACTAACTAATCATCATGCCGTTTCTTCGCAGAGGTAGGCAGAGAGGATAGACTACCATACAAATCTGTCTCAGCACAGACTCCTTGTTATTCACGTTTATATATTGCTTCATTCCTACTCTTCTGTTATTCTGACTCTTGACATGACCCGATTCAATTATTTGATTCACTTTATCCTGCCATGTGCTCTTCGGGCGTCCCTGATATTTCGACATTTTATTATCCTCATCACATTGCTTTCTTAGCTCATACGCTCAACAGACCCTAAGGTTCTTAAGCACTTATCATTGAAGAAACAGACCTTATTATCAGTCGATGTTATTTACGACCCCCTGACCAAAGGGTTAAAAACGGGGCATAAAGCGGTTAAATAGCACTAGACACTAGACAGACACCCACCGTAACGTGCAATTAACTACCAGGGACATTAATCATGGGATTCTGACCGACAACACTAACTTTAACTTACAAATTAATATTAATCTAACATAATATACTATGTTGTTATCTATTAAAATGAGACATGATCGGATCGTTTTTTTAAATTATTTATCCCGAGCTTAATTCACTATCACATATTGGTTGACCAAAGAACAATGACTCAATATCATCATTAATGACTTGCTCTTGAATATCCAGTGACCCGAAAGTTGACCCCCGATAGTTAGCCTGCCGAAGTTATAATCAAATTATATTTTTTGTGCATTATTTACGAACTTCAAACTTAAAATCGACTTCATAAACTTTAATAACAAGTTGGTTCTGATTTCAAACCATTTTTTGTCGGTTTTTTGTACTGTACTTGAAGCTGGTATATACAGTATAAAAAAAACGTTATTTTGTCAAGATAATATCTGTAACGTTGTTGAGCTGAAACGGTAATTATATAAAATTCTCCCGATGGAAAAACATCGCAAAGTATGTACAAAAAATATTAAAAACACTTTTTTTTCCGTTATTTAACATGCTACAGCTATGAAGCATTTGTTTTTCGAGAGATTTTGCTCTTTTTTAAACGAGTCGTATTTTATTTTTTCTCGTCCCGGTTAGACGGAGAGGTCTGGGTTCGTGTCCCAGTTGCGACTATTGTCTTTTTCTGTTTTTCTGTGTCTTGTTCTCTTTTATATTTTCGTTTAGATTATTATTGTTAACTTATTCTAATATAATATATTTCACTGATGGGAATAACCTTCAAAAAAGTATTAAAAAAAAAGTTTTTCTTATAAAAATTGATTATTAAATATTTTTACAATTTTCACTTATATTATCGTTTTTTAATATTAGCGCGTATCATAACATTTGTATTTACATATCTCCGTTTCTTCTTCTTTTTGAACGCTTACTACCAAGCCTTAACTAAGAAATTAAATAAATTGATCAAGTTCTGTGAAACGACTGTCCCTAAATCTTACATTGTGGCCACGTATGAAAAATTAGAATAAAACCGGTAAGGTGCGCGCGCATATGGCGCATGCCACAAAACGCAGCATAAAACCCCTAAATAATATAGATAGCTAAGCAGGTACGATATGGTACGCTTGGACAGACACTGCCCGCAGGCGCTGGTGGTAAGTATTGCTATGAATTATTCATTATTTACTGCAATGTGGTCAGATTGAAACGATAAACCAAGTCGGGGTCACCAGTAAACGACATGAACTTGGTTTTAACTAACTAACCATCAGGACAATTCGCCGATACTCTATTCTGGCAGTCCTGGCACCCACTCTTCTGTTCTATTCCCTGTTGCATCCAACTGTCAAAAATAAGGTGTCAACTTATTCTTCCATCCACTTGTCACATATTTTCCAGAAACTCTCTTTCTTCTGTAAAAAAATATGTATAGATCTGATCCATCAAAATTCCATTTCATAATCTCGTTCATAACACTTGTTCTCGTTCATCGATCTTTTTCTCTGAAATTTTCATTCATAATTATGTTATTCAATGATTTTATCATCATCATCTTCTTCTACCTTTTATCCTATTCGGGTCGGGGACCCACTGCATCGACAAGGTGCCTCCATTCGTCCCTGTATTACGCTGATTGGTCGGCCTCCTTCCATGGCAGTCCCATCCTCTCCTCACACAGTTTCTGGAGTTGTCTCGCCCAACGGTATCTGGGGCGGCCTACTGGACTCCACCTTCTGGAATCGCTCTTCATGGAATTATTTTATTACGTAAGTAAATATATGCACTGCAAAAAATGTTTTTTCTAAGCTAATTAAATTCGCACTATCTATGTACGCGAAGATTATAACAGTATTTGTGTGAAATTGCACCCGATCATACATATTAAAAATTCAATATATGGACCAAAATTGCACTAAAATCACTTAAATTCAGTTTTTTGGGTGGATCTACGTGTACCCATCGGTTCCGCGACTTTTCATCCCTCGACAAAATATCCCCGACAAAATATCCTACGGAAAAAACATCCCCCAACAAAATATCTATTAAAACTTGACCTAACCTAACAAAAAAATGGGAAAAAAATAATACAGACATCCCGTAAAGACAATAAATTATTGTTTAAAAATAGTAGGTTAGGTTTTAGTAGATATTTCTTTGGAGTAAGTATTAAGATGTGAATTAATTTTTGTTTTGTAACAAATCTTAAGATAATCTATTGGTTATCTAACCCGCGACACCTTCATTCAAAAACGAGCGTCTTAATCTCTTCACCACGGAACATTTCCAACCCAAAATAGGGCAGATGTTATGTTAAAGTTCAAAGTCTTGACATACCTGCACCTACCTACAAACATTATTTAATATTATTATATTGTCTGTGGTAGATATGGCACTAGGCCGCCATCTGTTGGCGGTGGTTGGAAGGATATATTTGCATAGACAAGAATCTAGACAGGAGACCGTATAACATATTTTTGGGGTCATTAGAATGATATATGGACTGCGTTCATTTTACTTGGCAGATTAAATTGAATGAATTGTGTAATAAAAATTGAAAAGTATCTACCCATTTTTAATATAAGAACTTTTTAAAACATGTTTTTTCAGGGGGCCTAGTCTCTATCTTTTATTAACCTCAGTTAGCGAGTTAATTACGTCACAAACACGTATTTTGACAGTTGCGCTAATTAGCGTAACTGCCAAAATACGTGTTTGTGACGTAATTAACTCGCTAACTGAGGTTAATGAAAGATAGAGACTAGGCCCCCTGGGATGACATGATTGTGTGCGAAACAAATTGATAAATATATATAATATTATGTGTGTTTATTTTATTTTTATTCTTAATTATGGTGAAATTCCGATACAGACAATTAAACATACAATATTAAACGTTAATTAAATTCACTTATGTAAAATAAACTTAACAAGCTTAGCTATACAATTAGCAACACCCATAACGGACATCAAGATTGATCGGGAACACAAAACAATATCTATATACTCGTATGTAAAAATCTAATAATATTATGTGTGTTTATTTTATTTTTCTTCTTAATTATGGTGAAACACCGATACAGACAATTAAACATACAATATAAAACGATAATTAAATTCACTTAGGTAAAATAAACTTAACAAGCTTAGCTATACAATTAGCAACTCCCATAACGGACATCAAGATTTATCGGGAACACAAAACAATATCTATATACTCGTATGTAAAAATCTCGTGTCAAGGTGTTTGTGGTCGCACTCTGAAACGGCTCGACCGATTTTTATGTTTTTTTTTTATATATATTTGGTAGGTACGAGGATAGGTCTTAAAGGTATATTTCATACCGCTAGGTGATTAGGATGTCCCAATCCAGAAAAAATATCAAATTTTTTGACAATTTTTTTTGGTATTTTTTTTTATTTGGCAAAAAAATACCTCTAACCCCAAATTTTCATTCTCCTACCCCCACCCTCCCATTTTTTATTCGAGATTTTATTATGTTGTATGAAAAAATTAAACCATTGCGCGTCGTTCGTATTTCAAACAGAACGAAATTATTTATGTTGTTGAATGACAGATGGTGCTACATCCGTATCCGTCCTATTTATATGTCAGAACAACGTTTGCTGGGTCAGCTAGTTTATTATAAACGTTTTGAAATCTTCAATAAACTCCCTGTAAATGTTAAGGAAGCTAAAAACAGTTTCTCTTGGGTTTATAAAAAAATATATATAAAAATATATTTAGTTATAATTTTTTTTTAAATAAAGAAGAAATACGAAATTGATATTAAATAAGTAACAGAAAATATAAACATGTTATGCATATAATTACTTTTAATTCGTATTATTGCAAACTGGTTTTTATCTTACACTTTCTTTGTACGAAAAATTGAAAAAGTAAAAATTCATTTAAAAATTAAAGTAATTTATTAATTTATAATAAAACATGTAAATTGTTTGGTTTTGTTAGTAAGGCCGGCTTAGCCCTTTAAAAATAAGTTCATACGGCACATAACCTGTTAAAAACCTATTGATCAGCACCAAACTTCTGAAATTTTTATGTGCCAAGAAACATATTGACGGGCTACAATTTTATTCATGTGTTATGATGACCGAGGAATAAATGAATAAAATTATCATACTTTATGAAATAATATCGTAACGAGGTATTTCTACCGTAAATGGCACCAGATACCAATAAAGTTTGCTTTTCCGAAATAAATAAATATCCGCGTACTTACGCTATTTTGAGCAATATTGCGGTTAAAATGTGTACGGTGGTTGAACTGTTTTCTGGCATACAAAAAATGTTTTAATTTCATGCATCCTTGGTACAAAATATACAGTATTGGCCATTGTTATAGCAAAAATGACATGTTTCTGGACATAGTTTTTTTCAATGTTTTTTTTCCCGCATGACATCACTAGTCACTCAGCCGAGTAACCGTCTGACCCTTCACCCTGACCCTAACTGTCTAATACCAACTGTTTTTTAATGTTAATAGTTCAGAGTCAAAGATAAAAAATGGAGTTCCACAGGGAACTGTGCTTGGCCCGATTTTATTCTTAATTTATATTAATGATTTATGTAATTTTGTAATCCCTGGTAAAATTGTTTCATACGCAGACGACACGGCAATAATAGTGGATGGTAATCATTGGAAAGAAACTTTTTCGAAAGCAACTGATTGTATTTCACTGGTTTCAACATGGCTAAAATACAACAAACTCGTTTTAAACTATAGCAAAACATATTACTTACCTTTTTATAAAACCATTAAAAATAAACCTAAAGACAACCTTAAAATTAGAATCCATAATACTAGTTGCAATCAAGAAATGTGCTTCACGTGCAACGAACTCACTTATGTCGAGAATATAAAATATTTAGGAGTATCAATAGATATAAATCTTAATTGGAAATCACATATTAATCAAATCACTTCTAAATTGAGATATCTGACCTACATATTTTATAGACTTAAGGAAGTTCTAAACATTGAGAAATTGAAAATGATCTACTTTTCCCTAGTGCAATCTTCAATCACTTATGGCATTATAGGATGGGGTGGTGCACTTGATACATTTATTAAGCCTCTACAAATAGTTCAAAAACACATAATTAAAGTCATATTTAACAAAAATAAAACATTCTCGACAAACTTATTATACAAAGAAACTAAAATATTTAATATACGTAAATTATTTATATTACAAACTTTGAAATATGTATTTAAAAACAAATATAATTTCGAAATAAATGAAAACAGAATGAGCAAAAGAACAAACAATATATTTTACACCCCACAAACCAATACTAAATTATTACAGACACATAGCAGTTTCATTGGTCCTCGTACATTTAACCTTCTACCACTACAAACTCAAATGATAAATAAAATGATAAAATATATAAAAGAGGTAAAATTATGGTTGAATAATGTTGATATTGAAACGCTTTTTCTATAAATTTATCCATCTTCATACAATTCACTTTCTGTAACTTTCTAAACTGTAGTACAATATGTTTTATGTTTATTTTTATTATTATGATTTTTTTTTTTTAATAACTTATCCATATTTTTATTTTACTTATATAATAGTCGAAAAAAACCTTTTTCAGTACAATATGTTTTCTGTTTATTTTTTTTTTAATAACTAAAAAAAAAAAAAAAATATATATTAAAAAAAATATTTAAAATCAGTATGTTTTTATCCATATTTTTATTTTACATATATAATAGTCGAATAAAACCTTTTTCATTTACTCTAACTATGAAATACTAACTTTATATTTTATATGTTTTTTTTTTTTTTTTTTAAAGTCTATTTTATACTTTGTGTACTTAGAAATATAGTATTTTGTTTTTAATATTACCCACACTCAGGCAGTGCCTTAGTGGGTTTTCATTTCTTGTTTATTACTATATGTTATTATGTTTTATGTTATAATATACTATTAATTTTCTATTATACATTATATGTAAAAAGAAATGAGAATAAATAAAGTTTAAAAAAAAAAAAAAAAAAATGTCTTTAAAAACATCGAAAATGTCACTGGAGGCCGAAATTTCATTAAAATTTTTTTACTCCAAATTATGTCAGAAATCACAAAGTAAGTCAGTAGGTTTTAAGTAAGTCAAGTTTATACGTCCTATGTATATTTTATTATTATTATTTTTAAACATATTTATTTGAATTTTACTTTTATTTTCTTGATTGAATGAATGTTTAAAGTGGAATTTTGGAAGTGGTATTTAACCCACTTCCCGACATATGGTCAAGCTGAACCTTGTAAGATAGACTCGCAATCGATGACAATGACTTCTATCAACTTTAGGGGTATTTTTTTACATTGGCTTCTCACAGGAGGCCTTGAGGAAAATAATTCCTCTCAAAACCTATGGATATTTTTAGGAAAAGAAGGAGACGATGTTCTGTGAAGGAAAAATGTATGCGGGGCTAGTAGGAATCTGGGGGTCAGAGTCTCAAGGAGTGATGGACGCATGAATCTTTCCCTCCTATTGCGGTGCAAGGTGATGTTCTCAGAGAGTTTTTTTTAACTAGTCTCTCCCGATCCCGATCCCTTGCTAAGTCACCAAAGGTAGCGAACCACTTTGGTGACCTATGGCAGGGGTATTGATTACCCAATAAATAGTTCCCGGGCAGAGGTATCCCATACCCGCCTCCAAAATTGATTAACTATGAATATAGTTATAGTTATCAGAGACCCAAACATAGGTGACTGAAGAGTATGATAAACTATCTGGAAGAAGACAGCAAGAGACCTTCTAGATTACTCCAAGGACTGTGGCACCGAAAATAATAATGATAGGGATCCTTGCGAAAGTGCAATTCTAACATATTGTCTTTTTCTTCTTGTACCCTGTCCACTCAACGGACGTTGGCTATCATGTTGGCTATGCGGAACAGCTCTACAGTAGACTAGCCAAACCACTGTCTCAGGTTTTTCAGCCACGAGGTTCTCCTTCTTCCAGGACCCCGTCTTCCGGCAATCTTTCCCTGTATTATGAGATGCAAGATCTCATACTTCTCTGGATGTCTCAACACATTTCCAAAATATTTAAGTTTTCGGATTTTTATAGTTTAATTAACTCCTTTTTCTATATTCATCCTAACCATAACGTGTTCATTCGTAACTCTGTCCATCCAGCTTATTTTAAGTATTCTTCTGTAGATGCACATCTCGAATGCCTCAAGTCGCCTAATCAGTTCTTCAGTAAAATAATATCGAAAACACGTAGCATCTGACCATTCGCATTCGTAATCCAAGGTTGAGATCATGACTGCAGAAAATCTTTCAAATCTAACTTATTGTCACTTGTCCATAAATATCATTGGGCTTAATTTCATTACAATAGCATTCGCATTAGGCTCTATCTAGGTTATTTTATATCATAGTTCTACTCTATTATTTGAAATCCATAACATTAACCCTAAAGCATGGGTCAATTAACGTAATTTAAAAACCACTTATTTATTATTTTAGAACTAGATAAATCAATAGCAAACAATGTGGGTTAACCGACCGATGCCTTTCTCCAAAAGAAGCAAGCATGCGGAAGAGTCCAGCAGTATTGTTAGTTTGTTAGCTTTGTTGAAAATAGTGACGTGATAACTATGAGGGAGCGAATTTGAATACAGACGTGTTTAATGTAGGTCAAGGGTTGAACTCCAGATTAATTTATTCATATTTTACTGTTAAAGGACAGTTTGGCCTAGTTAACAACTAGCTTTATTACCCGGATTTGCTTGAGTTTTACTACCATTTTTTAGATCATTTATACTGTTAGACAAACGAAAGGTACCCACAGAACAAATGATGTGATATTTTGCGACATTTTATAATGGTTATTTCAAAGCTTTATGGTTAAGTGTGTAAATAATGTTGCAATCTGAGAAATTGTGATTTTAGGTGATGCACCACATCGTTCAGGAGCAGGCGAACAATACACACTCCTCATGTAGTTATGTAGTTGGCGATAAGGTTGAAATTCTAGTTTAACACCAGCAGCCAGTTTTGATTTATACAAGAAAAAACGTACGTGAAAAGAGTAAACTATTTTACACTAAAACCATATCCGAAGAGAGGTTCGTAAGTTGGAGATTTTTAACTTTAAGGCGATCCAATAGTCCAGGAATAAAACGAAATCGAAAATTCACGCCCTTTAAGGGAGGAGTTTGAAAATACTTGTGAAAAAGATTTTGGAAAGATTGGAAAAGGTATTTGAGGCATTTTTTTACAGGTTGATTTCGTAAAAACCTGTAAAAACATTAACTTCTTTTTGACGCATTGTTTATTATAATAAAACGGAAATTTAAAATTGATTTCACGAAATCAAGCGACGCGGAGCCACACGTATATTTCCCGCTCCAATTTGGGAAGTTCGGGCGTAAATATCATTTTTTTTACCACATTATACGATAAAACCATATCCGAAAAGGGGTTTATAAATAGGAGAGTTTGGACTTAAAAGCGTTCTTTATAGACCTTATACTTTATTCTTTTATAGGCTTATTAAAAGACCTTTAAAAAAATGACCAACATTTTTATGGGCTAAGGTATGTTCTACACGCAATATTTTTTTGAAGCATCTATAACACTTCAAAGTGATCAAATTTTTAAAACAAAAACATATGATTTCGCATTATTTAGTATGGCTTCATCTTAAAGCAGTTTTTGTAGGCCTAACGCATTCTGGGCTTATAAAAAGACCAATCGAAAAATTCTCGATTTTATAACAAAGCGATCTAATATTTTCAAACCAATATCAGTGGTTTGAAATTCATGATGAAAGAGCTCACCATTCGAGAGTTTTTGTTGTGTCAGTCGAACATTTACAGATTGGTGACAACCGCCAAGTACCTATCATAAAACTGAACGCACTTATGGCGCGGTGTACACGCTCAAAAAAGAAGATGAAGAGATATGTAAATCGAATGTTAGAGAGAGAGCGCTAATATTAAAAATGATAATATTTAAGCGAAAATTGTGAAAATGTTTAATAAAACACGATTCGTTTAAAATGGAGCAAAAATCTAGTGGGGATTGTCTAAAACAGCATTTAAAGACACACTGAATTTTTTCATACAAATTATAAACTTGTAAAATAACAGAAAAAATGTGTTTATAATATTTTTCGGAGCATACTTCGCGTTTTTTTTCGATCGAGGGTATTTCATACAATTGCCGTTTCAGCGCGGGGAATGTGTAGATATTTTCGTCGGAGGTATATTATTTTGATAACAGTTTATTTTTCCCCTTAATCTCTCGGAGGTTTGCAAACAGTTTATTTCTCACCCTAATCTCTCGGAGGTATATTACTTTGCTAACACTTTATTTCTCTCCCTAATCTCTCAGAGGCGTATTACTTTGCTAACAGTTTATTTCACTCCCTAATCTTTCAAGGGTATATTACTTTGCTGACAGTATATAGTTAAACTAAAAAAATAAAGAAAAAAACAGAGTAATATAGTTTAAAAAAATCCTAAATTTTCACTCGTGCTATTATTAGCATGTTATCATCCAGACGCCATTAGATTTCTTCAACACGTGGTGTTCGAAACCCTCTTGTCATTCCCCAAACTTAAAACCAAAATCAAAAATTCTAAAAGCCACCCCACCGCATTGTAAACCTGGCAATCCAGAAAATCAGGATTTAGCCTTCTTCCGCGTTCCTCGCCGGCAATTTCTCATGGCGCAGCATCCCCAAATTGGCGAGAAGTAAAAATATCCGGAGCATTGTATTGTCTTCGTACCTCTATTGTATTCTTTGCTTACAGATGCTGCAAACTGGTACCGATTTTTTAGAAAGCAAATCTCCTTCAATATTATCGCATTTTTCAAATAATTATGGCAAGGTTTACTTCTCAAAATATATCAGCTAATCATTTCACAAAAAAAACTTGTTTCATGGGAAGCTTTTTTTAAATTTATCCCTCTGCAAAATACTTTTATTATTTTCCTTACATCCATTTGCAAATAATCTTTTTAATGTAAAATATAAACCAAAATATTATGTAGGTAATTGTTACATGATAAAGATCACTCGTTCTTTTAAAATTAACTAGATGTTTCATTATAGTTTATATTGGAAGCCTTTATATAATTGTATTTAATGATTTTAAATATTTATGACCGAGAGTATTATCGTTGTTTATTTTTGGGGTGTTATACCGTGTTGTGCTACCTCATTCGTTAGCCAACATTTAGGACAGCGCTATAGCATCCATCGTCAAGGCAGATGTGTGGCAGGGCATCTGCCCAGGACACTGCTGTCCGAAACTTTGGCTAAAGAAGGAGGTAGCACAACACGACATAACACCCCAAAAAATAAATAACGATAATTTATGTTATAATCTATAATAATATTGATGATTCATGACATAGTGACATTTTTTCCGACATTCACTTTATTGGATAAAAATGACACCTGGTGGTGCAATAATAAAATCGAATAGTATTAATAGGCCTGCGTCTGCGTGGTTGAATTTCAGAACCCGGCTTCGAGTGCATGTCTGACGCCACGCTATAGGCGCCGCTCCATAAATAACATCTGTGGACGTGGAATTTCAACCAATGCTACCGTTATAATTCGGTTTCGAATTCAAGATTTCGTCAAAAGATGTCGTTACTTCCGTTAGCAGATCGGATGGGGACGTGTCTCCTCTAGGTATAACTGCTACGAATTTGTGAATATGTAGTATATTTCTGGATATGGAAAGCTTGACGGTTATGCATAGTTGTAACGAATGCCTATATATTAAATTTGACGTCATTGCCTGTCTCGGTAACTTTATCCCGGTGACTAGTTACAGTGGATGACAGTGGATCCGAGAAACGAGCTATTTTTGGAACCAGTTCCTATGGGATTTATCAAATGGTCACCAACACTAACTGGGCGAAGCCGAACCAAAAGCCGCCCGCAGGGCATAGCAGCAAATAAAATTAAAGAAGAGGTGAAAATAAATCAGCCATGAAACTTGTATTTGAGAGTGCGTTATTTCATTATACAGATTTATAATAATTGTAATATATATATAATAATAGTAATAAATATTCATTACATATTACGATTAAAACATTTTTTTAATTCCACCGCATACTTTGCAGATATTTCCATAGCAGAGGGCCTCAGTTGGCTACCCCTGGGCCACTCTACTTCCGAACCTGATTTATTGTTGTTATAGAAATTAGAAAAAACGCGTAAGAACCGCTGGATTCATGTCAGACGAGGCCTTTGTGTGTTTTCCGCTTGACAAGGTGGGATTTCGGGTAGAAACCTTTAAGGTTTAAGGGATGCAATTTTTTCGCAAATAAGGGCGCATAAAAGAGGGCGAACGCGGTCCGAGGCAAAGGTCACCGGAACGAAAGAATTTTTGCAAAATATGGATTAGTTCTGATGGAAGATGTGCCCAGATTGTACCGTGGTTATTTTTAGGATGCTTGGATTTAAGTTTCTCATGGATCAAATGGATGACTTATTTATTTATTTATTTACGGACAAATAGTGCATTATTTTCAATATAACAATAACACGAATAATATACAGAGATGACAGTGAAAGGAGAGTACATATACCTAAATGAAGAACATTGACAGTATATAATATAAAAGTACATATATAAGAATATAAGTTAACTACAAGTCAAAGCTTGACGATGAATTTAAAAGGCTTTAAAAATTACACATTGCGTATCGACTGCCAAAATTCATTTAGGCTTACACCAAAAAATGCAATGCTTTGACTTGCGTTGACAAGTCTCTGACATTCTGGATAAAGGAGAATGATATCAAAAATTAGTATAGAATGTTGATTGATGAATAGCAATTCATTATTTCGGAGTCTTTTCGGAGATTAATCAGATATTTACCCTAATTTTAAAAGATTTTACCATCAGTACAACGAATAATAATATGAACTATATTTATATATAATAAAAATATGAACTATATTTCTATTGTCTAGTAGTGAATTTTTTTATGTTAACAGAACAATCCATCTTTTTGTAAGAAAAACTCTCTTTTTATAACTTTTGAAGGTTATTCCCATCAATGTAATATATCAAATGGAAAATTAATTAGTTGTAGATAATATTGTTAATTGTAAATTTTCAAATATGAGATTGACAAATATGACGGTTTGACAGAAGGTGGCAATAGCGAAAATGGTTAACGTACACGTCGCGGTTAGATGAGAGGACCGGGTTCGAGTCCCAGTTGCGACCATTTTTTTTTCTATTTGTCTGTGTCTTATTCCCTTTCATATTTTTGTTTAGATTATTTTTATCTAGTTATCTTTGTTATCTTCTTCTTCTATGATATATAAACAGAACAATTTTAAAATCCGGTAAAGTTTTTTAGAAAACATAAATTTTGTGCCTAAGCGATACTGGCAACTGGATCTTTCTACAGATCTCTATATTTATACAATATCTTTGAACGAACTTAATCGCCCTGATAAGGGGAAACGCGTTTTATACACACAAAATAAGAAAAAGTAAGTTAGATTCAGATATGGATGTTATTTCAATTTGATGTTAAGAAATGAAACCTGAATTTTATAAAAAATTAAAAAAAATGCAGAGGGCAGACTGATTTCGTACGGTAATCGATTTTTAAATGCATTCCCTCTCACTTTCCATTCAATTCAAAATACCGTAAGGTCCTGCCAGAGCAGATGTCCGGTCTAATCACAAACGGAATACCCCAAGGTCTCATTTCGGGTCCGTTACTTTACGCAATTTTTTTTCTTGTTGTAGATTTTGCGTTGAATTATCGCAGTTCCCTTCACCTTTAGGGGTCCGAGATATAAATCTGGACACATTGACGTGTCGCATTCTTCCTTTTCTTCTTATAGATATAAACTGACAATGGACCGACGATCCTTAAAGAAGGACAATGCATTGAAGTCAGAGGTGTCGGATGGATGCGTTTTCAAATGTGGAGCACGATGTATTGCCAAAATTCCCCGATATTGAATGATTTGAAGGATGCATAAGTATTCCTTGCTTCCTGGACATGTACGGGGGACACAGGAACTAGATATTTTCTATTGTTATCTGATTTCTACAGATATTTGGACAAGATTGATGCATATTGAAAGCTTCTGAGATTGAGTGCTAGCTTTTGAAAAATAAAAGGGATTTATATGTGATAATAAATGTCTGGGACTTGGCCATGATATAAGGAATACCGGAGGAGTCATTTTAAGAACATGACATAGAATGGAGTTACCAAATTATTTGTAGTGAAATAACACAGTACACATATCAGTAAATCAATTATAAGTTTACATATGGATATATGAGAAGATTATTGCAGATTTGCAGAAGGTAGGCATGGATAATAAAGGTTAGAGGATTGCTACTACTTACTGTACTGTTATTTCTTAGGAGCGGATTTCCATTGTAACCCAGTTGGACTTAAATGTTATAATAGTCTTTAAAAACACATTCAATTAAATGTTAAACATGATCAATAATGACAAAACTCAATTGATTTGTGAAAATCTTTATTTAAAAATAATGGTCGAAAAATTTAGGAAAATTCAAAATTTAAAAAATACAGTCTTCTTACTTTATGAATTTGGAATAAAACTGTCACTTCACTTTTTATCTCGTTCATACAATTTAAAAGGATAAAGAAATATTATAATAATTCCGAAAAAATAACTGTTAAAATCCGACATCCTGGACTCGGTTTTACGCAATTAATGCGTTGATTTCTCGAATTTGTATTTCTTTATACATGCATAAGGCTTTTACATTATTAAATAATATAACTTTTATGGAAGTTTTATTAAATTCACGCGGAAAAGTCATAATTTTTTTTTTCAGAAGTAACCTTTGATTATGTAATGTCAGTAACCTAAAAACCTATCGTTAACGAAACTAAATCACCAACAAAACATTATTTAAAGGACTAAAACTGAAAAAAAGTAAAGGCAGCATTGGTACTTATGCTGAATTACACTAATATCACAGTGAATTAATCATTTAAACGAAAATTATCTTTAAAAACATAAAACTGCAAGTAAAATTCATCAACGTCATTCATTGTTTCGCGAAGAATTTGATTTCGCCATTTGCAATAAATAAGCCAATCAACGCGTTATAATAAACAAGATGGCCGCGCGCCTGCGCAAATCTATGTGAGATTCAAGAAAACCAACATAAAAATCATAAAATACGTGAATCGTTATTTTAGTAGATGACGTCACAAAATTCATCATAGATATGGGTGTTTTCGAGGGATCTCCAAAAATTATAACTTTGAAAATTATTTTAACTATTAAAACTAACTTTAAAAAAAAAATATTTGCACAAATTTAAGTTAGAAGGTCATTATTTATAAAAAAAAATAAAAAATGGACTGGACTTCTCTATTGCAGATTGCAGGAACACTGAATTGTGAACAAACTAGAAACTATGGATTTATATGAGGATAGAACGTAGTAATGTTATCAATTCCTTAGTTATTACTAGACATTACTAGACATATTTGCATATGCAAATGCATATAACTCTCTAATTACGGCGTTAATGCATATTTTAGCCTTTTTTTCCCAATCGTGCATATTTAGCGTTTGAAGACGCATCCATTAAACAGAATATCGCCCTCATCTCAACACATTTCCACGAGTTACCAGATACCATAGAGAAATAGGAAACAAAAACCTTCCTCTATTTAAATCAATAGAAATACTGGAAACAATGATTGAACTCGCCAACGCTCTTCCCAATTCAAAATCAGAAAAGATTCGTGAAAAGTTAGACGCTCTTTTGTTTAAAAATCCGAGTCTTGAAGACATGAAGAACATTAATGCCTACATCAACGGCACAGGTCATACATACCCTGCATAAACAGGTATCTCCAGAAATGGCGCCAATTTTTTTAAATTTTGTCGGATGACGTCAGTTGACGTAGAGAATTCGTTTTCGGCGTTTTGGGTGACAAACATCAAAAATTTTTGCTCGAAAATTTGGAAAAATAATTAATTGTACATTGTCAGCAAAACTATGCGTAATTTTAAGAATATTTCGCTATTTTTGTATCGTCTTTAATTAAAATACATAAAAATAAAAATGGTTTTTTGATTTTGCATTGTGCATATTTTAGGCACATCAAGGGTTTTTAGTACATATTTCGGCTTTCTTTAGTGCATATTTGCATGCATATTTTGGCACTTTGTTAGTGCGTATAATCCGATGTCTAGTTATTACATTGATCTCTGAGGTAAAATGATTCGACATTGCAAAAATACCAAAATTTATTGACCTTAAATTACATTATATCTTAGAAATAACATTTAAAATGTTTGTATTAAAAATTTGAACCCTTCGATATTAGCCATCCCTTTAAAAAATATCATAATGAATTCATATTGGTTCATAAAGGGAGTGGCCAATTTCTTTTTTTTCCAAACGAAAACGCCCATCTTATTTTATCAATTATTTATTTCAATGAATAATGTACCTCGTACAGAAAACCAATAATTATTATTTCTCCCGTTATTCGAATTGAACCAAATAACCGACAGACTCAATTCTGGGATTTTTTTTAGCGAGAGATTTAATTAATTTAGGAATGCTGTGACCTGAGTTCTTAGGTCCATGCTACGCAAATTTAAAATATCCGTCTACCGGTAAAAACCATTTATTGGCCCAAAAATTATAATTTTTATTATTTCAATATTTTAATATTACATTTGATTACAGTAATGACTAATATTATATTGCCCATCTCACTGTGTTAAGATGGCAATTTGCAGAGTGATTGTTAGCTAGGTTTTGTTTACATAATATTATGAAAATGAGAGTTAAAAGTAAAATCAGTATTTTTTTAAATTACGCAATTCAAGTAAAAATGTAGAAGATTAAGACAAAACAAGAATAATTTTAAAAGCAATTAAATTTCAATTTGACAACAAGTCGTAGTGATAAATGATAAGAAAAATAAAAAAAGGCATATTAAACTTAGTCTAATGTATAATGTACGTACACGCAGTACGTAGTGTGCATACATGTACACTATGTACTGCGTGTACGTACATAAATAGGCATAAATGTAAATATGTTTTGAGATATTCTTGATGGATATTATGTTTTTTGGAGGTAATCAATGATTTTACTTTTAAATGAACTTTTGGTTTGTGTTTTTCTAATGTCAGTAGGTATAGAATTGAATAGCTTTGTAGCATTATATTCAAAACTTCTTTGCCCATAAGAGGTTTGACAAACTGGGATATTAAAAGATTTTACATGTTACCTCTAAAAGCTCTCGTATTTTTAAATTGATGAAGCAGGATTTTTTTAAATACAATTGGATAACCAACACCACTGCCAAGGGTCACCCCAAGTGGTTCGCAACGTTTGGTGACTTCATAAGGTTCATGGGGTGAAGTTTGACCTGGTCTTCACGGCGGATGCTTTTGCCTACCTACTGCATGGCGAACCAGATGTTGATGACCAACCAGGGGTGACTGGTTGAGGGAAAACTTTTTACTTCTCCAGCCAGACTCTCTTCACCCATTACGGTGCCCCGCAGTGGGAGGGATGTATGCATTCGTTCGTCGCTCCTGAACACATCGATCACCAGAATCCTACCCACCCAACACATAGATTTTTCCTTCGAAGAACTTCATATCTTTCTTTCACTATAAAGACCCTCCACACCGTACACCGGTAGATTTTTTTACAAATTTTTAATTGTTCTCCAAGGAAAAATATTTTTATAATAGAACATTTAAGCTTAACCATTCTGCTAAACAGTGATCAAAAATTTAAAAATCTCAATTTCATCTTCAATCAACAATTTACCTTTTATTGGAAAGAAGGCAGGAGTAAACAAGGTTGCAGAATTTCATTGCGAATTGTCCTTTATTTGCGTTCCCATGAACAATTTTCTTTACCTGAAAAAAAAGAAAAAAAAAATTGTTAACAAAATGATTTGATTATTTTTGCAAAAAAACAAGATTTTGCAAACACAATTTAAAATCTCTTTAAAAATACAAAAAGCAGTGAAAAAAAAAGAATTACTAAAACCCCTGAATATTTCAATTTTTTTTATCGACAAGGAAATTGAAATACCTGTTTTTAAAATAATAATTTATTTCACTTATTGTTCAAAATGTTTCAAAAGAAATAATAAGTAAAGAGTGTACGGAAAAAATCACCCTTCGGTAATTCTAAAATCATTGTGAGAAGGTTTACAATGGATTTGTTTCTTCGTAAACCTGCCGAGGATAATGTAATATCGAGTTTGCCCAAATGAAAACGAAATATACCATAAAATATTACTACCGGTTTTGGCAGGCAAGTGAGTATTTTACCAAACTTAACGTCATCGGACTTTATGGCATTTTTATGGGATTTGAAAGATATATAAATTATTTATTTATAGACATGGTTTTACGATGAATATGTACGCAGTAAGCACGTGGTTATTTTATTACTTATTTCTTATTACTAATAGATCTCGCTGTACCTATAACCCAGATTCGCCCGAGTTTTCTACTCGGGCGAATCTAAAAATATTAAAAAATTGAACCATGTTGAAAAACTTATTTTTAGATTCAATGTTGAAAGCTCGTGACAGAAACTATGTACTTTGCGTATCATAATATACCTATTAAAGTTTAAGAAAACATTCTAGATAGATAAAGACGAATAATTTACATATATAACGCTAGGACTCACCATTCACGAGCGTTTGCTGCAAGATTTATGATATTGCATTAAATTACATGATGACAGAGCTCTCCATCGGAGACTTTTGTATGCTTGAGTAAAAAATGAGCTCAGCTTTTTCTGTCTGAACTGGTAAACGCAACTATTTTCAGCTGAAAACTTAATTTCTATGGAGTTTCGATATAACATGTATCGATTTCGGAAAGGGAGTGTTGATACTCGGCGAAGCCGGCAAGTAACCAGGTAATTTTTATTGTAACCCCCAAGTTATTCTGTGATAGATTTTCAACTAAACTAGCTTAACTAGGAAATATTTTTTAATCAAGCTTCATAAAAACGTGGTTGATATTCACATAATTTCTGTTGTTACCTTGTTAATTGCTTATGGTCTCACTGTCTTCACGAAAACGGGCTAGCAATAATAATAGCGTCTAGTCAGAGAACTATAAAATCGTTCAAAATCGGTTACAGTATCTACCCCTCGCCGTAATACATAATAATTCAACTTCTCATAATTCTTCAACCGCAACTTTACTGTGAGCGAACTCGCTATCTCGGACCGGTTTCCCTAGTTTTACCGGAAGAATGGGACTAACTAGTGTGACGAAATGGCGGATCAGGAAAATAGGGATTATGAAGTAAATTATGTGAAAGTTTCGACAATTTATTGCCAAGATTTCAATGGTTTTGAGTCGTTTTGGTTTGACCTTGTGACCATAGTAAATCTGATTTTCAAGTAGCCGATTTGAGAAGAATTTATTGTGACAGATATGTGATTTCAATAGACAATTTTTTTCTATCCTTAGAAAAATTATTTCACTACAATATTCTTTATTACACCTAAGAAGTATTTTGAGAGCTTTGGTTTGTTATTTTAGCTGTGAGAATCTGCTGTTTTTTTTAAAGTTACCACTCTCTTATGTTATGTTATGTTTTTCGACTACATCTAAGCAGCTGGGTACACGAAGGCTTTCAGTAATTCTTTATTATCATTTTTCTTCGCATTGTTTTTCTATTGCCTTAAATTAATTTAACGTAAGGATTGTAAATTGAAAAATGGATTTGGAAAGCGGGACTGTGAAACATTAAATATGGAGCCTTCTACCGACTTACGTCTTATTGTGGGGATAATTATATATGCTTACAATATTACATAAAAAGGGTAGTTTTGGACGGTGGTATGTCACAGGAGGTGAATTACTTTCTATTGTAGCTGTAGTAATCGAATTTAGCATCATAACCCCTATAATTCGTTGTGCTTTTACGCGTGTTCCCATCTTTAGATACATTAATAAATTAAATAGGCGGTTAGAGGTACCTCCGCCCCGAGAACCATTTATTGGATAACCAACCCCCCCCCCCCCCCCCCCTACCATAGGTCGCCCCAAGTGGTTCGCTAAATTTGATGACTTGGCAGGGTTACCCCGATTCATGGAGTGGGGTTTTTTCAGGTCTTGTATACCGTTCAAGAGTCCCAACTGCTCCCGTCTTAAGCCAGTGAGACTACGGCATGTATAAGGTGGGGAAGTACCTGGCTATTCAGATCTGATCACCAAACACGGCTAATGCCATTTCAAGCTACGTTTTAATTCTGAATGGTGGTCTTACACCAGGCCGATACAGAGAGTATCTTCCACTCTGGAACGTGCCGCAAATATACTATATATTATTTTAAATTGTGAAATAACGCAAATTAATCAAATAAAAATTATTTTCCACGCCGGGATTCGATCCAGAGACCTTCGGTGTGCGAGTCAAGCGCCTTACCGCTGCGCTACGCCGTCCGTTTGCTCTTTCACCTACTGCGAGACTTATTGAGGGAGACCTAACCTAGACCTCTCCAGCCAGACTCTCTCGACCCATCGCTTTGCACCGCAGTGGAAGGGATGGATTCCTTCATCTCCAGATTCCTACCCATCCCCCATTTTTTTCCTTCCCAGAACTTGACTTCCTTCCTTTCCTTTACCCTTCACTACAAGATACGAGTAGCAAATCGATTAGAATCGACCAATAAAAAAAAACTAGATATTACCTATGTTTTTTTAAAGATAAACATAACTATTACACTGTTTAAAAGTATAATAGTTTAAAGAGTAGAACACAGAAAATATACATAGTAACAAAACAAAAATTCTCAAATTCACTTTACATAATCCAGTAAACATTTTTTTAAATATATATTGTGTTTATGTGTTATCTGAGTATTGAGCCAGATAACTCAACTCAAATTTCATATTTTCGGAGATGTCCGACTAAACAACTGGACGATCGATAATTATATTAAACGCGCTTGAATTAAAATAACACAAAACTGCGCTATACGAATTTTATTATCATTATTATCAAAAACATGTTATATTGTATATGCAAAATTCCTCGCACATGCAAAACTTTTAAAGTTAACTAATTAATTGGTAGTTTTTGGTTCTTGCTTTAAAAGTAACCACTTACGAATTGTAGAAGTAACTTATTTACGGCTGGCATTTAACTAATTAATTAAGAACTTAATTAAAGACATTGTGATAAAGAAATAAAAAATAAGACTTATTTGTAGGATACAAGGTTGCGTGAGTATGGGACGGTGTGCAAGTAGCCGTGTTTATATTTTATCACCCGGTTAGTCCTTCGAAGCGATCTAATGAAAACTTTATAAGTCCAGATTTTCAATCGTGAGCTTGACGAAAGACAAAAAAGTACAATTTGGGTGGCGGGAATGGGTACCGCCGCCCCGGGAACCGTTTATAGGATAACCAACACCTCTGCCATAGGTCAACCCAAGTGGTTCGCTATGTTTGGTGACTTATCAGGGGAACCCGGGTTCATGAGGTGAGGTTTGTCCGGGTCTTGGCGATGGGTCGTCCGTTACTCCTGGACACACTGATCCCTAGATTGCTACCCATCCCTAATACCCTTTTCCTTTCCAGAACTTCCTTTCCTAAAAATACCCTTCATACAGCATTCCCAAATATAACATAGGCCCTGAGGGGAATTATTTTCCTCAGGGTCTCCTGTGTGGAGTTAATGTAAAAAAATAAAAACAATAACGTTTTTTATAGTAAATGACAACAATGTCTCTTAATGATCATTTGACAGAACAGAATTCGGATGTCTGTTTTTCTACAGAAATATGAATGTTTGATTAAATAAAGAAATCTTTTCTATAACTCCCCGTCATTGGCCGAGTTAGCATTGCGTTTGGGTCAATTGGGTTCAATTCTTAGACTGACTATATCCTCCATCACGACACAAGCATTTTTTTCCGTTACTGTGGTGGTAATAGGAGATTTTAAAATATTGCCAGGTTAATCTTCTTTAAAAAATGTACTTAACTTGGTTTACTGAAGCATCAATATCTCTCTAACCGTGAGCTCTGGCGTCATGATTTTTTTACGAAAACTTTCGGACTGAAATTTCTACTTTAATGTAACTATTTTCAACTCATAAAGTGTGATATTTAAAAATATACTCAAATAACTGTCAAAAGATAAAAAGGGCATAAAAAATTTCGTTCTTTCCATATTATGCAACTGATCAGTAAAAAAACACTTTTTAAAAATATTGTTTTTTTACCCGTGTAAATTCGGGTTGTAAGACTATTTTAAAATACTAGAGGAGAGCTCGAAACGAGGTTTCCACATTAATATAATTATTTAAATATGCCTACTTTCTCTAAAAAAATACCACTGTATCTTTACATAGTATAAAGCAGAGTCGCTCCCGCTGTCTGTACACTGAAATTTTTGCGCTTTCAAGATTTTCCATGGTTTAAAAATGAAAAAATAATAAATAAATACTAAACAAGAACCTAAACCCTCGTCCCTAAGGAACTTTTAACCTTTGGGCCGCCTCGTGGGAACGGCTAAGTATTAATAATTCCTGTTCGGAGTAGAAGTAAAATATGTACACCGAATGCTAAGCAAGCACGCAACACTGTTACGAAGGGGTAAGCAGGAGATATGAAGCGCACACTAATTAAAAGTGAATCGGCAAACTAAAAACCAACTAACTTTATTGTATGAAGAAAACAGAAAACTTGTAAAGACTGGAACTTAGAATAAAATGTTCATGATTTTTAAATATTTACAATATAGATTGAGGAAAACGGGTTAAGTGTAGAACATATGTTCGATTTTCAAATATCAAAGTTTACAATATAGATTAAGGAAAACAGGTAAAGTATAGAGCATGTGTTCGATTTTCAAATATCAAAGTTTACAATAATAGATTGAAGAAAACGGATAAAGTGTAGAACATGTGTTCGATTTTCAAATATCACAGTTTACAATATAGATTGAGGAAAACAGGTAAAGTGTAGAACATGTGTTCAATTTTCAAATATCAAAGTTTACAATTTAAAATGAGGAAAAAAGGTAAGGTGTAGAATAAATATCAAAGTTAACTTAAGTATTTTAGTATTTTTTTATTATTGTGACTGCTGTTTCAGCTTACAAGGTCATTTTGAAACTGTCGGTTGACCACTTTGAGATGGATTATTTATATGATTCTAAATTACAAATAAAAAATAATCATTAATTTTATAACCATAATTTAATTGAATGCTATACATTACTTAACTCAAGGGGGGAACTTCTTATAAAATGTATTAAAATTTCGAAAATGTATTATAGGTATAAGCAGGTAAAATTTTACGTAAAGATAATAGACCACTTCCATGGATTTCATAATCACTTGAAAAAAATCGTGTAGATAGATTTTTCTACCGAGATTCCGAAAATGTTAGTACATTTTTTTAGAAATTTATATATATTTTTTGTTTTTAAATAAATAAATCCGTTTTTTGGGCTCGTGACGTCACTACATGAAAATGTCCCGTCTCCGAAATATTAAATTAATTTGGTAAAATTCCACACAATTTTTTTTATATGGCAACACTTTGATTTCCGGCGAATTTTTCAATTTGCTCACTAGATTTATTGTTTGTTACCTTGCGAACTTATGTTTGTTTTGATGTTTTGACAGATGGTAATAAAGATGGCGGTGTATAAAGTGAACCTCGTATAGATGCATAGGAGAATAATGGCAAAATTGCTGATTTTAACAAAATTAAATTTTATAATATATTATTATAATTGTAATTTACAAGTACAAATTTATTACATTGGATTTAGTCATATGTAGACGTTGAACATTTTAATGATTAATGATCAATAAGATGGATCTAGAAAACAAATATTTATGAGATATAATATTTTTTTGGTGTGCCTCGTTATTCTCCCGTGCCATTCATTTGGAATGCGTCTTTTTTTTTAAATGATTTTCGGCTATGTAATAATTTTTTTTCGCACCCATAAAATTATGTCCCGTCTTTCCGGTTTAAAAAAAATGTTCCGATTTTTCGGATTGAAATTTTCAAAAAATCGTTAGGGTTTCAAAAATAGGATTTAAAAAAAAACGGAGTATCTTAGAATATTTGTCGAAACCGGAAGAAAAAAGTAAAAAAATGTGATGCAAGTGGCCTATTATACTTTTAAAACAGCTAATACATTTGTGATAATAACTTTGTTTAAAACCACTAAATTAGTGGTTACTTTGTTTCAAACCATTGAATAAATTATTGATAACTCTGTTTTAAACAACTGAGATAGTTATTAAAACTCTTCAATTCCCAGTGTCACCTGTGGGTGACAGAAGTTTATTTTTATTTCTACCACACGGAAATTTTATTTTTAAGAATAGGTAGTATCTTCCTTAGCAAAAGAAGTTATTTAATTCAGTTTGTTAATGGCAAATTTCTATTTTACGAAACATAAATAATTAAATCACAATAATTGTCAATGTTTTCGATCTCCAAATAGAAGTTTAAAACGAAGTAAGAAACTAGTGCTTTCGTTGCTTTAATTGTTGCAACAACATATACAATTTGAATTGAAAGTTTTATTTCTTCTTTTGGGTTTTAGAGTCTTTGAGTATTTTGCTTCCTGCTTTCTTAAGCCAATGTTTCGCAGAGATTTGTGGTGTATATCATCAGGATAGATGTGGATATCGTAAAATTGTCTCAACAGTCAAATAACATAACAGTTTTGAAATAATCACGCTTTATTAGGTCACTTTAAATAATCACCTTTCAAATGTATCGTAACTCTTGAAACAAATTTGTAATTTTCCACAGAAAGTTACAAGACCAAACCATCTAAATTTACATAAAGCTCTTCACTGCCTTACCTATTAATAACTGCTTCGTATATAATTTACGAAATTAGATGAAATTAATTATTAATATACGATCTCGGCATGGTCGTTTACGCGGTAATAAAATCTCTAACTATGAAATTAATAGAGTATCTCGAATTTTCAGTGACCATAACCTAAGTCATAAAAGGGGTATGTGTCATAAGTTATAAGTCATAAACCTAAAATGGTCGTATCCGGGGGTGAACCTTAGCAATACTGTGATATGATATTATAATCAGGTAACTGGCTCTTGAATATAGTGTCTACGTTGCATCCCTTTATTGCAGCGGTTTTAGGGGTGGTTTAACTGCATATCCAGGAGAAAAGGTTAAATAACCAGAGAAAACCAGAAATATGTCATTTTTAAATCAGGTTTTAGACGTATTGACTCTTTTCCACAAAAAATTATAAATTGATTTCGAAAGTTGTTCTTTAATCTAGTAAACAAATGTTTTAAATTTTCAGAAAAAATTATAATTTTTAGGATAATAAAGTTATACCACAGGTCGTTGGCGAATTTGTTAAATTTTCAAAAAAGATTTTGTATTATACATCACCCATTTCAAATCATTTAATTATGCAGTAAAATAAATTAATACATTATCTGGGAAACGTATGTTACAGAATTTAATTTTAGATTAAATAAAATCATTAAAAAATATATATGTTTTAAAAATCCGCCTTTATTTATTTGTTTTTAAAATTACAAAATGTAGGTCACTAGCTGACCCGGCTTCGCGTTTCTGTGGCTAACAAAACACAACCTACATAGATAACCAAGTGTTGTGTCGATAAATTAACTCACACCGCCATCTGTTAGAAACTTATGGAACTTACAAATAATTACAATGTATTGTCCTTTAACAAACATTTATTTCGCAATAATAAATATTGAGGTCAATTATCGAGATAAAAACTATCTTATCTTTTAGGTTGGACCAAATTACACATAGTAAGCCAAATTTCATCAAAATCGGTTGACTAGTTTCGGAGTTTATCTTGAACTAACATCGTGACGCAAGATTTTAATATATATATTTATAAAGATTAAAGAAATTGATTACTTTCAATGTTAGAGGCGAATTTAGCAATTAATTGTGAGTTAATGATAAATATTTATAAAAATTATATTGTTCTATCTCTCTACTAGGTAAATATAATTATAATATATATCTATATATATGAATATGAATTATTAAAATAGCATTTTGATGCATTTAAATTAAACTACACTACAGACTTACGTTGGCACACAAATTTGTTCTTTATAAATTTTAAATTTCGACCTAAAAACAGTTTTTAAGGTGATAATCAAAAGAATTCATAATCTACTAAAGTTCTTTGTCAAATGATAAAGAAAATGTACATTTCAGCATCATTAACTGAAAAATCGATTTAATTGTTTTTGACTACGGATTGCGAAATTTCTAAATATGACATTTTGACGTATTTATGAGAGTTTAATTCATATAAAGAAGGAAATAACCGCCATGAAACAATGAAGGTAATTTATGCCCATTCAATAATACAATATGGTATCATTGCATGGGGGGGAGCATACAAAACCTCAATTTGCCACTCGAAATTACATAATCAATATTATAACTAGGAAACCATTAGATTATTCAACCTCTCAACTTTTTAAAGACTTTTCAAGTCCCACCTCTAAAAACACCATTAGGTACTAATACTCCACTAATAAAAATACAATTAATTATATATAAAATATTAATTATATATAGAAAAAATACACTGCTTCATATACACACCGATCATTCTAAGAAGTCGCACCATGCCATGGTACGTGTTTAGAGCAACAGGCAAAACACAGTGGGTCGCTTATGTACGCCATTAATGCGTACCAGTTTTGCACAACATTACTACACGAGTGATGTGGTTTAATCGACGAGCAAAAGAGCTGAAATTAGAACCTGACTAAAATAAATTAAATAATAAAGCCTTAAATATTTTAGCTAATTAGAATTACGTAATATCACATTAACATAATTTAACACAACACACACATACAGCACTTAATCAAGCCAGCCGAGTGCAATCGAATGAAATTTATTTTTTAGGAGTTCCTCCCTACCTACTTAATTTCATTTTCAATAAGGTAACTCCTTGTAATTCAATTTTGCCATTACATTTACAAGTAGAGAAATTGCGTTGGTAATATTTCACAATAACATTACCGATGATCCACTAGCTTTAAAATGAAATAGAAATGATGACTTATTGAGTTCGTTCTCTGATAGTTGGGTCGTAAAATATATTGAGTTGAATTCAACCCCATTACAAATGGTTATTTATTGGGGCCTAGGGAGACTATTTTTGTGAATAGAATAGAAAACCCATCGCTTCTTGTACGCTCCTGTTACTTTATATCGAAATATATGCTGCGATTTGACGTGGATAATAATGCAGTTAGATGGTGAATTTGTTATCTATGGCGACCTTTGTGGCACAGTTGTAAGATTGTGTCTAGGCCCGTAAGTCGCATATTTAATTTAATTAACAATGATTTCGATCAATTATTTGTTTTTATTTATCTGTGTTTTGAAAAGATACGAATAGCCTTGGAATGAATGTTGTTGGAAACCTTCACCTTCATCTTATTCTATCTCTCTAGACTATTTTCAGTCCCGTACAGTAACACATAATTTTTTTTAAAAGCAAATGTTCTTGGAATTTATTTTACCGAGCCATGGGAAGAAGAATTTACCATTTAAAAAAACACATTCTTATAAAATAATTTAAGTATACAGAGAGCCATTTTTCGAAAAGAAAAATTATGAGTTTTACAGAAATTCAAATGTAACATTTTCATCAAATTAACAATCTGGGCCATTTTTTTTAACATCTGAAAGGTCCTTATTAAACACTGATCCTAAGTCCGTTTCAGCGTTCTATCAAATTATGATTAGCTGAAGCTACTAAATGACAATTGTGATTTTCTGCTGATCAAAATTTGTTCAAAAGCTGAAAAGAACCTTGAATTCTGGATTCGAGGACCTTTTAAGAAAACTTTCAAAGTGTCTCTGATTGGCAAGTTGATAACAATCTCACATATGAATTTCTAGAGAACACCCCTAAAATTTTACTAAACGCTATGGTGAAAATGGTATTATTCACGCACTTGATATCTGTCAATCACATTTATTATCCAATAATTTGCTTTTATTATAATAAAACAGAAGGACGCTTCGGTCACAAGCTATTGTTCGATTACTTCGAAAATTTGAAGAGAAAAAATTCAGTCATTGTAAAATAAAATAAAATGGTTGATATGATAAAACAGGAATCTACTGATATCATGGATAGTATGATAAAACAGGAATCTACTGATATCATGGATAGTATGGTAAAACAGGAATCTACTAATTAAATTATTGATAAATTAATGGAACCATAGAGACATCCATTGACAATTTAGTTGCTGGTATTATTGAGCAAGAAATCTGGATATATGTAATAGTGATCACTTTGTTCAGACATTAAAATTATACAGTGCTATTACAAACATGATCAACTTTAAATAACTTTCCAGTTGTAACAGTAAGGGTAATATGAGAACTTTGTAACCTAATTCTGAACCATCAATCTCGAAACACAATGTGCAATCTAAATTCTTAAAAAAACACAACTTGTATTCATGCCCCCGTATTTTTTTCTGTGGATGGGGCCGAAAAGAGGTCCACATATCGCGAATTTTACGGTAAAATCCATTAGCATCATTGACGTATGATATCTAGACGCGCCCTGTGAAATGCAAAATGAGCCCAGAAGCCAGCAAAAGCAGGCTCACGGCCCATTTATGAAAAAGTGCCTGCATTGTTTTACACCGTTTAGATCGCATAGTGCTTTGTGTTGTACCTTTTATCGGTCTACAAGGTCTACACCGAAACCAATTTGAGTTCCAGCCGTCCGCACCGGAGTTAATTTTTTCAAACACAAAAATATCTAACTTCCGAATGTTGTACAAAGTACACACCACGGACTTTATTTTTGAAAATGTCGTCAGCTATCTGACTACAACAAAAAAATAGACCTTACATATGTCTTTTAGACAGCGTTTTCATAAACGTAATAATGTTACAGAATTACTTTTGTTGCCATCAAAGTTTCCTACGTCATCAAATCACCGCACTGCCTGTGTTCGACTACTAATACATACAAGGAGGGCTAGTATCACAATTTGGAAGAGTTTTCAAACTTTTTTAAAGCGCGACCCGCTTTTAATAATAAAATAAATTATATTATTTCCATAAATTATAATTATAATTACATAAATTCACCACCAGCTGTTTTTTAGGAATGATCAACCTTTTTAGTCGAAGTATTATTAATGTATCCATTATTATTATGTACTTATGCGGACCTTGGTGGGAGGGTATGTACAACATAGCCTGGTTAACTTTTTTGTCGGTGGAGTCGCAAACCTGCTTTACATATTATAAAACAATATTTGTTTAATTAAACTATCAAAGAGGGTAAAAAAAAGCCGCAGCTGAAAATTTTATATCCGCAATGCCAAAACAATGAATGATATCGATTTTTTTCATTTGGAAATGTTAAATTTTGGCGGTTGATTCAAAAAGGGCAAAAATTGCCAGACAAAATTTTTACTTCGTTCAAGGTCAAACCAGTAAATGGTGTTAGTTTATTTTCGTTTGTAATTACAATATTTATAAGTACAATATTTCGTCAAGATAATTTTTGTTATTTTGTAAAACGGAAACCTTTAAAATACATAAAACACAGATTTTAACAAAAAATCGTTGCAAAATTCCTTAATTAAGGTCGCCAGTTAAACAATTAACAATTACAATTAATAATTATAATTTAATTGTATGAAATTTCCCCCGATAGATAAAAATCGTAAGATATACTCCAAAAAATATTATTAACACGTATTACAAGATATATAGGTATACGAAAAATTTCGTAATTCATTGTTTTTTTTCAAATCCTTTTTGAGACATTTTCCGTGAGATTTTTGTACTATTTCAAACGAGTCATGTTTTTAAGAATAGCGCGCTCCCTCTAACACTCGTATTTACGTATCTCCCCTACCTCTTTTTTTTGAGCGCTTACTACTGGGCTTTAAGTATCTACTAATTTCAGTAATTTTTTTTATTTATTATACGCAAAAAACTTAATTTTTTGAGTAGCTGATTCAAAACTTTAAAAAGAAATTATAGTTTTTGGCTAATACCTTTTGCAAAACGGAACAGAAGCCTTTGAATATTTTTAGCGCAATTTTTTGATATTTTTTTGTAGTCAGTCCGAAAAGCAGTAAATGGGCTTGCGGACCGCTGGTTGCTCATCACTGTGTTAATGATGAGCAACCAACTTGGGTAGCCCACGGTGCATGGGCGGTAAAAAGATGATTTTTTCGTAAATGTTTTCAAGCAAATGATAATTGGTTTTTTTAATAAACTCATTAAGCTTACTAACCAACAGAAAAAAAATGCAGACGCATCTGCCGCCAAGACCTGGATAAACATCACTCCATTAACCCAGGCACCCCTGCTTAGTCACCAAACGTAGCGAATCACTTGGGGTGACCTATGGCAGAGGCGTTGGTTATCCAATAAATGGTTCTTGAGGCAGCGGTACCCATACTGGCCTCCGAAATTGAATCGCTTGTCAAAATAAAGTAAAAAAATATTTTTTTCCAATTAAATTTATGAATGTCTCGTGACCCCCACTTTGAAAACCACTGTATACAGCACGGCTTGTGGATATTGTTCATGCGGCCAATCCGTGAACAACTATTGATGTATTAGTTCGACAGAATTACACAATAGGATAACTTGGCGGTCAGTTGTATATTGCCGGGAACTCTGTATGCAAGACGGCGGAATTGGAAGGAGAGTTTTGTTGCGAAATTACTGTTACTAGCGTTATTTTATTCTGATTCTTACTATGAGAGGGCTTGTCTAGGGTATACTTGGTCGAAGATTAGCATTAATATTGTTCACCTTACGAAGGGTAAAAAGGCAAGACCGATCGTGCGAAATTTCGACGGTCATTACAAGGGGCGTTCTTGCGCTCATTACCATAAAAATGTGAATTTGCCAATTTTTTATAAATTATATACATGGTAACCTGTAACCTGTAGTAGAGAGAAACTACGTAGATCACATTTGTATTCGATTTCGTGATATACTTAAAGTGAAATGACACAAAACTACGCTAAACAAATATAACGTTATTATTATTATATTTTTTTTGAGTAGAAAGTTGTAATTCTTGGAATTAGGAAGGGGGTTAACATCAGCTGATTAATTACTTTTAAAATGGGTCAAGGCGTAGTGCGGACTCCAAGATTTTTTTTAACCCTTTGGTTGCCGAAAAAATTAATAAAAGTTTAAAAAAAATTGAAATGCTCATATCGAAACAAACGTTATTTTAAATGCAAATCTTGGTAGTGGAAATTAATGCACTTCCCGAGATACGATCGAGCTGAAACTCGGCTGACGCACGCACACTCGCATTTCTCTTAAATTGGATGAAATGTTCGAAAATTGGATGAAAATTGGCGGAAAGTCGAAACTGCTTCACTGCATAAAAAATAGACGTATTGTACAAAATACGTAAATATTAAATTCAATATCTCCATTTTTTTTTATTTCTACCTACTTCCTTCACACCTAGTTCCGATTTTGAAAACCAGTTTTATTGATAAGGGGGTAAAATCGTTCGTTTAAATATTACAGAAAGCGTACCTTTCATCTCTATTTTTTTGTGATTCCGATCCAGAGCTGACTGTCGAGAACCAGCGTGGCTAAAGCATCTCAATTGTTTGAAGAATGTGGGACTGGAGAAGAGATGGGGTTGAAAGAGAAATATTGGCAAGTACCTGGATACCAAATTCTAAACACTAAATATCTTTCTTCTTACTTACGGGTCTTACGATCGAATTTGACACGTAAAGATTATCTTAAAATAACTTAGAAACTAACAATGATAAGAGCTCAAAATTTTTATTTGCATTATTTATTTTAAAAAAATCAGAGTGTGCAATTTACATGCGGTAAAAGTGAAGCCTTCAGAAAACTAAAGAGTGGGGAGACTACAAAGCACTTTTCTTATCAATGTGGGGAAAATTTTAGTCTAATGCAGTGCACCTTTTCCTATACATTTCGTCATCTTTTAGTTTTTGTGTTTTCTTCTTCAGAGTCGCTAGATGTCGCTTTCTTTTGTCTTTTCGTTTGTCTGTTCATTCGGAGTGCTTTGAAGATAGGATATTGATTTCATAATATAATTGAACAGTAATATCAAAAAATTTAAAACTCAACTTAAAAATTATACCGAAAATTTGAACTGAATATAAAAAAATAAAACAATTAAACCAATATAATAACACCCCCATACACACAAGCCCTGTAATATTATGAAATTAATTATAATATTGAATTTACTGTAATTTATGTATCTTTCTCTGAATAATTTTTTTTTTTTTTTTTTTGATTTTGTAGTATTCGATTATTGATCCGCCAAATGCATGCAAAGGTTCGTCAGGCGCTTTATATCACTAGACTTCATGAGACTTGTTCGAGACTGTGGATTTATCGTTTTATATTAGAACTAAGTATTCGGGTACAGTTCCGGGTACTGCTGCTCGTGAAACTCTCATTCTCTCGTAGGCTAAATCCTATAGATGTGTGTGTTTGTCTCATTTTAGTGTCGCTCATTTCAGTTTCATCGAGTTTCAAATGCCAACGGTGCCAAAGTAGTTTTTACTTAAAAGATTTCAGTAATTATTACAGCCTGTGAGGATTAGAACAGGAAGTGGCACTTGCACGAAAGATTCCCCCGTATTTCTCATCTTACCAAGTTCTTAAGTGCCCTATTCTTCATATCATTCTTTAACACTTGAGTGACGTCCACAATTACAAACACAATACACCGACAGTTATCAGATTAAAAAAACCCACCCATAACAAAAAAAAAAAATTACCATAATAACAAAAACAACAAAAAAAACCAACGAGTAGGTACATACCTACCGAAGTTTTGTTTCACTACAAGACCAAATCTAGTTTCTCATAAGAAAGGCGATACTTTTTCACGCATTTTTTGTGCTTAATTTTTTAAATGCACTGCTTTACATAATGTATGGAATTCTAACCTGGGGGGTTACTGGATTTTGAAGCATTTTTTTGCATTATATTTCACCCCAGGGAAAAAATCGTGTACAAAAGTATGGTTTTGCTTAGGGATGAGACCTGACATTACAATTTATTCCAGATCGCAGTTCATTGGTGCGTGTAATTTTTATTTCCTTCTGCAATGGTAATAAATTAAACATTTATAAGGCGAAAGGGGTACGCCTCCCAAAGCCTTGTATTATGGCTTCAAGTAGAGGTCGTGTATGAATTACCCGCATTCTAAGCATTAGACACTTTTATTCGATCAGGCGTTTCACGGTTAACTTTGACTAACTTGAATTTTAGAATAAGGAATCCCTATAAATAATAATCTATATATATTAAAATCAAAATATGCTTGCTTGGGTGTATGTATTTATATGAGTAGGTACATAAGATGTCTATGCGTTGTAATACTATTCATCCGATTGCGATGAAACTTTAGGGATTTGATGTGCGCATGCCCGCGATGGTTTCTATATACAGTAGTAAGCTCTGATGTTTTGAAATTATGCGTTGCTAAGCCGTTCATCCGATTGCGATGAAACTTTGGTGAGTTGTTGTGTTTCTGTATATACTGGTGAGCTCTGGCATTATGAAATTAGGTGAATATAAGTGGCATGCGATCTGTTTGAAAACTGAATGTACCGAGACTGAATACACGGAGTGCGGGAGGGGGAAGGGGAACTCGGGGACGGGAATGGGGGAAGCGGGGAAGGGAGTGGGGAGAGGGAAGGCGGAGAAGGCGGAGTGGGGACGCGTGAGGGGAAAGGGGCGCGGAAGAGGAAAGGGAGGCGGAAGGGGAACGGGACGAATGGGGAAGGACATGCAGGGAGAAACGATTTCTTTATTAAGCAGCATAGCAAAGCATGCCAGGAACTCGCCTAGTTATACATATATGATAATGACTATAGGTACATAAGTATTGGGTTGAACTGTACAAGACTAATAGAAGAATTCAGAGTGAATCTTAAAACAAATTTCTCCAAAAAGGCACATTATTTACATTGATAGGTACCACCTATGTTGATAGAGATTTACTTATACCTGCCTAACAAGTATACTTGTGGGAGTTTCCAAGCAATTTTTTATTCTCCGAAAGCGAGGATTTCTGCCTACACAACGAGCTAATCAACCGAATAACATTTTTTATGTGAATACATCACAAGAATCCCAGCTGCTCCCGTCTGGAGCCGGTGAGGATATGCCATCCCCAACTGGGGTATGTTGTGAGGCTGAAGGTAGTGGGGAGGGTAAGGAGATAAGGTAGATGAAGTTGGGGAAGAAGCTGGCTATTCAGATGTGGTCACCAAACATGGCTAAAGCCTTTTCAAGCAACGGTTCAATTAATAATAGTGGTCTTACACCATAGCCATACTGAGAGTATCTTCCACTCTGGAACGTGCCGCAAATATACTATATATTATTTTAAAAGAATTGATTGTGAAAAAACTCAAATTAATCAAATAAAAATTATTTGCGCACGCCGGGATTCGATCCCACGACCATTCGAATTTCGAGTAAAGAGCCTTATCCCTAGAATACGAAGGCCGTCAACCGCTGCATTGAATATTGATATTTTCAACGAATCCGACCCCATGAATTTTTTATACTTCTACTGTCATGCATATTTTGTATCAAACGTTTCAATTTATTACCGACCTAACACAACAACACAAATTACAGGTTCATTTAACATTATTGTCTTTAGTATTTTAAATCTTTAATGTAAACGGTATGTTTCGACTTATTTGTTAATACAACTACTTGTTTAAAAATAACTAAATAATAGAATCGAAAACTTTATTTCGGCTAGATGCGTATAAGTTGGATAACTCATAGAACGAAAATTCATTTTCGAATTGACAGGCGTTAATATATTCTTTGGTGGCTTGTTTTTGGTTAGCTATTCACCATTTCGCTACATTTTAGTATAAATTTTACCAAAAAAGTCTTGATTGATTCGAATTGAATTGAGTTGAACCAAAGACATCAAACCTCACTCTCTACAAAATTGAAGGGTACATTGATTGATTGGATCAACATTTCAAAAAATTGAATAAATCTTAAAAAAACTCTCAGAAACTTTTATTTTTATCGTCAACAGTGTAGATTTCAAATGTTTTTTGATTGGTTTGATCTGGGTCTGACTATACGTAATATCTGCTCCAATTTAAAGTTCGGAGATGTGCGAACAATGCCTTTCTTTGCAATATCTGATTTAACTTTCGCTACAGCGATCCGTTCAAAAGTTCGAGATCTAACAATAAAATCTAATAACGCATTATAAGTTAAAAGTATATGGTCGATACAAGATATTATTATGGCGTTGGATCCTTCCCAGGTAGGCAGATGTGCCGTTTCGACCCAATCTTGTGCAATTCTTCATTATCTTTCCTTACGGTATATTGTGTTTTTAAAAAAAGTGTAACAGCACAACATTGTTGGGATTTTGAAAAGGAAAGTTGGGTTTCTCGCGGGACATTCTGCGCCCTACCCTTGTACGTTGTAGATATTTGTGCCCTTGTCAAGTTCTTGATAAGTTGAACTGAATTTTATCGGTTGACAATGGGCATTATCATTATGAACCCCCGAATTTAAGGAATAAGAAGCCAGGTGACGGGCGCGGCCATTGAACGAGTTTTCTAATCTTTTCGGCAAATAACGAACATGTTTGCATTGCGAATAAATTCGTCTTGTTCAACTGTACTGGGCACATGACAAGTAAAATAATTTACATGTGCACACTCTTAAAATGTCAACATTCAATGACCATCTTCAAATACTATTTATGTATTTATTACACACCCCAATGGGCTTTTACATTCTAGTTTGGACGTTACACGGTTGTTTTAAATACTTCCAAACTAAAACAATAAAGAAAATATAATACAATGAAAAAAAAGTTACAACAAAAGCACATAATAAAATAAAATAGGTTGGTAAAAATGATAAAAAGTAATACATAAATAGATATTCAAAATAGGTATACAAAAATTGCAGAAATTATACACGTCTATTTAAGGCTAGTTACATAACAGAATTGGAATAAACACTGTTTATACAGGTTATTTTTAAGGTGAAATATATCTCCCAAATCAGAATATTTATTTCCGAGACTGTGAAGTCTCGGAATCGGGAAATTTTGGCAGTAAATGTCAGATATGGATGTTGATTAATTGAAGCAATTCAGGACAGTCAATTTTGCAATGCAGTATCTCTTTAAATCTGTCTTTATTACTGTAAATATTAAGGAAATAAACCCAGAAGCAATCCCGTATCGTTGAGTCCGTAGATTCTACTTATCTGTTAGATAAATCTTGTTTGAAAATTTAGTTCAGTTAATGCAAGAACCGTGTGCACACTGAATCTGTATAAAAATACATATTGGATTAAGATCGAATCCGACGAAGAAAAGCTTTCAAAGCGATTGCTATTAGGTAAATCGTAAATGTATCGGGTAGATAAGAAATTTACAAAAAGATATGCCAAACAAACGACCCCGCATTCCGAATGTGTACCGATTTATAACATTACACCCTAGAATACTAAGTTTTTAAGATGATAGATAAATAATGTAACTCGTGTAAAATAAGAATATTTAATATAAAGTTTACTACGTGGTGGTTGAAGTAGAAGAGAACGTTTCTCATACAAGACATGCCTTTTATAAGCTTAATCCATGTCCAAGCCAAGAATTCCAAACATTATTCTTATGTTCCTATTTGAGCTTCGACCCACATTCATTACAGTTAAGTCCTTAAATATGTTATTTTTTAAAACAATCCCTCACATTCGCCGAGCCGAAAATGTAATTATTATTTCCTCGATAGAAAAATATATCGCAAAGTTTGCTCCGAAAATTATGTAAAGGTATGGAATATTCACAACGTTTCTTTAAATGCTACTTTAGACATTTGTCGACAGATTGACGACATTCAAATTATTATTTTTTTATTTTTTATTTTTTTTTTATTTATTTTATATATTCAATAATTTTATTATTAAATTAATAAAAACAGTTTATTTATAAACAAGTTCTGCTGGTAATTAGATTGCTTAACGACTTTCAGTCAAAGTGGGAAATAATAACCATTGATATTTTCAGTCATTTTTAATCAGAAATTAGAAATGAGTCATAGTACAAACCTATCCAAAAATACTATAAATAGATTGTCTGTCTGTGGCATGACCACAGTTTGATAATGCCCTCAGAAGGCGAAACAGCTGTCACGCGTAATAATAATTACCAGCATAACTTGTTTATAAATAAACTGTTTTTATTAATTTAATAATAAAATTATTGAATATATAAAATAAATAAAAAATTAAAATGGAGTTCAACAAATTAAACTTTATAACAATTAATACATTCAAATTACTTAAGCACAAAAGCGGACGAGGAACTCTGTCAGTATTTTCATACAGTACTCACCGTCTAATTGCACACGAATCCCGACTACTTTACTCCCAATCGTCTGTGAGACAGTTGGACTTTGTTATGTCGTGTCTTGTCAAAAGGGAGTGAGAGGGTGGGGAGACGGGAAGAGGAGGGTGGGAAGTACCTGGCTATTCAGATCTAGTCACCAAACACGGTTAAAGCCATTTCAAGCAACTTTTCAATTCTGAATGGTGGTCTTACACCAGGGCGAAACTGAAAGTATCTTCACTATCCCGTCTATCATTCTTTTATCTATCTACCACTTTGGTACGTGCCGCAAATATACCTTATATTATTTTTAAATTGTGAAATAACACAATTCTAACAAATAAAATTTACTTGCACTATCCGGATTTTATGAATTTCAAAAAAAATGACTAAATCTGAATTAAAAAAAAAGTTTTCATTCATTTATCGATATTGTGAAAGGCGAACGAGCCAGCGATCTTGAACCCGAAGCATTCCTATTATACATTCATAATTCGACTACCATAATATGGGCATGTGCCTAGCATAGTAGTCGAATCACCTGAAAAATGTACACAAATTATATAATGAATAAAGGAAAAAAAAACAAAACCTTTCTGTTCTAAACTGCCGAAGAATTAGCATCTTTGTAAAATCGCTTCTTTTTCGCTCCCACTTTCATGTACAAATTATTTATAATATTAAATTATGGTGCGGTTTTTTCAATAAACTTGTAAGTATTGCATCAAATGCTTATTTGATTTATAAACAATACACACTACCTAGCACCCATAATATAACGAGAGATGAGTTGCGTCGAGGTTTTTAATGACTTAAAAATCATCCCCTACGATAAAATATGTAATCAACCCTTTTTATTTACCAATTTTACAACAGAAGTACTCTTCATACGAAGGTAGGTAGGTACATAAACAAGTCAATCATTTTTTTTGCATTGTATAAGCAATCTATTAATCATTGATACAGTGAGTTTGCAAAATCTATTAAAGAAGCGTATCATTAGTGCATTAGTGTTGATGTCTGAAAGCGATGACATGTTATGGGACCCCTATGGATTTTGACAGGAATCTTCCCTTACAAACTTTCAATTTTATGCCTATAGTATCCTTTGTATCAATCTATTATTTCATTGAATTTAGTGGGATTTTCAAGTTTTAGTTCTTTTCGTGAAGAGGACACTTTAAAAGTACCTGTTATTCAGAATTATCCACTTTTAAACCAATTAAGATTCATTAATTAAGTAGATAGTTATAAGCCATTATGCTTACTATAATCTAAACAAAAATAAATTTAAAATGAGTAATGTGATAATATACCTAATAACAGTGAAAACATCATAATTTTTTCAAGGTAGGTACAGTTGAAAATGCACCAAAGTCAATTTTATTAATAGCGGAATGAGCGTGGTATGAAGCTTAAAATAAAAATATATTTTTCTGATCTGTGGCATTGGAATCAGTCCGAACCATCATTCGATCTGTGGCTTTGGAATCAGTCTGAACGATCTTTCGAATCATCAATTATAATAATCTTAGTGATAAGTATGATTTGGAATAGTGAGTGAATTCCAAAAATTCAAAAACGTCAAATGTCAATGCGCTGATTGTTTTGCTTTTGTTCTTATACATATAATGCTTCCCCTCTTTCTTACACATGGAATGTCAACAACAGTAGAAAATGAGACAAACAGTGAACGTAAGTCTGCACCCCTCCAAAGGAAAATACAATAATTATAATAAATCCCCATCACAGGTAAAAAAAAAATTAAAAGTTATTGCCGTAAGTAAGTGGAAAAGTAAGAAAATCACAAAGAATATAAATCCGTACACAACGCCACCTCTGATACTGACATTAACAAAACACAGACAGATGCGCATCGATAATTGCGTCATTGTGTAATTTTTAAATTAATAAAAAAAATTAATTCAGTTCGGCTAATAAGTTAACACAACAGTTATTGATTATGAGGCGGTACGAAGTTCGCCGGGTCAACTAGTAATAATAAACAAGAGTGTCTGTGGCAGGAGGCGTGGCTTTGTTTTTTTTTACACAAAGTACAGTTTTAATCCGACGTTGATGAAATTTTGAACATTTAACAGGTTTTAGGTGGCTGTCCACGAGAGATTTAGAATACCACCCCATCCCATTTCCCCACCACTCAAAGTAGAATTTTCGACTTCTTGAAGAAATTTCGCAAACTTGACCTTAAGAATAAGAACAAAAACTCTGCGTAAAGACGTCAAATACAAATATTATAACTTTAAAAAGCTTGGTTGGGTCAATTTTATTTATTTCGCTTTGAAATTATTAGAAAACTACCTACGCTGATTAACATTTATTTGTCAAATTGGTCATACTCACATTTCTTGCTGTCAGAACTCATTGTTAGGACACGTACTTTTAATAAAAATATCTAAAAATGACGCCGTATATGCAGTTACCTGTAAAAAATAAGATACTTACTTACATAAAATAATATTTATATAATTATGAGCTTTAAAAGGGCTCGAAAAATGCAATAAAAATTGTAACAATATCTTTGAATAAATTAATGGGTTCAGAACGTGTTGATTAGTATTCATCTGACCAACAGACGGGTGGCAGGGGGAGTTTATGTACACCCATCTATCCACATCTAGTCATCAAACGTGACTTTGCAAGTATTAAGTGACTCAATGGTCGACCAACAAAAGGCACGCGAGCAAAACAGCGTGAATTTCATAATATTTTTAATATTTTGATCGTTATGATCAAAAGTATATTTTTAAGCGTTCAAAGGGACAAACCTATTGTTATCTTATGAACAATATGGTAACTGAAGGGTTAATGGAATTGAACTTAAAATTAACGGTCTAAAATATATTTATAACACATTTTTATGTAACGTCTTTTTACTAACAGTACAAAAGCATGACTTTTACCCTTGTTAAACATAAATGTTTTTTTAATTTTTTTTTTAAAACTGTTCGAGATAAACCCCGAAACTACTTAACCGATTTTGATGAAATTTGGCTTTCTGTGTGTAATTTGGTCCAAATTAATAGACAGGGTAGTTTTTATATCGATTATTGACCTTAATATTTATTATTGCGAATTAAATATCTATTCGTTAAATGTTTGTTGTACGACAATGCTGTGTAATAATTTGTAAGTTCCATAAGTTTCTGATAAATTGCGGTGTGAGATAATTTATCAGCACAATATTTGGTTATCTAGGTTGGGTAACCATCCAGTAGATTTCGTTGTGTTTCGTTAGCCACAGCAACGCGTGGCCGGGTCAGCTAGTATTTCTATAACCTAGGATTCTGTTTGTCTCATAAACATCTCCCAAATGGTAAGCTCTGATGTAATGAAATGTGCACAGCTTGTACTGACTGAGATATCCAGACCAACTGAACCATTTTCAGCTCGAGCTTTGTAGGATAACAAAAATTCTATATAGCTCTCAAGTATGTATTTTAATGCATTAATAGTTTTTTCTGATGTTCAACAGTTCAATAAGAAATTGATTTCGAGTTTTAAAGGGTGAAGACGAGTGACCGGGCAACTCTGAATTATACAAATTCAACATTTCGGTTCGGAATGAAACCAACTTAGAACCACCTCAGAAAGGTCATTAAAAGGTATGAAAAAATAATTTTAAAATAGCCGGTAACCCTAACCTATCTAACCTATGTAACCACTTTTTAAATATTTTTTATCATAACTCTTAATTACCTTTCTGAGATGGTTCTCAGTTGGTTTCATTCTGAGTTGGCAGGTCACCCTTTTCAATGGTGTCTTTTTTTACATTAGCTCTACACGGGAGGCCGTGATGAAAATAATTTCCTTCAGGGTCTATGTCATCTTAGGGGATGCTGTGTGGAGGATATTTTAATGAAAGGAAGGAGAGGAAGCTCTGGGAAGGAAATAGGTATGAGGAGTGGGTAGAAATCTGAGGGTCAATGTGTGAAGGAGTGATGGACGTATAAATCCATCCCTCCAAATTCGGTGCTAGGCGGTGGGTCGAGAGATTCTGGCTGGAAAGGATAAAAGACCTCCCTTAACCAGTATATCTCGATCCTGCCGACCACGCTGCAGGTGGGCAGACTCATCGGCCGCCAAGACCTGTACAAACTTCACTCCATCAACCCGGGCACCCCTGTCACCAAACGTAGCGATCCACTTGGAGGTACCTTAGCTAAGATTTGAATCCTTGAATTGTCTGCTAAAAAAAAATACTTTTTAATAAAACAGCACGCAACATAAACACTCGTGTCAAGGGAACATATTAGATGTTTACACAGCACTGCATTTTCGAAATTTCCAAACCACTTGATCGAAACAGACCATAAATTTGATAAAAACTCAGGACGCCATACTAATTCATAAAAACACTATAGGTATAAGGTTGGATAACTTAGAGGCACTTGAACTGAGTAAAGCCATAAACACTAACAGTAAGGTATTTAATAACCAAATAAATTTAAGTTAAAGTCCTATACTAAGATTGTTCCCTATTGACAAAGAACACTCCCGTTCCCTTCCCAATTCTCCATCTACACTTATGCCTTCTTCCTCCTTCACTTGAGGAGACCAGTCCATTTTGTTAAATCATATATTATCTATAACACACATGTAACTTAATGTTAGTAGAGTATTATACTGCCCTAAAGAAGCTACGGTTGTAGCGAAAACCGGTTGGCATCATTACATTGTATAAAATTGCGTAGTTCAAACTGTTTGTGCGCTTAGATCTTTTAAACTACGCAACGGACGACCTCCGTAGTCCAGTGGCTAAGACTCTTGACTCACAATCCGGAGGTCGCGGGTTCGAACCCGGCGTGCGCAAATAAATTTTATTTGATTAATTTGTGTTATTTCACAATTAATTCATTTAAAATAATATATAGTATATTTGCGGCACGTTCCAGAGTGGAAGATACTATTAGTATCGCCCTGGTGTAAGACCACCATTCAGAATTGAAACGTTGCTTGAAAATGGCTTTAGCCGTGTTTGGTGACCAGATCTGAATAGCCAGGTACTTCCCAACCTTCCTCTTCCCCACCTCCTTCCCCTCCCCACTACCTTCAGCCTCACAACATACCCCAATTGGGGATGCCATAGTTTCACTGGCTCCAGACGGGAGCAGTTGAGATTCTTGTGCGGTATTACTGTAAAAAAAAAAAAAAACGGATTTTCATGCGGTTTTCACCAATAGATAGAGTGATTCTAGAGGAAGGTTTATATGAATAAAACATGCTTATCATAGTAGAGAAAAGTCAAGAAATTTAAATATTCATTTCAGGCAGCGGGCAGCGGGTGGTGTGAATTTTAAAAAGGTTTGGTAATGGCGTTGTGTTTCGTTAGCCACAGCAACGTGTGGCCGGGTCTGCTAGCAAAGTATATAAAATAAAAATGGTGTTTACAAAGTTATTGTTTTCTTTTAAAAAATATATTTTTTAAAACTCTTTCGTCTCTAAAGGCATACTTTTCAAGCTAAAACTAATTTTTAAACTGACAGCTAATTACTTAAATTTAAAAATGTTGTTTGCAGTTTTCTGCAGTACTTGCATTTTGCAGTGTAGTACATACCAAAGTAAACATTTCCCAGCTATTCAGTCGCATTGTCAACAAGACTCGAGTGGAAAACAAACCATTAGGGGTGGTTTGTTGATACTGCCTGCCAAAGGCGTACCGCTGATAACGCCGTTGCGACCTTTACCCCTCTCTCATAAAAGTCGTACGAGTCAGAAAGAGAGGTTTCAGCGGAGTCCTAATCGGCAGGGCCATATACAACAGCCTCCCAGTCGTATGGTTTGAGTCTTATCTGACGAAAACAATGGGGTCGCTTCAACCCTTCCGGAATGGGGTGGGTTTGTTCAGGCGATGAAGCTAAGTTATATCCTGTAAAATAAATGAGATATGATTTAATATTCATAAAGTATTTTATTCGCGAGTTGTAAAAAAATATGAGACGCTATTCAGTTTCAATTATTTTTATGTTTTTGTTATATTTCAGTGTCTTGTGTTAATGTGTCCTTTGGTTTTGTATTTATTTATATTTAAAGTTATTTATATATCTGTTTATCTATATATTTAAAAATCAAAATATGATTATATTTATTTGAGTATATTTATGAGATGCTATGCGTTGCTAAACCATTCATCCGATTGCGATGAAACTTTGGAGATTTGATGTGCGCATGCCCGCAATGGTTTATATTATAAAAGTGAGCTCTGGCATCATGAAATTATGCGTTGCTAAGCATTCATACGATTGCGATGAAACTTTGGAGATTTGATGTGCGCATGCACGCAATGGTTTATATTATAAAAGTGAGCTCTGGCATCATAAAATTATGCGTTGCTAAGCATTCATACGATTGCAATGAAACTTTGGGAATTTAATGTGTGAATGCCCGCGACGGTCTCTCTATATATATACTGGTGAGCTCTGGCATTATGAAATTGTTAAAAAAATTGCAATAGGTGGCACGCGAGCTGTTTGAAAACAGAATGCACCGGAGTTGAATGAATGAATGAAATGCGGGAGGGGGGAGGGGAAAAAAGCGCCAAAGAGAGGACAAGCAGAAATTGTGGCGTTTCCTACAAACTCCGTAAATTACAAGAACAAAGATTAACAGTTTTGCACTAGCATGATTTGAAATAGCACGATTTTCACACGGCAAATAAGTGTTGTTCAGAATGTTTCAATGAAACAATATCATCCTTAACAAATTGGATATCTACCACTCACACAACCGAAAAAACTCAAAATTCTTTTCAGAATGTCAATGTTTATCTAAGCGTTAAACAAGATACGTGAAATTAAAAATAAATCAGCGATTTTTTACTGCTTGATTGCAACAAACCCTTCTACCTATAAAAACAATGAAAAATAAGGGGGCCAAGAAGCTGTGCATAGACTTCCTGATGACATAGATCACCTCTTCAATATGATTTTGCTTCCTAATTTGCATAACAATGTGTGCTATGCAAAATAGTTGCATCTCTACGAAAACATCACCTGCTGTTTTGGTGTGAGAACACTTCCGATTTTAATTCGGTGTGGCCACATTTTAAATTGCAGATGCTATTGTTACACATATGCAACAATACATTTTGAACTGTGAAATGGTCCATTCTGAGTTGTATTAAGCAGGAACCCCGTGGCGAAACGTATAAAATTAATACTCGTACGAAGAGACAAGGATTATTTCTACGTTATTAGAAGGGGGTAACGATTTTTCTCCCGTTAATTTAAACGCTGAAATAGTTCAAATATAATGATGTCATGTCTGCCCGTGGTGAAAACCATTCTCTGGGATTTTGGCCAATTTATTGTTAAGTCTTCGGGAAACATTTTAATTTATTGGCTATGACAGTTTACTTGCAAGCATATTGTTCAGGTTTCTAAATATTTTCTAATGACAATTATAACTCGAAACAATTTCTAAAGATTAACATAAATCTCAATTTCATGCATAATGATATTTATAATACACTGTTCCTGATGACTGTAATAATATATGTGTTACAGTTAAAACCCGTTCTCAGTTACAACGCGTTTTCTCTAGTACCTATAAACTAGTTTTCACTAAATGCCTTTGTTACAAATAGAATTCTAGTTCTTACTAAACAAGATGCGTTTTCTCGAAATTATTCAGTTAAAACTGTTTCAAGCGATGTCAAAGTTCGTCGTGCTTTATTCTGATTGGTCGAGTAACATCAGGATAGGTTAGGTTCGGTTAGGTTGGGTTAGGTTAGGTTAGTTCAGGTTAGGTAAGGTTAGTTCAGGTTAGGTTAGGTTAAGTTAGGTTTTTAATTAACAGATTAAATATTTTAATAAACAGTATCTGTATTTTCAATCCCAATTTCAGTTTTAACAAAGGCAGTTAGTAAAAACTAGTTTTAACTAGAGAAAACGCGTTATAACTAAAAACGAGTTTTAACTATAAAATATATATATAACATCCCTTAAATGCTTAAACCAATTTGAAAATGCAATCAATATTATAGTATAGAAATTGTCAAGTATGACATGACAGACAGTCTGAAACTTACCGATTAAATACTGAAAGAGTAGTAAAAATCAGTTGGTAATCAAATACGTGTTTTGTTTCTAAAACGGCACCTTTCAAGCTATCTAAAAAGAATTAAAGAAACCAGTTTCAACAAACCCACCCAGACGCTGTTCCTCTTGTGCATCTGTAGATATTTTAGATGAATAAAATATCTGAAAGGATGCGATTGGAAGAAGGGTGATTCGGTCTGAAGTCGACCATACAAATGTATTTCGATTTGAATTTCTTCATAATGAAAGGCGCATTTGCAAATTTGTCTCGCGTATAGATGCGGTTTTCGCAAATGTTAGGACATTTTTTAATGCTGTATCATGGTAAAGGGTGGGCTCTTATAGTCGAAAGTGTAAAATCATTTTTTTAATTAATAATTTCTGGTTTACAAAATCTACATGGCTCAAAATTTGTACAATGTAAATGTCAGTACAACTATTTGATTAATATAAAGGCTAACTCAAAACAAAGTTTAAAAAAAATATATATATATTTATCAATCTTCACTTAAAAAGGAATAAAACACCATCACATAAAAACACACTGTTTGATTGGCATGACTGAATTCGTTGATTCTGACATTATAATTTATAAATCGTAATTTAAAAACGAATAAAATACCATCATATTAAAACACCCTGTTGGCTTGGCACCGACGTCACAAGTCACGTAACTCGGTAAAATAATAAAATAAACCACAATATTTCATATTTCATTATGGTTTTGTATGGAGATTGAACACGGGTTGAATCAATGAAACTCAGGTTTTGTTTGTATTTGAACGACTTCAGTGTAGTTGTTTTTTTTTACATTAGCTCCACACAGGAGGCCCTGAGGAAAATAATTTTCCTCAGGTACTATGTCATCTTAGGGTATGCTGTGTGGAGGGTTGTTTAAAGAAAGGAAGGAGAGGAAGTTCTGGAAAGGAAATGGGTATGAGGCGTGGATAAGAATCTGGGGGTCAGTGTGCCCAGGAGTGACGGACGAATAAATCCATTCCTCCAACCGCGGTGCAAGGCAATGGGTCGAGAGACAAACCTCACCCCATTAACCCGGGCATCCCTGCTTTGTCATCAAACGTAGTGAACCACCTGGGGTGACCTATGGCAGAGATATTCGTTATAAATGATTCCTCGGGCGGCAGTACCCATACCCGCCTCTCAATTGAAAATTTGAAACGTGATTTAGACACCGAATAAATAAAAATAATGGAAATCAGTTACATTGGAGGACTTTGATAAGGAAATGATTATTTTATTATTTAAGTATAGTATACTGTCTATGTATACGAATATGACAAAGGGAAGAACATGAAATTGAAAAAATTAATATCAATGAATACTTTCTTTTATAGAACTATCGAAGGTAAATTCTCTGCCATTAGACTACAGTTTGGATGATAATGGGTTATCATATTAATATTATACCTACTATGTACCAGAATCGAATCCCGGGGAGGGAAAATAAATTTTATTTGATTAATTTGTGTTCTTTCAGAATTAGTTCGTATATTTCCGGCACGTTCCAGAGTGGAACGTATTCTCAGAGTAATGAGAGTACTTCGAGTCCCAGTTGCGACCATTGTCTTTTTTCTGTTTTTCTGTGTCTTGTTCTCTTTCATATTTTCGTTTAGATTATTATTGTTAACTTATTCTAATATAATAATTATTGCTTATAATAATAATATAATAGTACAGACATTTTGTAGTTATTCTCCGTATCGTAGTAAGAGGCGCCATTCAGAAACGAATTGAAAAGTGAATAAGGTAATAATTTCCAGTGCTTTTTTATTATTGCACAACTTTCTATCGTACTTGCTAATAGTTTTGGCAACGGGAGCAGTTTATATGGGGACAAATTTACTGGTTTTCTTTGAGAAATACCGGTATTTACGTCTTTCAGAAGATATATCTGGTTTTTAGTGAATACACACTGCGTCCAATGAGATTCCAACAAGAAAAGGAGAGTCGAAGCGTAAAACTGCTCCCTTAATCGTCCACACAAGAAGGTTCAATCGTCTGTACAGAGATTTGTAAATAGAGCATTGATTTAGGGGCGGGTTCGGTTTCGTAATTCTAGCGACCATACCCCCTTGAAATGCGTTTTCGATATCATTAAAAACGATTATCGTTAAGAATTAATGTTATATAAGAAAGTATAACAGCGATTTGTGGTATTATTTCATCTCTGCCTTTCCTTGCTTACGGCATAACCGTGAATGATAAGATTAAAGTTTTTTTTTTCCAATTTAAGCTTTTACAGGTAAGATTAAGAATAACTGGCCGCCCGTTGGAGACATGGAACAATCGCCTGTTGGAGAATTTAATCCGCGATATCCATCGCGGATTAAACATTCAGAACTCTTAACTTTCAATATTAAGAGAACTTGAGATGTGTTCATTATCTTTCTAATAAATTAAAGGTTCGAGTGATTACTAATTAGTTTACTTGGTTATCGTGAATGAGTATTAAAATCGACGGACGTCTTTGCTAGGCAAGACTCTAAGTAGTTCTGTTGCTCCGGGGGGTGGGATGTAGGGGCCCGCCCAATGTCACTGATGCTTTCTGCAATCATCGTAACCGTTCGTACCTATGACACCCAAATCAGCTTCCGTCTTATGAGATATAGCAGAACTTCATATTTCAAACTAGCCTCTCGACATCTATTGTGAGAAGCTGAAACTACATGGATAATCAATTCGCAACAAGAAGCAATAAGTTAACCGTTCTGCTAAAAATCATATTATTTTACTTTATCAGCGAACTGTAAGATAAATATAACACAATTATCCCCATAAAATATCACCACAGTAATGCAATACATAAAAAGTCTCCGTGTACTTTATTTGTTACTTTCTTCCCCTGCGCTGAATTGCCTTTAGAGCCATTCCTCTGGGCAATGCGCGAGGCCGGCAAGAGTCGAAAACATTCCGCGTGCTTTGTAGACGGTATCGCCATACACTCAAAAATATTCTGGTCATGCGACGGGAGGCCAGTATTGTGAATTGAAACTTTCATTAAAACAATTTCAAAAAATTCTTTTACCATGCTTTGATTTGGGGTACTGGGATAATGGGAAAAGCAGGGACGATATTAAAATGGATGTGAGAGAGCTGAAAGACAACAGCAACTAGATTAAGAAAATTAATTTGTTTTCTAGCTTCTTGACATAATATAATATACAATAATAACACCAGCAAAAGAACTTACCTACAGTAAAGAACATGAAGATTAAGAAATCAAAAAACATAAAATGAGGTCTACAAGCATAAATATGAGGAAATCAACAAATGGAGATTAGGAGGCCTAGTCACTATCTTTTAAGTTTCACAATTGGTATTCAGTAACTATTATGTGATTATCATCTAGTGACTAAACGTTATTCTAATAGTTACCTACTGACCTACCATTATTAGTCATTTGTGATAAACTCAATCAACCACCAAGTTTCGTAAACTTGGCGTTTCTGTGACTTAAAAGATAGTGACTAGGCCCCAAGGTCTACAAAAATGAAGTGAAGAAATGAATAAACAAGAAGATGAGGTGTAGAAAGATAAATATTAGTAAATCAACAAGTACCTATGAAATGTGGTCTACAAACATGGATTTAAGAAAATTAGCAAACATGAAGATGAGAATTTCAAACATGAAGATGAGAAAATCATGATGTAACACCAATATAAAAACCTATAGTCCGCTTGGTATGGGTGAGGCTACCCATTGGAAGGGGTCTATAAAGAAAGACCCGTCGTAGGTTTGAACATCAGTTCAATCTGATATCAACTCCCTGAGCGAAGCCGGGTACCCCAGATAGTGTCCAATAAAAACAAACTTCTTCTCTAAATGCTAATTATGAAGAAGAAGCATCTGTTGTAAAAAGTTTTAAATGTTTAATTTCATAGCTAATAAATAATTATATTGCATTGTTAAACGGGAGCTGAAAAACCGGGCCATTTCGAGCAAATAATAGCCAAAGGGGTTGAAACTCAAGGTGGTGGAATGCGCCATGAAGGGTTGGAGACTAAAACTTACATAAACTAAAATAAATATCCCGACCACTTGACAGCTACTCCATCTTGACTCGTTTTAAATTGGCTTGGCATCGGTCCTTATTACGTTGAATCAGTCATTGGTCAAAATTATTACATGGTATAATAATATATGGGAAATCAAATCTCTATATATTTTGTAAAGCGTACAGCAGGATTTTTGTTTTGTCGTTGATCGTAAAATATATTCACTTCATGTCGTCTAATATGGTAGATGGATTAAATTCAGATCCGTTCATGGAATATTGTGTGACTCCAAAATGCCTATAAAACTTAAAGGAAAGATATACCAGACTATTGTTAGACCCTCGATAATGTATGGCTCCGAATGCTGGACTATGTACAACTCCTACTCTAGGCAACTCGAAACAGCAGAAATGCGAATGCTTAAATGGTCGGCAGGAATATCACTAAAAGATTAGATTAAAAGTTCACGCATTTGTGGTAGCCTGAGTGTCACGGACATAAATAGTAAGCTGGAGGAACGACAGTTGAGATGGTACGGGCACATAAAACGGAGACCATCAGACCACACAGTGAAGCAGGCAATGTCTATGAAGTTTCATCGACAGTCATCCAGAGGGAGACCAAAGAACTCCTGGATGACTCAATGCTCCAAAATGCTTCAGAGAAACGGCCTGGATGAAGGCGATACTCAGAACCGAAGAAGCTTCAACCTGAGAATGAGAAGAGCCGACCCCAACAGCCTGCCTAGATAATGAGTTGGGATAGCGCAAGGAAGAAGAAGACGTGGTCTAATATAAACATAGGTAGGTACATTTTTATATTTTAATTCAAACATCTAACACTTAATATTTTTTTGATATTAGATCCACAGCAAAGACCCGGATGAAAATATTTTTACATTAGTTCCGTAACAGAGGCCCTGAGGAAAATAATTCCCTCGGGGCATATGTCATCTTTGGGGATGCTGAGTGGAGGGTCTTTTTAGGAAAGGAAGGAGCGTAAATTCTGGAAAGGAAAAGGGTAATAGGGGTGGGAAGGAATCTGAGGGTCAGTGTGTCTAAGAGTGACGGACGTACCATCCCTCCTACTGCTGTGCAAGGCGATGTTCCAAGAGAGTACGTCTGGAGAAGTCAAAGGGCTCCCTCAACCGGACATTTTATGGTATGGGTACCGTGTCATAGATCACACCAAGCATTTGGTGTGATATATGACACGGTACCCATACCCGCCTCCCAATTAGTTGTATGAAAATATTTAATAGTTTTCTAGCTATATAAAAACTTTTCTGACGTCGAACTAAGTCTTGCATTAAAATGAATTGAGTTGTAAGGGTTTTTTCTGTATCGAGATAATCCACAAACAAAAGGGATTATTTTTACCCTAACGGCTTTAAACTATGTTGTAAAGCGTTCATATTATCACTACCATCCTTCGACCAACATACGTCAATGCTACCATCATAAAACTTCAACCATATAATAGACATTTCTTTAAAACTTTTGATCATAAAAGAAGCGAGATACCACACAAGAGCAACAATAAAACGAAAGAAAAACTTCTGTAAAACCTACGTTTACCGATACCAATAAAACATTTAAGGGCCTACTAAAGATTGCGATAGTTGTAACTTGTGTCTATACTTCATGCTTCAATAACAGAGAAATATGTCGAAAGCTCTTCCATTGATGAAAATGTACATCGGAAAAACATTTTTTTTAAATTTCATGTAATTGCCAAAAGTAATGTCTGCACGTGCACATGTCAAAAAAAAGAAGAATTCTGTTTTAATGATTTAAGGTGTTTTGCGATTTTGTGGTAATTTTTTTAAGGTTAAATATGGGGTCACGTGATGTCCAGCTCGTGTGATGGAGATTCACCAGATTCCCGCTTATATTACGAATTTCTGAACACCGTGTACAATCCATGTTTTCCTTTGCCTGGATTGTCTATTTTTTGTCGCTTTTGAATATGTCAATGAGATATCACAGTTTGGTTGGATGAAATTTTTGGAATGAAATTCTAAATTAGTCACTATTTTCGTTAAGGATGTAATGAGGGTATGCGGTTGGTGGTTGGGTAGGCATTGCGTCTGGGTCCCATCCTGGCCGTGAGTTCAATTCTTCGGCTGACTAAGTCCTCCATCTCGAAACAAGCAACATTTCCGCTTACTTTGGTGGTAGTAGGAGATTTTCGAATATTGATTTGACTGATTTTGAAGCATTTAAAAAAAAATCAAGAAAGGTGCTTTCTAATATTTCAATTTTTTATAATAAAACAAATATAAAACTTATTTCCACTTTAATTCATTGACCGTAATCGGTTTTAGCCTGTTAAGGCCATCTTCAGACTGGTACAAATTATTCATAACTTACGGTTTATACATATACACAAATATGGGGGAGGAGGAGAGAGGTGGTCTACAAGGATTTTATTCAAATATATGGGTTTTCTTATAATTGTTACTAAGTCGTCTTTGACTGTTGACTTTCTAAATATTTTGTTTTTTTTTCAGTAAGCTTAATTAACTCGGGTTTGTAGCCTTACTTCAATATTGTTCGGGGAAAACCTTACAAGTACATACAAGTATGCATTATTAATGACCTAATTTTATTGTCGTTAAATCGTTAATATATTTATGATGAAATGGATTTTTTTTAGAAAAGGTGCCCTCATACTGATAAACAAATATTTTTTGCATAAAAGAGTGGACAGTTAAACTTATTAAATATTTTAAAAGCTTGGCAAGCTTCGTGAACTCAAAAGTTTGACGTTCAAATTGTTCGTTTCCAAGGCGCGAGGTCCAACTTTCGAGACAGTCTCACGTACAGTATTGTACATATTTTACTGCAGTTAAATATATGGTTCCTCCGGGGTGAATACACGCCTCACTGTGCGGTTTGGTGTTCATCTTGAATCGTGACTGCATTTTGTGAGCCGCAAGCCCCAAACGTTAAAATGTTCGGCAAATAGACTGAAAAAATTGTATGTTTTGCACAGTGGTTCCCCGAGAACCGGTTTACATGGAGGCTAAGGCCAAATAAGGCTCAAGGGCGGAGTCCTGGACCAAACTTGCTTGCTGAATCGTATCTTGGACCCTTGGTATCGAAAATAATATGAAAAAATGAACAGTAGCTGATTTAATCGACATCTGACATAAATTAAATAAAATGATATATGTCATTGAAGAAAAAGATAACAGTAATAATCTAGACGAACATATAAAAGAGAAAAAGACACAGAAAAATATAAAAAGATAATGGTCGCAACTGGGACTCGAACCCAGAACCTCTCTCAGAAATTTAGTCATTGTCACTTTCTATCAAACCGTCATAATTATCAATCTCATATTTTAAATTTTAGAATTAACAATATTATCTTCGACTAATTTTTAACCCCCGACGCAGGGAGCGGTGTTATAAGTTTGACTTTCTGTGTGTATGTCTGTGGCATCGTAGCTCCTAAACGAATGGACCGAATATGAAGCGGTTATTTTGTTTGAAAGCTGACTTGATCGAGATGGTTCTTAGCTAAAATTCAAGAAAATCTATTTAGGCGTTTCAATATCATCAGCACTTTTTGTGTCAGGGGTTGCTTACAATTTTGAAAATTTTACTTATCCATATTATAGGCAACTACCCTTTTCGTAGGAAACGATCGTTCTAACTGGTTTGTAACCTAGATAGGGTCGTATTTGTTTTGGTTTTCAGAATTTTATTTAGAAAAAACGTAAGGTGAGCCATCTTAAAACTTTGTTATGTTTGCATTAAAAAAAATTATACTTAAAAAAAATTATACCTACATTTATTTCGAATTATCAAATTTTAAATCATATTTTATCACCTTTCAAAAATATTTTTTAGTTTTCGGATATGTATTTTTATTATATGTATTATATTTAGATTTTATTGCAAAGTGGAAATATTTTTATCCTCTGACCAAATACGGTTAAGGCCTGAGGGGTTAGCAATATTTTATTATACAACGAAAGTGTTCATTTTAAGTGAAGCTTTTATATGGACTATTAACATAATAAAAGAACTCCACTTCACAATTTTATTCACAACGTACATATAGTTTTATTCCCTTCTATATTTTATATTACTAATATTCACAGTGACTTGTGGGCGGCGGCAGTTAAAAAAGAGACTACAATAGATCTTTATCAAATAACTTAGCGCATAATCCTTACGCTATTCACTCTAATTTTCATTATAAAAAGCAACTAACTAATATTTGCATTCACCATAATCGCCAGACCGAAAGCTTCGAACAGAAATTTATTTCAAAACAGATCACGATTACTTATTTCATATATTGCATTTGACAATGTGCACCGTCCCTTCCCTAAATGACATTTAGAAGAAACAAATGAATGTAATAATACGTCACGTCATGTCATATGTCACGCTTATGACATGTGTCCACCCTTACAAGGATTCCCCTATAATTTGACATGTCATAAACAGCCATTTAAAAATGCATTGAACTTTATGGGATATGGAATGTCGCTAATTCTACTCGAACGTTACAGTGCATGTAGACTTGTATTTTTATTACAAAGGTTCCGAAGTTTTTTTTTAAGATTGAGTGGTCGTGGTTTTTGTTGGCCTATTGTTTTATTTATCCGATGAGGTTATAAAGGAAATTGATAAAACAGAACTTCGATTTGGTTTCATGGTAGGGTATGGAATAATCACACGCCCTCAACTTCTGGTTCTTCGTGTGCCCTATAAGGTCCTCCGACGATGGCGATCACTCTGGTAAATGCATCTTTATCTTGCGCTGATCGGAAGAGCTCCTCCACACTTAATACCGGTCCACACTCATCGGTACATTTCGCAGCCCTTAACAATTGTTTGGAACTATCAATAAAGATTTATAAAACTGGGAATCAAATATTTTTTTTATTTTTTTATTCCAGTTAAAAGAAAATTACATTTTCACTCATTTAACTAGAAATAATTATACACATTAAGAAAAATTAAATATTTCAAAACAGCGCTATTCTATTTCATTATTTTGTTTATCAAAAATAAATAATATAAATATCAATAATTTTTTTTTAAATTTACCCAACTTATTTGTCATTTGGGAGGCAATTATATAAATTGCCCCCCTCGTAACCAATGGATTGTTTACCATAGTTAGTGTGGATGGTGTGTAAAGTGTTTATGTACTTGAGACGTTTTAATGAATTCTGTGTTTGTGTGTACGAGATTATTATGTATTTTGAATATAAGGAGACATGTATTGTATTCATATAGTTTTCTTAATGTTAATAGTTTTGTTTCCATATTTAATTTTTTTGTGGATGTTCTGGGCTTGAAGTTAAATAGTTTTTTGATTACCTTGTTTTGTAATACAATAATTTTGTAATACTTTTTTTACCTTTTCTTAGTCGGCAATAGATCCAAAAACGAATGTAAGAAATGTTGTTGAATAAGTATGAAGCAAAGAAGGTGTGCCAAGACCGCCCTTGAGGTGATTTTTCACAAAAACGGCGCTCTATAAATTATTATTATTATTATTATTGTGTGGCGTTTTTTTTTTCTCGCAGCCTACTCTTTCGGGGAAATAGCACGATGTTTTATTATTTATCAGATAATATTGACTGTTTTCTTGTTGTTATTAGATATAAGTTCATTGGGCATAATTTCTCACAGAAAATTATGGATAAGGGAAATTTGAAATGCTTTGACCAAATATTAATTGTTCAGGAGAGCAAAAAGAAAGTTTTTTTTAATTTTTCAAAAAATATATCGTGTTTTTGTAGACCAATAATTACGAAATTTTATTATTAAATAAAATTGAATAGATCTTTCAGAATACTTGAAAAAAATTGAAAATTTCTATAAAAACATTATTTAATTTTTTTTTTTTTTTTTTTTTTAAATCCCCTTAAAATGCGCGTCGTAAAAGACGTATTGAGTACCTTCGAAAGAGAAATAAATATGAGAAAAATGACATTTTTCTCATTTTTGGATTTATTGATCTTCAAAGCATGTCAAATTTCCGCTATCATTATATTTCCATTACCTACATGCCACTTTGAATCATCCAATATAAACTCAACATTAAAATTGTATTAAGTCTATTTCAAACCATATTTTTTGTTATGACTATAGATTCAGTGGTCCCACGACAACTGAGAAACATGCAACTTCAACACCCTTTGGAAAAGTTATTAAAACTATGATTTTTTTTGCAAAATAGTCCACATCCTAACCTATGTAACCTTTTTTCATCGCTTTAAATGACCTTTCAAATGAAGTGTCGAAGTTGGATGATTCTGAGTTTTCTGGTCACCAGATTCAGGTAACCCATCTTCCATAAGGTAACAAACGTAAGTACCCGAAGGAAAAGTATTAAAAAATGTCATATAAACCGCTCCGTCAATTATGTACAAAACAAAACAAGTCAAACACGTGGCCGCATTGTACAGGTATAGAGCAAGCAATGCTTATTCCTAACGTAGATAGATACTATAATATATTTACATTATGTAGGTAAAATAGATATAGTTAAAAATATACCTCAGTCTGAAGATTGCCTTTATAAGTTGAAACCGGTCTGGTCGAAGAAAATTTAAAGGTGTTTTAATCCACAAAAAAACATATTGCAATAGAATTTCACCGCGAAATAAAGGTTTCAAAATTGTAAATAATAACGATCTGTATTCCATTTACAAATTCAAATGATTGATACGTATTTCATCCAGATGGCGCCCGGTGCGTTATGGCATCGGGCCAACCTTCATAATTAAATTACCTGTAATTATATAACGGGGTACAGTTATACCTAGTACAGTTATACCTACATATCGTACAGTTGATATCATTTTAGGGTAATTCTGTAAGTGAGGCTAGATTGCTATCTGCAGTGTGATTAATTACTGTTTTATACGGTAGCCGGTAAATATAATTGGCACAAAAATATATGTGGATATTTTATGATAATAAATAATGAAAAAATATATTTTTCACCACAGGAGCGTTTTTGGACACATTTTGGCCAATTTGCAAACATTCTCGAGTGATCGCTTGCCAAAATGTGGCAAATTAGAGAGAAATCTTCAAACATTTATTGACAATATTGACATTATTTCAAAAGTTCCCGCGCGTTGAATACTTCGATTAATCGCAAAGATAATAAATTGTTGCTGTCTCTGTCGCTCTTACTCCCCCAAATGAGATAAAGGGACAACTGAACATCAGTCTGATAATACCTGAATAAAATCATCAAATTCAAAGTTTTGTATTCCGCGTTTTTCTACTCTAAAACTGGACCCACTTTTAAGATTTTGTTTACCAACTGTATTTGAAGAAAATATTCTATGTCTGTACAATATGATTTCTTTAAATACATTGTACTAGTGTGTATACTGAATGTCTGTTGTAGGCGTTCAAACTTCAAAACAGGCCATTTTCACGATTTTTGGTGGGTGCTAACTCCTATAAGAAGTAACTCATCAAAAAAATCAAAACTTATCGACACGCTAGTGATGGTTATCTATATTATATTAAAAAATATTTGCAGTAGTTTCAAAATCCAGAGAGGAACTTAGGGAATACTTTTGTATGAACAAAATGCTGTCCGGTTTTCTCTTAAAATTAAAAACAATCCTTCCTCGTTCACAATCAATGTGGAAACATTGACAACTAAATATTGATGAAAGCTGTTTCAAAAGCGTATAGAGCACCTATTTCTCTTCTTCTTCTTCTTGTGCCCTGTCCGTTCAACGGACGTTGGCGATCATGTTGTCTATGCGGACTTTGTTTACTGCGGCCCGGAACAGCTCTACGGTAGACTGGAAAAAACACTGTCTTAGGTTTTTCAGCCACGAGGTTCTCCTTCTTCCAGGACCCCGTCTTCCGGCAATCTTTCCCTGCATTATGAGATGCAAGATCTCATACTTCTCTGGATGTCTCATCACATGTCCAAGATATTGAAGTTTTCGGATTTTTATAGTTTTAATAATTTATTTTTCTTTATTCATCCGAACCATATTCATTGGTAACCCATCCATCCAGTTTATTTTGAGTATTCTCCTGTAGATCCACATCTCGGATGCCTCAAGTCACCTAATTAGTTCTTCAGTAAGTGTACATGTTTCCATTCAATAAATAATATCGAAAACACGTAGCATCTGACCATTCGCATTCGTAATCCAAGGTTGAGATCATGACTGCAGAACATCTTTTTCAAGCGGATAAAGCTAGCACGAGCTTGCTCAATGCGGCAATTTGCAGGTTAGTTCTTAACGAGAGAATTAACCTGCAAATTTCATGACGCCATAGATACTATAAATATTTTATTATTAAGATATTATCTAGGCTTCTGGGAGTAATAAGTGTATGGGTAATCTAACATGTTAATACAACAAAATTTTGATGTACCCGAGTTATTCGCAAAAGAATTCCCATGAGCCGTAAGGGATATATTCCATAGGGATCTATCCATCATTCTCGTTAGACCGAACCTTTATGACTCCATTATGGGTCGTTCCCTTCTTGATATAATATTCAATATTGGTTCATAGGGTGGAATATTAAGTCGACAATTTAAATAATATTAAAAAAATATATTGAAAATTTAGGTACGAAAATAATATAATGGAATAACACTCTGTTAAAAATTACTTTTGCTGAAACATACAAGTAATTTGGAATAGATTCGTTTATTACAATTGGTGATGAATTATTTATTGAGGTAACAAGGCACCGTTTTGTCCATACAAACGTATTCCCCAATCTCCTCTCTAGATTTGAACACTACTGCAAACACTTTCCACAGACGTTCAATATAAAAATTAGACAATTTATTTTTAAAAAGCTTAACGTACAGACATAAGAGTATTTTCTTCTTAAAAATTCGGTCCAGTTTTGGATTTTGATTGACGTTGAATTGAATTGAATTTAAGTTTATTTATAAAATATTTAATTTTACTATTATAAGAAGTTGTCCCTTTCGCTCAGTATTCGGGGGAGTAAGAGCGACAGTGACAGAAACAGTTTGGTAAAATACCTTTTGTCGTCGACCGGGTTTCCTCTAAGCTTTCTACGACATATTATGTAGATAGGTACCTACCTAGTTAAAACTAAAACAAAAGCTTTCCAAAATAGTGATTACTAGCTGACCCGGACACGAGTTGCTGTGGCTAACGAAACACAACGCCATCTACTGAATGGTTACCCAACCTTTATAACCATGATAAATTTACTCACACCGCCATCTGTTAATTTGCATACAAATCAAATCCACGCTTGCCAGCCCGCTCGTACACCACATACATACATTATCCTTTATTTATTATATATTTCAACCAATTTACATAAAACCTTGACAAATTATATACCTAAACATGCTGGTGAACACAGCATGAAAATCCGTTCAGTAGTTTTTGATTTTTCGCGAACAGACAGACAGACAGACGCGACGGAGGACTTTAATTTATAAATTTAGAGATAAAACCCCGCTTTTATAATGTAAACATCTCGTTATCGAGATATCCCAAAAATTTGTATTTGGAGAAAATAAATTAATGTTGATGACATTTTGGTTCCCGGTGACTTTTTATAAGAAAAAATATTAAAAATCAATATATATTGGACGATTAGAGTCTGAAAGAGAAGTTCGGGGTGCATCCATTAATTACGTGAGCAGTTTTTCTTCCAATCTAGACCCCCCTTTCCCCCTCGGTGAGATAAATTTGGGCCAATTCGTATACTTTTTTCAAGTCACGCGAGATTTTGCTGGATCGCCCCCCCCCCCCCCCCCCCCGCCCCCCCCCCCCCCCCCCCCCCCCGCCCCCCCCCCCCCCCCCCCCCCCCCCCCCCCCCCCCCCCCCCCCCCCCCGTTTGTACTCACGTAATTAATGGATGCCCCCTTGGGTGGTTAATCCTAAACAAGGCTTAAAGGCACCAAGAACTTTTTTTTTTAATTTTTTGAAAGATGCATTTGTTAAGAATAAAATTTTAAAAATTGTAGTGGGGTGCGTCTCTTAACATCCTGTATTCCCAAATTGGGTGGGCATATTACTCTCGAAAAAAAGTTAAATTCCAAAGGTTTTTTTTATACATTCAATAATGCATAATATCTATTGCACTTCACGGGTAATTGAACCCTGGATCTCCCGCATACATTACAGGGACAGTAACCAACTCAACCCTATCATTACTAAAACATATTATTATAGAGGTAAGTTACAATGTTACATCACTTGAAAATGTTTAAAATGTCCCCTCAATTCGACTTCGATATATCAATATTACCGATGATTTATTTCCCGTATTTGTAGTGTTGTCGTGTTTTATTACTGCTTTTATTTTGTCCTGGCAACCCTTCCGAATTCGAATTTGAATTTGGAATGCATTAGTGGCGTTTCGAATTTGTATTAGAACAGTTTGGGGTGAATTCGAACGGTTGATTTTGTACGCTGGACGAAATGTAGGTAATTTCTTTGCTTTCTATGATATATTATAGGGATTGATATTTTTATTCTTGGTTAAATATGATGAAATTTTGGATATACTTTTCCCTGAATAAATCAAGTTTATATAAAATTTAATTGTTACAGACAATATTAGCGACCCTCAAAAGAAAAGTTTGAAGCAGAAAAATCAGAAAATAATTCGATCCTATCCCCTATGGTCATATTTAAACGTGTCATACTTCGAATAAGAAATACCAACATCGTCTTCATTATCTTAACGCATATCTTTATTGGCTGCTATCTTTATATATGATTGCATCATTCTTCCCTAACTAGATGCAATATTGTTAGTATCTTGGATAAATTTATCTATTTTTTTTCCACAAAAAAGTCAATAAATATTGCACATTAAAAAAATATTTATTTATCCAAGACACTGTCTAGATTGCATTTACATAGTTCGGGAAGAATTTTGCAATCATACATAAATGCAGCAGCCAATAAAATATGTGTTAAGAAAATGAAGATAATGTTAATAGTTCTCAGTCGAATATGATAAGGTAAATATGACCGTAGAGGTAGCTCAGTGGTTAGAGCAGAGCCCCGGCAAGGCTGGATTCAATTCCAAGATACGACTGTTTCCTTTTCTGATAATCTGTTTAAAAGGTTTCGTCTTCAACGATAAAATATTTAAATATTGGGTTGTATATCGATTAACTTAATAATTATATTTATTATATGAAAGTTGTATTAGTATAACTTGTTCCTATGCGATGTTGTCACCAGTTGTATTGATACTTAATTTTAATGATTAGTTTGCATAATGTCTAGATGGGTACTTCAAACAGGTGTGCTAATGAAAATCTTTTTTTTTATAAGAACTTATCGTTACCGGCCAGCTGATTGTCCATTTGATTCTGCTAAATTAACCTCCCGGGCTTCGACAAAATATTATTCCCGCTTAACATTCCATTTCAAATAGGCTCGCTGTTTTAAAACGCAAATCAAAATAAAACACTGTTTTTAAAAGCAGATGAAATACATTTTCAGATTTTAATATTTGTTATTGAAATATGAAATTAAAAATATGTATTTTTTAAGTGCAAACATAGATAATGTTTTTAAAGTTGTTTACCGATAATTTATGGTGTAAACTATAATTTTGCATACTGCTTTACACGCAATTAAAAAGCACAATTTAATAGTTTTTTTTTTTACTTTGTGAGTAAAATATCAAATTATAATATTTAATAAAATGAAGACAATATTAGCGAAACTCAATCGCAGATCTGGAAACAGAAAAATCAGAAAAAGATATTGGCACCTCTGTGACTCGAACCCAGGACCCCCCAGAATCCTCCGCAGCCAATAATATGTTAGAAGATAATGTTGTTCATAGTCGAAGTATGATACAGTTAAAAGTGACCGAATTGAATATAGAAACCTTAGCTCAGTTGGTATAGCATTTTCCAAGCAAGCAGAGGGTCCTGGGTTCGATTCCCAGAGGTGCAAATATCTTTTTTCTGATTTTTCTGTTTCCAGATCTTCGATTGTGTTTCGCTAATATTGTCTTTATTAAGTTAAATAGAAAAAGTTATTTCATTTCACTATTTTTTCGTTATACCTGTACGAAGTATGTAATAAAATTTTTGCAAACCTTTGATTATGTGTATTTTTGAATTGCTGAATGTTGCGTTGTAGAATTATTTAATTTTTTTTGAGAGTGTCTATTGTAAACTTTTAAATTCAAATACAAAACGTGGTGTACTCTCTTTCTAACGCTGTTTAAATCATATTATATCACCGTGATACTAAAATGAGATAGCATGAATTTTGTGAGTTTGAGAGTGTGAGTGAGTTTCAGGCTTTGAGAAATATCTCCCAAAAAGACTCTGGGGGTTAAATAATAGTATTCGCTTTACGCGTGACAACTGTTTCGCTTTCAGCCAGTTGGATTGTTATGGCTTCCAGAAGGTGTAAGAAAAAGAGGGAGGGGAAGGAGATGTAAAAGCTGAATTTAATATTTAACTAGCTGCTACCCGGCTTGCGTTGCTATGCCATTTAATAGAGAATTGTTTCTCCGTGCGTGTCCTTTCCCATTCATCCCGTTCCCCTTCCGCCTACCCATTCTCTCCCGCGTCCCCTTTCCACGTCCCGCGAACCCCCTCCAATGCCAGAGCTCACCAGTAGTTTTATATAAATCTTGTCCTGTCAATAACGAATACAAAAAAAAATCCAATTTGGTGCAGCCATTCGGAAGTTATGCGCGTACATACATTTCGGCGATTCATTTTCATTTATATAGATAGGGATAGATAGATAGATAGAAGATAGAGAGATTGAGTGTAAAACCCTGTACAAAATCTTGGGACTATAATAACAATCCCATTTCGGAAAAAAATAAAGGCTAATTTCAATTTTAAAGAGTAGTTACTCGACAATGAAAACGATATTTTCGTGTATCCTAAAAAACTTACACTCCTTCAAAAGTACACATTTATTTATAGTGGTTCTAGAAAACATTTAGGTACAATTTACGGAGTACTGTTTGGTAAACTTTGAGATGAAATTATAATTTTGACCGTTATATTGCATTCTTAAAGCGATGTGTTGTTAAAGAAACACTTTTCTCTATTGATATAAGACGTTTTCTACAATTTGGGCAGGTATGAGCGATGGTTTAGTATAGACATACAATGGGTTAAAGAAAAAAAAAATTCGCCACCAGCGTTTTAAAATAGCACAACAACATTGTCTGAATACAAGAATGCTGTCTTAGGCACCAGTTCTTCCTAGTGCCAGATTCAACAGTGTTTCGTTGAAGGTCATAGCGTGGAACAAATCTAAATCTATCAAAGTTAATATAAAAAATTAAGATTTAAACCTTGAAAAGGGCATGAGGTAATATTCACATATCTTAGCAAATAGAGCGGCAAAACTTTCGAAAAATGTCATCGGTGATCGTGAAATTTGCACTTATCTCAATCTGCTATTTTTTAAGATCTTGTTAAGTTTTGTAATATCATTACCATTATGGGTAAATATTTACCAAACCGCCGCAGTTTTAGGCACTGATTATGGAAATTACACTTCGTTTCAACAATAACTACAAGAAACAACTATTTACATGCACAAACAGCTATTTATGTTGGTTATTTGGGTTAATTCGACAATTCGTGTGTATTTAGATTGAAACGAAGCTTACGCAAAAGTCAATCCATTCAAAAAAAAATTAAAACGGCGGCAAAGGAATCATCAATTTTAATAAAAATGGGTGGTTTCTTGTAATACATAATTAAGTTGAAACCTAGTGTAACTCCCAAAATAAATCTGTGCCTAATAAAAGTGCGGCGGTTAGTTAAATATTTACCAGGTAATCTTAGTAAATACAGCGGCAAAAACTTTAAAACTTTCGAATAGTGTGGTCTGTCGTCATGAAATTTGCACAGCTTTTTTCTACTATTTTCAAAGACAACACAACTTGTAACGTTTTGAAATTTATTTTCTATCATGAGCTAAGAAGCTTTGAAATAACCATTTGAATTAATTTAGAAGTTTTCATGGACACAAAATGCTCAGTAATTACGCTATACAAATAATACAAAATTATTATTTATATTTTGTGATGGCGATTAAAACTCTCGTGTTATAAATGCACATTCATATAAAAAATAAAAATAAACACTTTCGACGTTTTTTAAACAATATTTGGCAAATCGCAGACCGATACAAAAAAAACATCTTGATAAGATGTTAGCAATGCGGATAGAACGCATTTTCAAACCTTACACGAACCTAGCAAAAATTATAACTTGTTTCTTTACAAGTCATCTGTTAAAGATTCAGTTTTGTTTTTTTCAACTGCCAAATCTTCAAATTTAAAAATTCTTAGATATCAATATCAAAACATTTAATTAATTTCCTACCTTTAATGTAGCGACTATGTCAACATTCCATGGAATGTCAGTAAAATGTCCCAATCAACATAAAATCACCACAAAGTCACAATGTTTTCAAATAAATACACACGTAAAAGTTAACGATTCCAGACATCACACGTTAAGTTTAGTCCAAACTGGTTTATAATCAATTCACACATCTGACTGTCTTAAAACAAGGTACTTGAAGATTCACAAACATAACAACACTTTAAAATTTATAATGTTTTAAAACTTTTTTTAATGTTTTAAAAATACTTTTAATCAAACTTCGCACGTATCGAAACTTTTCTTTTTATTTGTTGTTACGTCCGTGCCTGCGCGCGTTAAAGACTTAAATGAGCTACGATCGTACCTGAGTCCTTAGTCGGACATAACCTCAAAATGTATGAAAGTTCTATGAAACAAAAAGTGTTCGTACCTGCAGACAGAATGCGTGCTGCGTCCCTCTTGCACCCTATGGTATTACATAAGTGTGGGGGTAATGGTGGTATGGGGATATCAACAATAGAGAGGTCGTCGAAAACCTTGGGATTGAGAATTGTAAATTGTATAACATAATATTATGTTATATCAAGAGTTCTTACTCGACTCCAATCTTCCATATAATTCTGAAATTTGCTCATTTAAATAAAATTAATATATAAATTCACCTTTCCTTTCTCTGTAATTTTAAATGATGGCCTAGAACACCCTTGAAGGGTGAAAGCCAGAAATAATTCGAAAGAAAAGAGTTCTTATTTCTTAGTGTGTAGGTACTTACTGATGAAATGATTGTGTTAAATTGAAGTTTTTAAAATACTATAAAATAATACGTAATTATAATTATATATATTAGCAACGCTATAGAGACATTTGCATTTCATTATCTCTCTGATTTTTCATTATATCAGATAGAAAATAATTAGTTTTGATCCCAAAAAATATAAATATTTGAAAATAAGTATATTAGATTACGTAATAAATAAACTGCCAGTAAACCATAGGTTATTTAGATAAATAAATAGGATATAAAAAATCTCTTTTGTGAAGGCTCCAGTAACCAAGGTAAACAATAATATTTGAGATTAATTTGTAATATATTTTAAAGGTAAATTTAATTACATATATTTTATTTTGATAGCAGTATTTTAAAATATAATATATTATAGATTTGTAACGTTGAAAGGTAAAAGGTTTAAATTAAAATATTTTATTTGGGCATTTTGAAAATTATTTGTTGACAATTGACAATTAACAAATGATATTACTAGGTAACGATAGTTGCTTGGTTACTGGAATGTAGGAACTAATAATAATAATCATTTTCGTGTTGTTTTGTAAATTGATAATATGTCATTTACAACCAACCGAAATGAAGAGCGGTCTGTTATGTCATCTACACAGATGAACAATGATAGTCTTAGACCACCAAAAACAAAAGCAGGTATTCCTAGGCAGCGTATGAAATGGACGAACGATGTCAATATGTTCATCGTTCGTTCATATTTTTATGTAACTAAATTAGAAACAGATATGTTATTGTATAGGAAAAAATTATATTTAATTTTCTCACAAAATTATCCGATTGCCCAAGTAAACGAACAAAGATTAGCAGACCAAAAGAGGGCAATTTTCAAAAATAATTTAATTCCTGTAGTAACATTAGATCAGATAAAAAAGGAAGTAGCAGATAGATTGCAATTAGAAAATAATTTAGAACAAGTTAATACGAGTAGTAATGTTATATCAGATACATTGAACGTAGATAGTTCAGATAATATTCTAGTCGAAGAATCCAATGATATTACAGTAGACTCAAATAACTTAGACGTTATTTATAATCTTAGGGAAATCAACATTGCAAATTTAAACTTACTAGATGAAAATATTATAGAATTAGCTAACTTACTTCATAATAATATAAATAGATATATAGATATAGAGCCCACAGTTAGACCAAAATTACCAAAATTACATACATCAAAGAAATTATCTAAATTAATTTCTGAATTAAATAATATAATTTTACCAAAAATTATATTTGATGAAATTAGTTTTTTAGATCTTCATACAATAGTGTATGCTAGTGCTATCACTATATGTAATAAGTTAGGAGTTAAATTAACGTCTTCTGATGATAGATCATATAATTATAGAAAACCAGAATGGCAGAGTAGATTAGAAAATGATGTAGTATTTTTAAGAAGTAGCATAGCTAGAGTAATAGAGTATAAACATGGAAATAGAAGTAGGAATATTTTGAGACATGTAGATGTAATTGGGAGAAAATTTGGTTATAGCATTGGTAGTAATAATAATGAAAATATAATCAATGATTTATTAGATTTGTTAAAACAAAAATTAGGTGTAAAAGCTAGTAGATTAAAAAGATATAATTATACGTATAATAAAAAAAAAAAATAATAGATTATTTCAGAAAAATGAGAAAATATTTTATTCCAAACTTGACGATAAACAAAATATTATTTCGAATAATAATAATCCGTTGCCATCTGAATCAGATATGCGCGATTTTTGGACAAATATTTGGAGTAAAGATATAAAACATAATGAGTCAGGTCCGTGGATAGAAAATGAAGAACTCAATTGTTCAGACATTGAACAAATGAGTTTTTCTGATATATCGGTTGAATTGTTAGCCAAAATTATAAAAAATACTCATAATTGGAAAGCCACGGGTTGCGATTGGATACATAATTTTTGGTATAAACGTCTGACTACTTTACATCCCCTTTTGGCAAAAAATCTTTCAAAATTTGTCCGAGAACCTCAAAATTTTCTAACTAAGGGCATTACTTATATGTTGCCTAAAAGCGAACATATTAATAATCCCTCTCAGTATAGACCCATTATATGTTTACCGACAATATATAAAATTTTAACCTCTTGCTTGACAGATTTAATATACACTCATTTAGATGAAAAAAATGTTTTATCTGAACAACAAAAAGGTTGTCGCAGAAAACATATGGGATGTAAAGAACAATTAGTTATTGATTCTGTAATTCTAAAACAGATTCAAACCCAAAAACGTAATTTACATATTTGTTATATAGATTACCAAAAAGCTTATGATAGTGTCCCGCACTCGTGGCTGATAAAAGTTTTAAATATATACAAAATTAACCCAATTATTATTAGCTTTTTGGAAAAAATTATGGCATTTTGGAATACCGATTTGCTTTTGAATTTGAAAGATAAGAAAATTATAGTACCGGGCATTTCAATAAAAAGAGGGATTTTTCAAGGAGACTCATTGAGTCCTCTTTGGTTTTGCTTAGCATTAAATCCTCTATCTAAAATGTTAATTAAAAGCAAGTTTGGAATAAAAATTAAAGGTAATACTAGAGAGAGAAATATAATTTCTCATTTATTATTTATGGATGATTTAAAATTATATTCGAATTCTGAACCAAATTTAGAGAAAATGATTAAAGTAGTTAAAATTTTTTCAGATGATATTAAAATGACTTTTGGTTTAGATAAATGTAGAACGATCCATATAGAGAAAGGTAAAATTGTAGATGGAGACGAGGGTATATTTAGAAATTTCAAAATTGAAAGTATGAAAGGGGGTGAGGTTTATAAATATTTAGGATATCCGCAATCAAATAGATTAGATCATACTAGTATTAAAAATGATATTAGGATTAAATTTAAAACTAGGATCAGAAAAATTTTGAAATGCAATCTATCTGCTAAAAATTTAGTAAAGGCGATAAATACTTGGGCAATACCTCTATTAACTTACTCATTTGGCATAATTAAATGGTCTAATACAGATTTAGATAGCTTAGAACGATTAATTAGAACTACATTAACAAAATTTCATTGCCATCATCCAAATTCAGCTATAGAACGTATTAATTTACCCAGAAATTTAGGAGGTAGAGGTATAGTCAAAATAACATCTTTAAAACATAATCAGGTAAAAATACTAAGAAATTTTTTCCATAGGAAAGCTGATAGTTCAGAATTGCACAAAATAATATGCAAGGCAGATAGAAATATTTCACCATTAAATTTATACGACGAGAATGCCAGCATTCTTATAAATACCAATCAGGAATTATTAGATTCCTGGTCAAATAAAATTCTTCACGCAAAACACTTCAATTATCTCAACCAAACATATGTTGACAAATTTTCGTCAAACAAATGGTTGAGTATTGGAGAGTTGAGCGCAGAAATAGAAGGCTTTATGCTTGCCATACAAGATAGAGTCATTAATACTAAAAATTATAGGAAGCATATCATCAAAGATGCAAATCAAATTGATGATTTATGTAGAAAATGTTTGGCTTTTCCGGAAACTATAGAACATATTATATCGGGATGTTCTGTATTAGCGCCGTCCGAGTATACATTTAGGCACAATCAAGTTTTAAAAATAATTCACCAAAGTTTGGTAATTAAACATAACTTGATTGACTGCCGTAATGTACCATATTATGAATATGAACCAAATTAATTTTTAGAAAATGAATTTTATAAAATTTATTATGATAAAACTATTCTGACAGACAGAACAATTAGTCATAATAGACCCGATATAGTTTTACATGACAAAATTAAGAAAATAACTTATATCATTGATGTCGCTATTCCAAATTCTTGTAATATTCAGAAAACTGTTTCAGAAAAAATAAGAAAATATACAGATTTAGGAAATGAAATTAAAAGAATTTGGCATTCTCAGACTATAAAAATATTACCATTTGTTATTTCGGCTACTGGCATTATACCTAGCTCTCTCATTCAAAATTTAGGCGTATTAGATTTGTCAAAAAATTTGTACATAAAAATGCAAAAGTCGGTCATTTTAAATACATGTAGGATTACGAAAGATTTTTTAAATATTTATATTGAGGGATCAGTAGGATTTATCGGACCAGTTAGGATTTCATCAGAGCCGAACCCTCTGATATGAAAATATCTGGAGTCGGTGAAATATTTTCCCATTATGTTTCTGGTGGATTGACGTATTGTTCTTGTATTGTTTTATTCTTATATAGTGCACTTACATTGCGTTAATTTACTAGATATTCATTTGTGGAAAAGTGTGTGGAAGGGTTTAGTCTTTCATTTGGGAAAGATTCAACCCGGACATAAAATCTGGAGCACCGTAATTAAAAATATTTATTTTTAAGGTATTTTGTCGTGTTGCGCTATCGGATAGCATTGCCGCGACCATAGCGCATAATTATTTTTGGGATACTAACACGGCATAGTATCCCAAAAATAATTATTTGTAAATAGATCAAAATTTAAGAAAAGCGTATACCTAAGTTCTTTAAAACCACGATAAAAACAAAACGTTATTGTTTTAGGCGCAAAATAAAATAAAATAAAAAAATCTATAGATTGATTTTATTTTTTACATGAGCTCCACACAGGAGGCCCTGAAGAAAATAATTTCTCTCAGGGCCTCTGTCATCTTTGGAGATGCTGTGTGAAGGGTTTTTTTAAAGGAAAGGAAGGAGAGGAAAGTTCTGGAAAGGAAAATGGTTTGGTGGGTAGGAATCTGGGGTTCAGTGTGACCGTGTGTTTAAACCTTACCGCATGAACCCGGGCACCCCTGCCAAATCACCAAACGTAGCGAGACACTTGGGGTGACCTATAGAATAGGTGTCCAATAAAGGTTCCCGGGGCGGCGGTACCCATTCCCGCCCACCAAATTGAATACATACTATCAAACATTAAAATATATGTTTTAAAGTAAGTAAGCACAGTCGAAAAAATAAATTTATCTTATAAATAATTCACTGAAAATAAATAACTTTGCATCGGCCACTATTTTATTAAAATAATCTGTTTCTGGGTAAAAATAAATAAAGACTAATTTATATTGCTTATAATATTTATTTTCATTACATAAAATGTCGTCACAAAGTAAATTTGCGATTATTGAAGAAGTTTTAATAATTCTATTTTTATCTGCCCTGTGAAATGTTTCGGACCCCTGTATTTAAAATTACAAGACGTGCGTGAACACATCAGATACATCACCCTTCTCCCTCTCTCTCATTGTGTGAAGGCGGCCGGTAGCACCGTTGACAAACAGCTGAACGAGTTTCTTCCACGGGCGAATTTTGGCGGCAAACCGATGACAGCTGATCCAAGATGGCGGCGGCGGGTGTTGTCACACGTCAGATAAGCCCATTGAGGTGCAATAATAATAATAATAATAAGGGATAACTTCTGATACAATATAAATTCCCTTTCGGTGATTATTCCGAACACGAATATTGCGCGCAGATCTTTCCCCACACGATGATTCCGTACACGGACAAACTGACTTATCGGATATTTTTTTTTACAAAATGGTTCCGCACAGGAGGCTCTGAGGAAAATAATTTTCCTCGGTGCCTGTCATCTTTGGGGAGGCTACGTGGAGGGTCTTTTTGAGGAAATGAAGGAGTGAATACGGGTCAGAGAGTGGAGTGAAAAGACCACCATAAGTAATCGAAAATAATTACCCTCAGACCTATACCATCTTTGGGAATGCCGTGTGGAGGGTTTTTTGAGGAAGGAAATTATATTAAGTTATAGGAAGGAACAAGGTATGAGGGGTGAGTAGGAATCTGGGGGTCAGTGTGTCCAGGAGTAACGGACGTCTGAATCCATCCCTGCCACTGCGGTGCAAGTCCTGCTGGAGAGGTCAAAAGGTTTCCCTCAACAGGTCTCTCCCGATCCGGCCTGCCATGCCGCTGGTGGTGATGGATCAAATTCTCACTCCATTTACCAGGGCACCCCTTCTTAATCACGAAACATAGTGAACCGCTTGGGTTACCTTTGTCAGAGATGTTGGTTATCCAATAAATGGTTCCCGGGCGGCGGTATCCACAACCGTATTCAAAATTGTTTGAAATGGTTTTAGATATGATTGGTGAACAGATCTGAATATCCTAGAATTTCCTCTATCTTCCTCTATCACACCTCCTTCCCCTCCTCACTTCGTACAGCCTAATAACATTCCTCAATCGAGAATGTCGTAGTCCCAACCGCTCCAGATGGTTGGGAGCAGTGGTGACCCTATTTGAAAAAAAAACGAGTGTGCTTTAGACCACACGACTGAAGTAAAACTTCACTAATTTATAAAATAACATGACATTGGGGTGATAATGACATTAACATTGACATTGACATTGACATTGACATTCCAGACAATATGGTTTATTGCATTTCGCACAGTAGTACAATCTCATGCGCCTTTTTTTCGCTGGGCAAAAGTTGCACATGCTTCATTTCCTTTTTTAATGACATTGATCACCGTTCGCATTGATTACCGTTCGCATGTCATTTTTCGCAATCACTGCTTTTCGAAACGCATTCACCAGTTTACTCCCAAGTGTCGAGCGTGAGTAAAGAAGTTTTACTTTTTAAAATAAATGATAACAGGATTGTATTCGCAGTTTCAGTGTGCGGAATCATCATGTGAGGAATAATCTGTACGCAATAGTCGTAGTCGGAATATTCACAGTGGGAATAATCAGCGAACCTTCTTGACACATGTATTCAATGTCGGATTAGAATTAAGGTCAAGAAATAGGGGAGTTTTGTCACCTTGTCTATGGCTAGCTGAGATTATTTATGGCCCAGTTGCAGATGGCCAGAACTCAGCTGTTTAGTGCAAACAGAACGGAGAATTGCATCGGTTACGGTTGTGTAATCATTTGTTTGTAATGTGGTCCAAAAAATAACGGAAGGACGACTTCTGTCAAGAAATAGAAGTACATAATGTATAAGATGCAGATGTGGAATTATTATAGAGTTTTCTGCAGCTGGGCAATTACATATCTCTACATATTATACATTAAAATCCTCCGCCGCGTCTGTCTGTCTGTTCGCGATAAACTCAAAAACTAATAAACGGATTTTCATGCGGTTTTCACCAATAGATTCATGATGTAGGTTTAGGTATATAATTTTTCAAGTTTTTGTATAAATTGGTTTAAATATATTATGTACTAGCTGGTACCCGGCATGCATTGCTATGGCATTTAATAAAGAAATTGTTTCTCCCTGCGTGTCCTTTCCCATCCGTCCCGTTCCCCTTCCCCCCCCCCCCCCCCCCCCATTCCTCCCCCGCGTCCCCTTCCCCTCTCGTTTCCACTCCGCTTCCTCCATCTTACCTCTCCCCACCCCACTTCCCCCTTCCTCCGTCCTACAAACCCCCCTCCCGAGTTCCCTTCCCCCTTCCCAGGTACCCCTCCCCCCTCCATGGTTCCCCTCCCCCTCCTCCCGCGTTCCATAAATTATTTCCCGGTACATTTAGTTTTCAAACATCTCGCCTGCCACCTATTACAATTTTTTATATAAATTTCGTAAAGCCAGAGCTCACCAGACAATAATGAACACAACGAAAAAAGAATTATCCAATTTGGTGCAGTCGTTCGGAAGTTATGCGGGAACATACATTTTGGCGATTCATTTTTATAAATATAGAATATACATATAGATAAAGGAGAATGTCCGTATGTGGTGGACGAGCGGGCCGGCCTTGGGGGCGGTGTGGATTTGATTTGAACGCAAATCTACAGTTTTATGCCGAGATTAATGAAATTAAGCACATGCAACCTTCAAAACAAAAAGATGGTCACTGTCTACATTTGTGTATATCCCGGGCATCGCCGGGGACTTCAGTTAGTTGTAACTAAACTAATTAACTTCCCGCAGGGGTAGGTAGAGACAAACATTCGATATTTTCATACACTCCTTGCTTCATTTACATTGGAACATCGTCTCGTACATCGTACATACTCTCCTGACATTTGACATGGCCCGACTCAAGTATCTGGTTCGCTCGATCGTGCCATGTCTACCACGGGCGTTCCCGACTTATTTATCATTCACATTCGCGTCATAATATGAATATATTATATTCTCTTTACACTCTTTTCTTCGTTTATTCGTTTTTATTTACATTAGCTTCACACATGAGGCCTTGTAAGCTACGTCAACTTTGGAGACGCTGTGTGGAGGGTATTTTTATGGAAAGGGAAGGAGAGGCAATTCTGGAAAAGCAGAGGTATGAGGTCAATCGCGAATCCAAGTGACTGATCTTGCGCCTTGTATGGCTCCGCAATCTGCGCTGTATCTTAAAAACGGTTAAGCTTATAAAAAAATATTTTAGACAAAATTTGTAGAGAATTTTATACTCTACAACTTGTATAATGAATGCAAACAGTTTATACAAATTTTCAGTTTGTGCCGTTTCATTTAAGTCCATGGACATCTGAAACCCAATATTAACTGAACTAAAAATATACCTAGACATTTTGTACCCTAACTCTTTATTTTTCCTTGGTGAAGGATTGCACGAAAGGTGGTGATTATGTTTGCTTGGGGGACCGAATTGTAGGAATCTGTTTCTTATTTTTTTGCCAATTCCGGCAAACAACAACGTTACCAATAATAATACTCGTACACACAATGGGGGATTACTGTGTAATATTTATTTAACATGTCGTGACGGAATGTCGTGGAGTATGGGTCTTTGAAGTATTCATTTAGGTAAAGCGATCGGCCTCGGCATGTAACATTCGAAATCGTAGGGCCAAACCACGCACGTGATGAAATTGAAATTCCCAAAAAATCATTGTTTTTTTTTAAAGTGAAAACACTGTTGTGATTTGAAACTCGATGAAACGAAAAATGGCGAAACTAAAAAGAGACAAACACATACATATATAGGATTTAGCCTGCGAGAGAATGATATTGTTTAATCGATCTCCTCTTTGTGCGGTGCTTCGTAGCCTTCTCACGCTTGTCTACTAAATTTTTCTGAAGGTTTCGCTTCTACCGCGTGTGAATTGCAGAGTCATTCTCATATATTTATTTATAACTTATTTTGTCACATTATACGATAAAACTTCTAATTAGAAGTCAGCTCCACACAGGAGGCCCTGTGGAAAAAAAATCCCCTCAAGTCCATTTTTGGGATTGCTGTGTGAAAGGTTTTTACATGGAAGAAGGAGAGGAAATTCTGGAAAGGAAAAGGGTATGGGATGTGGGTAGGAATCTATGGGTCCAGGACATATGAATCCATCCTTCCCACTGTGTACTGAAGAAGAGATTAGAGTGTCTCCCTCAATCAGTCTCTCCCGATCCGACTTACCACGCCGTTGGTGGGCAGACGCATCCGCCGCCAAGATCCGGATAAGCCTCACCCTATGAACCCGGACATCACTGCTAAGTTACCAAACGTAATGAAACACTTGGGGTAAAATTTGGTCTCCGTTGAGTTTATGTTTTTTTTTCCCAAACTAAAACGTAAAAAAAGGTAGGGTCGGGGAGAGGGGATGGGCGATTACTCGGCTGAGTGACCAGTGGTGACGAGTGAAAGATGTTTTTTGTTTTTATTTGAAGAAAAAATCGAAAAAGTATATGTATTTTCGCTCACACTAATCTGGTGAAAGGCCACCATTCAGAAATTAAAATTTAAACGTTGTTTGAAATGGCTTTAGCCGTGCTTGGTGACCAGATCTGAATAGTCAGGTACGTCCCACCTTCCTCCTCCATATCTCTTTCCTCTCGGCATTACCTTCAGCCTAACAACATATCCTAATTAAAGGTGCCACAGTCTCACTGGCTCCAGACGGTTGGGAGCAGTTGGCACTCTTGTGCGGTATTCACAAAAAAGAGGGTTCATATATGGGAGTTAACCTTCAAAGCATCTTTGTGCATGTGATTCTTTTTTCATTATAGCAAAGGCCACGACACGTGCTTTTTTATTAGCTCCTCGCAGGAGGAAAAAATATCCCTCAGGGCCTATGTCATATTTGGAGATGCTGTGTGTAGGCTCTTTTTAGGGAAAGACGGGAAGTTCTGGGAAAGAAAAAAGATGTAAGTACAAAAGTTTTCTGCATTCACCCTGCCGTTTTTTCAATGCTTTGGTGTGAAGTAGTTATTAATAGTATTTTTATTTTTTATTTTAGTAACTATATATTTATAATTTTTTTACATTTTTATATGAAACATGTTAGGTATATATCTATTTAAAATATAAATTATATTCGTAGTCCTCCTCACTAGGCGATCCTGTGTTGAGGGGGAATATGCGTTGGATAAGTTTTCAGCGACTTCTGGTTTAACTTCATGGTTTGGATAAGGTTTTCCAGAAACTTCTACGACGATGTTTTAAGCATACTAGTAAGTTCATTTTCGATAGTTTTTTCCTTAATGTAGCTATTTTTTGTTTTAATTTGTTTGATACTAAGTGGGAGTTTGTTATATAACTTTACTGCTAAAAATTCAGAACTTCTTTGTCCAAACGAAGAATTACACTTTTTTTATTTATTTTTTATTAAATTAAGATAAAGTAAAATTACACAATAAGTAAAAATACCAAGTTATGTGGTTTGTTTACAGTCCTCCTCACTAGGTTTTCCTGTTCCGAGGCGGACTGTATGTTGCTGAATGGGTGCTGATCTTTATTTCCTCATCTTCTAGTTTCTTGATTATAGATAAACAATATAAACAAAATAAACAATAAATAAAATAAAAGTATTGGTTTGTTGTCTGCAGGTTGCATTGGGGTTACTTCATAATTTTAATGATTTCCTCATCGTCCTGTTTATTTGACCATAATTTGATATCTTTTTTAACGTTTGTATCTCCATGGTGTTCTTAGTTTCAATTGGATATTAAGTATGTCTATTTGTATGGCTCTGGTTTTATGAGCATGTGAGGTGTCTGCCTCTGAATCATTTTTGAGGTGATGTACCGGTTAACTAAATGTAAATACCAAAAAATACAATGACATGTGTCAAGTTTCCAACGCAAAACAATAATAAATATAATATCTACTATTATCCACCAATGGCGACAATGGATGTATTATTAGGTACGAACCGGTATTATCCAGCTACGGGGATGAGAGAACCCGCATGCCGACTCTAGTCACCAGTCACTGCTAGTCTATTCAGAACTAGTCGGTTATTTGGCCACGAGGGTCAAGCTTAGATAATCCACTCTAGTACTAGAGGTACGGTATTGGGGAGTTTTTCTATGGAGGGTGCATGGTTATACCGGAACAAGTTCACTTTTTTAAATACTTTTTTATGTTGGAAACCGATTATTTAATATTCCTACTGATTTGGATATGGAATTGATCATGCCATTAAATATTAAAATAATATTTTTAATTATCAACACTTCGTATTAAATCTACTATTTTGATGAGTTAATTACAAAATAAAAGTGGAATAGCGTATTTCCCAATTGTAGTGATGTATTGAAATCTACTGGTTATAATAATGATCAAGTGCCTACGAAACTTCACACACTATAATAATAATATTAATAAAAACGTTTATATTTCAACAGATTTTCACAAATTTACACATCTTGTTTATTTATCATCGATTCTATTGATATATATGAGCTATACATTCTGGATTTCTCCAGCATACCGACCTACCTAAAACAATAAAAAAATCAACGAAGCTATAATAAACGGCGACGGCCTCTTCTGTGCTCGAAGCTAGGCTCTCAAATACCAATCCGACGCACAGTCGAGGGTTTAAATCCCAAGAGGGATGAATTTGTGTGCTCTATTTATCTCTCAATTAATTCATTAAAAAAAAAAAATTACGGCACGTTCCAGACTGAAAGACACTCTCAGCATCGCACTGCCATAAGACCACTATTCAGTTTCCACGTTGCTTGAAATGGCATTTAGCCATATTTGGTGAACAGCAGGGATTTCCTCATCTTTCGCTCCCCGACTCCTTCCCCTTTCAACTACCTTCAGCCTCAAAACATATAATAACTGGGGATGTCAAAGTCTCACTAGCTTCAGACGGAGCAGTTGGGGCTCTTGTGCGGTATGCATAAAAAATAAACTAAACTTTATAACATTGACGTAAATTTTAAACATCACAATTCACGGAAGCACATGGGACACTCTCGGATGTTTATAGATTAACAATTATCTTACCTTTTGCCTTTAGTCATAAGTTGTAAGATAATTGTTAAGAGGGCATTACCAGCGGCCGAAAATTCAAATTTCATCAAAAGACGGCCTCGCGATCGGAAGTTTTTTAGAACGAGATAGAAATACCACATTCGCTCCGCCGCAAGCAGCATATCCCACTCAACTGGCGATATCTATAGGATGGTTCAGACGACATCGATATTGAATTCTCGGTTCCAGCTTTTTCCGAATAAGTAGTAATTTGTAATTTGTTTACCGAAGTGCATAAACATAAATAGATACAAGTGAAATGCGTAAAAATAGTGGGTATAAAATAGGTACTTACGTAATATACAAATTTCTTGATTTTTGAAATGTTTTTATGAGTATTCTGTTGTTGTTTTTTAATTGTATTTCTACTGAGTGATATTCAGTTTTATTGTAAGAAATATCTCATTTTTACATATTTATTCTTCTCACAATAGGTATTATCAGTAATTTGGGAGGCGGGTATGGGTACTACCGCCCGGGAACCAGGGAGATTATTGTTGGTAATCTAAATTAAATTGAATTTCAAAAACCTCACCCCATGTACCTGGGTTCATTTATTTGTCCGGATCTTGGCGGCGGATGCACCTGCCCACCAACTGCATGGCAGGCCGGATCAGGAGAGACTGGTTGGACCTGGGAGATCTTTTACCTACCCAGCAGCACTCTCCGAAACATCTCCTTACAGTGGGAGGGATAGATTTTTTCATGTCCGTCACTCTTGGACTGACCCCCAGATTCCTACATGCCCCTGATACCTTTTTTCTTCCCAGAATCCCGAACCCAATTTGGGAAACGGAACTCAATTTGGACCCCTAGATTCCTACCACTCCTGGTACCTTTTTCCTTCCCAGAATCCAGAACCCAATTTGGGAGGCGGGTATGGGTACCGCCGCCCAGGAAACCATTTATTGGATAACCAACACCTCTGCCATAGGGTTCGTTTCGTTTGGTGTCTTACTTGCCCGGGTTCAAGGGATAAGGTTTGTTTGAATCTTGGCGGCGGATGCGTCTGCCCACCAACTGTGTGGCAGGCCGGATCGGAAGAGACTGGTTGAGGGAGATCTTTTGACCTCTCCTGCAGGATTCTCGGAAGCCTTGCACTGCAGTGGTGAGGATAGACTCATACATCCTCTTGGATACACCGATCCCAGATTCCTACCCACCCCTCATACCTTTTTTCCTTCCAAGAACTTCCTCTCCTTCCTTTTTCTAAAAAGACCTTCGACACAACATCCCCAAAGATGACATATTTATTCTTATTATGAAATATTTTCCTGTATGGAGCTAATGTCAAAAAAAGTAAAATGTATTTTTAACGTTTATATTTTTACCAAAATTATGTAATTCAACTATAAATAAAGATAACCAAAAAAACAGCAGCATTATAATAAAAAAATATGTAATATATAGCAACAAGCATATATTTTAGTATAGTCTACATAATATATGTACAGAACTTGAAAATATAAAAACAGTAGGACTGTTAGTAGTTGTACAGTGAAAACAGACCGCAATACAATAATGTGAAGGTTGTCCAAGAATTAACTACCTTTGCTCGTTGTTTCTCAAAATATGGTGGCACTAGCGTTAGCTCAGACTTTCCCAAAAAACCGAGCGGTGATCCAGCCTCCCCCTTATAGTCCAGTCAGCCTGTGTCGTAGAACACCATTTAGACCAACTAAATAGTATAAAGCTAATTTTTTCCCCATCGGCTACTACCATTTAGACAAGTGTTTAGAAAAAAGTCCCCGCCCCTACCCCCCTTGCTTCCCCCCCTGTGCCCCCCCAAACATGAAAAGTGTAAGGGTTTCGTAAATCGCGTCTATCTCAATTATTAAACAACATTTCGGATTGCAATTTTTTTTATTCTCTTTGCTGTAACATTTTCTACAAAAAAAATTCAGTTAACTTTCGTCGTAACTTTTACCGTTTGTTTGTAATTCGTATGATAAGGTAAAAATTTGTATATTTTTTGGCACATAATTTTATATTTTGTCACAGAACTTTTCAGGCCGACATTTTATGAAAAAATATTTCCTACAAAAGTTGTAGCCCCTGTTATTAACTTTAAAATGATATATTTTAATGTGTACTTTATGGCTAGGAAACGCCAAATATCAACCGTGAAACCTTACGCAAGGTCTTATAGAGCTCACATGATGACCCAGGCAGCTTTGATGTTACTGCTATTCGAGGAATGTTCATCTCTTAAAGAAATTATTACAAACGACTTTAATGATATTCATATCCAAACAATTAACAAACAAACAACTGTTGAAGACGCCATGAGAGAGTGTAAAACAAATGAAATAATGACAAGACTAGAAGAAGTGTATGAAGATTTGGTTAAAACTAGTAGAACTTCAAAACTGTGGCTACAAGAGTTTAAATTGGTGAATTTGGCTCTAGACTTTATTCTGGCAGAGAGAATCGGCGATTGGAATTTGCACATTAATACAGTCAAGCAAATGATACCGTATTTCCATGCTGCTGGACATTTGCTCTACGCCAAATCCGCGCACATATACTTACAACAAATGTTGAGTCTACAATCGAAGATGTCAAATGAAGACTTCGAAAGGTTCGTCAATAAAGGTTTTTTTACAGTTCGGCGTACAGATGATTTTTTTACCGGTATCTGGACGGACATGACCATAGAGCAGACATTAATGCGATCATCAAAATCCATAGGTGGCCTTACTCATGGACGAGGATTAAGCGAGAGGACGCTAACCAAGTTCATTGCTTGCGCTCCTGCATCCCTACAAATTTGTGAGGCTTTCGAGAAGTTCTCTGGCTGCTTGACTCAGTTTAAAGAACAGCACACTGAACTAAGATGCAGTAGAAGAGAAAGGGACTTGCAAGATATTAATAAATTTCTCGGGTGGCTGCGTATCCATAATCCTTTCCGACAGAGCAACGATTTAATTTCTTTATCCTCTGGTCTAGTAGTGACAAGTTCGGGTGTAAACTGCGATGAAGCGTATGATGTAGGAATGAAATGCTTGAAAGACATCGAAGGAAATAATTTTGCAGATGTTAAATTGAAAAGAAAAAATAAAGTTTAAACTATAGGCTCCGTAGTAAGTGGTATAAATGTGAGATCAGAAGAAGTGCCAATTAATCCTGATCAGCTGTTTAATAGGGTTATATGTATGTCTCAAGGAACAAATAATCTCAAACAATACTTCAACTATGAACTTAGCCCATACCCTTTGTCTTTATTTGAAAACAATAAAATGATAAGAAAGGGAACTAAATCAAGTCTTATGAAAATATTTGAAAAGTGGACAGTTAGCAACGAAGTTTTTAAAAATTTGCCCCCAAAAATATATGTAGTAGATGGAGGGTATCTTTTGCACAGTGTTATTTGGCCTGACAAAGTAACATATAGCAGCATCATAGAGAAGTATGTTGATACTGTAATGAAACGGTATGGGAAAGATTGTCATGTTGTGTTCGATGGGTATCCTGACTATCCCACCACAAAAGGGGTCGAACATATGCGGAGAAGTAAAAAAACATCTCTAGAAATGAAATTCAACGTTAATATGGAATGCTCTGTGAAGCAAAATGAATTTTTGGCAAATCCAAAAAACAAAAGCCAGCTTATTGAACAGCTCTCTCAGAAGCTTAATGAAGCAAACATTCCAACCATTGTGGCGGAGGAAGATGCAGATACTAAAGTGGTCGGAAGAGCAATAGATGTCTCCCAGATTCAAAGTGGGAGGCCTGTAGTTGTTGTCGGACAGGATACTGATCTTTTCGTTCTATTGTTAGGGCTACCACAGTGTCAAAATGTGCAACTATTCTTTCACAAACCCTCTGGCACACCATCAACGTATGACATCAGCAAGATTCGTGAAGACTCCTACAACTTTTGTAGGAAATATTTTTTCATAAAATGTCGGCCTGAAAAGTTCTGTGACAAAATGTAAAATTATGTGCCAAAAAATATACAAATTTTTACCTTATCATACGAATTACAAACAAACGGTAAAAGTTACGACGAAAGTTAACTGAACTTTTTTTGTAGAAAATGTTACAACAAAGAGAATAAAAAAAATTGCAATCCGATATGTTGTTTAGTAATTGAGATAGACGCGATTTACGAAACCCTTACACTTTTCATGTTTGGGGGGGCACAGGGGGGGAGGCAAGAGGGGTAGGGGCGGGGACTTTTTGATAAACACTTGTCTAGATGATAGTAGTCGATGGGGAAAAAATTAGCTTTATACTATTTAGTTACATATAAAAACACAGGCTGACTGGACTATTAACTCACCACCCTTAACTCCCCACCCCTTAACTCACCACCTAGACGTCAGGACTTTTAGTATGTTTACACCCTAAGCACCCTTAACAATTTTTTGAAGGAATCGCTTAGGTTCCTGCTCACGCACCCTAAAACCTTTTGGATCATTCATTGACTGGACGAACTTGTCTTAAGCAAAGTAGATTCAGAATCAAATTGAATTTGAGGACGATTTACGCAGATTATTGTTTATAAATTAATATGTTCGTAAAAAGAAAAATAAACAAGTTAAAAATAGAAGAAAAAGTATGGTAAAAAGCTTCTGTTCCCGTGGTGAAATTTGAGTCCTCAGTTTTCCGCTTCTACCACGAATTTCCTGACACCGTGTGTACAAGGTAATGTTGCATGTCTATAATTTGCGCAACGTTGGGTATTAATGCTAGTAAATTATTGTTCATAATTAGGTCACCGTAATGTACCACGGGTTTCCCGCCACCGTGTATATGTCGCAGGCAAACCGTAAAATCAGGCCGTTCTTGATGCGTCTGAGGCACTTCACGATCTGCTGCCAGGCACTTCACGAAGTAACTAGGCGCACCATGATCTGCCTGATTTTACGATCGACCGCCGACATATATAAGGCAATGAAGTATGCGTGTAACTCGCGCAACGCCGGGTATGCAAGTAAATTATTGTTTATAATTACCACGGTAATAACAATGAACCTGTCACCGTAATGTACCACGTATTTTTCGACACCTTGTATATGTCGCAGGCCAATCGTAAAAACAGGCAGATCACGATGCGCCTCAGGCACATCACGATCTGCCGCCATTTCACGATGCATCAGATCATGATGTGGCTAGGCGCAACATGATCTGCCTGATTTTACGATCGGCCTACGACATACATATGCAAGGTAATGTTGCGAGCGTATAATTCGCACAACGCCGGGTATTAGTGTTAGTGAATTATTGTTTATAATTACGTCACCGGAATGTACCACGGGTTTCCCGCCACCGTGTATATAAGGCAATGTTGCTTGCGTGTATTAATGCTAGTGAATTATCGTTTATAACTACCATAATACGGGCATGTGCCTAGCGTGGTAGTCGAATCACCTGTAAAACTGTACACACATTATACATATAATGAATAAAGAAAGTTTAAAAAAAAAAAAAAAAATTACCGCGGTAATTACAATTGAATCGGTCACCGTAATGTACCACGTATTTCCCGACACCGTGTACCTATACACGGTAAGGCTGGGTAGTATTGCTAGTTTATAATTTCCGCGGTATAAACGGATAAATCGGTCACCGTAATATCCATGAATCACAATGTATTGAAGTTATTACCCATTTTCATTGATCAAATATACTTTGTCGAAGCCCATTTACGCGTACATAATAATATATATATAATAAAAATTTGAATTGCACATACCTATGAAACTTTACAGTCATTATTTACTTTAGAATGTTGATTCTTTTCTCTAAAAATTAAACAACATGTTATAAAAAATACACAATAAATCTGACAGATTCGTTCCAACGACCCTGTAGCATATAAGGTATGTACAATGTAAATTGATAATTAAATATTACTAATCTTTGTTTTTTCTCGTTATATTTCTCCCAGTTATGTTTTTGGTGTGGTAATTTTGATTTTTTTATGAAAGTTCTCTTTTTATTGATTTTTCTCCCCATTTTAAGCGGACGAATAAATTTAAAATGTTATGAACTGGACCGGCGCGGACAACACGACCGCTCGCTGCCGTGAATCGACAGATACTAAGAGTTTTGTTTAGCGCCGTGCGCGTCAAAATACAGAATAAAATATTCACAAAAGCGTGTCGCAAATTCAACAGAATTATATACTCGAGAAAATATTTTTGGTTAAAAATTATTTCTAATATTTCAATAACGTCTTAAGTTAAATTTCTGTGTTAAAAATTCCGAGAGAAATCAATTTATAATTGTGTAATAAATAAGTCAAGTTGTAGTATTTTCGGCACAAAACGGGTGCTTGGATTTTTATTTTAATGATTTTATTTGAAATTAAATTAAAATTCTAAATTATATTTTGCCTAGATAATGAACAGTTTTATAATACTGTATTACTATTTGGTATGATATATGTATTGTATAATAACTTTACTCGTTTGAAAATTAACAAATATTGCCATCGACCAACAGTAAAACTATTTTTTTATTAAAAAAATGTTAACTTTTTCAAAATTTAAAATATAAGTTTACCACATAAAATAACAATCTTTCGAAATCAATTTATCGTTTTTCTGTAAAAAGCTTCGACACGTCTATGAGCTCATTCAAAAATGTCATTTTTCAGATTTGTCTGGTTATTAACTCTTAAGTCTTTCTTTAAAAAAAAAAAAAAAAATAAGAAAAGCTACAAAACATATATAAGCCATAGGAGAGATTTTCACTTTTTGTTTCAAAATTTATTTTGGTCATCTGAGTGGGGCGATTATTTGATACTTGACTTTCTTCCGTATAATCCTTAGCCCCTTTATAGAGCCAGCGTAGCTAAACCAATCAACCGCGGTCCTAATAAAAACTGATTTATAGTTGAGGACTTCTGTAAAACTGTACAGATGTTATTAATTAAGTATGACGAAAATTGTGGTGGCCGTTTGTTTATGGACAGTTTAAAAAAATAACATTGTACATTTTCATTTTTAATTATTGCTTGAATTGTTATAGTGGTTAAAAAGTGTTTTATTTGTTAATAGAATTTAAGTAGAACCCGAGTTCATTCAACACTCGTCAAAAATTTTATTTGTCGGTTCTTCTATAAATTGCCAAACGTTTTGAGAGTTGTTAAAATTTCGATCGATTTGAGGAGCGATTCTACATCTTTTGTGGATACGGAAAAGATCTCATACGTAATGGCTGTCAAATTTGTGCAATTTTCTATGTCAGATGTCAGCTGTGGTATGAAGAAGCAAGGAGCAAGGAGTGTGTGCAAAGACAAAATTGTATGGCCGTCTATCCTCTCTGTCTGTAGGCGTGCCTCAGAAACTGCGTGATGGTTATTTTTTGCGAATTTTTAATAAAAAAATACAAATATTGCTATTAATAATCTGATATTATTTTGAAAAACTCCAACTACAATCATTGTAATGTGATGGACTTATTAGGAGTCAGGGCCGAATTAAACATGTCGGGGCCCCTTGGCAATGCACGTCTCGGGGGCCCTTTACCCTAGGGGCCCCTAGCCAATGGTACACTGCCTTATGGATAATACGGCCCTGCCAGAGTCGGATTAAACATTTCGGGCCCCCTTAGGCAGTTACCAATACTGCCTTATGGATAATACGGCCCTGATAGGAATTGGTCCTACGAGGTTTGGGTGGGAATCAGATGCAATTTTCCACTCAGCTACTAACCTTTCAAAGTTAGTTCTTCTTCGTATGCCTTATCAGGTCCCCCGACGCGACTTTGGCGATTACTCTGGTGAATGAATGCGTATAGGTACTCTTGGGAGATCCCACGCCCTTTTTTGTGCTCCGAAAGCGAAAACTTCTGCGTACCAAAATGCACCACTAAACAGAGCAATTCAACTGCTTAACGATTCTGCAATGAGCATCGACATCTTCAATGCCACCTACAGAGAGTTCAGTAACTATCTCTTGATATACGTCGCAACATAGTATAACTGCCCCCCATGCACTTTTTTCTCTTATTTGTAATCTTCTCCATAATATTTTAGTGTATAACTGTTTTATGGAGAACCTGAAGAAAAATCTCTATCTTGCGCTGCCCGGAATAGCTCCTCCACACGTCTAATACATTTCGCAGCCAAGAAATATGTCTCCTACCAGGCCCTCGGTGACCCTCTATCTTGCCATTTGATATTAATTGGAGCAAGGGATATTTCTCCCCAAAGCGAACCTCTTATTTAGCATATTGAATATCCCTTCAAATCGAAAGCAATAAATGCCCACATTACAAGCCCATTGACTTGCAAAACAACAACATGAAGTGGGCTCCAATCTACTCTATTCACTGCTTCACTGGTCTTTATTGTCATTTGACGGATTATCTGTTTTGGATACGAATAAATGCTGTTTCATTGAAAATATTATGTTTACAACTTTGGCCTACATCTGTCTACAACTGGTTTACATTCTTTTCTCTATGGTAGGTATCTTATATTTTATAATGACATGAACGTCTATATACTTGATTTATTTTTTCGGAAATGTCTATCACCTAACTAAAGGATGTTTTCTATAGCCAGAAAATAAGTTTAACACCTACCGTTCGACATTCAATTTTGATATAGATTCGCTGGGTTTTTTAACGTATCTTCTTAACATGAAATACCTACCTTTTTTACATTTTGTAGACTGTTCGACTCCCGCGAACATACAAATCATCTTTTCAAAATTAAATTTTCTTCATACAAAAAATTTGATTAAAAAAAAACGTATATTTAACCACAACACCATCTAGAAAGCCGAATTTTTAAATCTTACCATTCTAGTTCACCGAAGTATCTATCTATGTATTCTGTTCGTTTTCAGGATATGGGACTGCAGTTTTGTTAGAAATCAAGATCTATAATTTTATTGGCTTTATTTAGCACCCAAAAGCATCATATTCTTTATATATGTGTATAAAAATCTCACATCATGATGTTTGTTTGAGATAAACTTCTAAACTGCTTAACCGATTTTGATGAAATTTGGCTTACTGTGTATCAAGAACCAAGGGGAAGTGCACTATTCCGGCCTTTGGGGAACCAAGGAAGAGTGAAGTGGAGAGATGATGTCCTCTTCCCATGTGGGACCTTCATGGAACCATGTAGGAGTGAAGAGGAGAAATGAGGCTATCTCTGTGAACTCTTCCCTTGTGGGGCCTTTAGGGAACTAAGGAGGAGTGATGAGGAGAGATGAAGCCCTCTTCCCTCCTGGGGCCCTTGGGGAACCAAGGTGGAGTGGATTCTTTCTTTGTGGGGCCTTCAGGGAACCAAAGGGAGGTGAACTCTCCATCGTGGAGCCTTCAAGGAACTAAGGAGTGGAGAGGAAAGATGAAGCTTTCTTCCCTCGTGGGGCCTTCAGGGAACCAAGGAGTAGTGGGGAGGAGAGATAATGCCCTCTTCCCTCGTGGGACCGTCAGGGAACCAAGGAGGAGTGAAGAGTAGAAATGAGACCTGGGAAGATACATTGTGGAACCAGAAGATATAGCTTCATTTCCAATGACAATCCTGGTGAACTCTATAAAAGGGACTGGGTTGCTGTCAAAGGAATGATGTAAAATAGGAGATAGCACAATGGGCCTATGGCCTAAGTGCTCATGGGAACTATATTTAAACCGTCTCCGCTCTTAATTTTTTTTTTGACCTCAATATTTATTATTGCTAATTAATTTTTTGTTTTAGGGCAATGCTTTGTCATTATTTGCAAGTTTCATAATTTTTAAACATATGGCGGTGTGAATTAATTTACCGACAGAACACTTGGTTATCTGGGTTGGGTTACCATCCAGTTGATGGTGTTGGGTTTGTTAGCCACACCAATACGTGGCCGGGTCAGCTAGGATATTATAATTTTAAGAAATAATGTTTTCTAACTTCTCAATTTACGAAAAATCTGAACTCTTCGTTTTCAAAAGATCAGGTATAAAAATTGTGTACCACAATTTTGGACCAGAGAAAGAAAGCTGTCTTTAGCAATGAGTTTTGTGGTGTATTATTACATACATAACAATCAATTTAATTATAACTGCCATGGTCAAGAAACTGGTATTTAACAGGGAATTATTTTGCACAGTATATGATTTTTTCTTTTACCGATCACTTAAGCTTCAGTTTAATATTATTATTAACCGACATACATTGTTATATGAACAAATTTCCATAACCTAGCGTGCCTGGAACGATATAAATTAACCTTCGCAAGGAAGAATTATATCTTCAGTTGATTTCAATACCTGTTTTTAATCTGGATTATTACCATTTTAACAGTTTTGGTAAGGATGTGTTTAATTGCGTAATTAATCTTTGAATTATTATATATTATGCACCTAGAGGCATTTTCAAATTACAGTTTAAATATTATAAGTAACGAATTACACCTCTCGTAGACTAAAGGAAGTGTTAAAATTAATGGCAAACGATTTTTTGAAAATTAAATTAAAGTTATAACTACCCACTTATAATTACTAAATTTCTGAAATATTGCTGAAGGCACTACGAAGTACTGCCAAAGTAATGCAAAATCATAAGATTTTGGTTTAAAATTTGATCCCTTTTATATTTCCGATGCTTTAATTAAATACTGCAAGTATAATACTCTTTTTATAAAAACTAATTTATGTTCGAAATCTTCTACTTTGAACCCTTTAATCGGTTTTTTTTATTGTATAACGTGGCAATTTTTTTGTTGTTGTTGTAAATGATCGTAAAATATTTCAATATTTGTGCATGAAATTCGCAAAAGAAAACTTTTTTCAGTATTTTTTTGAAGAATTCATATTACTAGACTAACAGTCATGTCGTGTCTTATCCACGCAGGGTAAACAGAGAGGAAGGACCACCAAACAACTCACATTCACATATCGTCTCACAAATACCTCTCTGTTATTCTGACTCTTGACATGGCCCAACTAAAGTATTTGATTTACTTGATCGTGTCTTCCTCGGGCGTCCCAGACTTCTTCTACTTTACATTAGTTGATGCCCAGATAAAAAATGTAAGGCTTATCATTTTGAACTTAACCTCATTGCCATGAAACCTTTCCTATCTTATCGTAGTCCCTCAACCTTCCCTTCCCTAACATAATATTAATTAGGGCGTGGTGTGAACATATATCTCATGGTGACGCTAAATGAATCACATAAACGCGTTCCGAAAACCAGGACTCTGTAATAAATCGTTTAAAATCAAACTAACCGTAAATCTTGTAAAATCAAACGAACTATTTATTGGATAACCAATACCTCTGCCATAGGTCACTCCAAGTGGTTCGCTACTTTTGGTGACTTAGCAGGGGTGCCCAGGTACATGGGGTGAGGTTTGTCCGGGTCCTGGCGGAGGATCCGTCTGCCCACCAGCTGCATGGCGAGCCGGATCGGAGAGAATGGTCGAGAGAATCCCTTTGACTTATCCAGCCGTGCTCTCTCGGAACATCGCCTTGCACTGCAGTGGGAGGGATGGATTCATACGTCCATCACTCCTGGACACACTGACCCCCAGATTCCTACCTACCCCTAATATCTTTTTCCTTCCCAGAACTTTCACTCCTTCCTTTCCTAAAAAGACCCCCCACAGAGCATCCCAACGATGACATAGGCCCTGGAGGGAATTATTTTCCTCAGGGTCCTCCTGTGTGGAGCTGATTTAAAAAATATGGAAAATTATTTAAAAAATACACCTTTATGTCTAGTAACATCCCGTAATGTACCTATAGTTGAAAAAAGGAAAATCATTACGTAATATAAAAGTAAGTAATAATGAAGTCGCTCAAAATGTTCGTGCGCTTAGATCTTTTAAACTACGCAACGTATTTTCATGCGATTTTCAACAATAGATAGAGTAATTTAAGAGGAAGTTTATATGTACAAAACATGCTTATTATAGTAGAGAAAAGGATAGAAATTCAAATATTAATCATTACATAGTTTAAAATGAAGTCGCTCAAAATGTTTGTGCGCTTAAATCTTCCAAACTACGCAACGGATTTTTATGCGGTTTTCACCAAAAGGTAGAGTAATTCAAGAAGAAGGTGTGTATGTAAAATGCATGCTTATTATAGTAAAGAAAAGCCGAGAAATTCAAATATTCAATTCAGGCAGCGGGCAGTGGGCAGCGGGCAGCTGGCAAGCAGGTGGTGTGGATTTTATAAAGGTTGGGTAGTGGCGTTGTGTTTCGTTAGCCACAGCAACGCGTGACCGGGTCAGCTAGTATGTAATAATTCGGTAGAAATGCGGGAAGCCGGGTCATAATGTCCGAACGAGTTCTCGCTGTGACTAGTTTACCAACGTTTGATTAAATAAATATGTAGTTTTGGTTAACGCCATCGTTTAGCAGTAAATCATTAAAATCAATTAAAAACGTGAAGAGTTCATTTGGGTTTTATCGTTTGACTGCATATCCGCACGGGACGAGGGGCACTCTAATCAATTCACTTTATTGCAAAAAGCTTTTTCATAATATGCGGGGAGGTCCTTGTGCCCTGAGCCCATTGCCCTAACCACGTGGCCTGGGGCCCTGGGGTAAAGCGTGTTATGGAGTGATCATATTATTATAAGGGAGAATGGGGGAAAATGGCCCTCTTGGTAAATCGACGATTTTGGAATTGGCGATTTTTGAAGTAAAACTTATTTACGCGCGCTCGACACTTGGGGGTAAAATGATGAATACGTTATGAAACGTTACGAAAAAATATGAAGCGTTACGATAAAATATGAAACGTTACGAAAAAATGTGACACGCTAATCAATATGAAACGTTATCAATGTGAAACGCTAATCAATGATATGAGTTGAGTTGAGTTGAGTTGAGATGAATTGAGTTGAGTTGAGTTGAGAGCTGAGAGTCGAGAGTTGAGAGTTGAGAGTTGAGTTAAGTTGATGGGGATGTTTAGGGGATGTTGAGGGGATGGGGATATTTTTATTCCTGTTATTATTATATTGTTAATGGACGGCGTAAGTTAGTGAAGTTTTACTTAAGTCGTGTGGTCTAAAGCACACTCGTTTTTTTTTAGCTCTGTTAAATTTAATGCCTAATTAATAGATTAGACGCAATTTTGATATTCGAATATTTTCACTTCTTCTAAAACAGCATAAAATAAATTATTAAACTTATTTCCTTTGTAAATTGTTCCATATTGTCCCTACCCATTTTATTTTTAAAATTTTTTCCATTGTCTATGTTTATTATTTGTCTACGTTTGTTATTTTTTATTTTTTCTTTGACACTACGTTCTATGTCTATATTTAAAAATTAGTATTATTAAAACCCCGATGAAGTAAGTTTGGCTTAAGAAACATGTCGGTTTTTATAATCAATTATAGTAGTAAAAACAAAGTAATTTATTAATTTGAAATCGAATATTTTATTTGTTATTTTTATTTTATTTATTTAATGACAATATAAAATAAAATAAAATTACAAAATAAGTAAAAATACAAAGTAAAGTGGTTTTTTCGCAGTCCTCTCTAATCGGAGGCGGACTGTATGTTGATTTTGATCTTTTAGTTTGTTGATTTTCGCAAAATAAACTCTAAATATAATTAAAAAATATTTGTGTCTGTTGTCTGTAGGTTGCGATGAGGTTACTTCATAATTTTAATGATTTCCTTGTCTTCATGTTTACTTAGCCATAATTTGATGTCTTTTTTAAACTTTTGTGTCTTCATGGTGTTTTTAATTTCAATTGGAAGGGCATTATATAATTTGGAAGCATGATAAATAACTGTTTTTTTTAATATACTGATAGTCAACACTATTGTAATATTTTTGTTTTCCACAAAACAAGCAGCAATAATTATGCACAAAACTATCCTTTCAAGATTGTTTTTTAAATTCCATAGGTACCACCCACTTTCGCAAAATCTTTAACTTTTTGATTTATTCATGAAAAAAGTTTTTTATATATTTTATTTTGCAAAATTCAGTGTAGTTTAAATGTTTTAAGATTATTTATAACTAACTTAATTTTTCTCATAATTCAATAAAACAATGAACGAAAATGAAAATAATTCGCAAGTAGGAGATTATCATCTTTAAAGCAGTTTTACAGACCTGATACTTAATTTTTTTTCTTGGCTTATAAAAAAACTTTAGAAAGACCAAGATGTGTTCTACATACTGTATACAATTATGTATAGCATCTGAAATATTTCCAAGCGATCTAATTTCCAAATAAAAAAAATATTTTTTTGGTAAAAAGCATTCACATATAATGAAATAAGACCATTACTTTGTTTATAACGGTAATGCGCGTTTTCATCCCGCGACAAAATATCCGCGACAAAATGTCCTCTGACAAAATATCCTACGGACAAAGCATCCCCCAACATAATATCTACTAAAATTTAACCTAACCTAACTTAACTTCCCAAAAAAATGGGACAAAAACATTAAATTATTGTTCAAAAATAGTAAAATGGGACAAAAATAATACCTACAGATAATAATAATTTATTGTCTTATTTTTGTCCCATTTTTTGTCACTTAAGGTTAGGCTAGGTTTTAGTAGTTATTTGGTTATTAGTTGTTTTGTCCGTATGATATTTTGACGGAGCAATATTTTGTCGGAGATATTTTGTCGCGGGATGAAAAGTCGCGGAACCGTTTATAACCACGATTTATAAATCACGTTATAAATCATGGTTATCAATAAAGTAATGTAAACGTAATGTAATTTAATAATATTTCTGGGGCATAATTTTAGGAGTGACTCTTTCAAATTTGTGAAACGTTCAGGAAAGATGATTGTTTATTGATTTCTTTGCGTAAAAAATACTGAAACAATATTTTGACTTCTAAATTAGACATGCTACAATTTCATTAATTTAGAGTACCTAATATAGGCATTCTTAGCAATAAAATAAGGGAAATTTAGAGTACTTTGTGTTGCCTAAATCAAATTAGCAAAAACTATCAGGCGTTTAAAAATAATAATAATTATAATATAATTTATAGAGCGCCGTTTTTGTGAAAAATCACCTCAAGGGCGCTGCACAATTTATTAAGAATTCTTAGGTTCTGTCTAATTCTATTGTTTACAAATGGATACATAAACATACTTACTTGGCAGGTCACTTCCGATAAACGAATTTTAATTAGAAAGTTTCTAGCGTTTCTAGTATTTACTACCAGATTTATTGTATAGATAACTATTTTATAAATTAAACCAAATCTGCGTAATGAAAATGATTTTATCGGCATAGAACAAGTTTATACAAAATATATTCTAATTTAATGCATTAAAAAAACGGTTAACTTTACACAGACTAACTCGGGCCGATTCACAAGATCTACATCACAACATACTTTCCACCAACCTACAACTAAAATGACATTTGGACAAAGAAACATGCAATACTTCTCTATAAAATTATTTAATTTACTCCCGCTTGCAATAAAAACCATTAAAAAAATAACTGTTTTCAAAAGAAGCATAAATATATGGATTGTGGATATGGAAAGGAAGAGTATAGATACAATTTTGCAACCTAACAAAGATTAATACTCGTATTGTACTTTCTTTTAGATTCAAATTTATAATTTTCATCTATAATGTTTTAACATAGGTATTCACTTATATTTCAAACAAGAAAACTTGTACAATGTGTGCTTAGAACGGGGTACCTTAGGATACATTGTTCTCTAAAAAACTCAAATAAAAATACACATAAAACAAAAAAAAATAGAAACATTAAGATTAGAACGGATTAGACCGATAATTTAATAGAAGTCATAAATTAGCTCATGTCAACAAAAATTACATAAAATGTTGCAACATTGTTTTTTTCATTTACAAATATTATATTATTATTCTGGTTTCCTTTTAACCGGCGTACTTTCATTCCCCCAATCTCCCCAAATATGATATTTATTTGACAGTGAGGGAAACATCTGCTATGCGGGTCCACCTAACTACCGACCTTTCACAATAATAATCTTTATTTTTATTACAGGAAGGTGTAGATATTAGTAGTTTTGTCGGTAGTACATAATATTATCATCGATAATAAAAATTTCAAATAAGTGTTTGGATATCACTTACCCATTTTTTTAAATATTATTTTCTCAATGTTTAAAAAAACAATTACAATTTTTAAAAAATTACGGCTGCTTCAAAGATTTAACGGTGATCCACCTCGACATTTAACAATCGGAATCGAGCGAATTTATTTAACCTTGATATGATTTGAGATTTTCACGGCCAAGAGTATTATCGCGATTTATATTTTAGGATATTATGCCGTGTACATAATCAGGTCAGATGTGTAATCGATGATGACGGACGATAATAGGTGATGACGAACACAGTGCTCAAATAGTACACAACTGCTAACCCTGTACAAATCGCAAGTGTGCCCCACGGTTGAATTTGCCAGCCACCTCTGGTCTGGAGCTCCTAAATACATAAAAAAACCTCGACTCTGTGCAGAAACGGGCGGTCCGTTTGATAGATTCTCCCATCTTGACAGACGGATTGCAATCTTTAGAGCACAGGCGTTAGGTGGGAATGCTGTCCTTGTTCTACCAGTATTACAATGGAAGATGCTCCGAGAAACTAGCGTCATTGATCCCCTCGGCACCGGTGTATAGTCGGGAAACACGCCAAACACGTGCCCAACATTTGTACACGGTTGACGTTAGTCACATGAGAACGGGTCGTTTGTACGACTAGTTCTCGATTTCAACAGCTCGGCTGTGGAACGATTTGTCGGCCTCTGTGTTTCCTCCCTTCTACAAAATGGGTCTCTTCAAGACCCATATTCACTCCTTCCTTTTCTCAAAAACACCCTCCACACAGCATCCCCAAAGATGACATAGGCCCTGAGGGAAATTATTTTCCTCAGGGCCTCCTGTGTGGAGTTAATGTAAAAAAAAAAAGCAATGTTTCAATTCTGAATGGTGGTCTTACACTAGGGCGATAGTGAGAGTATCTTCAACTCTATTATCAAAATAAAATAATATAAACTTCTGGAGTCAAACAATATTTGAACGTATAAATATGTTAAAGAAATAGTAATGGCCCTAATAAGGTGTCTTGGGGTACTCCTGACAGAGCAGCGAGAGGTTCACAAGATGACTCAAATAGATTTAGAGTGAAAAATGTTGATGTCATTTTGCTGTACGATTATAGATATTTTTATTCAATTAAAAACAATAAATACATGTTTCCATCAGAAGTCACAGTTGGGTACAATCTAGCGCATCAAGTGATACGCTCTCCGTCTCGTTTCAGCAGCCCAATGCAGAAGAGTTGCGATGTGTGGCATAATGATCGGTGGCGACAACGTTTGGTAGTAAAATATTTTATTTTTATTCAAAATTAATAAGGAAGGGGGGGGGGGGGGGTTAAAGGGCAACATTTACAAAGGGAACAAGTTCAAAAATTTATGTTATTAAAAAATATTTTTTATTATTTATAATATTTAAATTCTATTTTCTAATATTTCCAATTTTTCCAAATGAACACCATTAAAATTACAACACCATTTAATGTAGTAACTCAATTCCACTATTAAATTCAAAAGTGTAACTCGTCTCCAACAAATTTAAAAAAAAAATTTAAAAAAGACAAACATTCCCGGGTTACGAATAACCAAACAACGTTTGAAAATCTCCTACTCCCACCACAGAAAGCCGAAAATGTTGTTTAAAGATCTAATATGTTCCTGTATCCTTTCAATTTGGGAGGCGGATTGGGTACCGCCGCCCTGGGAACCATTTATTGGATAACCAACACCTCTGCCATAGTTCACCTCAAGTGGTTCGCTACGTTTGGTGACTTAGCAGGGGTGCCCGGGTTCATGTCATGGGGTGAGGTTTGTCCAGGAAACTAACTCTATTTTATTACTCCAAATATGCTTAGATATCGCTGGTTAAAATCTTTTAGGGATGTGCTGATGCACTCTGTATAATTTACTATAAATTATAACTGTAGTCACGATAATCATTAATTTTTACGTGTCACAAAATCGTGCAGAGCTCTTTAATTTGAAACGCTTTTTAGTATGCTTAAGCAAATGCAATTATTTAACCTACAAAGTTGCAAGGTGTTATGTTGAGCAAAATTTATAATCGGTTTAATCACTCATTGTGAAAAATAATCAAAAAACCCGTTTTAAAGTGTGATTAAATTTGTACCGAGAGCCTAAGAATTTATTTAAAAAAATTGCAAGTAAGAATGAAGGGTGGGTTTATTCTTATATGTTGCTCATAAATGTACTGTGCTATTTGCACATGAGTTGCAGTATTTTTTTTTTACATTTTTAAGTGAAAACTTCTTTAGCACCGTTGTGATTTGAAACTTGATGAAACGAAAAAAAAGACACTAAAAAGAGACAAACTTATACATCTATTGGATTTAGCCTGCTAGAGAATGAGATAGAATAATCGATCTCCTCTTTGTGCAGTTCGTTAACCTCCCCACTCCTGTCTACTTTAGTTTTCTGAAGATTACCGTTTTGAGGATTACATTACCGATTGCCCCGAGATAGGATCATATTATTATTCCGATTCTAGTACTCGATCCATCCGTTTGCACGGCAATTTTACCTGACTACCAGTTTGTACGCGAATGTATATTCGTTGTAAATAATATTTTAAATAAAACTTAATATCGTGGATAACTAAGTGTTTTCAATTAAACATCATCATTATTATAAGCCTGAACACAAGATCACGGCTTGGAAGTGCCGTGATCTCAAGGAGCATTTTAACCTCAATATCGGTAAGGTGTGAAGGCAATCCTGCCTGACGTGGAGAGGATCTCCACATCAAACACTCTCCATCCACTCATACATCAACTAATAAACACTTCCAACACTGTTGTCAGCAAAGCAGTTTTCCTTCTATCGGTAGTATAGAATTATAGACAGCTAGTTTTTTCCTTAATGCATTTGAAAGAAAATGTGATATATAGTTATGTTATTAGCAGTACATCCTCTCTGCGCACTCTTCGGGTTACTTAATTATGTTTTGTTTATGTTTTATTTTTATTGTTTATTATTTTAACCGCAACTAAGCAGTTTGTCAACAGGATTTTAACATTCAATTAAAATTTAACACATACATAATATTATTACTATAACTATACAGATTGTCACAATTAACACACAGCCTTAGTATAAACCACCTCTATTTAGTAACCATATTTGCACTATATATCTCAATCTATTTGAAGAATCGCAATTTTTTGTAATACTTGGTAACGTGTTAAATATTTTGGGCACATTATATTCCAGGGTTCACCGTACGTAGTTATTGTTATATAGGAACAAGCATTCCTTCATTCTTTGTGAACCTAGTATTATGTTCGTGTTCCACTTTCCTCTTATATTCATATTCAGATATATGCTGAGTCATTATTTTGAACCATAATACGGCCTGCACAGGTAAGATAGAATTACTATACAATAATGATAAGTTTCGTCTCTGTGAAAAAATACGTTTTTGAACTATTAATTTAACCATAGAATTCTGTACTGATTGCAGGTGGTATGTTTTGCAAGTGTGTCCCCAAGTGTTTAAGTAGGTATGTATACGGTATTTTCAAATGCCGGGGGGGGCAACTATCGGGGATCATCTGTCATGTAACCCAACTGTACATTGGCTCACACTGACTGCATTAAAAAAAATTCTTGGTAGCATGACGTACAAAATAACGGTAAATTGTTTAAATTAACCTCTTGAACAGTTTTAATCTGATTATCAATATATTACCAGGATCTTATCGCGTATATGAAGACGTATTAGTTTTTGTAAGAAGCGTGCCGCGCATGACATGTCGCCTCGGGTCGGGGCAGGTGAGGGAGATAACAAAGACTCTGTGCAGAGACCCGGCTCTGCTCGGGACCCCCGCTCGCACGTGCCCCAAGCCAAATCATCTAGGTGGTTCTGCCCGCGCCCTTGCGATAATATATGGCAAGATGCGAATGTACGGTAGCTTTGTGGTTTTATAAGCCTGTGTTAAATGAGACAATTGTTAAAAAAATTTAAAATTGTTTAATATTATTTGAGGTACACCTACATAAGTGGGGTATGCAGATATTATTCATTTTTGCCGATTTGTTTGCTCATAATTTTAACGTCATTTATTAACTCTAACTACTTTAGCGTTTTGCATTTCTTTTCCTGTAAATTTGTTTGCCACGTTCCGGTTCCGGTTAAAGATGGTGGCAGTTTTATCCTGTTGTGCACCGCAGTAGCCGAAATGCATTGTAACAAAAATATTTATAATAGATTATATTATTATTTATGTAAAAATACCAATAAATGAGGAATAAAATATTTTTTTAAATAAATATGGATTACAAAACAATTATACAGTGTTAATTAAAATTTAAAATTTTGGCAAAAAAATAACTAAGTTAAAACTGTTTTCAAAAAATATGTGATAAGTATTTTTGTGAAATGCTTTCGGTGCCATTGAAAATATCTACTTCAACTTATTGGTTACCTAAGCTGTGTATGCGTGGTATAAGGGAGTAACGACTTGGTATTGACATTAATTTTATTAAAAAAATAAATACTTAAAGACATTATCTGGTAAGACCATTGACGTATGATAACTATTTTTCAGACTTACCGCCCTTTGTACAGAATCAAGTAGGTTAATCAAGTATTTTTGGATATTTCATATTTGTAAAAAGTATTAAATTTATGGCTCGCTATAATTTACCATAAAAACACATATGCAAATATGTGCATATGTGTTTTAATTGTAAATTATGGCGAACCACAAAGTTAATGCTTTTTACAAATATGTAATATCGGCGAGTACGGCAACAAAGAAAAATTATATGCATTTGTATGTGTTTTTATTGTAAAAGTATTTTTGGATTTCAGCCAATCCCAAATTCAATTTCTAGGCGTACTTGAGATTTGTGCAGGGTTAGCAGCTGGTTAATGAATAATCTATAGCCCTGTACAAGCAAAACCTCCTAGAGTGATCTAGTGATCATGTACCAAAATCTCCTAAAGTGATCTAGGAGGTTTTGGCACAAGACGCCCAGTTTCTTGGAAGCAAAGTTTACTAAGCAAGTTTACTAACAAATCTTTGACTTTAGAGAACATTTTGGATTTGATTTAATAAATTAAACAACTAGTATTTTTGGCGAAGGTTTTACATACGAGTAAGCCGAGCTACAAAAAGTAAATTAGCGGTGACGCAAGCGAGTCAGTATAGTATGGTCTTTTGTAACTTGAGATTTGGCGTAACCTAAGACGCGCCGTGTGTGACGGTCTCTTTAATAGTTCCAAAGCTCAGAGGAATAGCACCTAAATAATAATTCGCTTGTTTAAATTATTAATTTTCAAGCGACAAACTCCAACTATAATATTGTGTTCATGTCTTCATAACTTATATTGATCTAGGATGGATTATAAATAATCTTAGAAGTGTTAACTTTTTCATGTAAAATTATTATCAATTTATATTTGATTGAGTAATTGTGCTACTTCCCTCAAATTTGAAAATGTTAACCTCAATACAGGACTTAGTCCTAGTGAGGTTGATGTTTTTATGTAAAAAAAACTTGTGATTTATGTAGTTAGAAGCAAATAAATATATTTTTTTAAAAGCAAGTGTACACTTCACATGCGACGGAAGTGAAACGTTCAGAAAACTAAAGTAGAAAAGAGTGGGGAGACTACGAAACTACGAAGCCCTTTTTTATCAACGTGAAGAATGATTTTTCACATATTTTGGTCGTCGAATTCCAGTGTCCACCTTTTTCTATACATTTGGTCATCTTATTAGTAATTGTGTTTTCTTCTTCGGAGTCGCTAGATGTCACTTTCTTGTGTGTTTTCTTTTGCCTGTTCATTTTGGAGTGGTTTGAAGATGTGATATTGATTTTTTTAGTTTTTTTTTTTTTTGGATTTTGTAGGATTCGATCCTTCTGTCCGCTCATGTCTGGCCGCTGAGGTTCGTCAGATGCTTTATACCACTAGACTAAAGGAGGCTTGCGTGGGACCGTGGATTTATCGTATTATATTGGAAACGAGTAAACGAGTGTGCTTCTGAGTTGGTTTCATTCTGAGTTGTTAGCTACTTGTAAAATAACTAAAAATAATGTGTTTATAATAATTTTTGGAGCACACTGCGATTTTTTTTCTATCGAGGGATTTTCAAATAATTTGCGTTTCAGTGTGGAACGCATCTAGATCTTCAAGAATAACATATATTTTTTAAGGGCTTAAAAACTTCAAATGTTTAAGGGAGATATGTAAGAAATCAGTAGAAATTCGGGAAGTGGGGGCTTAAGCTGGAGCATTCAACATTGTTTCATTAATTCTTTTTTCGATTTAATCAAGTTAGAGTACACTCCCTCTGCGCCAACTCTGCAGTATAAATTTATTCAATAAAACAAAACGGAACCCGAGCATTTTTTTCATTGAAATAAAATAAAGGAGAGTTTCCTTAATACATTTAAGTCCATTCATTCCCCCTTCGCTTGCTCTAAAGCCAATAAGGCTTCGTTTAATTTTGGGTTTCGTTTGCAAAATAGGTTGCCTAAGATTTTAATTAAGTTTGCATTTTGAAAGATTGGCCCGATGTGTTATTAAGATATTTGTTGTTATGTTTATTAGGCGGAATGATTTGAATATGGTTTTGTTTATTTGATTGTTGTAAATTATTATCATAATATCCGTTGAAAAAATTTGATGGGTAAACTCCCTAGATTCGAATTTCAAAAAATAGTAGGCTATTTTTTTCTTGGTTCGAATTTCAAAAAGTTGTTTTTTAGTTTTTTTTACATTAGTTCCACACAGGAGGCCCTGGGAAAAACCATTTCCCTTTGTCATCTTTGGGTATGCTGCGTGGAGGGTCTTTTTAGGGAAAGGAAGGAGAGGAAGATATCAGAGGTAGAGGAAGGAAACAGATATGAGGGGTGGTATATCCAATATCAGGAATCACTGGTTAAAGTAAATCGAGTAACAGTCCTTAACATCCTGTATTGTACAAGTAGCGGTTTAGGATTTGTCGAACTATGAAATCGGAAGCAAGTATAGGGTGTTCATAATGATTCTCGGGGATGGTAAAAAAGATTTCAATGAACCACTAACCTCTAAATTACTAGAAAATATTCAGGGTCCAACAGTAAGTAACCGAAGAATTTTAACCATTGATTCCTGATCATATTTGGAGTAAAAAATGTGGACGTCACATTTTTTTTCCCATTAAAAATAATAAAAATATTTTTCCATCACTCGTCGTAATTAAGGAGTCGCGTATAGCCTACCGCCTCCGTCTCGCTCCAGCAACACACGAAACAGCGCGCGATTCACGTGACCCCGTCGCGACGAGTGGGATCAGTGACGACGTTTGATTGGAAAAAAAATTAATAGAAAAAAAAATCATCGATTGCAAAATTACTTCTGCTTTTTTTACACCAAAAGTGCTCATGAATCGCTGGTTAAATTCCTTCGTGTACCTACTGTTACACCCTGTGTATATCATAGGTAATAATCACCATGTATTAACCTATAGGTATGTATTTCCGTAAAATTAAACAAACATTTTTTTTTCTTGATATTTTTATTAATTAACCACAATCGTCTTCAATTTAACGATTCAGGTTTCATTTATTTATTAAAAACATTAAGAAAACTATACAATTCTTTACACACATTTTTGACAGATTGAAGTGAAACTGCCTTGGACTCAATTACGCCAACTTCAGAGTATACCTACATACAATTTTTCATAAACTCTCAGTTTTTTTTATAAAGCAATATTTGTATATAAATTAGTATTTCTCATTATTAAACCTTACATAATAAAACGATTTATTGCAGTCTTAAATTAAACATTGAAAAAACAATATTTTTAATGTTTTCTTTGTAAAAAGGCAAAAGTACTATTGACTGTAATCAATTTTGGTAAAACACGTACACTTTTTATCTTTGGTATTGCTAAATCGATTACATAGACACATACTACTTCAGGCAATCATTTTAAAGAGCGCTGCTTGATTGTATTTGTACACAACGATGCCATGCATGGTTTCAAATTGTTTCGAATTGACCCCTCTTTCTTACGATACAGAAAACCACCAAACAAGTAAGAATATCTTTAAAATGATTCTACTTCTTGATAACAAGATATATCACAAATAGGTGCACACTAGGTTCCAACGTAATTATGACAAATGTACAAACGAAGTTTTTGAAAAATATGTATTTTTTTTAAATACATTTCATTTATGTGTACCAACCGTATCAACCTATTTAATTATAATATAAGGCACACTTACTTTGCATAGGTACAGAAAAAAAACTATTTAACCCTAGAGTACTATACATCGCCTGGGAGGCCGCACTCTCACAGTTTTTTCGTTGTAATTTCAAATCGTGCGACCGTTACGACTTGCGCGCTCACCTCAACTTAGTGCCCCCCGCGACACAGTGGATAGTTGTCGCGCGTCTCGCAGTGTCTTGTCTTTGTTGAGTTACAGAGCATTGGATCGCTTGAGAGGCGATCCTTAGTATTAACGGTAATTATTTTTTTGGACTTCTTTATTATTATAAGAGTTTTTGATATGATTGGTGTTAATTATATTTATAAAAATAAATGTTTGGTTTACAGATGAATCCAGACAATAATAGTCAAATAGAAAATTGATTAATGTAAGGTGACTCTGCTAGTTAAATACAGAAGTTAATATTTAGCTTTCGTTATAAAAATATAAATGAAATAATGTGGATAAAAATGTCATTAAAAAAGGAAAACGAAGCACGGCCAACTTTTGCCCATCAAAAAAAGACGCATGAGTGTGTAAGTACTACTGTGCGAAATGCAACAAAACATATTGTCTGGAACATCGATCGCCTAATTGCTTTACTTGTGATAACAAAATAAATAGACTTACTTTAATGTTATGTGACATAAAAATTGTAATGCTAAATATCAGTTTTTTTTATAATGATCTCAACAGACTGATATTATATTTTTATAAAAAATATTTAGTTTTTAAGATTTCTGCAAGAATTTTTTTTTTCATACTCTTAATAAATCTTTGTTGTTCCAAAAAATGTTAGATATGTGTTAAGTTTAAATCACTATTTAAGACTGTTGACTTAGAAAATATATTTTTTGTTATTGCATTTAAAAAGTCAGAGGTTGCTCTATTATATGAAAATATATTTTTCATATTTTAATAAAGACACTTAAAGAAAACTACTTGTTTTTTAAAAAGTAGCCTCCCAAGCGATCAGTAATATTGCAGTAAAAAAATGATATTAGTATTCTAGGGTTAAATAGAGGAAAAAGCTCGTTGATTCACAAGAAATGCATTCAAAACTGCATTGCATTAAGTCCTAACTCTCTCAACCTCCAGTTGGCAATCCCTCCACAGTTGACATTATACTGATGACTCGAAACAGGAACTCCAGAACCTGGATATGCTCCATAATGTCCCATAAACATTCTGGAGCTGGAATTACCTGGACTACCAAACACTCCTGCAGAACCAACAATACTTCTATTGTAGTTACCAATTTGACTTTCAGAGATAAAAGAATTGTGGTGCTGTTGATTCATGAGATACTCGTTCTGATAGTAGCCTAAGGGATGGTTCATGTTTAAGTTGAGAATTTGTTCTGATGGTGGGTTTGAAGGCTGTTGCGGGAGCCAGGGGTGTTGGGGTTTGTTTTGAGAGAAGTCTGGAGGTATCCTCGGCGGAATTGGACGCTCGCAAGAGGTGAGAGGAATGGATGCAGATGGAGGGTTTGGAGATCGGCGACTTCCAAGGGCAGAGCGCTCGTTGCGTCGAAATTTGGCACGACGGTTCTGGAACCAGACCTGGAAGAAATAATCTATTATTATATATTTATATATTATTTATTTGTTTAGCTTTGTAAATAAATCTTCTTCGTAATGATCTAATGACTAAACATAAATGAAAAAAAAGTCTGAAAGATGTCAAAATAACTTAGATAATAAATATAATAATCCGCTTAATATATCCACTACCAGCACCATCTGTGATCCTCTTTACCACCAATAAAATTGTTATATAAAATTTTTAATCTCTATTGATTTCACAATTACATGGATAAACAATTGTTAGTTGATATAACGTATTTGCCTAAAATTAATTTACGCCGATTTAGTGGATACTGTGGATGACATCAAACATTTATTTCTACTCCATTCTAAAGTCTAGTTTTTCTTTCAGTACCTGCATCTATTGCTAGTCTTAGGGGTTCCGACTTTTCATCCCGCCACAAAATATCCCCGACAAAATATTCTCCGACAAGATATCCTACGGACAAAACATCCCCCAATAAAATATCTCCTAAAACCTAAACAAAAAATGGGACAAAAATAATACAGACATCCTATAAAGACAATAAATTATTGTTATCTGTATTATTTTTGTCCCATTTTTTTTGTTAGGTTGGGTTAGGTTAAATTTAAAATTTTAGTAGATATTTTGTTGGGGGATATTTAGTCAGGGATATTTTGTCGCGAGATGAAAACACGCATTACCATTGCTAGTTATGTATTTTTTTGTTTATTTCTCACACACAAAATTATTATTAATATGTAAAAAGATGTGCCCTTTTATGTAAAAGATCACTGACTGCTTAATAAGAATAATTCTCGTTATTTTAAATTGCGTTTGAAGGTTATTCCCATCGATGTGATTTATCATTGAAGAAACATCTAACCAAACATCCCGATAAGATGAGAGATGCTGGGTTCGTGTCCCAATTGCGACGCTTGTCTTTTTATGTTTCTGTGTCACGTTCTTTTTCATATTTCGGATACATTTTTAGTATTTTCTCCTTCAATGTTAAATTAAATTAATGTTTTCTCGTGTGCTTCCTTAATTTAATAAAGTTTTACGGTAGACAATAGAATTTTATAATGTCTTAAAAATTATATTTTGTTGAAAAATGATCCCTCCGATCTATGAAAAAAACGGAGTCTAAAATTTCTCAAAATGGTAGCGCGATTCTCACAGTTTCATAATATGACTAACTATGCAGTTACTCTTAGTTCAACACAAGATCGCCCTTGTTAAAGTGCAACTAGATACTATGGATGCAACTGACTGCAGTAATGAACCCACATCAATCTGCCCGCCTCATGGAACATGCACCCGACCGGAATCATACGCGAGGCAAATTATTCAGGGGTCCGCTCCGTTCACTAGCGGGATTTGATATATTGACGAGAAATACAATATAAAATTTAAGAAGTTGGTTGTATTCATATACACTAAAATAATATAATCCTTATTTTGATTAAATAGTGGTGCATACGTAGCGATTTTTTTAAAATTATTTAAACGGAAATTTTGAAGTTATGATATTATTATTTAAGCAGATATTTGGAAAACATAGATTTAACTAAGTATTTAAAGAAATAATACTTTAATATCTAAATGATTCAAACGATTTTTTTTTCATTTTATTGGTTCCGCGACTCTTCATCAATACCCCCCGACAAAATATCCCCGACAAAATATCCTATAGACAAAACATCCTCCAACAAAATATCCTACGGACAAAACATTCCCCAACAAAATATCTACTAAAACCTAACTTAACTTAACCTAACCTAACATATCCTAACAAAAAATGGACAAAAATAATACAGACACCTGTAAAGACAATAAATTACTGTTCAAAAATAGTAAAGTGTAAAATAAGGTTAGGTTAAGTTACGTTAGGTAAGGTTTTAGTAGATATTTTATTGAAGGATGTTTTGTCCGTAAGATATTTTGTCCCTTTGATATTATGTCGAGAGATTTTTTGTCGCGGGATGAAAACGCGCGGTACCCATTTTATTAGATGTAGTTTTAAATTTATATGATTAGAGATTTTCACGGCCAAAAGCATTATAGTGATTTATTTTTGGGGTATCATGTGTTGCGTTACCTCCTTCTTTAGCCAACGTTTCGGACAGCATTACAGTGTAATAATAAATGATTATCCAATTTGCAAGAACCCTTGCAGGCGTTTAATTAATTATGTTTTCATTATGAAAAAACTCACTGCATTTAATATTCAATATTCATTACCCTCCGGAACTTTGCAAAATTCACACTCGGGCGGAGTGCGGAAGGCGGAGTGTGGAAGGCGGAGGGCGAAGGGCGGAAGGCGAGCCGCTCTCAAGCTCGGTCAAGTGCGGTTTGAGATTGCGGTCCAGATTAGCTCCAACTAAAGTGATTAACTGTACTTAGGTAACTACATAAGTACACCCGAGTACTTTTAGCGCTCTGGGGAAAAAATGACGAGAACTGCGGTTATTGTGGTAAGTAAAGCTTCGTCGAAAGTAGCTTTCTAAGCTTGTTGGAAAATGGATTGTTTCGCGTTTTGGAATATCAAAAGCTTTTACTATGTTTGTTTATCAGGAATATATTCCAATAACAAATTATATCATTTTTATCAACAACCAAATAATATAAACTTATGATGAAAGAGCAAGGGGCATTTTTGGCCCGGAGTTCTGTATGCCATCATATCAAAAGATTACATTATAATACACTGTATTAGGTACTAACTTGTCTTTAAAAAATAATAATTAAGTTAGCCTCTCACAAACTGGGCGTACTGTACAGGGCCCGCAGATACTTTATTAGTACACAAATTTTAACCCTGTACAAATCGCACTTGCACCCCACAGTTGAATTTGGCAGCCACCTCTAGTCTGGAGCCCCAAAATACCAAAAAAACCTCGACTCATTCTCCTTACTTAACAAACGGATTGCAATCTTCAGAACACAGGCGTCAAGTGGGACTGCTAACCTTGTTCTACCGGCATTACAATGGAAAATGCTCTGAGGAACTAGCGACATTGATCCCCTTGGCACCGGTGCATAGTCGGGAAACATGCCAAACACGTGTCCAACATATATTCATACCACATAGGTCTCTTCAAGACCCATGTCCACTCCTTTATCTCCCCAAAAAGACCCTCCACACAGCATCTTCAAAGATGACAAAGGCCTTGAGGGAAATTATTTTCCTCGGGCCTCCTGTGTGGAGTTAATGTAAAAAAAGGAAAAAAAAAATGAAGCATCATCGATTTGATTGTTTTTACGCAGTAAACTGTTTTTTTTTAATAATAATTAAAAATTGTCGTTCTCACACCCTTTCACTATAATATGTAATAAAACCTAAACTACGTCAGCTTTCGTTGATCAAAACTGAGCGAACTCTAGCGGCCGTTGTTCCTAATACTACTGATCAACTGTTTCCAAATTTTTGGCTCAACACTCCTCAACAGTACAAATACGATCTTCACAACATAAAACTTCGACCGAATCGACAAATCACCTAGCTGATCGGAGACTCAGATTGATCTATCGAAAAGTTGGAAACATCAGCCGTAAGTTAAGCAAAAATATATTGGCTGAAAACTAAGTGAAAGAATGCTAAATTCTCAATGTACTTTTGAACATATGCTCTATAAACCTAAATTGTCTCATATTTGTAAAAAGCATTAACTTTGTGGCTCGACATAATTTACGTTAAAAAAACATATAAATTGTTTATTTTTTTATATTTCATATCAGCAATACTAAAAAGTTTCCAAAATATCTGATCTGATATGGGATTATTTTTCTATACGAAGTAAATTTTAAAGGAAAACGTCAATATTTAAAAAAAAATCTTTTTCAAATTGTATTATCTTTTTCAAATACGACACGTCTAATGTTTATCTTAAAATGATTGAAAATAACCAAAAACATGTTACCAGGTAAATGCCAATACTAATCTTTACGGTATTTGATCGTAAGTATAATATAAAATAAATATCTACGATTTGATCCAACAATTCCGATCAACAAAATATCTTTGATACTACTATGCATATTTAATAATTCATATTTATTACATTAACTGTCCAGGAAATTGATACAATTACAAAACAAAGACATCCCATTGGCAGACCAAACTTCCAATAACTAACCCAAATTAAACCGTGCAAATGGAGTAGATCGTACCCTAAAAGAATTATAAACATACCTGAACTCTGGCTTCACTGAGGCAGACCTTAGTAGCAAGATCTTCTCTCACAAATGCATCAGGATAATGTGTCTTCTCGAATATTCGCTCCAAAGCCGTCAGCTGCTGACTAGTAAACGTAGTCCTATTTCTCCTTGGTTTCTTCTTCCCATTTTTGTCCACTTCTTCCTCAAAACTGCAACAAGTTGCATCATGCATATCTTCATTGTTACTCGCATCGTTATCTTTAACCAAGTGCTGGGTTTCGAAAGTCTTATCACTTTCAAAAACTTTTTGTTCTTTATCTCTTTGGAAATTGCTGGCATGCTCAAATCCAAAACTGTTATAAGGTTGATTTTTTGTATCTCCTGACAAATTCATAGACTCTTGATAGTGTGTGTTTAAATATTGTCCAGGATTGGCTTGTGGGTAAAGTGTAAACTGGTTAGTTTCCAACGGTTTTGGTTCATGCAGGTTCACAATTGATTTATGTTGTGTTTTTGTCAGTTCTTTGATTTTTGATATTGTATTTTTTTCTTCAAGTAGGCAGTCAGGTTTTTTAGCAAAATCTCCTGATATTTTACATCTTTTATTGGTGAGTTCTTTTGCTTTATCACAGTTTGTTGAATCTGGCTTTTGTTTTTGGTAGTCGACTGGATTGAAGTTTGTGCTGTTTACTGAAATAAAGAAGAAAACCATTAGTTAGTAACACCTGTCACTTGGTTAGGTAAACAAATAGTTATTTTTTTTATATTGAATGATTTGGCACTACCATACTTGCTAAATTCTGAGTGAAAGTCGAATCTCACAAATTTGTTGAGCCTTCTCTAAAATGTTCAAATTTTGCGGTTAAGGCAAAACTTAACCCTAGAACCGTACCCTGGGGTACAAATTTTTTTTTTTTTTGAAAATTTGCGATAACTTTTTCGTTTCACAACGGATTTTTTCGCGCCGCCGCGTATTTGCAAGTGGGGGGGAGTCGCTTCGAAACATCAGTGGAGCGGGAGTCCTGCTAGTGTGTGGTCGTGGCAAAACGTGCGTGGGGCGCTCCAGTACCCCTGGGTACGGTTAAGTTAATTATTTTGATTACTATGATTTTAATGTTTTTGCTATTTGATACGTGTTTCTTTATTTGAATGTTATATTTATTTGCATAATAACCTTACACATAACTTTGTTTTGGAAAAAATGTGTAATTATTTATTATATTTAGGTATTTTGCATTTAGTTGCGTGTAACTTGAATAATTTTTATTTTTAGATGGCTATGGCTCGGAATCAATTTTATGATATTACTGCATTCATCTAACGCAACCGGAAAACAAGTTTTCAAGAATAGACGAACTTATCTGAAAACTTTAGCTTTTGACCTTATAAAACCTCACTTGGAGGATCGATTTTTATACAAAACTTTGCCGATGCATCTCCAAGAAAGTATTGGCGGAATATTGGGAAAAAAGCGGTCTTATGATGCTCCAACCCCTTCAGAATCAAAATCTGGAAGATGTTCATTTTGTCCCAGGTCAAAAGATCGTAAGTCACGCACTCAATGTCAGAAATGTAAACGTTTCATATGTTTAGAGCACCAAACAAAGATTTGCCAAAATTGTTAAGAAAAGTTACTTTTAATTAAGCCTTATTGTATTATGTAAGACTGAAATAAGTGCCATAACAGTCTATGTAAGTTAATTTTGAATAAATGTTTTTTCTCACGTAAAAAAGATGTTTTATTTAAGAAGGTACTCCAGTACCCCTGGGTACTGTTAGTGTATGGTCTATGATGGGTACGGTTCTAGGGTTAAAAAAACAAATAAAGGCATAACTGCTATTAAATCGAAAATCATTTTGTGCTAAATCTGAAGCTACAAAAGCATTCGGACAACGAGATCTGGTGTTAAATGTGAACCAATTATTTTTGTTTTGCCTTAAACCCTCAACAAAATATATTTTTTGTAAAGTTCAAGATTCCCAAATGTCCAGAGCCGTTAGGATACATATAAGGGATATATAGTGTGGTAGCAGAAAGCGGGGATGTGAAGGAGATGGTAAATAGGAAGGTTGAGAAATACCTAGCTAATCGGATCTGGACACAAAGCACTATTTTAATAAATTCAAAAATGTATTGAAAATACAAATGAGGGTTGAAACTCTGGCAGAGCAATTAAACTTGAGATTTTTAAATAAAATTAGATATACTTGCGCAGACCAGTGCGAAATCACGGGATATTAGAATTGTGGAATTGACAATTGCATGTAGGCTAAAAGGCGCAGACCCATAATCTGACTTTACTGATCAAGATTAAAAACACTAAGAAATTTACAAAAGGAATACACATTTCAAATATAGAATTAATATAATTTTCTGGTACTTTGGAAATTTTAAATGCTGTAAAGGACAAAAAGGAAAAAAAAAATTTCAGGAGAGCAAAAAGAACATTTTTTATTTAAAAAAAATCATATCTCCGGTTTTTGTAAACCTACAATTATGATTTTTTATCATAAAATAACACTGAATAGGTGTGATGTAAACAAAGTTATTTGTATTTTTATTAAAACTGAATAGATCTCTCCAGTTTTCGATTTTTCTGAAAAAAAAACCCTTAAAATGCACGTCGTAAAAGACAAACTAATTATCCTTGAGATATTTCGACGACGCGGATCAAAAGAGAATTTAAAACGGAGAAAAATTACGTATTTATATATATGTCATATTTGGATTTATTGTCCTTCACAGCATTTTTTTTAATTTCCGTGATCGATATTAAAGGTAGGTACTTTATAGCTTGTCTGAATTCCTATCACATTCAGTTCCAATTTTTGGAAATGTTACTTAAATTCAGAAGAAATCCGAATTCATCGAATCGGGGTAACAATCACAGACCAACAGTGGAAATTAGTATCAATAATTAAATTTTCTTATAAGAACAACTCTCTTTTTATAAGTTTTGAAGGTTATTCTTATGAATGTAATATGTCATTAAAGAAGAAGATAACATTAATAATCTAAACGAAAATATGAAAGAGAACAAGACACAGAAAAAAAGAAAAAAATAACGGTCGCAATTGGGACTAGAACCCAGAGCCTCTCTTCGGCCACTGCCACCTTCCATCAAACCGTCATAATTGTCAATTTCATATTCCAAATTTTAGAATCAACAATATTATCTTCGAGTAATTTTTTCATTTTATTTTGTGTCTTGTTATTAGGGTTTTGATTATTACATCTTCTTCTTTAATAATTATTTGTACATAGAGATACTTCAAAATAATACTAGTGCTTTAATATCCACATTATTTCATTGCCTCCACACATCATGAACACCGCAAAGCCACAAAAAACGTGTCATCTCTCACAAGTCTTGTACATTTTTTTGGTCGTTTTTGTCTATTTTCCTCGTCTGCACTTTTGTTAATCTGTGCCGGTGAAGAGGGCCGTCCATCATGTCTACAGCAATTACTCTGATAGCTCAGTCGACGCCGTTGAAGCAGATTTCCACTGAATTCTGGTCTTTTTATCGGTCCGTGTCGCTTGCAATTAGTGGACTGTATTTCCTGAAGGAAAACTGGATATTACACCTTTTTGTAGCGTTGTGGTTTGACTATTTTTAAAAGGAATAATAATTAAACTAGCTTTTACAAACCAGCTCCATAGGTTTTTGCTGATAGGCCCAGTTTTTTTTATTTTTTTTTTATTAACTTCACACAGGAGGCACTGTGGAAAATAATTTCCCTCGGGGCCTATGTCATCTGAGATGCTGTGTGGAGGGTCTTTTTGAGGAGAGGAAGGAATGAACATTGGTCTTGAAGAGATCCATGTTGTAGGAAGGAGGAAACACAGACAACACAGAGAGTTGAACACAAGAACGAGTGGAAGAAGCGTCCCGTTCTCATATGACAAATGTCAACCTTAAACATATGTTGGGCACGGGTTTGGCGTGTTTCCCGACTATGCACCGGTGCCGAAGGGATCAATGACGCTAGTTCCTCGGAACATCTTCCATTGTAATACCGGCAGAACAAGGATAGCATTCCCACCTGACGCCTGTGCTCTAAAGATTGCAATCCGTCTATTAAGATGTGAGAATCTATCAAACGGACCGACCGTTTTTGCACAGAGTCGAGCGTATTTTTCAGGTATTTTGGAGCTCCAGACCAGAGGTGGCTGCCAAATTAAACCGTGGGGCGCACTTGTGATTTGTACAGGGTTAGCAGTTGTGTATATACTATTAAAGTATCTGCGGGCCCTGTACAGTAGTGTTGGTTATTGTTGGTTTATAAAACCGATAGGAACTGGTTTCAAAAGTAGTCCGTTCCTCTGATCTACTGTCATCCAGTGATAGGTAGTCACCGGGACAAAGTAACCGGGACAGGCAATGACGTCATAGGTAATAAATAGCCGCTTGATACTATTATTCACAACTAATCTTTCCGTACCCGAAAAGATACTAAAATTCACAAATTTTTAGTATTTATACTTGCCAGGGGCACGTCCCTGCTTATATGTATCTAGTGGTGACATCTTTTGACAATTTATGAATTCGAAACCGAATAACAATGGTAGATTTGTTTGAAATTTCACGTACACAGATGTTATTTGTGGCGCAGCACTTACGACGTGGCATCAGACATGCACTCGAAGCCGGGTTATGAAATTCAACCGCGCAGACGCTAACCTATTATTACTGTTCGATTCGATTTACATTTTTTAAGGACCCCGCCATGTAGTAAGTAGACAAAAGCAGCCAAGACAAACCTCACCCCCATGAAATCGTGCACCCCCTGCTAAGTCAGCAAACGTAGCGATTCATTACCGAAACCGATTTATTTTATCCTGTTTTGTGTAGAAATCGTCCTTAACGATTAACATCTCCTTCAAACATTTAAAAATAGCCCGTATTACACGGCTCGTTTTTTTTGCATCTCAAAGTGCGTGAAAAAAGCCATTTGTCGATATAATGGATCGAGGAGCTACGTCATTACCATGGGACACCGCGTCGCGTCATCATGGCAATTTAAAAACACATTTATCTTCCGGTCGCGAGTGTGTGTTATACCGTCTTTATGATTTATTCGTCTATTATTATTTTATTTCTGAGCTTTTCTAGGAGGAAATTTAATTGAAACTGAAAATGAAAAACTACGTACGTTTGTGAATGCACATTTTTAATTGTATTAGAACTTTTAGATATTTTTTGTTTTTTAAATTAATACTGTATCTGAGTCAAAACTGGAGCCAGTAGCTATGGCTTTCCCAATTGCGTGTGTTGAGAGGCTGAAGGTATTGGAGAGGGAAAGGAAATGGGGAAGAGGAAGGATGCTAATTATTATCTGTCTATTCAGATCTGGACACTAAACCCGGCAACATTTCGATTTTGAATGTTGGTATTCGAAATGTCGGTAGCTACAAATCTGTATGTTTTAATTTTTTTTGGTTGTTGGAATGTTTTTGACGTTAAAATGTTTTATGAGCCTGCTATGCATCAATACAAAGGACTACCCTATCAAAACTGTGGTTTCAACAATTCCAAAAAAGAAATTTCCTCACTTATTCGAATGAGAATTGGACACTTTCTTTCTCACCTATTTAAAATTCATGTCTTTGACTTCCCAGATTGTATATTCTGTAGTCTAGAAATGGAAACTTTAGATCAAATTGTTTTTATTGTCCCTCTCTAAGCAAATATCTTCTCTTCTATCAAGCCTTATTTATTTATTTATTAACCGACTTAAATAGAAGTAAACAAACAGGACCTGAAGCCGGCACAAAAATGTATTCGATGACGATTTTGGCTAAGGCTCTCGACTAGCGTTCAAAACCTAGCAAGTAAACAAGTAAAAAAACACCAATAAAAAATTAATTGAAAAATATGTTTTGTTTGCTTAGATATCCACATCATGTTACCAAGTTCAGCGAAGGATTCATTGACCGTAATATATTTCAAAAATCGCTAGTCATGGCAATCAAATTATAAAAAATACAAATAGTGTTGATAAAATGTTGGCACTGTCCTTGAAAAGTATCGAGAGTAATCGAATTTCTGATGGATTTTTTTTTATAGTCGGACAATTTTATAAAGCGCCTGTCCTAGCAGCATCATCAAGGTCACAATATTGTTTTTTAAGCAGAATATTATAAATCAGAAAAAGGGTTGCCGGTGCTAACTTTTTGTAGGTAACTTTTTTTGTAATTTTTTAACTTTTTATGAGAAACTAGGGGTCAACAACTTGTAAAAAGTGCTAAAATGTGACAAAAAGTTTAATTTTTTATGTATTTTTATCTCTCTCACAAATGCCCACGCTTACAAGATATTTTGACATTTTTGGAATACTTTTAATAATTTCGTTAACCCCTCAGGCTTCGGGCATATTCTGCCAGAAGGTCAAAATATTTCCGCTTTGCAATAAAATCCATATAAATGGAATATTTCTGAACGTATTCGTAAACTGAAAACTGTTTTTGAAAGGTGGTGAAATATACTTTCAAATTTCATAATTCCAAACGAACATCTAAGTTTAAAATTTTTTAAATTCAGACATAAAAAGTCTTAAAAATGGCTCACTTACGTTTTTTCTAACTAAAATTACCGAAAACAAACGAAAAATAAAAACGCACTCGTATTTTTTTAGACAAGTGGATTATATAAGTTATGGCTATCTTTTTCGTTTGTCGTTTATTGTAAAAAATATTCATAAAAAATTCGCAAAGTTTCGCTTTTTTTTCAACTTGCAGGCGGAGACTTCGGTTTCATAAAGGAGAACATTGTAATTACTTTGTGGTTAAATTTTAGATTTAAATAAAAAGCGTGGTGATTTCTCTTGCCGTTGTGAGAAATATGATATAAAATGCCGTTTATATCATATTTCTCATTATGAGACATCTCCAGGGAGACACAAAGATTTCTATGAGACCTCTATATGAGTTGTTCCCAAAAGCGAACAAATGAGCCCCTTTATAATTTATTACAACATATTAATATATGTAATAAATTATTAAAATGTAAATCGTTTACAAAAATCGTACAATTGATTTCACCTTTCATCAAATATCTTATTAAATTTTAATATAAAAAATAGGCTCCAACAAAAAAATTTAATCAACAATATTAATTTTTATTTATTGTTATTAAGTTTATTTTGTAGAACTCCTTTTTAATTTTTATTTATTTTATAAATTCAATAATATTATTGAATTTATAAAATAAATAAAAAAAAAGATAAATTATGAAATTATAAAATTAAGAATTATACATAAAATAATAGTATTATTGAATTTTTAACAAAAAAAAAAACAATATTACTTAATGGTATTATTTGAATCTTCGAGAGATGAAATAATTGAAATTTGCAGGGCGACCAAAAACAATAGTTCAAATACTCGTACACCGTCCCTTTATACATTTACTCTGGTTGGAAGAAATTTCAATAAAAGCAACCTACTTTTATAAAATAATTATGAACAATGAATTATTAAATTATTTTATTTTGGTACAAAAAATTCGAAAGTCCTTGTAGACTTTCGTTATATCATGGATACGAAAATACATAATTAACCCTTCGAATAATAAGAAAATAATATCTGTAACCTTTTGCCTGTCAAGTTTCGCGCGCAAAATTCCTGGTTCTTGCCATGCATCTTAAATTTTCCTATTTATGGTTTATTTTTTAACCCTTTTGCAAAAACAAAAATTGTTCTAAAATCTAGATAAAATAATCTTTCCGATGTGTTTATTAGAAATAGACTTTTTTTTTTCTAAATATTAAAATTTTGATATTGGAAATGTAAATTAGCTAAAAAATGCATACCTGCGAATATTGGAATTAAAGTACCTAAAATAGAATAAACTTAAAATTTCAAATAAAGATTTCCTTTTTTAACAAAATTTGTAATAAAACTGTCACCTCACTTTTTATCACTTTCATACAATTTTATTTTAAAATTAAATGTTTGTTACGTCAAAAATTGGCTCGAAATAAAACCGTCACTTATGATCGGGTTTGTAAAATATCTCAACAACATAGCTCATATAATCCTAATACAATAAGAAGCATTATTTCTTTGGCTCTCTAACATATAAGAAATCACAAATATTTGCATGACAGGAAGAGAGATATATAACTTTTAATAATGCACGGTCGCTCTGGGACAATCTGGGTCTCTTGTTATTATAACGGCATATGATGTTTTGGGACAACTTGGGTCTCCTGTGATTAGAAGGGTTAAATAATTGTTGACTTACTTCTTTTATCAGCCTCCCTCACAAAGCGCGCATACCCTCTTCCATAGTTCCCATTCACATCCGCGTACTCCAACCCTTCTTGCTGCATCATGGTCTCGTAAGCACCAGCATCCCCCATGGACCTCTGAAGTCCTTCAGATCTCTCCAAGGTACCCATTGCGCTTGAAGAGGTAGGTCCCTCAGGCTCCACGCAACTTCCCAACTCCAGAAGACTGGTCACAGTAAAGCGAGTCATCAGAAAACAATTGTGATTTCAATTTTCATGGCGTGAAAAATACTGCCTTTATCAACAAACGCTTTACTTAACTGTTTTTTAAAGCTGTAGAGAAGAACTTTAATAAGAATGGAAAGTGATTTGATACATTTGTATGTCTTTTGAATGGGTGTTTAGCACTTTTGTGAACAATTTAGTCAAATTTAAAACAAAACTTATCACTCGTCTTTCAAAATCACTAATTTTATTTCGTAATAATTTTAAACTTAATAATTGTTATTATTTGGTCTAAACAGATCACTGCAAATTCAGACATCGATTTAAAAAAATGTTTCACCTAAAAACCTATTCTGTGATGTTTTGATTAATAATTTTTCGTAATTTTGGTTTTCGGATTTCGTTAGCGAAACGAAAACGCGAGTTTGTTTCACTTTCGTTGTTCAAATTTCAGATCGAAGAAATTAAGTCCATTAACACTGTCTTCCGAATAATGAATGCCTGTCACGGAAAATCAAATTTAAAATCACTCATCCAATAGTTGCTGTTAAACCGAAACATTAATAAAGTCCAGATAATTCCTGCGTAATCATTACAAATGACTTGGTTGACGATTCCGAATTTGATTTGTACCTTTCAAATTAAGTCACTAATTCGAATAGGCCCCAATATGTTTTTAATTCGATTATAGAAGCTGGTCCGTTAATTGGTTAACTGAAACTGTTCGTAGTATGCCTTTGCAAAAGCTCGCGAGGTATACTTAGACAAAACGCTAAAAACAAGGCACAACCCACAAAATTATCAGACGTATAAAGAAAACTTTAAAGATTCAATCAAATTTCTGGCTCTTCCCAACAAAGTTTCTAAAAATTCTAAAACGCAAACAAACAGTCAGCGTTTTAGTTTGCATCTTTTTGTATTCTCCAGGGATGCTCTGTGGAAGATTGCTAGAATTCTGGACCATGTGTCTTGGCACTAGTTCGCATTAGATCATTGAGATGATCTTTGGGCACGCCCAGAAGATGTTAATGGGAGGGTCTTATTTAAGATGACTTAGTTCGGAAATTGTTTCAGCATTTTTCAAGATCAGTTGTAAATGTGATGTGATGATCTGAACATATCCACGTGTCAGCGGAAAGCCATTAAATTTATTTTACGTCTGTAGATTGAAAGCAGCACGTGACTAGTTTTAGAGGGAAATAAATACTTAAACAAAAGAATTTATTACCTTTAAAAATATAAACACAGATACCTGCCAACAGTCAGAGTTACAGGCAAAGTTTTTAGAAAATTATAAGCGATATAAAATTTAGGTGTTATTTAAGTTGTATTGTTATAGGGACGTAACCTGAATTAGAATAATCAAAATTCTTGAAATTATTTGTTATAAAAATGGTGCCTAGTGAAAATTAGACAACCAGTAATTTAAAAAAAATATATAAAAAAAACAACTTAATCTTTCACAATGTTGCCACTGGTCACACAGCCGAATAACCACCTAACCCTAATAATCATCCAACATCAACTGGTTTTTTAATGTTTTTAGAACAAAACTAAAAAAGTCATCGGAGACCAAAATTACTTCTACATTTATTACTCCAAAAAAAATGATAAGCCGAAGAATCAGTGGTTATTAAGTCAAATGCCAATTTTATTATAGGTGTTCTATTTAATTATGAGTACAATAATCAACACTAGAAGAAGACAGAGATGATGGATAGCAGTTCAACTGTGTTATGTAAAAAAATCTTGTTTCGTGTGCATTTCTTATATCTTTTCTGGTATTTGAATTATTTTACGTGATCATCTAGCACATAATTTTTTTTATTCCCTTGATTGTTTGATGTCACGTCTTGCTTCAACATTCCCGACTCATAACTTTTTACGTGTATACCGCATAAGAGTCCCAACAGCTCCCAACCACCTGGAGCCTATGAGACTATGGCATCCCCAATTGGGGAATTTTGTGAGGCTGAAGGCATAGGGGATGGAGATGAGGGAGAAGAAGGTTGGGGAAGTACCTGGCTATATAGATCTAGTTACTAAACACGATCAAAGTCATTTCAAACAACGTTTCAATACTATATGGTGGTCTTATACCACGGCGATAACTGAGAGTATCTTACGCTCTGGAACGTGCCGCAAATATACCTTATATTACTTTAAAATTGTAAAATAACACAAAACAATCAAATCGAATTTACTTACGTATGCCGAGATTTGAACCCGCGACCTCCGGATCGCTAGTCGAGAGCCTTTACCTCGACCACGCAGGCCGTCTATAATAAACAATAAATCTGATTGATTTATGGGCCGATTGGTACAATCTGTTATAAACCATAAATTAGCTATGGGATTAAATGCATGATGCCTTTGAGATGACTTTTTACAAAAATGAGGCTTTTATTTGTCAGCAGCGGCTGCATGTCATAACCATGAAATCTCTTCTTCGGGTTCACCTTTAATAAGCTTCTAGATACTAGTTACCTACCTGTGTTATTTAGTATTATATAAATATAAGACGAATCGACAAGTAAATTGCGTTCTCCAATGTATACCATACTTGAACCAACAAACTGGGATATAAATATCCTTGGGCGGATCTTCAGAAGCTCTGGGCGGATTGTTTCTCAGTTCCCGCCCTCGAGCGTGGCGATGGGCGGCTTCACGGATATATCTCTTCAGCGGTAATTGGTAAGGACGGCCTCAGGAGAGATTAGAGAGGAAGTTGATAGAATGCAGAGTTTATTTTTACGATTTGACATCTGCAACTGATTTTAGAGTCGCTCAGATCGTGTCGGTGCTTTTGGACGAAGAATTTTATGAATAGTAACGTAAGTAAATTATTTTATCATTGAAGAAGGAAATAACACTAATATTATAAACGAAAATATAAAAGAGAACAAGACACAGAAAAATGGAAAAAGCCAATGGTCGCAAATGGGACTCGAACCCAGAAGCTCTCGTCTAACCGAGACGTGCGCTTTTATCAATTCAACCATTGCCACCTTCTATCAAACTTCAAGCATTTACATTCATTAAAAAAAATTGTAACTTATCATTGAAGAAGAAGTTAAAAAATAAAGCATATAAAAATAAAAAAGCTGGTAATAAAACGGTCGCAACTGGGATTCGAACTCAGAATCTCTCGGCCACTGAGACCTCTTATTTTTAAGTAATTTTTATCAATCTCAAATTTCAAATTCAGAATTAACAATAATATTTTCAACTATTTTTTTTTTCATTATTTTGGCAACTACCTTTTTAAATGGAAACAATTGTCAGAAAAATAATTAACAGTTCGTTTAGTTTTTTATTATTATTTTCTTCAGTGATATAGGTTGACGCAGGCGTAGCGCAGCGGTAAGACGCTTGACTCGCACACCGAAGGTCGCGGGATCGAATCCCGGCGTGGCAAATAAATTTTATTTGATTAATTTTTGTTATTTCACAATTTATTCATTTAAAATATTATATAGTATTTTTGCGGCACGTTCCAGAGTGGAAGATACTCCCTGTATCGCCCTGGTGTAAGACCACCATTCAGAATTGAAACGTTGCTTGAAATGGCATAAGCCGTGTTTGGTGACCAGATCTGAATAGCCAGGTACTTCCCCACCTTCCTCTTCCCTATCTCCTTCCCCTCCCCACTACCCTCAGCCTCACAACATACCCCAATTGGGGATGTCATAGTCTCACTGGCTTCAGACAGGAGCAGTTGGGACTCTTGTGCGGTATTCATATAAAAAAAAGGTATCTATTACGTGGAAGGGAATAACCTTCAGAAGTTATTATAAAAGAGAGTTATTCTATTTAATAAAATTAAAAACTTTGTATTTAGATTACAGAGGGTCTAAAATTCTCCGTGATAGCTTAGTTGTTTAAGGTAGCTGCCTTGTTAGCAAAAATCTCATCATTCAAATCCCGGCCGCGACTTAAACCTATTTTTCTCACTTCATTTTCTTATAGCTGCGCATGAAATAACAAGTTTTAATAAGGTATATTTTCGGAATTTAATAATATATTTGCGGCACGTACCAGAGTGGAAGATACTCTCCATATCTCCCTGGTGTAAGATCACCTTTCAGAATTGAAACTTGAAATGTCTTTAACCGTGTTTTGTGACCAGATCTGAATAGCCAGGTACTTCCCCCACCTTCCTCTTCCCCAATTGGGGATGCCATAGTCTCACTGATGGGAGCAGCTGAGACTGTTATGGGTATTCACATAAAAAAGTAAATAATATTGTGTTTTTAAAACTTAAGCTGTTATCTCTCTGAGGCTAAAAAATGTTTCAGTAGAATTTATTCGCGCCGCCTGGCAAATTGATACAAGTCAAAAAATCTTCCTGTTAATGTAACAGGATCATTGGTTCAGACAGTGATTTGTACACGTGTTCTGCTGCTTTAGTTCACGGCTTCAAAACACCAATAAAAATAATTATAAATCTATAAAAATGTCAAATCTTCGTTTATTTAGGTTTGGTGGCGTTTATGAAAAGCTTTTTCGAATATATTTACCATATCCTGAAAAAGTCAGTATTATTAAAACCCTGATGAAGTAAGCCTGGCTTAAGAAACATGTCGGTTTTTTACAATCAATTATGGTGGTAAAAACAAAGTAATTTATTAATTTGAATTATTAAAATGGTGCCACAAAATATGTTTGCTGTTTTAGAAGAAGTGATTGTAGCGAGTACAGCTAAAAAGGCAAAATTGTTTATTAAAACCCTGATGAAGTAAGCTTGGCTTACGAAACATGTCGGTTTTTTATAATCAATTATAGTGGTAAAAACAAAGTAATTTATTAATTTGAATTAAAATGGTGCCACAAAATAAGTTTGCTGTTTTAGAAGAAGAAATAAATAATTGTTTTTTCATGTACTTCAATAATTGTTTTTTTTTTTATTCCATTTACCACGTGTAATAAGAATGTTGTGATAGCCAACGCAATTAAAATTAAAATACTCATTTACTGAGGTCCTTCCTTTATAATTTAACTGTTGATTATTGATATATTTTGTTCATTTTTATAATATTTTATTTGTTTTATAGCAGTATTATAAAAAGAAAAAAATTTGCATATTTCAATTATTTTTATTTATTTCATCTATGTTAGCTGTTTGTATAAGTGTAAAAAATAAGCCAAAATTCAGTAAACAATAGATTTTTAACATGTCTAAAAAGGTTTCGATTATGGTTTCAGTTTCGGCCGAAACTGAGACAGATACCGAAGATTCGGTTTCGGTTTCGGTAGAAAGTTATGTTTCGGTCGGACACTAGTTATCACATTCACAAAACAAACAATTTGTGGTGGGTGTGGGTACCACCGCAGCGAGAATGACCAATGCCTCCGCCATAAGTCATCCAAGTAGTTTACTATGATTGTTAGCTTAGCAGGGGTGCTTGGATTCATGGGGTGATGTTTTTCCCGGTTTTGGCGGCGGATGTGTCCGCCCACCAACTGCGAGGAGGCCAGATCGGGAGAGACTTAATGAGAGGGACCTTTTGACTTCTCCAGCAGGACCCTCTCGAAACATCGCCTTGGGAGGGATGGATTCATACGTCCGTCACCCCTGGATACCCTGACCTCCAGATTCCAATCTACCTTCGTTCGTTTCTTAGGTACGAATGTTTACGATGATTGCCGAAGGCATCGGCAAGTTGAGCTGGGCACCGCCAGTCCGCCAGCAGGCCGCTAGTAAGTAAGGACGTCTGTCCAGTTATTAAACTGGACAGACGAATGTAATATTCACGATAACTTAATAAATCAACTAGAAATCAAACGAACCTCAAACTTATTTGGAAGATCCCTACATATATTAAATTTTATTAATATTGAAAACTAGCTGACCCGGAGAACTTCGTACCGCTTCAGAATGAATAACTGTTCTGTTAACTTATTTATTTACGCCCTTGGAGCATTTACATCAATCGTGTAACATAGTTATAATAGAAATAGAAACAATAAAAAACTAATTATTTCATAGTATTATTTCTCTTCCTTTAAACTAATAGAAAGGAATCAGAATTAAAAAGAAATAACAACAAAAACTATATTAGAATAATAATAATAAAATTTACAACAAAATACAATATGTTATTTTATAAGCTGAATTAAATTCAGTATTTTTATTAAGACAAGACAAGATACTATACCCTAAAATACATTCAGAATCTTAATGTAAAGAAGCCGTGTGTACAAATTGCGACCCGCGACCCGTGTATTAGACGGACTTACTTCGAATTTGCCCTATCATTTGTTGATTTTTGTTGATATTCTGTTTCTATAATTGTATGTAATTTTCTTATTGTACAATATTTTGTAATATTTTTCAGTATTTTTGAAAATATTCTTTTTCCATTTTTGTAACTATATATATTATTATCTATACATATATATAATTACATAGACTAGCTCCCCAGTTAGAACCGAGAATATTTCTTTACTAATTGGGTAACCAAAAAAAGTGATGTCTGATATGAAATGATATATATATTATTATTTATTGCGAATACTAACTTTTTTTCTAATAAAAAAAAAAATAAAAAAAGAAAAGAAGAAGAAGAAAAATAATGTAATAAAATCTTAACGACGTGTACACAAATATGGCCCGCAGCACGGTGTATTGGACGGACGTACGGTCGAATTCACCCTTAGCAGGCCTCGAGATTCGACCTTTCCGCGGGGTTCATTTTAATTAATTCTGTAGAACGTGTTACTAATATTTAAGATGTTTCTAAATGAATACCTCCAGAAGTTATTAATTCATCGTCTAGAAATATAAAATCAGGTGCTCACCGCTAACTTTAGTTGTACAACGTATTACATTTTTTTAAAGGGGTTCTATGTTAAAAAAAATGATTGCAACATACTGTTTTTATTAATCTAAAGCATGAATAACTTGCATCTCTTGTGAGGCATGGAAATAAAAATGATATTTCAATTAAGAATTCGCCGTAATAAATTAAAATGTGAGCCTCGGGCAAACTCCCGATAAACGTGGTTATGTCTCGCAGGGATACAACACACACCGTCTAGAAATATTAGAAAAATCAGCGCCCGAACATCACATTTTGTACATAAGACCTCGTAGCAAAGTTCACCCGGTTCAAGTAAAGTAATTTAGGTCCCAGGCGACTTGATTTCGGGACCTAGTATGTATAATAATTGCTTTCTTCCTTCGGCGCCGTCTTGTTGCACTAAAAAATAATGTCTTCTTTTACGACTAGTTCCGCTCGTAAATAATATTCATTATTAATAATAAACACCGCGTTGTGTGTTGTAGGTTTTTCCCGAAACGAGGCTTTTCTATGCCCATGGGGTTGTCAAGAAAATAAACTATTTTATTAAGTTTTTATTTTATTAAATTTATGTAAAAAAGACCTTTTTAAATGATTATTTTTATATCTTTTTTTTCAGCGTTTTTGTATGGTGTGTGCTTTATTAGACAACCCGCCATTACACCGATATATATATATATATATATATGTGTATTTTTTTAATGAAATAACTTTCTTCTATGATAACCTTTAAAGGTTATTTCCATCAATTTAATATATCAATGCAGAAGACGATGATATCAACAATACAACAAAGTAAAAAGCTAACGATCGCAACTGAGAAAAATTTGCGAAAAAAGTTAGTCGAATATAATATTGTTAATTCTGAATAGGTACATGAAATTGACAAAAATAACTTAAAAATAAGAGGTCTCAGTGGCCGAACTGGTTAAAACGTTAGTTTTTTCCGTGTCTTTTTATTCTTTTTCATATTTCGTTTAGATTTGTCAGCATTATCTTTTTCTTCAATGATTTAAAACTCTTTAGAAGGGATCTCATTTCAACAGAGTGAATTCTATATAAAAGCGATGGCTGAGGCGTATGTGTGGTGAAACTATGTATTATCGTGTGAGAAATGTGGAGATCCACAAAGAGTGTAAGGCAGATATAAACGTAATGAGTAAGATAAAGAAAGGGACCCTTATATGGTTTGGGCATGTAGAGCGAATGAACGAAGAAAGTAGTGTAAGAAGAAAATATGACGCAAATGTGAATGGTGGTCGGGGACGCCCGAGGAACACATGGTACGATCAAGTGAATCAAATACTTGAGTTGGGCCATGTCAAAAATTAAAATAATAGAAGAGTTTGTATGAGACGATGTATGAATATGAATGAGACAAAGAGTGTGTACCAAGACCGAGTTGTATGTACTCTCTGTTTACCACTGCGAGGAAACTGAGTGATGGTTAGTTAGTTAGTTCAATGATATATTATATTATGTAATATTAACGAGTCTCAAACGAAAAACGTGACTGAATCTTTTTCTGATTTTTCTGTTTCACATTTTTCGTTGGAGAGACGTTGATATTGATATCAATGATAAAATATTTTGATTTGTAATATTTGTTGAATATGTTATTTATTATTAGGTATGTATACATTTTTAATGTACCTAAATACCTCAAAAAACATCCCTATTTCCTCTTCCTGAAGGGAGTACGGATGAAATCTGTCAGATTTGTGTGATTTTTACAAATTTACTGTCACATATTTTAATTTTGATCGTTTTAAACACGAATTCCTGCACGTATGCATGATTATTTATTCATTTAATGTACGTTGTACATAGAAACAGCAAATACCAGCCATAAAAATCACACTAATCTGACAGGAAATCACGTCCGTTATCTCATAACGATCCTACAAAAGATATAGACTGGTCACCAAACACGGCCAAAGCCATTTAACGTGCCAATTCTATTCTGAATGGTGGTCTTATCTACCACTGTCTTTACATAACTATTTCAAACCTCTGCGGCTTTTACAAAAGAATAACCATATTTTGACATCCCTATTAGTGTTTAAGGGCGGGAAAGGACCCCGGCGGCGTTGACAGCCCGTTCCATGTTTGAATATTGATGGGGGTTGTGGGAGGTGACTTGACTTATGTGTGGCGTGTTTGGAAATGCAACCTTCATTAACGAGACTGTTCGCTAATTGGCCGCAATTAGATATGGAACTTGTGTCTGGGGAACGAATAAAACCTTAATTGAAAAAGAACTTAAAGTTTTATAGGTGATATTTAATAGGTCACGCCTACGTTGTCGAGGGTCAAGGACACTTGTAATCTGGAGGAAGCGGGTTCAAATCTCGGCATGCGCAATTTAATTTTATTTGATAAATTTGTGTTATTTCACAATTTTATTCATTAAAAATATTATGTAGCATATTTGCGGCAGGTTCCAGAGTGGTAGATAATATCAGCACCTACCATCCTGGTGAAAATCACCATTCAGGATTGAAACGTTGCTTGAAATGGCTTTAGCCGTGTTTTGGTGACCAGATCTGAATAGCTAGGTATTTCCCCATTAACCTCTTCCCCATCTCCTCCCCTCCCTCCCATTTAGTATCACGACGTAACCCAATTAGGGATGCCATAGTATTACTGACTCAAGACAGGAGCAGTTGGAACTCTTGTGCGGTATTCACATAAAAAAGGCTTGTCAACAAAAAAATTATTATCGTAATTGGATGCTATATTGTTTATTCCTGTGGCATGCATTTTCAAAAATTGGCCCATAAAGTGAATACTTAATATATTGTTCGGGAACTGCAGTCAGTGAGGGGTCTTAAAAAGTGCTACAAACATGTTATTATTTTTTTTTTAATTTTTGAATAACTTTATGCTTAAAACCTCAAATTGTAATATTTAATCATTGAATACAATACTAGAGACTCTGAAACCGACTTTTTTTCAATTAGCTCCACTCAGGAGGCCCTGAGGAAAATAATTCCCCCCAGGGCCTATGTCACATTTGGAGATGCTGTATGGAGGGTTTTTTTAGGAAAGAATGAAGAGGAAGTTCTGGAAGGAAAAGGGTATAAGGGGTGGGTAGGAATCGGTGCAAGGCGATGTTCCGAGAGAGTGTGGCTGGAGAAGTCAAAGGGACTTCCTCGGCCATCCTCTCCCGATCTTGCCTGCCATGCAGCTGGTGGGCAGACGCATCCGCCGCCAAGAAGTTGGTACTCGTACCCGCCTCCCAAATTGAAAATTGTAAACTGAGGAAAGGCAAAGACGCAAGGGTTACAAAATGAGAGGTGAGCTAAATTGGATTCCAAGAAAAAAAGAGACTTAATATGTTAATTTTTGTGCATAAAGTTATGAAAAACCAAATGCCAAAATACTTAAAGGATAAAATTGTTTTCAATAGAGATATAGGGTACATAATTACGGTACCAAAAATATAAATAGAGTTAGATTGCCACAAGTGAAAATCAAAATCACAGAACTGTTTTATGTGTAGAGGACTATGTATAATAAAATGCCTGAAAGTCTGAATAATGAAGGAAGAATAAATGTAGGTATTTTAAATAGAAATGTTATTCAATTTTTATAAGAAAAACTTTCTTTTTTTAATGCTTTTTTTTAAGGTTATTCCCATCAGTGAAATATATCATATTAGAATAAGTTAACAATAATAATCTAAACGAAAATATGAAAGAGAACAAGACGCAGAAAAACAGAAAAAAGACAATGGTCGCAACTGGGACTAGAACCCAGACCTCTCCGTCTAACTGGGACGAGCGCGTTAACCAATTTCGCTATTGCCACCTTCTGTCAAACCGTAATATTTGTCAATCTCATATTTCCAAATTTTAGAAATGTTATACTTACTGTAAAATTATTTAAATTTAAGAAATGAAATGTTACTTTGTGCATATTAGTTTATATTCTAACGTAGTATGAACTAAATCAATAAATAATAAAGAAATAAATAAAACGAAGAGAATTGTGAAATATGCACTGAGACAAGAAAAAAAATAAAATGTACATAATATGTACACATAAAATTAATCTGTGGACTAAACTGTTAGAGCAACCTCCTAATTCGAGAGGAAATAGTTAGACCCGTAGCGAAGGAAATAGTTGGAACCGGTTTCGCTTCATTTAGTCCGAGACGCATTCATCACAGCATTGCATAGTTTGCTTCGGTCCATTGGCGACAGGCAGTATATTTATTGTGGCAGGAAATTGCAAGATTATAATGCGTACGATATATTATAAAGTTGTGAAATTGTGAACCATATTTAATGTTGGAGCTTTTTGGCAGATTTCGTGTATTAGGTGAGTCATTACCTATTACTTACCATTAATGGTCAATAGTTGTCATGGTTTTATTTGTTATGGAAAATGTGGAACCATTTATTAGATAACGAACACCCCTGCAATGAGTCAACCGAAGTGGTTTGCTACATTTGGTGACATAGCAGGGGTGCCCGGGTTCTTACGGTGGGGTTTGTCTAGGGTCTAGGTCTTAAGGCCCGGCTTCCCACATTTCTACCATTTTTTTTACATATTTTCCTTAAATACTCTAAATTTTAAAGCTCTTAAAAAATGTTTGTTATTCTTGAAGATACTATCTATACATTATGAAATTCCCTCGATAATTATTATAAACACTTGTTTTTCAGTTATTTTACAAGTTATATGTATGAAAAATTAACACTGTTTCTGTAAATGCTATTTTAGACAATTCCAGCGAGATTTTTGATCTATTTTAAACGCGTCGTGTTTCATTAAACATTTTCACAATTTTCGCTTAAATGTTATCGTTTTTAATATTAGCGCGCTCTCTCTAACATTCTTATTTACATATCTCTCCATCTTCTTCTTTTTGAGCGAGTATACCGTGCCTTAACGGCGGATGCTTTTGCACACCGTATTGGGACAGACTGGTTGAGGGAAATATTTCGACCTCTCCAGCCGGAGTCTCTCGGCCGATCGCCTTGCACCGCAGTTGGAGGGATAGATTCGTCACTTCTTGACGCATTGTCCCCCAGATTCTGACAACCTCTCATAAATTTTTCCTTCCCAAAATTTGCTTTCCTTTCTTTCCCTAAAAAGACCCTCCAAACAACAAGATCCCCTAAAATGATTTTTGAATATTTTTCCTCATGGCCCCATGTGTGGAGCTAACGTATAAAATAGTTTGAGACCATAATTATATAAAACAAATATAAAAATATATAATAGCTCTAAAATATTTCCCTGGTTCTTCTCACAAGGAGGTCCTGTATTGAGGCCAACTAGGTTTTGGTTGAAGGCTTCTATCGTTCAACTTTAAGGTTTGGGAAGGTTTTTTTCAGAAACTTCTGAAAAAAAAAATTTAAATTTTAATATGTAGGTACATTACTTTAGTTAGCTCTTTTTCTGATATTTGTTTCACCTAATGTATTTATTAATTGATTTAATTTATTCGATACTAGTTTTTTGTAGAAGTTTACAGCTAAAAAGCGTTTTAAACTTTTAAAAAATGATGTCATTTACTTTTATCTCCAAAAGAAAACCCGGTGGAGAAATTTGAACAAAAGGTGTTTTACCAAACTGTTTTTGTCACTGTCGTTCTTACTCACTGACAACTGCACTTCAGGCTGAGCATACCAAAATCCTATAGATTATAGATGTATGTATTTGTCTCTTTTTGGTGTCGCTTTTTAGTTTCATCCAGTTTCAAATTTATGATGAATGAATGGTGCTAAAGAAGTATTCACTTCAAAAATTGTTTAAATGTGATTTAATCACAGAAATTGTTGCAATAAAAATGTCGATATCATTTGTATATTTATTTGGTTTGTTAAACGATGTTAGCGAAGAATTTGCGAGTTAGCTACATATCTAATTTTTTTGTTAAAAAAAATTTGTATATTTAATTAGAAAAGTTTTCAGAATTTTCTTTTGGTTTTGGTGAGAGGTAGCACCTACCGGACACGGATGTCGCACAGGGCGGATGTTCCCGCCCAGAAGAGAAAGACGATGATATATAAAACAATAAGTAGGTGACTGGTGGCGCCATGCTTGTTGTGGGGGTTCCAAATTTGAAATATTCCAAATTGTCTTGTGCACGTGTGGTGTTGCCATACAAGTGTGAAAATTTTCGAGGATCATTTGGATAGTTAAATAATATATTTTTAAAATTTACTCACGGTATCTCCAATGTTATTATAATAGTAAGGTGCACAAATTTCCTTATATATTATGATAGTGCAAGTAAAAAAGATAAATAAATTTTCGAGGTGAAACTTCTTTATCACCGTTTTGATTTGAAACTGGATGAAACGGAAACGACACTTAAAGAGACAAACACATACATCTATAGGGTTTAACCTGCGAGAGAATGAGACTGATTGAAACTGCGCGCGTTGGCGGCTTTGATTATGAGTTCACTTTTCCAGGCTCCTATTGGTTGAGATTGTGTGGATGAAGGTTCCACTTCTACCGCGTGTGAACTGCACTCGATTTTTCGAAATTCAAACATTTTAAGGTAGTTTTCGGGTAAAAAAGTTGAATTGTTTGTGTGGAAAGATAAAATAGTTCTACGGAAAACTATTTTTGTATTATAAAAAAAATTGGAACTTCGAACAAAGTTACCAATTTTTTTACTTCTTTAATCAGTTAGAATTACCTCCCGAAGTTTGTGCACTTTACCCCCGGACACACTGTATAGTATCTAATCGATTTTTGGAGTATAATGCGGTTTCTTCCTGCTTTACACAACGTTTCTGGCAGACTTTTAGTGTCCATCATCAGGACAGATGTTAGTACTTAGTACGTAGCGGAATATAATCAACAAGATTTCTAATAAGGAAATCTTTTGAAATATTTAACATAACTTTTTTTAATTTATTGTCACTGTTTGCCTCTTTAAGTCCCAACTTCTCTCAACCGTCTGGAGTCAGTGTATGGTGTATACAGTTCAGTATGGCACCTTGAATTGGGGCATGTTGTAGACTGAAGGTAGTGAAAAGGGAAGGAGCTGATTAAGAGTAGGGTGAGGAAGTATCTAAAGAATTATTCAGTGCAAATCACCAAACACGGCTGAACTCATTTCAAGCATCGTTTCGATTCTGGAAGGTGGTCTTTCACCAGAGCGATACTGAGAGTATCTGGGTGTGGGTACCTATAGATAGATATGCGGTGTGTTACAACAAATACGGCAATCTCCACCATTGGTCTAAAATGCGTTAGATGCGGCGATGGATAGAAAAACAGCTGGTTTCGGAACATAGATGATAATTATCCCATACAGTTTTGAATTCATTTTTTTAGTTTTGCAACAACCACGGCCATCTCCAATGGAGTAATGCAGAGAACAGAACCAAAACAGCAGTATTTCTTAGGACCAATCAGAGAGACAGCACAAAAGCGGCAATATCCATCTATTAATTGAAAATAATAAAATAATTTACCGATTAATTGCAATAAAATATTTATGGAGTGAAACTTACGGAAACAAAAAACTTAAAAACAAAAATTTTCGTTCATGGGAAAAGAACTAAATTTTTTTTTTCGTATTAGGTACCAAATCAAAATCAATATGAAAATAATTGGAGAACACCGTCTTTGTTTTAACACGCCTCATATATATTGTGTATAATAATAAATTAACATTAATTTTTGTGGATAATATTTTATTACTTTCCTTAGGTGAACTTCTGTAAAATAAAACCTGAATTTAAACCTATGACCTCGAAATAATAAGATAAATTTTAATTTATTTTTACATTCATTAGAACACAATCATCATAATATTGTGACCTGACTAACTTCTTACTGAAACTAATATAATTAAAATCTTTTGGCTTTTTACACGATCCTCCAATATTCACCACAAAACGAGCTGCTTAGTTTAATATCTTTTGTAATGTCCCGTGTCGCCGTGGCGCTAGTCTACACTCCAAACTGTTCCATTCCATTTTCAAATATTACACTAATTCTTACAAAGCGATAATTGTTACAAAGCTTTGTTAGGGTTATTGCAAGATTAAATTTTGTTGACAGCGGAAATTTCAAATGGGACAATACATCCAAAAATGAGTTAGGTATATATGTCATTTTTCTCCGTTTTTTTTTCACTTTCTATCTGCGTCGTCGAAATATTCTAGGAAAATAAGTGTATCTTTTATGAAGTGTTAAAAAAGTTATTTTTTCTGAAAATTTGAAAATAAATTAAATAGATGCTATCATAAGACACTGAAAAATATTAAGCATGAATTCTGAAAAAAATCCACATATTTTGTAATAAAAATTCATAATATGTATAAGTCTGAAAAAACAGGAGAAATGTTTTTGAAAAAATAAAATACTGTAACTCTAAGTGATCAGCTCAGGTACGGGGGCTCCATCGAAGCCAGAGTTAAGTTAGCCTCTCAAAAGCTGGGCGTACTGTACAGGGCCCGCAGATACTTTAATAGTACACAACTGCTAACACTGAACAAATCGCCAGTGCGCCCCACGGTAGAATTTGACAGCCACCTCTGGTCTGGAGCACTAAAGTACCTGAAAAAAGGATACTGGAAGATGCTCCGAGGAACAAGCATCATTGATCCCCCTCGGCATCGGTGCATAGTTGGGAAACGCGCCAAACGCGCGCCTAAGATATGTCCACGGTTGAGATTTGTCATGTGAGGACATTATATAATCAAAGGTGAGAACGTGTCGCTTCTATGACTCGTTCTTGAGTTCAACAGCTCTGCCGATTTGCCGGCCTCTGTATTTTCTCCTTTTTACAAATCTTCAAAACCTCCTGTGTGGGGTTAGTGTAAAAAAATATTTCTTTTCGTTCTCCGGAACAACAACAAAATTAAGTAAAATCATCAAAATTAAGGCTTTGTGTTTCCCATTTTTCTCCTCTTAAACTGTACCGATTTTTAATTTATTACTGTATTTACCTTACGATGAAACTTTAGTGAGTTGCTTTGTGCACGTCCGTAATGGTTTCTATATATATATATTGGTGAGCTCTGGCGTTATTAAATTATTTTCTAAACTATTCATCCGATTGCTTGTTTAATATTATTGTTTATTGCGGTATTTTAAATAGGTATAGTTATCTACGTCCTAATTCAATCCTTTTATATACATACATTTAAAATAACACATCTATACCAAATCAATCACATATCTTCGCAATTTAATTTTAAATGCTTTTATGCTCTCTTCCAATTTTATTTCTTCTAGTAATTCTGCAAATATCTTCAATGCTCCGTACATCAATAACTTTTGACACTGTGTTTTTTTCCTGAAGGGGAGTCTTAGTTCATTTCTTTTCCTCGTCTCATGTGTATGTTTGATTTTTATTTATCAATTTTTCTTAGGAATTCAATAGACGTATGGCCATGAATTATTTTGTAGATTAATCATATACTATTGAAGTAAATAATTTGTTGAAATGACAAGATATTTAACTCATTCAACATTTTCTTGACTGAAGCGTACCATTTTTCTTCAATATATAGAACTGTCGATTGTAAATTGCGATGAATATTTGGTGAGTTTCCCGCGATGGTTTCTATGTATATATATATACATATCCTGTTGAGCTACATAAGATGCACGCGAGTCGTTTGAAAACTGAATATACTGGGACAGAATTTATTGTAGGCGGGAGGGGGGAAGAGAACGCGGAAGGGGGGAACGAGATGAATGGGAAAGGACACGCAGGGAGAAACTATTTATTTATTAAGTAGCATCGCCGCGCATACTCACTAGTATTTAATAAATTCCTCATTTCTCATTTCGAACATTTGTTTTTCAATTTCAGCCGGTCGCGGTGTGGTGTCAGTTTCAATCAACGGATTGTCCTTATTCCGATGTCTGCCGCTTGTCAGTCTTCCCAGAAACAGTAAAAACAACCACATAGCTAGCGGTACGGTCGGCTGGACGCGGAAAACACGTGTGAACCGAGGACTGGAAGACCCACTCATTTATGAATGAAATGATTTATGTGTTCAATCATAAAGTTACATTGCACACATTTTAAAATTCGCAAAAAAATAATTGATAATAATATATCGACGATAGGATGTCGCCGTCCTTAGTGTTCTAGGAACTCCAGTTTTATGTAAGTACTAGCGAGTTCCCGGCATGCGTTGCCATGCTACTTAATAAAGAAATTGTTTCTCCCTGCGTGTTCTTTCTCATACGTACCGTTTGCCTTCCGCCTTCCCTCTCCCCATTCCCCTCTCCCTCTTTCCTGTTCCGCGAACCCCCCACCCGAGTTAAGTACATTCAGTTTTCAAACAGCTCGCATGCCACCTATTGCAATTTTTATATACAAATTTCATAATGCTCAACAGTATAAATAGAAACCATCGCAAGCATGCGCACTTCAAATCTCCAAAGTTTCACGCAATCGGATGAATGGTTAGCAACGCATAATTTCATGACGCCAGAGCTCACTATTATATATAGAAACCATCGCGGGCATGCACACATTCACTCCCCAAAGTTGCATCGCAATCGGAAGAATGGTTTACAAACGCATAGACATCTCATAGACTCATATACACCAAGCAAGCATTTTTTGATTTTTATACATATACATAATATATATATGTAGAAATTTTCATTTGAACGTCTTCTTCTTCTTCGATGGCGCTACAGCCCATATCGAGCTTTGGCCTCCTGCAACAGTCGCCTCCAACTCCTTCTGTCCTCAGCGGCTGACTTTCAGTTTGTTACCTGGAGAAGCTGTACTGCATCCCCTCTTACCTCGTCTTCCCACCTCAGTCTGGGCCTTCCCACTTTTCTACAATAAAATATTTTTTATTTTATTTGTACATACCTGCTTAATTTAGCAGCTTTTTCTTGTTAAATGAGATTCTAGTGTTGTTTTAAAAACTATATTTACACTTTTCAGGGGGATTTAACTAATTGAAGTTCAGTTCTCAGCATAAAATAGGTGATGTATTTTAAAGCCCTAGCCCTCTGAACGACCTCCATCATGCTGAGCATTTTAAGCGACGATTATTGCGACTTTAATGGGTGTTTGGCTTACACTTTAGCCCCGCTCACCGCTTACACGCAAATAAATCCCCGGTGTTTTAAAGTTCATAGATAAAAATAGCGAAATTTTAGTTACCGCCTGATCAGCGGTAGACTATCGTTTGCTTGCGAGCAGACCATATAGTCAGAATCTTAATTAACGACGTACAGTTTGTCAAATAAGAGTAGAAATCATAGGAGGGCGCCACTGTTCAAATGGCAATACTAAACATATAACTCATGGTTTTAATGAAAAACTGTGTAACCTACATTTTTATAAAAAATTACAAAGTGAAAAAATATTTTTTCATTGCAATAGAGATACCCACTGATCTCAAAATTAGTATTGCAAATAGGTATATTATTATTATTTTACTTTTGCAATTTTGGGTTAACATAATGAAAAATAATGACAATAAAATAAAATATTAAGCACAGTTTAGGGTTGCTCACAGTTCGTCGCCTCAGTTCTTAATTGTAAATGCAGGAGGAGAAGGTTTTATTTCATTATTTCAATAAAATATTATGATTAGTGTTTAAGATAAAGCTATTTCCGTAAAGGTAAAGGTCTCACTAGTTTAAATAAATCTTAGTTAAGTAATAAACTTTTTCATTTTTTATGCTTTATTTTTATTTTTTAGTTGGGATTGAACAAAAACTAAAATGGTCGTTTGGACAATTAAGAACTGAGGCGACGAGTTATTTAATAGTAGCTTAAGGCTCCGCAACCGGGCTCAAAAAGAAGAAGAGGGAATTATACTAAATTACGAATGTTAGAGGAGCGCGCTAATATTTACAGCGACAAAATTGATGCGATACTTGCGAAAATGTTTAATAAAACACAACTCGTTTAAAATAGAGCAAAAATCTCGTAAGGAGCATCATAAGTATCATTATTTAAAGAAACATTGTGAATTTTTTCACAAATATAATTTATAAGATAATAGAAACATATTTGTTTTTAATAATTTTTGGAGCATATTTAGCGATTTTTTCTACCGAGGGAATTTCACATAATTTGCGTTTCGGTGTTGGAATTAGACATTATTTTCAACAGTAACATATATTTTTTTAAGAGCTTAAAAACTTCAAATGTTTCAGGGAGATATGTAAGAAATCGGTGGAAATTCGGGTTGCCGAGGCGTTAGATCATGTCTCTAATTTTAGATCTGAATATATTTAACTCATTCAGATCTAAAAGTAGTGTAACTAAACTCACCATTAGTGATTCTATCTTCTGTAAAATTCAAATTTGTGTTAAATTAAATTAAATTAATTATTGCATTTTAAAAGAATATTTGACAGTTTAATTGGTATTGCCAGCCTACAAATTTTGTGGTTTCGTTTTTTATATTGTATTGGACGGACCTACTGTCGAATTTTCCCTAGCAAATACTCTAAAATAATGTGGAAATCTTAACGACTTGAAGAAAACCGCATTGGACTCACTTGCGGTTGAATTCGCTCTAGCAGGCCTGGAAATTCGATCTTCCACGGGATTTATTTTAATTAATTCTGACAAACGTACTACTAAAATTTCAGATGTTTCTAAACGAACCCCTCCGAAAGTTATTAATTCATCGTCTAGAAAAATAATATCTGGTGCTTACCGCTAAATTTAAATTTGAGAAACGTTTTACAAAATTTTCAAACAGTTTTTCGTAAAATATTTGAAAGGTAAGGGGCCATCCATAAATGAAGTCACACGAATTTCATGATTTTTTACCCCCCTGTCCCAGTCACATATCGTCACATTTGTGAGACCCCCCCTAGTGTGACGTCACATATTTTTGATATTTTACATTTAAAAATAAGTTTTTCGTTTACATTTTAATAATTTAGATTTTTCATGATACGTCGCAGGGATGATGACCCCCCAAACCCCTCTTTTCACTTCTCTACCCACCCCCCTTAAGGTGTGACGTAATTTATGAATGACCCCTAAGGTACTGTTTTTTCCAGCATGGGCTAGAAGCACCCACGCTTCCATGGTCGACGTTCAGCTTAAAATATTTAAAATATTATTAATATTATATTTAAAATATATAAAATATTTAAATTTTTAAAATATTTTCAAGTCCTGTGAATAAAACTTCAAATGTTTGCGATCAATGATGTTCGAAAAAAGGTTTTAAAAAAACTAGGCATGCATGCGGCGAGCAGCGCGTTTCGGTGTCACGGTGTTGTCAAAGTTTGCCGTCTCACAGTCTCACCTGGTCAAATTGTCAAGGATCCAGGCGCGGTTGAGAGTGCGGTTGACAGCGCGGTTGACGACCCGGTCTGACAGCCCGGATCATCGGTTCGACGAGTTGATGATTTGAAAGAACACATTGATTTTATGCGTAAAATCTAAGATTGGTTAGAATACAGTTGAAAAATAAGCAAAGAAGGGTGAGGTTTGTCCGGATCTTGGCGGCCGATGCGTCTGGCAGGCCGGATCAGGAGGGAGTTGTTGAGGGAGACCTTTTCATCTCTCTAGCTGGACTCTCTCGGAACATCGCCTTGCACGGCAGTGGGAGGGATAGATTCATACGTCCGTCATTTCTGAACACACACTGACCCCCAGATTTCAACCCACCCATGATAACTTTTCCTTTCTTTTACCTAGAACTTCCTCTCCTTCCTTTCCTAAAAAGACCCTCAAAGATGACCTTATAGAAAAATAAAATATAAAACACTAGCTGAAGTCCCAGGCGATGCCCGGACTATACACAGAGTTTTAGAAATAAAATATAGACAGTGTTTTCAAGGTCACATGTGCAAAATTTCATCAACCTCGGCATACAAATCAAATCCACACCGCCCGCTTTCCAGCCCGCACGTCCTCCACATACAGACATTTTCCTTTATATATTATGTATTTCAAACCAATTTACACAAAACCTTGACAAATTATATACCATAAACTTCCTCATGAATCACTCCACCTATTGGTGAAAACCCGTTCAGTTTTGAGTTTATCGCGAACAGACAGACAGACGCGGCGGAGGACTTTAATTTATAATATGTAGAGATAGTAAGTGTACTGTACAAAGAAAGAGAAGAAAGAATAGATATACTAATAAAGCAATTACATATTTTTTAGTTCAAATACTTATATTTGCTACGACGTCATATTAGCCTACAGCTAATAAAATTAGCACGTCTTTTAAAATATTCAATTTGGGAGGCGGGAATGGTTACCTACCGCCGCCCCGGGAACCTTTATTAAATAACCAACACCTCTGCCACAGGTCACCCCAAGTGTATCTCTACGTTTGGTGATTTAGCACGAGTGCTCGGGTTCATGGGGTGAGGTTTATCTAGGTCTTGGAGGCGGATGACCAGGACACACTGAACCTCAGATTCCTACCCAACCCTTGCACCCTTTTCCTTCCCAGAACTCTCCTCGCTTTCCTTTCCTTAAAAAAAACCTCCACACATCATCCCCAAAGATGACATAGGCCCTGAAATTATTTTCCTAAGGGCCTACTGTGTGAAGCTCATGTAAAAAAAAATACGAGGCTATTTATTAAGACGTCTTTTTTGTCACATTCTATGGTTTTATAAAACCTACACATTCAAGACATTGGGTTAAAAATTCTTCCTTTAAAACATGATATAGAAGAAGACACAGAAAGTGAAAAGATTTGTTCGCGACCGAAACTCAAATTCGGAACCCCTTCTCTATCCGAGAGTAACGTCTCTAGAACAAAAACATTTCGACTGCAAAGTAGATTTTACAGGGCAATGATATTGATAATTCTGTTCAAGAAAGAAATGCAATATTTTAAATAGTTTGACCAATTTCTACTGAAGGTAGCGAAAATTTATTTATTTATTACATGCCTTAGTGGGCTTTTCTTATAAAATTTTACTAGCTATTTGTATCAAAGTAAATATTTAAAAATTAAAACAATTAAGAAAAATATAAAGATAATGACAAAAAAGGTTGCAACAAAAACACAAAACCAAATACATAGATAAAAATGTGAACAGTAACTAAGAATCCTCATAGTCCAAGAGCCCGTGACGATCAGACCTTCGTTATTTTATAAAACCTGAAAGTTTCTCTGTGTTTGTCCCTAATACAGCTGGTAAAGACGATCCCCGACTATGAAGTTTGGATCACAGTAACTTTGAAAGATATTATATTAATTAATTATAATTGTACTTACGTTAAAGTTTAGGAGCTGAATTTTATATATGTTACTTGAAGAACTATCAACATATGTTTTCTTAGTTATCAGACAGTTTCGACGGTTCCTTCACCTTGTCAGATACATTAAAAGTCTACCTTAGGTGCGAGCGCGATATATCTACATGCAGGAAGGTGGGAGTGAAGTAAATTTCGACGCTAGCAGATCACTATCTCGAAATACCTTACCTACCTTGCTACCTGCTATCTATCAAGGCCACCGTGATCCAAACTTCATAGTCGGGGATCGTCTTAGCCTGTATTAAGGACATACACAGAGAAACTTTCAGGTTTTATAAATAAAAAGGTCTGATCGTCACGGACTCTTGCACTATCACGGATATAATTGAATTTAAAAGATTTTACAAAAAAAATAATAGAAGCGTAGAAGTCTACAGCAACATAGGTTTATTTGTGTCTAGAAGAATAAAAGTGATAGAATATACAACATTTATATAATGATTAGTTTTAAGATGAACCCACTCATCAGATGATCAGAAACAAAATTGACCTTACTTCGGGTACACCAGACACACCCACAACACACGTCTATCTACTTATATCTTCAGTGGTTCTAACAAATTCAAGGTGGCTAATCTTTTGTCACACAAAAAAAAGGTTTTACATAAATATTTTTACTTCGTTGACTTTCGTAACAAAATTAAAATATCAATTTTTCTTGTATGCGTCTCACGTAGTAAAATGATTGAATGGCCTGTTTTTGCAAAAGGCTTCCTTTGTCCTATTTGTTTATCCTCCATATTTTGAATGCCGGTAATATCTACCGACTTGGTCAAAAATTCCGACAAACCCCGCAATATTATTATAACGTCTTAATTAAATTAAAAATAATTTGATAATTAAAAATAATAATAATTATAATTATTTGGTAATTAAACATAACTTGATTGACTGCCGTAATGTACCATATTATGAATATGAACCAAATTCATTTTTAGAAAATGAATTTTATAAAATTTATTATGATAAAACTATTCTGACAGACAGAACAATTAGTCATAATAGACCCGATATAGTTTTACATGACAAAATTAAGAAAATAACTTATATCATTGATGTCGCTATACCAAATTCTTGTAATATTCAGAAAACTGTTTCTGAAAAAATAAGAAAATATACAGATTTAGGAAATGAAATTAAAAGAATTTGGCATTCTCAGACTATAAAAATATTACCATTTGTTATTTCGGCTACTGGCATTATACCTAGCTCTCTCATTCAAAATTTAGGCGTATTAGATTTGTCAAAAAATTTGTACATAAAAATGCAAAAGTCGGTCATTTTAAATACATGTAGGATTACGAAAGATTTTTTAAATATTTATATTGAGGGATCAGTAGGATTTATCGGACCAGTTAGGATTTCATCAGAGCCGAACCCTCTGATATGAAAATATCTGGAGTCGGTGAAATATTTTCCCATTATGTTTCTGGTGGATTGACGTATTGTTCTTGTATTGTTTTATTCTTATATAGTGCAATTACATTGCGTTAATTTAGTAGATATTCATTTGTGGAAAAGTGTGTGGAAGGGTTTAGTCTTTCATTTGGGAAAGATTCAACCCGGACATGAAATCTGGAGCACCGTAAAAAAAATAAATTGGATAATTTATAGAGCGCCGTTTTTGTGAAAAATCACCTCAAGGGCGCGTAAGTAACGTATTTTTTGTACTCATCGATGGAATGAAGAATATTGTAAGGTGTGAATAAAAGACGAAGACAGGAGGTAAATATTAATGAAAATTTGGGAGGCGAATATGGGTACCGCCGCCCCGGGAACCATTTAATTGATAACCAGGTGGTTCGCTTCGTTTGGTGACTTAGCAGGGGTTCCCGGGTTCATAGGGTGAGGTTTGTCACCTACTCTGCGTTTGCCCACCTATTGTGTGGCGGGCCGGATCGGGAGAGATTGGTTGAGGGAGATCTAACCTAGGCTTCTCCAGTCAAACTTGCACCGTAATAGGAGGGATGGATTCATATGTACTTCGGTCACTCCTAGACACATTGACCCCCAGATTCCTACATACTCCTCATACCTTTTTCCTTCCCAGAACTTCATCTCCTTCTTTTCCCTAAAAAGACCCTCCACACAGCATCCCCAAATATGACATAGTCCCCGAGGGAAAATGTTGTGGAGATATTCACACGCGGTAGAATTAAAACCTTCAGAAAACTAAAGTAGACAAGAGTGAGGAGACTACGAAGCACTATCTTTATCAATGTAAAGGATGATTTTTTTCCATATTTTTGTCGTCGAATACCAGTCCACCTTTTCCTTTGGTCATCTTATCAGAATGGAGGCGTCTACTAATATCTACAGGAATTCCAAAAACTGAACAAATTGGACTAATATCTATGAGAACCAAAGTGAGGACGAATATCTACAGCTCAAACTGCTGACTAATATCTATGGAACAGGTGATGTCGACGAATATCTACAGCACTGGCAGAGGTTGGATTTGCAATTATGTATAGCATATTGGCATAACATAATATTTTTTTTTTTTATTTTTTATTAACAAATTTTTTTTGGTACATTTAACAAGTAAATACATAATAACAAAAAAAAATATATATAAGTAACAAAAAAAAAATCCCACGAAGGCGAAGCCTGTGTGTGGGTATTATATTATGTGGATAACAGTGGTAGTTAAAATAAAATTTAATATATACATATATATGTATAGAGGCTACAGAGATCAATCAACATGATTGATTTTACTGGAGTTTATTTTATTTTTTTTAAATTTGGATATATACATATTTCAATAATAAAATATTTAAAAATTTATATCGCATATTTACACCCTTACAAAAATACATATATATTTCCTTTTTTTATTCTAAATATTCAGAACGACATGGAATATTTTAGCAATTTGGAAGCTGTTAGTTTGAATTACAGAAAAAAATTACTCAGTTCCAAATTATTTTTTATCCAGATTTTAACATTTTTTTTATATTCGTTCAAATTTTGACACATGTTGGTGGAGTGAGGTAGGGAATTGAACAATTTTGGGGCAATATAATTAATGTGTCTTTGGGCCAACCTGGTTTTGCAGTGAGGCACTGTGAATATTATGTATATATGTATATATGTATATGTGAATATTACGTATGCAGTTTAAAAAACTTAATTTATGTTAACTTAGGTTAGGTTAGGTTAGTATTACGTAATTGAAGTAATTTATGCTTCTCCGTACAACCTCTTGCTCAGCTGCCCTCTGTAGATATTAGTCCCACCTACGCTCCATAGATATTCATCACCACTGGGACCGTCAACCGTCATAGATATTTATCCGACCTTAGCTCTGTAGATATTAGTCTTTACTCTGAAGTTCATAGATATTTGTCCAACATATGAGCTGTAGATATTCGTCCGACATACAGGCTGTAGATAGTAGTATCTGGAGTCTTCAGTATTTATGTTTTCTTTTCGCAGTCGCTATCTTTTGTGTTTTCTTTGTCTGTTAATTTCGAAGTGGTTTGACGATTGGATACTGATTTTACAAAAATCAAAAAAAAAAAAAATGTTTTCGTAGGGTTAGACCCTTGGTCTGCTGAATGTCTGGCCGCTAATCGTCAGGCGCTTTATACCACTAGACTAAAGGAAACTCGCGTGGGACCGTGGATTTATCGTTTTATATTGGGACATTTACCGAGATTTAAAATCTGGGCTTATAACCAAACAGCATTCACATACTTCTCCAGAATTATTATCGACACCGAGAGTCGAACTAAGACCATTGCTATTTAAGTCGTATCTGAATATCTTTAACCCCAGTTTATTTGTTTAGAGGAGACAAAAGTTTACCAGTGGCTTCAGTTGTTTGCGGTCCATCCCTTTGTCCGTGGTTTTAATCGATTCTTTTCATACAGGGTACAATTCTGTTTTTACAAATATTTTTCTAGTAATTGCAAACTTATTATGAACGAGTTGTCTCCGTAATAGTTTTTAAATAGTATCTACCTTTACAAACTTTGCATGCAAATTGCAGCTGTCTTTAGAAACCTTCCAAACTAATCTTTTTTAATCCCAATTCCTTTCCTTTGTATTTTTTTTTGTTGCAGCTTTTTGTAAGACACCTCACAAGTTTCCCAACTGTCCAGAGCCGTTGAAGAATTTTGTAAATTGGGATAATTGGAGGAGAGTAAAAAAAACGGTGTAGAGATGATAATATATGCAGAAGGAATTGGCAGAGAAAGGAGTGTCAGGAGAAATCAGATTACAAGGCTCGCAAAAGCCTGGTAAATTGATGTTTTCTTCATAATAAATAATAAGTATAACAAAACATTGAAATTTTATTCATTGAATCTTGTACAGTTGTAATCACAATTCTAAAGATGCTTTTGATTTGGGAACCATTTATTGGATAACCAACACTCCTTCCATAGGTCAACCCAAGTCTTAGCAGAGTTCATGGGGTGAGGTTTGTTTAGGTCTTAGCAGTGAATGCGTTTGCCCTTCGTAGACCACTCCAACTGGACTCTCCCGACCCATCACCTTGCACCGCAGTGGGAAGGATAGTTTCATACGTCCATCACTCCTGGGCATATTGACCCCCAGATTCCTACCCACCCCTTATACCTTTTTCCTTCCCAGAACTTAATCTTCTTTCTTTCCCTATAAAGACCCTCCACACAACATCACCAAAGATGATAATATAGGCCCGGAGGGACCTCTTGCGTGGAGCTACTGTTAAAAAAATTGTTGCCACAGAGCCTAAGAAAACCGCACCAAAAAATTTGTAAATAATTGTACATGCACTATTTTTTCTTTATTTTTGTTTGCCGATAATCTTTTTAAGGGGGTTGGCATTCGACATCCCTCACCCGCGTCAGCTTTTACCTTGTATTGGGAGTCAGGATGTCTTTTCCTCTGGGAGGAATTAAACCCTTGGCGTTTTTTATCAGAAAATAAATATCCCATTTGTCTGTTACCAAACTGCGTCAATAAACCACGCATTTCTAACGAGTTGGCCCTTTGTAACATGCGCCAAAGTGAAGAAGAGTGTTCAGTTTTTTTTAATGGTGGCAGGTTCAACTCCCTTGGGAATTGATAGTAAAAAAGTAAGCGTCCGTTCGAGAAATATATAAAATATTGGTCTGATGCGTCGGTAAATTCGTTATCACCTTGGTCTCCAAGGTATTAGTGTTTTAGAAGGATAAGTTTTTGACAAGTTAAACAAATTATAAGGGATAAAAAAAGTGAGATTTTTAACCCATTTTTGTCGATTTTAATGCATTCGCCTATTCACCTGTATTGCCTCTTCGAAGTTCTGGAATAACCCATCTCCTGCTAAAAATGCATAGAATTTAATATAAACCTCACCATACTAAATGGTTGGGCGTTTACACAATGCATAGCTACACTTACCTACATACATCTACTCTCCATATATATCATAGACCCTGTGCTTGTAGCTTGATTGTCACATAATGAGCTATAACATAGATTCGTTTTATTCCAAAATCAATGCCATTATCGTAGACTGCATACCATTAATTGAATACAAAGAATCAAAGCATCCAAAATGGTTCAGTAAGGAATTAATCCAACTAATAGCTAAAAAAAAAAAATTACATAAAACATATAAAGAAGAGAGATCCCTTACAAATTATGTAGAGTTTAATAAAATAAGAAAAGAATGCAAACATTTGTCAAAAATCTGTTACAACAATTATATAAATAAAGTAGAAAATTCAATTAATGGTGACATAAAACATTTTTGGAATTTTACAAAGTCAATGAAAAATGATGACGTTAGTATACCCTCTAACATGTTCTACGAAGGAAAAGGAGCCAACGACACTCAAAACATAGCTCACCTATTTGCAGACTTTTTTAAAAGTGTTTATGTCCGTGACTCAACAGCAGTCAATGTTTGCTCGCCCAGTTTTTCCTCAGATCATTATTTAAATTTATCTAATGTAACAATTGAATATAAGGATGTACTGACTCAGCTAAAACAACTGGACCAAAGTAAGAGCGGTGGTCCTGATAATATCCCACCTGTTTTCTTAAAGAATTGCGCCACCACTCTTTCATATCCACTACATTTTCTTTTCAACCAGTCGTTACAAACGGGACATTTTCCTGAAAAATGGAAATACAGTTTCCTCACCCCTATATTTAAAAAGGGTGACAAAAACGAGGTGAGCAATTATAGACCGATCTGCCTGTTATCAACCATCCCAAAATTGTTTGAGAAACTTATTTTAAATACAATCATCCACTGTATCAAGCCATTAATATTACCTAACCAACATGGTTTCACTTCAGGAAAATCTACCTTGTCTAATCTTTTAATTTACCAAAACTATATATCCGAATCCATTTCTAAGAAGTTACAAGTTGATTCAGTCTATACCGATTTCAGCAAAGCATTCGACAGAGTTAATCATGAGCTCTTGTTAAAAAAACTTCTCAAATTAGGAATAGTGGGGTATTTATACGAGTGGTTTAAAAGTTATTTAAGTAACAGGAAATTAGCCGTTAAAATTGACGGCTTTACTTCATATATATTTATCGCTACCAGCGGCGTTCCACAAGGGTCACATTTGGGACCAATTTTATTTTTGTTATTTGTGAATGATGTTCTTTCTATTTTCAACGATGTCCAAGTCTTAATGTTTGCAGACGATATGAAAATATATAAAGCTATAAAAAGTATTAATGACTGTCAAACATTGTCTAATAACTTGTTTAAACTTTTTGTTTGGTGCCAAGAGAACCATCTACAACTAAATTTAAGTAAATGTTTTATTATGAGATTTCATAGAATAAAAAATCCAATAATTTATGAATACTCCATTAATGATGTAGTTCTAACAACTGTAACCGAGGTGAATGATTTAGGTGTAAACTTTGATCAAAAACTGAAATTTATAAATCATATTGAAATTACATCAAATAAAGCTTTGAAAATGTTGGGTTTTGTGATAAGAATTTGCAGCCAATTTAAAAATATTCAAACCATTAAAAAATTGTACATGTCATTGGTTAGGAGTCAAATCGAGTACAACTCGACAGTATGGGCACCTAGTTATGCTAGTCATTCACTCACGATAGAAAGAATTCAAAATAAATTCTTAAGATATATTAATTTCAGAATGGGTATTACAAGGGAATGTATCAACTATGATTATCTACTATGTCAACTTAATTTATTAAAATTATCCGAACGTAGAATAGTATATGACCTAACATGTTTACATAAAATCATAAATTCAATAATTGACAGCCACTATTATACTTGATTTCTTTCCATATACCTCGCAATAGGGTATTTTCACAGTTTTTTTTATTGCCGAAAAAAATAAAGTAAAAAATTACGAGAACAACGAAATTTTTATTTTATTTATATGATGATTTATAAATTTTCTACAACGATTTAAAGTATGCCATTTTTAAAATGCCGCCAAAACGATTTTTTCGCGCCGAATGTACCGTCGCTGAGCTGTGACGTCAGCCCCGTCAATCACCGCCATAAGTGAGATCTGTCAGTACCAGTTAGTACGTACGTTGCAGTTGGCTTGATTGTGAACCTCCAGATTGCTCGGTTAATATCATTATATTTGTTTCGATGTCTTCCCACTTGCGATATAAGTATTGTTTAGTACCTATGTGTACAAATACCACTGTGAATACCCCAAGTAAGGTGTTTTTAGGTTTTCCAAAGGACGAGAAAATGAGGAAAAAATGGTGTAATGCCATGAAACGAGATCCGAAAAGAAATCGAACCATTTCTTTGAAGAGCCATCTTCATTGTTGCGAAGACCATTTTAACGTAAGTTCCTATATATTAATAATATTCTAAGCATTGTAATTCTCATAATTTAAGATTAATTCAGTATAAAACGATGTGTTAATATTCCGAGCATGACAGTCAGATGACAGTTGTTTTATTTTCAAATTTTACGATTGTTATGCAAATAATGAACATATCTGCCGTAGTCATTGAGGTTTATGTAGGTATATCAATGGTTTTAGTGTACATACGTCTTTAATATTCATTTATTTATATTTCAGCTTGAAGAAGACGTCGACAACTACATGAGGGTCAGGTTTATGGGTGGTGTCATGCACTTGAAAAAGAGTGTTATTCCTCACAAATTCGAATGCCAGAAAAAAAGAATAGCCACTCCTCGACAGACGGGATTGAAGCGTTCGCACGTTGAAGTCATCAAAAACACTCTACTACAGTATAATCAAACAGAGCCACAATCACAACCTTCCACCTCGGCACTGCCAGAAGAGCTAGCTGTGACTGAACCTCTTCATGTTGCTACACAAACTTGCTCACTTAGAATACAGGACAAGGCTGTTCAAGTTAGCCTCAAATGTCAAGTTCGCAGTAAAGCAACAGTCACATCAAGGCGATAAACTAATACAGCTTGCTCACCAGTGAAGTGGGATATCAGTTTGACGGTGGCAAGTACTCAACGTACACAAGCTGATGCGACACGTGTGAAGCCTCAGGATACACAAGCTGGCACGACAAGTTTGGAACCTCAGGAATTTTCATCGGATTCAGAATTCATACCAGAGGATCTTATGTATCGTTCAAACTCACCGGATTTTGCAGGTGACAACTTTGAGAGTGAAAGTTTTAAAGCTCAAATGCGCAAGTCAAGCCTAATGGCCCTTGAAAGAAGTCCTAGGCTATGCCTAGGAATTCCAAAAGAAATGTACCATATAATTTCCATTTTGGCAAACAAAATACCCACTCCGGTAACTAATGTCTTAATAACTCTAAAGAAAATCCGCTTGGATGATTCATTTGCCATCCTATCGCTGCATTTTGGAATTTCTGTTCCATCTGTAAGCCGGATTTTTATGAGAACTGTCTTGTTAATGGACAGATTTTTAAAAAGCCTTATTGTATGGCCATCTGCAGACAAAATAAGACTTAACTTACCTATAAGTTTTAGATCAAGATATGCTAAGGTACAATCTATTATTGACTGTTTGGAAATTCAAATAAACAAACCCAATAATCCAATACACCAATCACTGACCTGGTCCGAATACAAGAGCTGTAACACACTTAAATACCTCGTTTCGTGTACTCCAGACGGATTGGTGAATTACATTTCTTGTGGCTATGGTGGACGCGCTTCAGACGCTACCATTGTGGAGGACTGTGGATACCTGGATGCTCTTCGGCCAGGCACGTTTGTAATGGCCGACAGGGGATTCAAGAATATAAGCAATCTTCTTCAAATTCGACAGTGTGAGCTTATACGTCCCCCTAGTGTATTTACAAATGTGCTGTGTACAGCGGAAGAAGTAAAACAAGCAAAGAGGATTGCAGCGTTAAGAATCCACGTTGAACGTGTTATTAGCAGAATACGGGAATTTAACATGTGCAAAATGCATGCATCTACACACCACAATCATATCCCCTTCATGGATCAAATCATAAGGATCGTTTGCGCTCTGATTAATCTACAAAATGTTCTAATTAAAGTGTAGAGAGTACATACAGTATAAAAATATTTGTGTCCTTTTATGAATTTGAAGAAGCGCCTTACAACTCTTGTATTTGGACCAGGTCAATGATTAGCGTATTGGGTTTGTTGATTTGAATTTCCAAAAAGTCGAACTTATGGGGAAGTTAAGGTTAAACGTCACGTACGTTATAATCTACGCATTCACAGATGGCGCCAATCAAATTATTTTAGGTTTTTAATGCTTTTTGCACGTTACGCTTTAAAATATTAAGGTAAATTAATTGTTCGCGACCGTACATATACAATTAGAATATAAATAAATAGTTTTGTCCATAAACAAACCCAAATCTTTCAAGAAAGGCTGAAAAAATCAATTTTGTATCGGTGACTCAATCCAATATTGTATTTTTCAGCCATTCTTGAAAGATTTGGGTTTGTTTATGGACAAAACTATTTATTTATATTCTAATTGTATTAACAAGACAGTTTTCATAAAAATAAATGGTAGATATGTTTGAACGCATATGTACATACATTCTATTTTATAGTAAATAACTACTTTGAAATTATTGTGTAATTAATTGTATATTTGTAAATTATAATATAACCGATATCACTGTATTATTAAAAACAATGTTCTATACTGTAATATTTTCTGTTGTTTTTCTTTTACTCACCTATATAAAAAGAAGATTATATCTGCATTCTATAAATTAAAGAATGTTACTCTAAATTCAATTGAAAAGTTATATCAGTTATGAGAACTCATAAGGAATGGAGGAGTCAAGGAAGATAATTAAGGTTAAACGTCACGTAATCTATGCATTCACAGGTGGCGCCAATCAAATTATTTTAGGTTTTAAATGCTTTTTGCATGTTACGCTTAAAAATATTAAGGTAAATTAATTGTTCGCGATCGTACATATTTAATTAGAATATAATAGTTTTGTCCATAAACAAACTCAAGTCTTTCAAGAAAGGCTAAAAAATTTAATATTGGATTGAGCCACCGATACAAAATTGAATTTTCAGCCTTTCTTGAAATATTTGGGTTTGTTTATGGACAAAACTATTTATTTATATTCTAATTAAATATGTACGATCGCGAACAATTAATTTACCCTAATATTTTAAAGCGTAACCTGCAAAAAGCATAAAAAACCTAAAATAATTTTATTGGCGCCATCTGTGAATGCATAGATTATAACGTACGTGACGTTTAACCTTAAATCATTTTATACATGTCATACCCATTTGTATTTAAGTTTTTAAATATGGCATTAGACCAAAACTTAGTACATTATATCAGTTATGAGAATTCATAACGAATGGAGGAGTCAAGGAAGATAATTAAACATTTTATACATGTCATACCCATTTGTATTTAAGTTTTTTAAATATGGCATTAGACCAAAACTTTGTACATTTTATAATGAGATCTTTACATAACTCTTCATCGTACTTCACATGCAACTGCATTACTTTTTTAGATGTTTCAAAATCATGGTTGGCAACACAATAAAGTGCACTTGGCTTCTGAGCAAAATGCATTTGTAGTTGCATCTGTGCCATGACTTTAGGTGTAGGTTCCTTTGAATCTATCAAATAATTTTTCATCGTAGACTCCTTCGCTGGGCATTTCACTTCAACGATGAAATCTTCTCCCAAAGCATCTGGAGAGGCACCAAAAATTGGGTACTCATTACTTAAAATGAGACCACACTTTTTAAGTTTCATTTTGTTAGTAGCCTCAACCACTTTCAAAACTTGCGCTTCCAGAATTCTTCCACGCTGAATGGCTTTAGTTTCAAATACTTTAGCACCGAGGATGCTTTCCACCAGTGACCCGTCCAGTGTGCAGCAGTGAGCCGCTTCATGAAACTTTGAGGCTGTCACTCTACCATAACGTAGGTTATGCCACAGTGGACTGTCAGACTGGCCGACTGTATCATAGGCTGCCTTCTGACATGCCTCAATAGTCATTGCCTTCTTACAGAATTCAATAAATTCACTGGGCTTCGAGCCCATATTATTTTCAAAAAAATCACATTCCATGTTGTGGATTGACAAATTTTCAAGAGTTGTGGGGGGTGCATAATACTTCGTCAACTGTGTATTTATAGATGTAATAGCATCTAGCAGCTCTCTTATGAAACTCCCATCATCCTCTGGCAAATTCACACGTCCCAGGGTCCCCATGTCTTTGGCCTTAATAAACTTCAGACTTGTACCGATTCCTGCCATCTTGGAGCGTTTCCAATAACATTGGGTTGAAGTTTTTGGAGGTTCTTCACTGCGTCTGTGGAGCCATGATAAGAAAGCAAGTGCATGCTTACAGCCACCTGGAACAATGAAAAAATTCACAATCTTAGATACTTTTGTTTCAGTATGTATTATATTGTGGATCAGACTACATGAAGCTGTTGGCCGGGGGCTACCCGCTACTTTTTTTAACATTAACTACACATTTGTCGGAAGGAGAAAACATAGAAGCCGGCAAATCATTCCACAGCCGAGCAGTTGAATTTAAAAGTCGCCTGTAGAAGCAACCCTTTCTCATGTGACAAAATTTAATGTCAATAGTGTAAAATTGTTGAACGCATGTTTGGCGTGTTTCCCGACTGTGCACTGGTGCCGAAGGGATCAATGATGCTAGGTCCATCGGGGCATCTTCCAGGTAGAACAAGCAGGTCTACCTAACACATGTGCTCTAAAGATTGCGATACAAGGTCGGCAGTTGTGTGCTATCTGCAGTATCTACTGGTCCTGCACAGTACACCCAGCTGCCCAGCTTCTGAGAGGCTATTTTGACTCTGGCTTCAATGGAGCCCCCTGCCAGAGCTAATCACAGAGGTACACCAAGCATATCACTGAAGGGCATGTTGGAAAGATTGCTTCCAATTGAAGGTAAGAAGAATACACAAATTGGGAACTAACCTTGGGATGCAGGGCAATCTTCACACTTGCACGAATCTATAACCTCTAGTGCTTCATTGCAAATCAGTGTGACTGCGTAAGCCTTTGTTCTGATTTTGTGCTCCGGAGTGACTCGAGCTTTCACAGTACAAACATCGTCAATTCGTTTTACTTGGACGTATCCCACAGCACTATCTCCATAATTCTCCCGTGCTGATCTGAAATATACATAATATTGTTCATCAACACATTAATCTACCAAAACATGGCATTATTAGCAGGCGGGGGGTAATGTTTTTTTGCAGATTTGACATAACATAACAATAACAGCATAAAGATATTAACTAATTATATTCATAATTTAAAGGTAGAAACGATATTACACCCTTTGTGTATAGTTGTAAGGAGGACATCTATACAATAATAAGGAAATTTACTTTGAGAATGGCCAAAGTTTTACAAAGCATCTTACGAAATGGAGGTTAGGTGACCGAACTGTCACTTGTTTCAATTTCAATAAAGGGCCAAAATAAACACTATTTTGTGCGCATGTTTACAAAATGTTCAAGTATATGTATAGGATTAGAGTTACACAATATGTTTTTCTTACCTGGTTGCCTTAAAACCTCTGAATTCAGCACTTAGAAAATTACTGTTACCAGCAATAAAAGATGCCATCATTATAGCATCTACTTTGGGCAAATTGTCGGACTGCGCCCGTAAAAAACCGCTGTCAGTCATTATAACAACACTATATTATATTAAACTATTATAAAATAACACAAAAGTCTAAAAAAATTAAACAAAACAGTTGAAAACAGGCGATAACAACAAACAATGTTTTAACTCCTAACAAAAAGATGACAATGAGCGAATCAGCCGGTAATGGATGACGGGTGTGACGTCATGATTCTATGAACCAATAATGGGCCGTTTCTGGATGAACAATATTTGGCTGCTTTTGAAATCAATAATTATGAATGAAAATATTAAAATTGTTCATTTTGAGTATGATAATCGTAATCAGAAAAATAAACTTTAAATCTTCCACATATTTTTAACAGTATCCCCAGTTTGTGAAAATACCCTATTCAACATCGAGGCACTATCTACCATTCTATTGTGACAACTCCAACACAGAATCACAATTGTATACCCCTGTTCGCCGTATACAAAATTTGGCTAATGACTATAAAGATGTTGTTGACATATTTAACACATCATTCACTAAATATAAACAAGTCATAGTAAAATTTATATCAGAAAGAAGAACCACAAATTTAATAATTCCAACTGCATAGCCCTGCTTCGAATTATTTCACATGTATTGCACTTTTCCCAGTCTACAGTTTTTCCATCTTGCATGGTGGAGTATTTTGTTTTTATTTCAATTTGTTTTTTTACTCTATTTTTGTTTTAGATTTGGTTATGATTTTGATTTTGATATTGATTCTGATTTTTATTTTGATTTTGATTTTGATTTTGATTTTGATTCTGATTCTGATTCTGATTTTGATTTTGATTTTGATTTGGATTTCGATTTTGTTTTTGTTTTGTTTATGATTTTGTTTTATATTTTGTTATGCACATTTAGATTTAGATGTTCTTTGTTTTAAAAATAATGTATGTAAAAGCCCAGCCGGGCGTGAAATTCCAAATAAATAAATAAATAATCCTTTCCTATCCATCCCTATCATGTTCCTTTTCCTACCCATCCCTATATACCTGTCATTTAACGTTACCATAACAATTAGTCGTCAGTTATAACTCGCCGCGTGAACTTCTCTAATATTACACAAACCTTAAATTATACGAGTGCATCAACAAACCCAGCTGAGATAGCAGAGAGTGCCACAAGGTTCCGCAGTAAGTCCCTTCCTTACTTTCCTTATTTGTTTTCTTTTTTACTTGTGCAGTGGTCTTTCTTTTTTTTTTTTTACAGTTAATACCGCACAAGAATCTCAACTGCTCCCGTCTGGAGCCAGTGAGACTATGGCATCCCCAATTGGGGTATGTTGTGACGCTGAAGGTAGTGGGGAGGGGAAGAAGGTGGGGAAGAGGAAGGTTGGGAAGTACCTGGCTATTCAGATCTGGTCACCAAACACGGCTAAAGCCATTTTCAAGCAACGTTTCAATTCTGAATGGTGGTCTTACACCAGGGCGATACTGATAGTATCTTCCACTCTGGAACGTGCCGCAAATATACTATATATTATTTTAAATGAATTAATTGTGAAATAACACAAATTAATCAAATAAAATTTATTTGCGCACGCCGGGTTCGAACCCGCGACCTCCGGATTGTGAGTCAAGAGTCTTAGCCACTGGACTACGGAGGTCGTCATACATTTTAAAACACATACAAGGTCCTTCGATGTCCGCGGACACATAAATCACACATCATTAAATGTATGAAACCTTTAGGTACCATTCTGACAAGTCACGACACTTCACATTAGACAAATAATATAAATCCACCATAAGATGACTATCCTCATTTAACGAACTACACGTTCAATGTACATTGTAAAATTGGCATGCTGTGTAAAGAAAAGGCTGACCGGCCAACTCAGAATCAAACCAACTCAGAACCACCTCAGAAAGGTCATTAAGAGTGATGATAAAAAAAATATTTAAAAAATGGTTAAATAGGTTAAATTAGGTTAGGGTTACCGGCTACTATAAAATTATTTTTTCATAGCTTTTAATGACCTTTGTGAGGTGGTTCTGAGTTGGCATGGAACCAAAGAAAATATAAATGTGTGTTTACACCAGTATTCAAAATATTGTAACCTTAACAATGGTAAAATTTTGTATATTACATAACGGAAATACTTAAGGGCCTATAACCAGCCAGCCGCCGAAAATTCACATTTCATCGAAAGATGTTCTTACGATGGTATATAATGAGAAATATTAATTATTCCCCGTACCAGCTTTTTTAAATTATAACTTTATTTTATTTCATTCCAAATAAGCTTTAATTTATACCTCCAAAAATGCTGAATGGCATGATGTAGGTATAAATTAAAGCAAATTTGGAAAGAAATAAAATTATAACTCTATTTTATATCATTCCAAATTTGCTTTAATTTATACCTACATCCAAAAATGCTGAAAGGCGTGATGATAAAACTATTAAAATTCGGTACTTTTGGTAATTATGTTTTTATCATAAGTATTTATTATTTTTCAGTAATGCCTAAAGCAAAAAAAATCGTAAATATATTAATTTGTAAGACCGTAAAAAGATAGACAAAATAGAGAAATTTTCGTCATAGGATATATATTTTAATGATTTTATTTGAACTAAAATTAAAATTTTGAAACACGCGTTCACTAAATACAAGACATAATAACACTTGTACACATTTTAAAATCTACAGTTATTTGAAATATTATTGTCATGTAATTTTACTGTTTACCTAAATGTAACTAATGTAATAAAATAAATAAAACTAGATAACGTATTGATTTATAATACCTACACGATTTGAAATATGTCTTGTAAAATAAGATTTTTGTTTGAAAATTTAACAAATCTGCCAACGACCTATGGTATAACCTTATTATACTAAAAATAAATTAAAATTCTCAAAATTTTAAACATGTGTTTACTCGATAAAAGAACAATCTTTCGAAATCAATTTATAATTTTTTGTGCAAAAGAGTCGATACGTCTAAATTTTTTTTTTTTTTTTTTTCTTTTTTAAAAGAAAGACAAGCATTCCCGGGTTACGAATAATCCAACAATGTTTGAAAATCTCCTACTACCAACACAGAAAGCCGAAAATGTTGCTTGTGTTGTGATGGAGGACTTAGCCAGCCGAGGAATCGAACATGCGACGCCCGGGTGGGACCCAAGCGCTATGCCCACTCAACCACTGACCGGTCATGATTAAAAAATTACATATTACGGTTTTCTCTGGTTTTACCCTCTTAAATATCGATATGTTTTCTTTACAGCATTCTGAGTAACATGACTATGACAGAAACGTATTTTTTAAAAATCATTTTTTTATCAAATTAGCAACTTCCTGCAGAATTAACCGGTCGTAAATTTCCCGGCAACATCTCTTTCCGTTTGCCTTTGAAATCATATCTCTAAGTACCGGCAAACGACATGAAAGTTAACACGTTCATCACGAGAGGTTATAAATCAGGGTATGATTATTATTTTATATCTGGAAGGGTGACCAGCATTGCATTTTTCAGTAGGAGACCTTTAATTTATTTTAGATGCTGCGGGTGCTGATTTAGATTGGAGAAGGTGTGTAATCATGCTATTATACAAAGGTAAAGAGTTACGTATGGAATGTGGGAATCATAGCCTTCTTAGTTCAGTCGGCAAGCCGTATGATAAAATATTGATTGAAGGGTAAGAATGGAAACAAAGGATAAAATAGGGGAAGTGCAAGGTGCCTTTATGAGTGGAAGGGGGTGCATGGACCAGATTTTCTCATTGCGTATACTCACTGAGAAGTTTCTTGTAAAAAAAAACAGAAACTCTTCTGTGCCTTTGTAGATCTACAAAAAGCATACGACCGAGTAGAGAGGAAAATGTTATGGAAAGTGTTGTCCAAGTATGGAGTGAATACGAACCTTATACAAGCAATTGCGTCTCTATATGAGGTAAGCGTTGCATGTATTAGGGTGAACGGCGATTTTACGGAGTGGTTTGACATCACAAAAGGTGTTAAACACGGCTGCGTAACGTCACCGTGGTTATTCAATCATATATCTATTATACATGGATAATTGTGTGTAAGAATTGAAAGATATGGGATTGGGCGTGAAATTGAGTAATCTGAACGTATGTTGCCTATTGAATGCTGATATTTAACAGCAAGGAAGATCTACACTCTCTCGTGTCTAGGATGAACGAAGTATGCATGAATAATGAGTTAATGATGAATGTAAGTAAGTCTAAAGTAATGGTATTTAAAAGAGAGAGTACGAAAACAATGTGCAACATAGTTGTGAATTATGAATACTTGGAGCAGGGGGATGAGTTTGTGTATTTGGTAAGTATCTTTACGAGATATGGGAAGGCTGATAGAGGTATTGAAAGAAGGGTAAACGTTATTTTAGCTTTCGGTGAAGTAAATGCGTCCATGGGGCAATTATTAAATTGTTAATAATTATTAATGTCAGTTCAACCATTTTTAAGCCCCGACGCAAGGAGCGATGTAATAAGTTTGACTTTCTGTGTGTCTGTCTGTCTAAGTGTCTGTCTGTGTGTGTCGAATGAACCGATTATGATGCGGTTTTTTTGATTGAAAGCTGACGTGATCAAGATGGTTCTTAGCTACAATTCATAAAAATCTGTTCAGGCGTTTCAAGGTCATTAGTTCTTTTTTCCGTCGGGGGTTGCTTAAAATTTTACTTATTAATCATTCAATCTATAAAATGTAATTGGGCGAAGTGCTAACAGAGTATGAAAGATGGAACTTCTTACAATCTGCGAGTACCTACCTATGAACATCATATCAGCAATTTTGTACATTGACCTACTTCACATCGTATCGCATTTACCCAAACTATCCTACTTGCTCTTGGGATTTATTTTGGGGTATTATGACGTTTTGCGCTACCTCCTCCTTTGTGCAAGTTTACATTACAGTGTCCATCATCAGAGCAGATGTGTATCCATAGTGCTAAAATGTATGCTTATATATTTAGATGCGATTCGGTGTTGCCTCAGCTCCAATGCTCTGCGAGCTGGTAATACGGTATAATTTATAATGGTTTTCTGCGTTTAGTTTGGGTGTATTAGGATTTAGTTTCGGCTAATACCCGAAAAATAAATCACGAGAATACTTTTTGCCATAGAATTCTAAAATCATATCTATCCTACCTTATTTTTGCAAATGTTCCAATGATTAGCTTTCCGTCAAAAATCAGCTATAATAATATTTTTGAATATACAAAAGATTGTGGTCTTGTCTCTAATATACGAATATTTTAATGGAAAATATTCTAAAGAAGACCCTGAGTGAAATTATTTTCCTAATTTAATTTACTTTAAAAATTAACCCAAATCAACTAAACAGATTGGTCTAAAATTCACTGTCTCAGCCAAAAAATAAAATCTGTCAAACTAACATGAAACTACTGCATTTACAAATTCTGAAAAACGTTGCACCCAAATCTGATTTCTATAAGTTAGTGCCTACCTTCAAAATAAGTTAACTTTGATGTTATACCTTTACCGCGTTATGACCCCCTTTGCCCAAAAATAGAGTCTTGAACATCCATATTCCTTTGGTCGGGCGCGAACACATCTCTCAGGCGACTGTCATCGTAAATCTGCTCAAAAGTATTAGAGGACGCCATGCGAATTCTAAACACCGACGTTTTTGTGTAACCAAATGTGGCATGTTGTTATGCTAAATCAATATCAAAGCATGAAAGTTCTTGAAAATGCGTAAGGGACAAAATTAATAAACTAAATAATATAGGAATAACTGGTAAAGCTAAATCGTGGTTAAAAGGGTTATGCCTATCAAAAGACACCGCAGGTATAAGTAAACAACGAACTAAGTGAAATGGAAATTATAGATTTTGGAATTCCACAAGGAACTGTATTAGGCCCTTTACTATTCGTATTAAATATATGGTAATAAACTTTCTGAACTTCCAATCATTGAAAATATCATGTCTTACGCGAACGACACAGTAATAACTATTGAAGGTAATTCTTATCTTATAAATTATTCACGCGGTGTATTTTTTGGTTCCATTAAAAAAATAAAACAGATACAAAATAGAACAGTAAATAAAACACGAGAGTAACAAATGAGCAACAAAAAAGAACAGTGTCAAAATAGAATATTAAAGTAACTCACTAACTAAATTACCATCGCGCCCTTTCACCCAGGGGTAGGCATAGAAGAGGGACAGCTAAACAAATCTGTCTTGACACATACTCCTTGCCTCTTTCATATTCATGTATTGTCTCATACGTGTTCTTCTATTATTCTGACTCTTGACATGGTCCGACTCAAGAATCTGATGCATTTAGTATCTCCGACTTCTTCTACATTCCTTGCATTCCTTTTTTTCTTTCATTCACTTTACATGCCCAAACCATCTCAGCATCCCTTTCTTAATCTTACTCATTACGCTTACATCAGCCTTGAATTCTTTGCAGATCTCCACATTTCTCACACGATCATAATAGCTTAACCACACATACGCCTCATTTCTAAAATCATTCTTTTTACTGTAGGTAATTAATATTACATATTTTGGCCAGAAAAACTATAAATTCCTTGCTACAAAATTATGTAACACCCTTCCAAATGAAATTCAAAATATTAAGGAGATAAACAAGTAAAAAAAAAAAAAAAAGAAGTAACAATAAACATCAAATTCTGGTAAATAAGAAGATGACTAGGTAAATCATAAAAAATATGAAATAACATCAACAAACATCAAGACGTGGAAATCAACACACATGAATTTGAGGAAATCATTATGTAACACCAACACCGCCGCTCCGGGTACCATTTAAAGGATAACCAACACCTCTGCCATAAGGATTTTCTACGATTAGCAGGGGTGCTCGGGTTCATGTGGTGACTTTTATCCGGATCTTGGCTGCGATGCGTCTTGCCACCAACTGCTAGGAAGGCCAGTTCGGGAGAGACTGGTTGAGGGAGATATTTTTTCCTCTCCAACAGGACTCTCTCGGAACGTGCCATGCACCGCAGTGGGGGGGATGGTTTCATACGTCCGTCACTCCTGAACACACTCACCCCCAGAATCCTACCCAGAACTTCCTCTGTATACCTTTCCTAAAATAGACCCTCCACACTGCATCCCCAAAGATTTGTGGAGCTAATGTAAAACAAAAACAAAAAACACAACAACCTACAGTCCCCTGGAAACCAGAATCTCTTGTGAGAAAGACTGGGAATAATGAAGTAAAACCTAAACTCTACCTAAAATAACCTAACCTGAAATAAGCTATTATATTATCTTTTATCTTGTTCTGTTTTGTCAGTGTTCTGATTTAACACGCCACCTTTTTGATAACATATAGGTACTATAATTCACTTGATAAAAAAATCAAATCTGATGGTGATGTAAGAAAGCGAGTCTTAAATAATGTGGACATATAGGTAGACCAGAAACGATTGTCTGAAGAATATACATTATAATTACTAACAAGTTAATAGAAGAACGTAAAGAAGCCCAGGGATGGTCAATGTGGCACGATCAAGTAAATCAAATACGGGTCATTTCAGGAGTCGGTAAAACAGAAATGTATGTATAAATGTGAAATCAGTACATAAATGTAGTACAGTGTTTATATAGTATAGCAGAGACGTTTTTGACAGCGCGGCGTGGGTTCGCGAGAGGATCATCGAAAGAGTGTTTTTTCTTGTTTGAATTAGGAATCCCTTTAATGTGGCGACATATCCGACTAAACTGTCACTCACTTAAAAGTTGGCAGGGTCATAATATTTTTTATTTAATTTAATTTTTTTTTAATTCCTTGCAGAATATATTGGGGTATTTCAAACACAGTGTGAATGTCTTACATAACGAAACAGTAGGTCCATAGCTTGGGATGGAAAAGAGGAAGGAGTCGAAGTACTATTCAGATCTGGTCATAAAACAAATCTATTTCAAGGAAGTTCGGCCTTTTTATCCCGCCCGAGTTCGCAAGAACATAAATTCTAGTGTAAACCATCAAGCTGAAGAAAGTTGAAAAAATAAAAGAAAAAAAAATAAAGCTGGAAAAAGAATTGTCATTTAGATATGATATGTCTTCAGATAAATTTTATAATTATTTGTTTGAAAATAAATAAAATTACATACATCAAATATATGGTTTGTAGACATTTAAGTAACTACTGAAAATTATTAAGATTTCAGAGGATATTTTGGTTTAATTTTTTTTTCTTAAAACCTCACAAGTGTCTCAGCTGCTCCCGTCTGGAACCATGGCATGAGACTATGGCATCCCCAGTTGGGTATGTTGTGAGGCTGAAGGTAGTGGGGAGAGGAATGAGATTGGGGAGAGGAAGGTGGGGAAGAACCTGGCTATTCAGATCTGGTCACTTCTCAATGGTGGTCTTACACTAAGGCAATACTGAGAGTATCTTCCACTCTGGAACGTGCCGGAAATCTATCTAAATACTATATATTATTTTAAATGAATTAATTGTGAAATAACGCAAATTGATAAAATAAAATTTATGATCCCGTGACCTTTGGATTGCGAGCCTTTACGAGAGTTGGCGGCGAGAACCTTACCCCTCGACTACCGCGGCCATGATTTATTATTATACAAGAGAAAATTAAAACATGCTTTTTTGGACGCGATTTCTGCTATTAGCAGAACTACTATCAAAGTTATTTCCATTAGGTGTGAGATATTATCTTTAAAATATATCTACGTTTGACATTTTGTATGTGAATGCCGCAAATTTCTAGTTGAGAGCCTTGCCCCTCGACCACCGAAGCCGTCAAAAAATACGAACAATTTTGTAAGTCGGAATTTTGGAAATCCCAATATATTTGGAATGTTGTGTGCTGATATTTATATCTAATAACTAAACGCAACTTTCAACTATCTGCCTACAACATATATTAAGAATCTTTGGACACTTGTTTGTCACATTGAGGATTCCAACTTGGAGAAACTCATCGTCACTAGCAAAGTGGAATGAAGAAGAAGCAGAAGAACTAGAGGAAGGTCACCAACGCGCTGGAGTTAGTCTTCAGCGAAGAACCGCAAAGAATGGAGGAGCCTTGTCCACCATGGAAATTGGAGTAGGAGTCATGATCCTCAGCAATGAGGATCTAATTTAAGAAGAAGAACTGAACACAGGGAAAGCCATTTCAAGCATTGTTTTGAATTTGAGCGATAAGCATCTTATCTGTACGAAATTAGAGTATGTTCCACTGACGAAGGAGGTCCATATACTCAAAAGGTAGGTATATAAATTTTGTTGGTGGTGTTTAAAATTTTTTAAACAATTGATTTTTTCCTCGTCCGGCTTCGAACCGAAAGATGTCTGCCGTATAAGTCACTCAATGGGAGGTTATTATATAATTATTAACATAGTAATATATGACGGCCTCCATAGTCGACTGGTAAAGCTCTCGACTAGCGGTCCAAAGGTCACGAGTTCAAATCCCGGCGTGGCAAATTAATTTTATTTGATTACATTGTTGTTACCTATATCACAACTAATTAATTTAATATATAATATATGGTATATTTGCGGCACGTTCCAGAGTGGAAGACGCCGTCAGTTTCACTCTGTTGTAAGAGCACCATTCACAATTGAAACGGCTGTGTTTGGTGACCAGATCTAAATAGCCAGGTACTTCCCACCTATCTCCTTCCCCTCCCCACTACCATCAGCCTCACAACCCACAACATACCCCAACAGGGCAAGCCGTAGTCTTACTGGCTCCAGACGGGAACAATTGCGACTCTTGTGCGGTATGCATTTAAAAATATTTTTTCAATATTCTATGTTATTAATATGTCGCTTTGTGCCAACCCTGTTTGAATCCCAGCTGCCACAAGCTGTCAGATTTGGTACTGCCAACAGCGCGACCGTGCGGTCCCACATGACACAGGGTCATGCTACGCAGAGTCAACTGTCAGATTCGCCGTGTCACAGTTTCTCAGGCGACTGCGATTTCGACTGTACCGGGAAGTCCGACACCAGATAGCACCACTGTCTGACGGTTTTATTAGAATATCACGTCAGAAATAGGGTTCCAATCTGCATAAGAACTTGACAGCACGACGATCCGTTGAAACTGCTATAATTATGCGCATGGTAGTAATCAAATAGTAAAAAAAATGGAGGGAGCTGCTATCGTTTGTAAAAGGCAACACTATTTCTTGAAGTGAAACTTCTTTGGCACAGTTGTGATTTGAAACTTGATGAAACGGGAACGACGCTAAAAAGAGACAAACACATACATTTATAGGATTAAGCAGGCGAGAGAATGAGATAAAATGAAACCTTACCGCATTGGCCGCTTTGATTATGAGCTAACTTTTCAAGACTCCTATTGGTTGAGGTTGTGCGGTTAAAGTTTTACTTGTATCGCATTTGAATTGCACTCGATTTTTGTATTTGTTTACTGTACATTTATCTTTAAATACAGAGAATATAATATTCAATTTGGGAGCCATTTATCGAATAACCAACATTTATCGAATGCCAAAAGTCACCCCAGATGGTTCGCTAAGTTTGGTGACACAGCAGGGAAGCTCGGTTTCATACGGTGAGGTTACATCAAAGATATGGGTTACATTATCGCGGGTCTAACAATAGTCTGGTATATCTTTCCATTAAGATTTATAGGCATTTTGGAGTCACACAACATTCCTGTTACGGATATAGTCTAATAAACTAGTCACCAGACACGGCTAAAGCCATTTAAAACCGTATATCAATTCTGAATGATGATCTTACACCAGAGCGATACTGAGAGTATCTTTTACCCTGGAATGTGCCACAATTGTTATATACATATTAAAGAATATTATTTTAAAAACATTAAATAGTAAAAACACAAATCAATCAAATAAAATGTACTTGCGCATGCCGCGTTTTAAACCCGCGACCTCCGGATCTCTAGTCGGAAGCCTCCACCCCTTGTCCACGAAGATCCATAGCAAGAAATATATCTCTTTTTTTTCTTTTTTTTATTAGTGACTATTTAATTACAGGTTTGATGAGAATTACAAGATATGGTAAGGTGTATAAATATTTCATCTATTTGTTCTTAGTCCTCCTCACTAGGTGGTCCTGTGCTGAGGCGGACTGGTAGATTTCTTTGATTTTCCGTTATTTAGTATTTATGTAATTAATAGTAGGTACATTATAAAAATTTCAAATCTTAGTACACTTAGAACTAATTCGTGCAATTGAATAGAAGCCCATACTAATAATTTTCTTGGTTACTCCAATTAAGAATTTTCATATCCTTACATTCCTGACTTGTTGAGTTGACGCATCAAAGTAAAAATAAGTACCCATCCTTTTAAATCATCTAGAATCCAACAATCTGTATATTATTTCTTTCTTTGATCGTACAAAAATTTAGGTTTTATGTTAGTTTGTTGAAAATTTACGCCCATGTCGAAAATGCGACATTTTTCCTTTGTAAACTTTACGAGGAGCATTAAAACATACTTAAATAAAGACAACTGAGAGAACGTTAATTTAATTGTGGCTTATTCAAAGAGATGTTAAAATAGAAAATTGAGACACTCTTGAGACTTGCAAACTATGTAAGAATGTGGAAGTAAGTGTTATTATGAATGATATTACAATATGGATTCTTATACAGTTTGGACACTTACAATAGATACCATACGATTGTACCACCCCATCCAACAGCACTATGTCCCGGTGCGACCCGTGCACAAGGGGAACTGATTTTGTCAAATTGACCTTTAAATAGATTAGGCAGAATTTACTTCTCTACTTCATCTCCAACATTTATAAAATAACTCTCTTTAAAAGATTTATCACCCTTCCAATCACCTTTCTGTTTTAATTCTATTCAAAGTGATATGTATTTTACCTTAAATATCCTTGTAACTACAATATTCATTTATATACCTGTACGCCTGTCTCGACACAGGTATACCCTAGTGAGACAGGCATATACATAAAACCATTGTAAATATATTTTATTATAGATAAATAAATAAATAAAAATTTATTAGGACTTGGAAAACGTGCGAAGGATGTTGGAGTTCAATCGACCGGTACTACACATGGCAACCTAACAAGTCAATTTTGAAATTTAGAATTCTTTTCTGGCTTTTCTTGGCTCTTCTTTACTTGCCTTGGAACTTCTTGAATATTCTTGGCTCTTCACGGCCCTTCTTGTCTCTTCTTTGCTTGCCTTCGAACTTCTTGACTCTTCATGGCTCTTCTTATCACTTCTTTGCTTGCCTTGAAATTTCTTGACTACTCTTCTTGGCCTTTCTTATCTCTTCTTCTTCTCTTACCTTCTCTTATTTGCTTGCGTTGGAAATTCTCGACTCTTTTTGGCTTTTCTTTGCTCTTTTTGTCTCTTCTTTGCTTGTATTGGAATTTCTTGACTCTTATTGGCTCTTCTTGTCTCTTCTTTGCTCTTATTTGCTTGCCATGGAATTTCTTAACTCTCCTTGGCTCTTCTTACATTTAATGCATCTTTTTACCCTTAATGCAAAAAAAAATATTTTTATTAGATTTTTTCCGTTCAAATGAATGCAAAATCAAGTTGGGGATACCCAATAGAATGAATAAAAAACCGCATACAGAATTTTTTTGAACATCCATATTATAAAAACATAATAAGAATGTCGTACTTTCAAAATCAAAAACTCCTTTGAAATAACATTGAAAACAGTCATCTAAAACAGGCATTATTCCATCTTCCTTTATACAAGTCTTGACAATGCAAAAAACTGTAATGCGTCTTTTATATTCCTAATTATTAATTCAGATTTGTTTACACCGAGTTGTAGGGCGGTGCGTTACGTTGGTTCATAGCCCCAGGCAATTGGGAAATTAATTTTACCAGCAGAATTCTGCAGCATGTTTCTCACTGGATTACGTTCGCCAAATTTCATCCCAATTTGCTCCATCCCTTCCTTATACTTTTCGTTTCTGTCTTGCGTCAGTCAAGAAGGAGGGTACTTTGCATCATGCAGGGCTAAACTACCCCGAAACAATGCGATAAAGGGTGCGAATTTAACGGAAGTAAGGGAGTCTGCTACAGGGGTAGAAAACTAGAAAAAATACTTCTGAGGTGTTTACATAAATATAGATAATAATAAGAAAAGTGAATGCAGACAAAAAAATAATAACAATATTTAAAAATCATGTATAAACCATAAGAAAAATCAAATATAAAATTATGTAATTATATGTATTATCAAATACTTGGGTAGGACGATATCATGAATCCGAACAGCAAAAGGGTAGATTATACGTGTTTGATGCGATGCGATCTATGAATGTGAATGAACAGGGAGTGTGTGTCAAGACCGAGTAGTTTGGCGTTCCATTCTCTCTGTCTACCCAAATCAACGGCTTGGTCTAGATATGTATTACACAATTTATATATATAAAAATCAAAATATGCTTGCTTGGGTGTATATGAGATGTCTATGAGTTGATAAACCATTCCAGTTGCGATGAAACTTTGGGGATTTGATGTGCGCATGCCCGCAATCGTTTCTATATACAAGGGAGCTCTGGCATCATGAAATTATGCATTGATAACCGTTCATCCGATTGCGATGACACTATTGGAATAGTGAGTTCTGGCATCATGAAATTATGTGTTTCTATATCCAGGGTTTCCCAAACTGTGTTCCGCGGAACACTAGGGTTCCGCCGAACCCGAGTAGGGGTTCCGAAACAATTTGTCGGAAGAATTTCATTTAATATAATATACACATATTTCACATTTCGTCATATTCAACACTACTCATATCACTCACAAGAAATTATTATTTGTATAAATATTTCACAATAGTTCTTAAGTTGGTACTAGACCCTTCCAGGTACAGAGGCTAAGCTTTATGGAAGTTGATGGAGCCGTTTATGCTGTTATCGCTGAAAATCTTCATTTAACATACGTACTAAAAAAATCTCTGATATTTATTACTGTGCTGTGTAATACTGTGATAAGAGTAAAAAATACGAACATCTGTGCGATGTGGAAACAATGCCAACGGGATAACGGATCTGCATGTGTTTCTGTTCCCAAGGAACACAACCATAGTTTTTCGAAATCCTTTTAACCTGAAAGTAAAATAATGTTAAAATCAACCAGTCTTACCACATCCTTGTTAGCAATTAATCGAACTATAAAAGCGCAAGATGCCGTAAATTTTGGGGATAAAAATTTAAAAAAATTACAATTTTGGTTTTCATCAGTTCAATATAATCGTTTAGATTGTTTTCCTGCCTTACATGTTTGAATGAATTAAATTTTAAAGTAGATGAAGAGGGTTCCAAAGAATTTTAAGATCACGTACGTACATATATAAGTTGAAAACAACTCTTTCGTAATAATTTCTGAAAATTAGTAAGGACGATTTCTGGGTTCAGAATCCATTTTCTGTGATAGCTAAACCAGTCGGCTTAAGGCGATCCACTAGTACAGGAAAAAATCGAAATCGGAATTCACGCCCTTTTATGGGAGGAGTTTAAAAATACTTGAGAAAAAGCTTTTGGAAAGGTTGGAAAAGATATTTGAGATTTTTTTTTACATGTTGATTTCGTAAAGGCCTGTAAAAAACATTAATTCCTTTTTTATGCATTGTTTATTGTAATAAAACGGAATTTTTAAATTGATTTCACGAAAATAAGCGGCGCGGAGCATAACATGTCTTCTCTCCGCTCCGTTCGGAGGAGTAATGACAGAAAATCGGGGCGGCTGCCAGTCGTTCTTCGGTGGACGGTATAAGGTTCACTTTGATATAACAAATTCGTCGACTGCCGTATTGTCGCCGTGATGTCAAAAATACCAACGCAAAAATGCATATTATATTTTATTTTGTGAGGTTCGGGCGTAAATATCATTTTTTTTTGCGATAATTATATAAGAAACTGAATTTGCCACATTATGCAATAAAACCATATCCGAAAAAGTGTTTATAAGTAGGAGAGTTTTCAGTTAAAAGTGTTTTTTATAGACGTAATACTTTATTTTTTTCTAAGCTTATTAAAAGACTTTTTTTTAAAAAATGACCGATATTTTTAAGGGCCAAGGTATGTTCTACACGCAGTATTTAATTGAAGCATCTATAATACTTCTAAGCGGTCAAATTTTCAAAACTAAAACATACGATTTTGTATGATTTTGCATTATTTAGTATGGCTTCATCTAAGTATGAAAATCGAACTGTTTTAATTAGGGACTTAAGATTAGCCTTATAAGGAATAGAAATTTGGTGAGGTGTTATGTCTGGCGTTATGAAATTTGTACAAAAAAATTGCAATGCTGTTTGAAAACTGAATGTATGGAATGCGGGCGGGGGGAGGGCAACTCGGGAGGAGGGTTTGCGGGACGGGGAAGCGGGAGAGGGGAGTGGGGAGAGGGAAGGCGGAGAAGGTGGAGTAGGAATGCGTGCGGGGAAGGGGAAGCGGGAGAGGAAGGGGATGCGGAAGGGGAAGGGGATGAATGGGAAAGGACACCCAGAGAAAAACAATTTCTTTATTAAGTGGCATAACAGCGCATACCGGGAACTCGCTAGTAATATATCTAGTAATATATACTTATATATATATATATTTTTTTTTAATTATTTTTTATTTTCAATAATATGTTTTACATGTTGCTAAATGATAATTTTATATTTTAGGTTTTTTAATACTTTTCCATTTAAAGCATTTGCTTGTGTATATATAAATAAGTTGACTACCTCTGTACAGCGATTATCGAATGGTTAAGTTCTGGGAATGATTTCGTCTCAATGCCCGCAAGTTCGCAATGCAGAAATAATACCTATTGTTTGTTAATAACTTCGCGGTTTCTATAGAGAATAACACATTATCAAGAAACTCTCCCCACCAAGTGCTGGATAAATACCAAAATAAGTACCTGAGCTAAAAAAATAAAACAGTTTTTCTTTTTTTTTAACTCCACTACGAAAATAATTTCCCTCTGAGCCTGTGTCATCTTTGTGTATTTTTTTTATTATTTTTATTGAGTTAGTTTATAATACGTTAGTGTATAAACTAACATGCACAAGGTTACATTACATTTGATAAAATTATATTTTTACATAAGCATAACATCTTCCTTTAAATACATTGATTCTTCTTTCTCCATTCCTCTGTACATCAGACTGATTTTCTCATGCGTGGAAATCTAACTCGATTTAGGTATATTTCTGATTTCATAAGAATGTATATCTATATTAAAAACAATGTCATCTTTGACGGCCCGCGTGGTCGAGCGGTAAGGCTCTTGACTCGCAATACGAAGGTCGCAGGATCGAATCCCGGCGTGGAAAATATTTTATTTGATAAATTTGTGTTATTTCACAATTAGTAAATTTAAAATAATATATGGTATATTTGCGGCACGTTCCAGAGTGGAAGATAATTTCAGTATCGCCCTGGTGTAAGACCACCATTTAGAATTGAAAAGTTGCTTGAAAACAATGAATAAAGAAAACTAAAAAAAAAAATGGCTTTAGCTGTGTTTGGTGATCAGATGGGGAAGTACCTGGCTATTCAGCTGGCTATTCCTCTTCCTCATCTCCTTCCCTTTCCCAATACCTTCAGCCTCACAACATACCCCAATTGAGGATGTCATAGTCTCACTGGATCCAGATGGGAGCAGTTGGGACTCTTGTGCGGTATTCATATAAAAAAAATCTTTAAAATATTTTGACATTTGGTTTTTCATAACTTTATGAATAAAATTAACACATTGAATAGTTAGTAGATTCTTTTTATTGGAATCCAATTTATATTCCTTTAGAGTCGAAACGTGGCAAATTTTAGTGTCAAGTGTGTACAAACGTTGGGTGCGTATTTGGCGTGTTTCATGACTTTGCACCCGTGCCGAGGGGATAAAAATGACACCAATTCCTTAGTGAATCTTCCATTGAAATACCGATAGAACAAGGTCAGCATTAACGCCTAACACCTGTACCTACTCTAAAGATTGTAATCCGTTCACTAAGAGGAAACCCGGTCACCGAGAAATTTGAACTATAGGTATTTTACAAAACCATTGCTGTCGCTATCGCTCTTACTCCTCCGAATACTGAGCGAAAGGGTCAACTACACCTGAGGCTGAAAATACTAAAATTCAAGGTATTGTATTCCTCATTTTTCTCCTCCAAAACTGGACCGATTTTAAAGACGTTTTTACAAACTGTATTGGAAGAAAATACTATATATCTGTAGGTTTAACTTTTTTTTTAATACATTGTCTAGTTTGTATACCGCACATTTGTTGATGGTTTTCGAATCAGGCAAATTTAACTATTTTTTTAGGGTCCTTAGCTCCTTTAAGAAGTAACTCATCAAAAAAAGCAAAACGTATCAACGCTGGTGGTCGAGATCTATATTAGGTATATTAAAAGTACCTATATTTGTAGTAGTGTCAAAATTTCAATGATTTCACACTATGGGAAATCAGTACTTATTTTGACATATTTAACATCAACTTGGCGAATTTTGTGGATCTTGTAAAAAAAATATTCCGAAACTATTCCTAAACATATCTCTATTTTTTAAAACCTATCAAATTGCTGTATTTTTGTATTTTTATGACTTGTGTGCATTTTGTATCTTATTTTATTTTTTATTATTTTTTTATCTGTTTAAAAATCATCTCTCATGAATTAATTGTACAACCAAACATGTAAAAGCCCTCTGGGCGTTAGATAAATAAATAAATTAATAAAATCCAGAGCGGAAATTGGGAAATACTTATGTATGGACAAAAGGCCGCCCAGTTTCTTCATTTATAAGATATGTGAATCTATAACACGGACTGCAAGTTGCAAGGATTGTAGTCATTTTGAGGTTCCATTTGTAAAAAAAAAAATTAAATGCTTTATTTAAAAATATATAGATATATTATTTATTTTGCAACGAAATTCGAGTGGTCTCCACAGAAATAAAGTGGAGTTTCATATCCGGAGACTTTCCGTAATATTTTTCGTATCCGAATTAAGACTTCGTCTGAACACAAAGCAGGCTATAATAATGCGAGTCCATTGTTCGCAGAATTTAGTCTTTGCTTAGTCCGCGGAGATTTGCAAAATGCTTTATTTCTCCAGCGGGGGATCGAACCTCGCATCGCGGGACAAAGCCGAATTAAAGGTGTGTTGGACCAAGTTTAGTTTTGTGCCGGTAGGTACATAATTTTATTATTTTATATCTCTACATATTATAAATTAAAGTTCTCCGCCGCGTCTGTCGGTCTGTTCACGATAAACTCAAAAACTACTGAACGGATTATCATGCGGTTTTCCCCAATAGACAGAGTGATTCATGAGTAAGGTTTAGGTATAAAATTTGTCAAAGGTTTTGTGTAAATTGATTGAAATATATAATTAAAAGAGAATGTCTGTATGTGGTGGACGAACGGGCTGTCAAGCGGGCAGTGTGGATTTGATTTGTATGCAAATTAACAGATGGCGGTGTGAGTTAAAATGTTGGGAAGTTGTGAGTTAAAAGGTTGTTAATCGCCAGTAGATGGCGTTGTTTTTCGTTAACCACAGCAACGCGTGGCCGGGTCAGGTAGTTTTTATACCTATAGTAAACTCTCTGCAGAAACGGGCGTTCAGTTTGATAGATTCCCAATCTTAACAACGGATTGCAATCAGTACCGGATTATCCCTTAGGCAGAGTAGGCAACTGCCTAGGGGCCTTGCATCGGCTGGGGGCCCCGCGCCCCGAGAAAAAATGACTTGCGTCAATGGTGAGCAAGTACTAACCGTCAATTAGTGAGCAACTCCGGCACCGATTTCGGAAAAAGTCAGCTTTCAAGATATTTAAAAAAAAATTTATTAGAATTATTTACAGGTTAGTAACATTACATGCATTAAAGAAAACAACAAATTATAATAATCAGGTTATAACCCAATAACTAATGTTCACATCATGCACACATAATAAAAAAGGCAATAATTAAAATAAATATTTAAACGTAGTTGTATTTTACTGAAAAAGCATATATCCGATTTTCACGCACTAACTGTTAAAAATCCAGTCACTATGAACGACTTAGGGATTTTTTTATAAAGGGTCCCCTCTATTTTTCTTTTGTGAAATGAAAATTTTCCATAAAAAATTCGAACGTCCGCAATTTTTTTTTTTATATATATAAAAAATCCCCTACGTGGTGCCATAGAAACTAGATTTTCTAACAGTTTAAAACTTGGTGCATGTAAATGGGACGTTTAGTTTTTTTTTAATGTGTCGTCAATCAGGTTGAAAAACGCGTTAAAAAAGTTTCGAGAAAAACCATTCATATTTTGCCGAAGGATAATTCAACATGCAAACTGTTTAAAATGGTTTCACATAAAACACTATCGTCGTCAATATTTCGAATTTCTTTAAAGCATTTTTAAAAAATGCATCTTTTAGAAAATGAAATAAAAATTACAATTTTTTTTTGTTTCATCTTCTCTGGTACCTTAAAGCCTTGTTTAGGATTTGATAAAGGGAACAAGGGGGCGTTTGGAGGCCCCAGGACCAGAGGCCCAGGGCGGGCCGCCCCTTCCACCAGGCGGACTTGACCTTATTGAACTAACGGGGAGGGTTAGTCCGCCATTGGTAAAGGGGCCCCGAGACGTGCATTGCCTTGGGGCCCCGACATGGTTAATCCGGCCCTGATTGCAATCTTTAGATCACAGTGACCGGAATGCTATCCTTGAACTACCTGTATTTCAATGGATGATGCTCCGAGGAACTAGTCAATGATCCCTTCGACACTGGTGCATAGTCGGAAAGCACGCACGGAATGACGATTTGATTCGAGTTCAAAAACTCTGCTGTGGATTGATGTGTCGGTCTCTATGTTTTCTACCTCCTAGAACTTGTAGGTTTTGAAGAGACCAATGTTCATACCTTCCTCTCCTCAAAAATATGACCACGGTGAAATAGCCCCCGTGAAATTTATTTTCTTTGGGACCTCCTGGGTGGGATAATTTTTTTTGTTATCTAAAAGCTAGAAAAAAGTATCAAAAGTCGAAAATTTTACGTAGCATTTCTTAACGTAATCTTTAATAAATCCATAGTACCTACCTGAGAGCCAAACTTAGGTTATTCATAAAAATATATATAATATAATATATAAGTACCTACGTACCTACATATTATATAAAATATTTATTATTAAAAAATCTCAAATAAGAGAAGCACATTCAGCCACTATATGAAAAATACACCGAGACATTGGTCATAACATGAAAATGGAGAAGAGAAAGGTTTGGAAGTATCTACGAGGCTATTTAAATCTTGCAACCAAACAGAACTAAAGCATTTCAAAAGTGGTATTAGACCAGGGCGATACTGACAGTATCTCTTGCTCCAATGGATGAGCTAACAACTACTATTTAATTTATTTATTTGATTTTCGTTTTCGATGTGAGAGTAAACAATGCCCATGTTTTACCACTTTTTAAAAAGTGGGGTAAAATACGGATAAAAAGGGTTAAAACGTTAAAAATGGTGAAAGATGGATTGATAGTGCAAAATTCAGTAAAACCTTCCTTCACTTAAACATTTTAAAAGACGGCGAATGAGGTAAAATGCGGTAAAAACGTAAACAAATGGTAAGATTAAAAGCCTTTATTATTACTACCCATTATCTTAATTTTTTATGAAATCGAAATTTTCGTTTGTAAATTTTAATGGGGGGGGGGGGGGTGGTGACACCACTTTAGGGTGCAACCCATGCTAGCTGCGCCACTAGGTTTTTCACTCTACGCCTACGATAATATTATTATTATATTTTTATTCCAACTATCCTAATAAACTATTGCGATTATGACATCTATGAATACCTTGAAAAAGCTTACATAGTCGTAAAAGAAGAAGTCTGCTTTCTAATTGTAAAGATATCTGTGAATGTTTTATAAAAACTTTCATTGTTGGATAAGAAGAAATCTGTTTTATAACAATAGAGACATCTGTGGTTTATAAAATCACACTCTTTCGTAAGTGTTGCAAGCTTTAAACTCGATAGAACTACTAATGCAAATTTTATTTGTTATTTTTTTTTGTTTGAAATGGTGATTGTTTTTTCGTATCTATTATTTACCATTAAATGGACTAAGTATATACCAATTTATTTTGTGTAACTTCTCATTAAAGTTCAGTTTCTAAGATGACCATCTTAATAAATGTGTTTCATTCATTTTTATATTTAAATAATCTTCGTGTACATTTGCGAACATAGGTGTGAGTCGAGCCACGAATTATGGGATAGGAACGATGAAACTGCTGTGGTATTTCGCGCCGTTTGCGGTAGTTTCGTTCCTTTCCCATAATTCGCGGTTCTACCCACGTTAGACTGTAAAAACGTAGGCGGTACCGCGAGCCGACAGATAGCGGTCAAATGAGTAAATTATTACAAACGAACGACATATTTTTGCCAAAACATGCACAAAATCTATTCCAACAATGCCCCTGACTGCTAATAACGTAATTTAGCTCTTCTGAATTCGTAATATTATTATTTATAGATTAAAAAAAAAAAAACCTTTTTTCTAGTGCGACATTGAAAACATTTTAAAATGGCGACATTGTATATCTTACAATGACAACACTGGAAACGTCAAAACTTAAAACAGGTAACTTATGGGTAACTTCATGAAAAAATACCAAAAATATCAACAGAGCGACATGCTGTAAAAGTTTTAAATTATTATCAGCATGATATTTAAAACACTGATAACGGTTTAAAGGTCAGTTTCCTTCATTGAATCGTATGTCACAGACTTACGATAGCATCAGGCACCTCATTTTACCTTTAATTTTGTATATTTTCTTCTGTTTTTCTGCAAAATGTTGAGACCGAGCGGATTAGTTGCAGGGAGATTGGCTTTCGTCACAGGTTAGTTTTTTATTATTATGATTATGCATTAACTGCCGGTTACGTGCTGGTTTTTTAAATGAGATAATGGCAAATAATACTTAGATTACATTTTTTAGATAGTTGATTTCAAGCAGATAGTTCTTTTATAAAACTTGTGTGGGCGCTTATTTTATGATTACTTCAACTAAACTAAAATGAAAATTTATGGCTGCGGATTTCTTAAGATCAAAGCAAATTTTCATTTTACCTAATTGAAATTTTGAATGTAGTATTTTCTATCGCCCCAAAAGCATAAAAGTTGTCTTTTACAATAATTAAGGTGAAACAAAAGGTTTTTTTTTTTTAAAATATTCATACGCATGTCCAGGTCTTGGCGGTCGATGCACCTGATGCGTGGCAGGCCGGATCGAGAGAGAATGGTTGAGGAGGTCTTTTAACCTCTCCAGCCAGAATCCCTTGACCCATCGCCTTGCACCGCATTTGGAGGATGGATTCATACGTCCGTCACCCCTGGACACACCGACCCCCAGATTCCTACCCACCCCACATTTTTCCTTCCCAGAACTTCCTCTTCTTCCTTTCCTTAAAGTTTCAATCAGAAATCTAAGTTACAAGGCTAACTACACTTCCCTTAGGCAGAGGAGTTGGTTATCTAATAGTTATATTCCCAGGGCGGCGGTGCCCATATCCGCCTTCCAAATTGGATTTATTTATTTTATTTCTATTCTTGAACATACATTTAACAGATTATTACAGTGCTTTACATAGATAATAAGTTTTAGTACCTAATGTAAAAAAAAATCTTAATGATCATTAACTGTATGTAAATATGTAGGTTTGAACATAGTGGTATTTTGTGGACACGTCGCTAGGAGAACCTGTACTGACGTGTTCCCATGTTTAGGATTAAGTGCTATTCTGTCGACATAAGCAAAAACACAGTATCGTCCTTGATATTATCAAGAAGGGCACTGTGGCTACTGGTGTAAATAATATTGAGGTATTATTTTCTGTCCCGAAACAAAGTTTAAATGTTTGGGTTGGGTTATGTTGTGATATGTTTTTTTGTGAAGAATTGTAGATGTATTTGTAGTTGATTATTTTGATTCAAATTAATATGTGAAGAAAACCATATCAATAGCTACTTTTGTATGAAGAGAAATTACAATGTAATGTAATTGTAGGTGCGGGATCTGGAATTGGCAGAGCTACTTGCCAGGTGCTGTCCCGAGAAGGTGCTGTGGTTATCGCAGCCGACCGAAATGTGGAGGCAGCACAGGAGACTATCAAGTCCTTCATGGCCCCGGCGGCAGGAGACGAAGGTATGCCCATCATTCTAATTATATTCCAACTTTATTTTAAACGTGCAATATTGCAATTTACAGTCTGTTTAACGACTACCTTTTGACACATGTAAGAAAATAGTTGTAAAGCTGTCTCCATGACCTTCGTATATTTCTGCTTTGTTGTGTTTTTCTATCAACCTTTTCTAGTTATGTACAATCGTAACATATGTATGTAATAATACTAGTAGTTTTGTGATCAGTACATCTCTTATCCAAAAAAGTATTCTATTTTTCTCCTACTTAACCTTTTAAATGCCGGAAGTTATTGGCCAGTAGTAAGTACGGCTGTTCACGGCAAGCCTGGAATTTTTAGCAAAAAAGACCCTAAAAATGTTTGTACATTTGTTTTGTATGTTTAAATATGACTAACCAAATATGTACATTGTTGGTCGTTTATGCTGCTGTTCACTTAGAAAAACACAACTCATATATTCACAAAATGTGAGGGTTGTCATAACATGAATGTTAACATGATGTATGTTATTTATGGTGTGCTATATGTCTTCCTCGGGCGTCCCCTACTTCTTCTACCATTCACATTTTGCGGAATATATTCTTCTTACACTTCTTTCTTCGTTCATTCGCTCTACCTGCCCAAACCATCTGAGGGTTGCTTTCTTAATCTTACTCATTACGCTTACATCAGCCTTGCATTCTTTGCGGATCTCTACGTTTCTCACATGATCATACATGGTTTTTCCACACATACGCCTCAGGGATCTCATTACAGCATTCAATCTACTTTCATCCTTCCTCTGCCAGTTCCATGTCTCACTGCCATTCGTCAGGGTAGGTACCAGCACTCAATGGCATTCAGTCCTCCATTAACGGAGTTACCTGCATTTACCCTTATTTCAATATCTCTATCAGTCTTTCCATTTCTCGTAAAAATACTTCCCAAATACTCAAACTCATCCACCTGCTCCAAGTATTCATCGTTTACAACTATATTGCACACTGGTTTCTGTATTATTATGATTATTATTATATATCTGTAATTATTATCTCGTTTTATCGAGATTGTAATAATATTATTGTTTATCTTAATAATTATAGCCTTCTTTAAGTGCCTATGTTTCATTAATTGTTGATTAATGTATAAAAATGAATCAGATTGACAAATTGATTGATGATTGATTAAAGGGGCGTTATGATGGCTAGATCAAGATTTTTTGCAATTTTTTAGAAAATAATATGCCCTTACTGGGGTACCCCGTTCTAAGGACATATTGTATATGGTTTCATGTATAAATTATAAATAAGTACCTAGTTTAAAATATTACAAGAGGAAAATTATAAAGTAATATCTAGAAGAAAACACAATACAAGCCTTAATCTTTGTTAGGTTGAAAAATTGCTTCTATATTCTTTCTTCCCGTGTCCATAATCCATATTGTAATACTTCTTTTGAAGTCGGTTATTTTTTTAATGGTTTTTATTGCAAGAGGGGGTGTATTAAATAATTTCATAGAAAAGTATTGCATATTTCTTTGTCCAAAAGTCGTTTTAGTTGTAGGTTGGTGGAATGTATGTTGTGATGTGAATCGGTCCGAGTTTGTCTGTGTAAAGTTATCTTGGTTTTTGAAAGCGTAAATTAGAAAATCTTTTGTATACTTATAGTTGTTTCAGTGACAATTAATTTAAGGTATTAAAAACATAGTCTGTAGGGTTCAGTAGCAACAACCGAAATTGGAACTTTACAGGATCGTCCTCTCAGATTTATGTAATGACCTCAGATACTCAATACCCTTACCATCTAATTCCAGATTTATGTGCTTTCTGTATTTATGACCTCAAATACTTATACCCTTACCATCTAATTCCAGATCACTCCACCGTGTTATTGGACGTGAGCAAAGCCCCCTCGGTGAACAGCGCACTGGAGGAAGCCCTGAAGAAGTACAAGAGGCCCCCCTCCATCGTCATCAATTCAGCCGGCATCACCAGGGACAACTGGATGCTTAAGATGTCAGAGATGGACTTCGATCAGGTCATCGATGTCAACTTGAAGGTGGGTTAACTTGCATATTTGTTATTTGTACGTGAAAGTATTAACAATTAATGTTTTATTGTATGCATTTCCGAATTGTTGAAAATACTCTTCCATTTGATATTAAACATCAAAATATTACTTATTATACGATTTTTGACTTATAATTGCCATGCGAAATAATGCAAAATCATTCAAAATCATGTGATTTTGGTTTAAAAATTTGATCGCTCAGAAATATTACAGATGCTGAAATTAAATACTGCAAGTAGAACATTTCTTGGCCTTTGAAAATATCGAGTAATCTAAGTCTTTTAATGAACCTAGAAAAAAATAAAGTATTATATAAAAAAAATGCTTTGAAGTTAAAAAATCTCCTACTTACAAACCCTTTTTCGGATTTGGTTTTATTGAATAATGTTAAGTTTCTTAGAAAATAGTAGGAAAACACTTTGATATTTGTTTCTGAACTTCACAAAATACAATAAAACATAAATTTTGGCAATGTTTTTTGCAGTGCATTAAAAGAGGCGTTACCCAACTGCGAATATAATCCTAATGCCATCTGCAGAAGGGCCGATAACGGGTCATATATTCGCATTCAGTCGCCTCCCAGATTTCGAGGGAAGTACACATGCCTTGCTTTTCCCGTTGCTTCGTTCTGTAAAAATATACTAGCGGAATAATAAAACACCGTTGTTGGCTATTGATTATGGTTTTTATTGGTCAACGTCCTAAAGTCGCTTACTCCGCTCGATTCCGAATGGGTACTAGGGGATCGTCTTAAGGGGAAAGTCTAGCCGACTTTTTTGCTGTTGCCTAAAAACCTTCCTATACATGTGAAGAATACATTCCCAAAGTTATAGCATCAAATTTGACCTTTAAATATAGTTAGGAGCAATGCGCGCCAAGCAAGTAGACCAGAAAACGGAGTTGCCCAGTTACAAGCAAAAACTTTAAAATAGGTTTTTCCTTAAACTACATTTTTCAAGTTGGCTGAAATTGTAGTTCATCGAATTTTCATCCGATATACTTCATTCAAAGTTTAAATTAAATGTATACATATAAATAATAAATTATAAAAATATAAGGATATAAAAATATAAATAATAAATTATAAAAATATAAGGATATAAAAATATAAATAATAAATTAAAAATAAGGATAAACCTCGACTTATGGAAAATTATTACATATTACAGGAAAAAGTTATTTGCAAAATTAAGACCTTTTTTTTCATCAGTTTTCATTTTATTTCCACCATTTTTGCAATCAAGAACTTTTTTTTATATACTGTGATTCATGTGCATTCTACATTCAAAGAATAACAATTTTAATTTTGTGTTTCAAATGATTTCCAAGGACTCCAGTATTCCAGCCAATTTGGTCGGACCCTCTGTTTGTGGCCCCTATATCTATACATATATCGCACCTGCACGATAACAGTAAAAAAATAGCATTGAAACAAAGAAATAATTTTAACTCAACTGTGAAATCTTTATTAAAATGTTTGGGCAGTTTAGTGAACTAGTTTACTTTCTACTTATAGAGTGCCACTGGGATTATTTGATAATTCTGTACATTGGCTGTTTAGTTAGTTGACATTTTGGTCAAATGTATGTGCTTATTTGATTCATTTGGCGTTTTGCAAATAACAATGTTTCTGTTTATTGACTTTGGTTTTTATTTCCAGGGAACCTTCCTGGTAATGCAAGCCTTTGCTAAAGCCATGGTGGACGCCAAACTAACTGAAGGCTCAATTGTTAACATCGCCAGCATTGTGGGCAAAATTGGAAACCAAGGTTCATTTTATTTTGTTATTTATTTAATTAACTGTGCACTCAAGTATTTAACACGGGGAAGCAAGCGTAGATAACATTAGTTCCACACAGGAGAAAAATAGGAGGAAAATAATTTGTGCTGTATGGAGGATCTTTTTGAGGAGAGGAAGGAGTAAACCTACGGCCGTTGTGGCCAACATAAAAAATGATAATCCGAGTGAAATCTGAGCAAAGCGCTAGGTGCCCCTCAGTTAAGTGATCTTAGCGAAACCCTCCATTTTGCTTGTGCCCAACTTTTTGATCGGAGCGTCGCGTGTGTAGCACCGTTTATTTTCATACACTAAAAAATGACGTCAAACTAGGAACTTTACATGTTAAATTAATACCGAAGCGTTAATTAATTGTATTTATTATTTATACAGATAATGTATTTTAAATAGTGTAATACATAAACCGACATTTTATATTTTTAGAACAAACTTATTTAATATATTATAAATAAAGTATCACTTGACTTACTTTTTTGTTTACGTGAAGTTTGACGTTTGACGGGATCGGTTTGCACTTGCAGTTCATTAGTTGAAAGTTCTCGAAAGAAATATTAACGTCATTGGAAAGAAGCTGTATTTGTATTGGTTTATTTATGGAATAAAGTGGTCCATGGGTGGTTTGGTATATTTGTGAATGTTCCTCTCCTCACTCCTCGGCTTCAACTGCAGTAGCTAGACTAACCGGTAAGTTGTCTACTGATTATCTCGTATAATAATGTGTTCTTTAAATTCAAATGCCAAACAAGCTCGATTTAAGAAAGGTGGTGTGTATTTTTGCGAATGTGGACGACGGAGGAAGACATGGCAGGATCAAGAAAACCTGATATTTGAGTTGGGCCATGTTAATAGTCCGAATAACAGAAGAGAATGTGTGCGATGAGATATGATTGTGAGTGAGGCAAGTGGTTTGACAGACTGTCCTATCATAACCTTTCAGGGAAGGTTGCGATGTTTAGTTAATTAGAATTTCTATTCGTCCAAATTGATTTGTCGTAATATTTTATATATGATTGCAGGTCCCTAGCTGCTCTAAAAAAGGCATGGGACAATCTGGCATGAGATGCCCGAACACAGTCAGTGCCCAGTTGTTTGGAATTGGTGGAGGGCCCAGTGCCCAGCCAAGATATGTGCTATCCAGTGCTGCTAAAGATTGGAGCAGCACTTGGATTAAGTTCTTCCGGGCTGGTAAATCCGTAAGTTAAAATATCTTGTATTTAATTAAATTATGAATGTTATTATTAATGGCCTTTAAGAATATAAAAAATGATACAGTATTATACGTAAGTGAACTGCCTCAGCAACAAATTTAGTATTTGGTGATGACTGAACATGTCCACTGAGTTAGCATTAGTACCCGGGGTATGTGGAGCAATGAGGAATACATTATGTATAGGGTATATGGCAGTAGTCCCAGAATTGGTGCACTCAAAGACTCAAATAAACCCTCACTTGTAGTATTACCATTACCTACGTAGTGGAATCCAAAAGCTTGTAAATGCATTGTCGTTATAGTTCAACAACAATAAAGTGCACGTTACTTATGTCTTGTTCATATACATATATTTCTATTGGTTTTTTAAGGTTTGATTCAAATGGTCCTGCCGCCCAAGATGATGGTCAAGAGGCATCCACCAGCCGCAGCCGGGAGGAAGTAGTGCAGCTGACACAGGAATCAGCGGAGACTGAAGAATGGACATTTGTAATTTTTATTTAATTTATACAATTCTCAATAATCTTATTACTCACATTGGTGTCTCAACTGCTCCCAACCGTCCGGAGTCAGTGCGGTGAGACTGCGACATCTCATGTGAGACTGAAGGTACTAGGGAGGGGAAGGGGAAGTACTTGGCTATTCAGATCTGGTCACCAAGCATGGCTAAAACCATTTCATTCAATGTTTCAATTCTGAATGGTGGTGTTACAACAGGGTGATACTGACAGTATCTTCCACTCTGTAGTGTGCTGTAAATATACTATTTATTATTTTTAATGAATAGTTTGTGGAAAAACACAAATATAAATAAAATTTACTTGCGCATGCTGGGATTTGAACACGCGACTTCCGGATTGCTAGTCGTGAGGCTTACCGCTCGACCACAGAGGCCGTCAATAACTAATAACTTGAAATAACTAATCTGCAAAATATTTTAATTTCTTTATTTTCAAACTTATTGTGTAAAATATTATTTTATTACATGATTTTTTGAAAGGTTTACACATTATTTGATTTTAAATTGATTGTTGCTGGTTATAAAACTTGATATTTATATAAAACTTGCATATATATGTATGTCACGATAAATAATATTACTCTTTTCTTTCATATGATGATTCTTGTTTATTGGTCATATTCATTAGCTTCGCAGATCAATATCAATATGAATGCCTGCCTTTTATGTGTACTTTTTAATCTTTCTTTGTTTTGCTTTCATGTTGTCTTGAGTCTCTGTTGCCGAGGGCCACGACCCCAACTCCAAATCCATGATGAACAAGAAACAACAACTATGTGCGCTCCTTCACAGCATAGAGAGCTGCCAACACCAACGTTCTGGATGCCTGTGATTGGTCACTCCGGTGTATTGGTGTTACTACTTACTGTCATGATTAATTATATTATGTTCCAATAAACTGTAAACTATTCTATTATTTATGTAAAACTTGTAACTTTCTGCCTTTAATTAACTGGCAAATCCATCCACAAACAGAGTAAAGCTTTTTCTAGTAGCGTGGATTCATTTACTGCAATATACAAGACATTTGTATAGCAAGAGATTGTTTAATTTATAAATGTACCTATCCTTCCATTTCCTAACCCTTATGGATCATTAATGACCAACAACCAACTGTAAACATGACAAAATGACTCCGAATGAGCTATCGGGAGAAGAGTTTGGAACGTTAGCGCAAAGCACGTTCAGTCCACAATTAATCGAGTTACCTGCATTTACACTTCTTTCAATATCTCTACAACCTTCTCAATTCTCATAAACATACTTCCCAAATACACTTTCATTTGCCTATTAATTATAAGTACCTATTAATCATACACATTCCTTTTAAAGTTATGATATACAAAAAGGTATTTGAATATTTAAACATTTGGGATATCCACTATCTCCAAGTAAAGCTCCATTTGGGTACTGCCCTGTCTCAAACATTGCTTTGGCTCGGCAGCCTTGAAATATAAGGGAGTCATGTGTAGCTTCTGGCCAACTCGCTATGATGCCCCTTATCCTCATTCTAGCATCCGAAATAGCCTGCACGTTAATAGAAAAGCAGCCCTCCCTATTTCAGAATGTTTCAGCTTCTGGTCCACCTTTGGGAGAAAGCAGATGGTTAACACAATACTGAATTGGTACTATACAGAACATTGCAGGCAACAACACAGAGCGCTTGTCTGGCCTTACCCACGGATTAATAGGTCTTAAACTTGCGAAGGCACGAGAAACATTTTTTACGATTTTGCTGGTTTTTTAAAAAAAGTCTCCATTTGTTATATGAAAACTTCAAGTAGCATAGAAACGTAATGCAACAAGCAATTGATTGCCTGGCAAAATTGGGGAGTTTCTAAAAAAGAAATAAACAAAGCATAGGTAATAAACATTAGATAAAAGGTTTTCAGACCTGAAGTTCTAAATATATTCCACATATTATTGCAAAAATGACACTCGAATAAGTTAGAACTTTACCTTTCGCTTGCGTAAGTTAATTTATCGTGTATTTGGCCCAAAACAGATTAAAAAACACGTTTTAGTCATCCTAAAACGGTTATAAAATTCTGCATCTTGTCGCTGCCTATGTGGCCCCTTATTATCATCAAGAATATCTGCCCATTCAACTATATCTACTACAGTGAAACCCTCTTAAGAAGTTCTCTCTTAAGACGTTTCGTGGCTTAAGAAGTTTGGTTTTTTCGGTCCCTCGGCCCAGAATTGGCCCAATTTTTCCCACATATAAGGTTTTCCTGCTTAAGAAGTTTGTTTTTTCCGGTCCCTTGGAAAACTTCTTAAGAGGGTTTCACTGTATATTCAATATGTACATAATTCAATTTGAAAAAACCAAATAAAAAACAGACAAGAGCGTGAACTGATAACAGATGCGAGATGACAGATGACACTTCGATTGTTTTCGCGGAACTCTGTTGACAGTTTTTATAAGTAGGTCTTCCTCAGGCAAGTTAATCCTCCGGCTGGGTGGATTACATTTGAGGTGGAGCGGGGATCATCGTGCTTTGGGCACAGCGTATTTGGGCATTTTAGCTGGATTGAGTTGAGATTTCGGCTCAGCCGTTGATCATTAGTTTGGCCACAACGGCCGCTAGTCTTGAAGAGACCCATGTTTTTGAAGGAATAAAACACAAAGGCCGGCATTCATTCCACAGTCGGTGTGTTGAACTGAAGACAGAGTCATAGAAATGAACCGTTCTCGATTGTGTCAAATAATGTCAACCGTGTACCATTTGGTTTGTTTTCTGACTATCGCACGATCTTTGGTATGTGAAAATATATCGATTGAAAATAATCAACAATTGGGGCAGTTAAATTGATAGCAACTCGCATAAAACTCAAATAATGGACGAAAACAATTGATCCCTGCCTGCCTACGTACTTAATGCTCTATTCGATTTTGTAATTCATGGACCGGTTGTTTCAAAGAATTTGAACAAAACATCTAATTTCAAAGTCTATATTAAAGTTCTGTTATTATTTCATCGTGGTCCTTTATCACTGATAATAACATAACTTGAATGGAACTTTCACAGAACTTGAATATGTATTAACTTATATACATATTACTCAACCCAGGCAATTAGCCAAAATATACTGGTTAATCCCTGCTTGAACATGTCTTTTGGACAGAAATGTTAAATTCTATTAAGAAACAAAAGGTTGTAGAAGAAGGTTTGAGGAATAGTGCCAAATTCAAAATTTTTACTTACCTAGCTAACTTTATAGAAAAAAATAGGAGGCATTAATTTTTAACTGACCATCGTACTTTGATATTTTATAAATTGTTCAAATTCTGTGAAACAACCTGTTCTGATTCTATTTGTTCAATTTTTGTTCATTATTCCAGGACAAACTAATTACGCGGGAAGCAAGGCAGGTGTGGAAGGAATGACTAAATCAGCAGCCAAAGAATTGGGCAAATTTAACATCAGGTAAAAAATTATTATTTACTACCTAATTTTATTTATTCAAATTGTACATAGTATTCGGGTGAACTTTTTGGCCGCATTTACTAACTCATATTTTTCATTATCCCACAAGGAATACAATCGGTAACCAAAGTTGTCAATCAAGGCCTGATTTCTTACTGAATCAGGTGTTGTTACTATCAAGGGCGAAAAGTTAATCAATTTCAAATTAATCGCGCACAAGTTGTTTTTGCTCCCATCGCCTTTTTGGTATCTCCAATCCCTTCTTTATCCGCTGTGTAATTATTAGTTCTGTTTTACAAAGACGGAGCTATTTGCAAAAGTTTGAACACTAGTTACAAGTGAATAATTCACGTTTCAAAAAACTTTGAATATGTTTTACGCAAAACCACAATTTTTATCAAAAGTTGTTATCGCATCCAGCTCCTTTAAATCTTGGAATTAATAATTAGTTTATTTTTATTTTTAACTTAACCACTCAGCAACCTAAGCAGATATACATGTTAATATGACAATAGCAGTCAAGTACAATAAGCGTGTTTTCACGTCAATGCGTTTTTCCACAGAAATCATTATAACTCCGTTATTGTTTTAGTGACATCCCTAAAACAAAAAGTAAAAGGTCGATAATAAATCAAGCTGCACATCCCTATTCAAGTTGTCCATAGAAATATATAAAAAGACCTATTCTGTCAGATACACTGTTGATACATATTTTACCCACCAAATTGCCTACGGGCCGCTAGACATTGTTAATTTTTATTAAATATTTTTGCATGAAATGATAAAAAAGTGAGGTGACTAAATTGTTTATTATACCTACATATTTATACAATAGAATAAGCATTGTTTTTTACGTAATCCGTGATTTTAGTACCGTTTTCACATAAAAACATCATGTTTGCATTCTAAATTTTAATATTTACTAATGTTAATATTTATTTGTAATATAACCCTTTCCGACCGGTGGAAAAAAAATCGAAATAACAATGCGCTATTCCAATAAAGCTTTTAGTTATGATCCCTTAGGTCAGGGAAAAATAATTTTAAAAATCTCCAGAGACCAGATACTTAGAAAAGGTACACGCACTATCGTGCGGTTCGGGAATAATTTGACATACGCACTAGGGTGGAACACTTTTGTATGAAAAAATATTTTTTTTCGAAATTTGATTTGGAATACCAAGAAAAAGTTGCTTTATATAATTTTAAATAACACTTCTAAATTTGGAAGATCTAGCTCGACTGCTTGAGCCCCCGCCATAGACTTGAAATTTTATTTTTTAAGTTTTTATAGACGTTTTGTATTATACACCCCATTAACAAAATAATAAGTAAATATAATATGTTATGCATTAAATGATAAAATATAAGTAGTTTTTAATTAATAAAATCATTTATTTTAAAATTTAATACTAGTCCATAAAGTTATGTTGGTATGAATAACATCATTTTTTAACCCAAAAATCCATTTTTGTCTTAAACTTTAGCATGACTTTTGCGATGCTTATTTAGATTTTATGAATCCCTCTCGTCTTTTCTTGTCGCATACACTTAGAACTGCTTCTGTCACAACTTGTACAGATCTTTCCACAGCCTGGGTGTGGCAAGGCAGTCTCATAAACTCCAACACTGTATCTTCTCCATTTTCAATGAGATCTTATAACTGCTCATCGGAAATATTTATCAATATTGGGGGTTCTTATATATTTTGTTGCCAGTCAATTATGTGTATGTAAGAATGTACATTTAAGTCCTCTTTTGGCACCTCAAACATGCGCGAAACAGAATTTTTATTAACATGACGAGCCTTTAAAATGCGTCTTGCAGCGAGTTCTCTAATGTGCTTACGTGAATCAATTATCATACTCAAAAACAAGTTTTCTGGAAGGACAAAGTAACTGTTTCGAATTATAACAGGGTCCACTATCGCTAACAACTCATTGGGACAAATATCTAGTGCTGTTAATGAGCTTCCATAAATGATTTGAACCATATTTGCAGGATGAATGTGTTTTGATAGCAAACCAGACAGGAGCGTATGATTTTACGACAAACGTTGCTAAAGTCATAAGATTTTGTTGTTGATTTTCCGTAGAAATATACAAACGCAGTATGCAGTATGGGATAGTTTACCTGGGCTTCTGTGTAATAAATTAGGAGAGCAGGATCCATTTATGACAGCAATAGTAATTTCTTGTAAATATTTCTGGTCTGAACTGAGATCTGTGGATATTTTTGGAGGTAGTTCACCTTCATCTTCTCAAAGTTGGCCAACGACAGCGTCTCGCATATCTCTAATGCTTTACCAATTTGACCTGCAAATGATTTAAGTCCAGCAGTAAGGCCGTCCAAATAGATAAACAAATGCCTCAATGGTAGCTCATCGGCGTGTAAGAGGCAAATTATCCATTGCAATGGTCGAGATAGTCTGTTTTCCAAAAGACGAATCACGCCTCCTACTTTCCGTGTATTTGTGTTTGTTCCATCACAGCCAACAGACATTAAACCCTCTAGTGATATCTTTTCCAACACCTTTCCTTCACTTTTAAAACACGACGAACAAAAAGGAAGGTCGGCTTTAGAAAAAACTTCAGATCTATTTAGCCGATATGAAGTAGAGGGAATTTCTTCAATTTGTGTCTTTGAATTATGCCTGATTTCTTGTTTTAGAGCACAAAATCTTCTATTCAGCAATTTTTTACTCTGCGTAAGATCCGTTATTCCTAAAGCCATAGGAAGTTAGTGCTTCTAAAAACATTTGTTCCTCTTTTAGCACTTTTTTTTCACTCAAACAAGTACAGCTTACAAATTCTTTACAATTACATGTAGATATGTCAAAAAGCTATCGAATTTGTACTCTGACCTCTTCTAACCTTTCTTCCTTAAGTTTCTTCAAAGACTTTTTCAAATTATAACACTTTTACCGATAACTTTTTAGTAACTGTAAGACTCGTTATGTGTGACAATTGGAATAGAAGATATTATCCACAATTTTTCAATTTTCTTTCCAACTATTTCGGCAATTTCCAAAAACTTAGGTTCTTTTGTTGTGTTATTCCTTACTTTTAAGTCTTGTCGAACCCATTCATAGAATTTCATCACATTTTCATACGTGGGAAGGATACTCTCTTTCAACTCTGCACTTTCACTAAATATCGGACATTTTAACTTTTGTCTTTTAAAAATCATGTTAAATCACTTAAAAAACGTTTATCAACAAGTACTCGTGAATATAATTGACGTGCGACCTTCTGCCTTGAGACAATAGTGGACACTAGTTTAAACAAAACACTGCATTTCGTAGATGGTCACGTGCCGCCCCCCGCTTTTCCCCGCACTTTTCTCCTTTGTCACAGCGCCAAAGTATATTAAAAAAATGAAATATTTGATTGCAACAGCTAGCTAACTATATTTCAATATGTTATAAAATAAAATAAAAGTATGTATTTTAATAAATTCTGTACTATTTTGAAGGCCGTGAAAATAGCCCCTAAACTGTCATTTTTGTAAATGTTCGATGTCTTGGCGGGGGCTCTTACCGTTGTCTGATATTTTTTATATTTTTAATTGAGGGAATTGATGGAAATTGGCAACATAATTCAACTATTCCAAATAAAAATTCGAAAAAAAAAATTTCGTTCCGGCCTAATACGCACGATCGTGCACATACCATTATTTCGGTACAATTTCTCTAAAATAAACACAATTCAAAATAAAAAACAATATTTATTTATATTTTTTCATGCATCTCTACATTTCTGAATATTATATTTTCTTGTGGTAAATGTAAAAACAATTTTTCCCTCGAGATAAACACAGATATATGTTGCATTTTTCGCAGCGTATTTTAGAACGGCTTTTGCAATAGCGGCAGACTCTGGGAGCATTTATCAAAAACTGGGAGATTATTATCTCTTAGCTACAAATGGTGAATTTGCTCGCCTGTATTTCCTATTACTTAGCAATTTGCCTTCTTCCTCATCTGTTTCGACACTTCTTCACCTTTTATCAGGTTTATTTACCAATCCGTCGGCAACATTCAGGCAAAACTCTAATAATGTCAAAGTATTGATCTTGGGAACTCCATTTGCAAGGCAATCATTTTTATAGAGTCTCCAAGCATTTACCAGAGCCAAGTCCACAAAATGGATTAGAACTTTCAGTGTCCATTTTTTCGTTTTAATAAAGCTACGATAGTATTCCATTAGCTGATCCAGAATGTCCACTACTCCCATGTGCATATTGTAATTCTCCATTATCTTTGGAGCTGAAATGTCAATGTAAGACCTTGAACTTCCGTCCCATTTTTTGACTGATGTCTTATTTTCAGCACTAGTGCAATTTGATACCATCAGAACCAATTTGTTATCTTTCCATAGAGTTTCTCCACTAACAAACTGCTGACTTTCTCCTCGAAGCATGAATCTGTCGTTTTAAAATTTATTATGACTCTTTCAGCTAATCTATTTAGCATAATAGTCCCAGTGCCATGTAGTTTCTGAGCGTGTAGTTTGATCAGTGGAAGGTATACACCCCCATAATGATATAATATGTATGCCAATCATTTTTGACATCTCCGGTGGATTTGTGTTTAGTACTCTGCCAGTTTTTCTTAGGTGGTACAAGTTAGAAAATGTACTAGCTTTTTCAAAAAAATTGTCGTCGAAGTCCTCACAGTGTTCTTCGTTAGCTCAGAGAAGTCATGGGACTTATCTGTAAATGGTGTTTGCTTCCAAGTACGCTTTCATCTCGACTTCTTCCTCAAATCTCTTTTCTGCGTTGGCTTCTTCGATCTTGATATAGTGGGAGGAGGAGGGGGATTATCGTCATTTTTCATGTGTTTTTCAAGATTCGTAAACAGGTCAACATACTCTTCCCCAAACCCTTCGTCATCATTGCCTAGATCTTCAATTTCCGACTCGTCACCGTCACCCAGAATCTCCAAAACATTATTCTCATTTATGGGGAATCCTTAAAATGAACAAAAATACCGATTAGGTGGTTGATGAATGAGCATCTTAAAATAAAATATTCGTAGATATATCTCCTAAAAATGTGACCATAACCCTGAATGTTACGATCGTGCTGTTAGAGATTAAAATGATAAGAACTATTAGTTAAAGAAACACCACACAAAAGTGCATTAAAACTATTACTTAACATCTTAGGCTCTAAAATAATACACAATATTGCAAATGTATCAAGAAATAAATACTAAAATATCTACATACCTTTGCCAACTGCTGGGTCAAAAAAAATGGCCATCTTCGTTCGTATCTCTCGAGCTGCTGACTAGTTCAAACACGTTCATCTTACTTCACGCGGGTAGAGTAATTCCCGCACGATCGATCGACACCGGGTCCGCTCCCAAAAACAGAATAAATTTTCGTTAAAAAATTTTCAACAACAAACTCACGCTTGTATGAAGCCGGTCGGAAAGGGCTAACAATTTGAAAGCTTATTTCGTAACCTTTCAAAAACAGTTTTTAGTATTCGGTTACGTTCAAAGATGTTTCATTTATAGAGTTTTAATTGTGAAGCGGAAATAACACAAAGTTTTCGTATATCTGACATTTCGTTTAAGACATAAAAAGTGCATATTCGCGATAGATCGGAGTGGATAATGAGTTAACTTCAAATTGTAATATTTAATTAATGAAGACAATGAAGACAAAATTAGCCAAACGGAATCGAAAATCTGAAACAGAAATATCAGATAAAGTTATGGTCACATCTGGGACTCGAACCCAGGACCTATGACTTGCCGGGTTAGTGCTCTATCAATTGAGCTAATGTGTACCTATCCGATTCGGTCATATTTAACTGTATCATTCTTCAATCAAGAACTACCAACATTACCTTCATTTTCTTAACTCATATTTTTATTGGCTGCTATCTTTATATATGATACAAGATTCTACCAATGGATGGTGTCTAGCTTCTAGCTGTCACTGGTTCACAGTGGATCCGAGAAACTGGCTATTTTAGAAACCAGTTCCTATCGGATTTATAAAATGGTCACAAACACTCAAACCGGGAGAAGCCGAACTAAAAGCCGCCCGCAGGGCCTAGCAGCAAAAACCTGCGGAGCGGGTTTTTAACTAAGTAATTACCGGGTGGTGTGTGTATTGGGAAGGTGTGTGTGTGAGTATATTTGTATGTATGTATGTATGTATGCACATTGACCAATTTAAATTATTGACATGATGCTCTTTTTAAATTTGGGCAGTGAATCGGAGAAAATGTCGATGTTAGAATTTAGACCAATATTTTTGAACATATGAAGAGCACGATTTTAGATGCTGCATTTGTCTTGTAATTAAGCGTGTTAATAAAGTAAAATTATGGTAACGTTTATCACACATTTATCTAATAAAATGTTTGTGTGTTTAATTTTTTTTATTATAGTAATTGTAGTTAGAAAAAATACAAGGCACGCCATTTAAAAAAAAATATTTTTAAAAAATTGCATGTTTATTTCTAATAATAAAATTTGAAAGTATATTTCATTACATTTCAAAAATCGTTTTTAGTTTTGGTATACATAAATTGAGAAATATTCTGTTTATTTGGATTTAATTTCAAAGCGAGGTCTGATGGGTTAATGGTTACATCTTTTTTATTATTTTCTGTGTGCTTTTCTTTTTCCTATTGTTTGAATCAAACAAACTAATTTCAGTTGTCTCTAATGTGCCATGAAATTTGATTTAATGAACTCAATTTGCTTTGAATTTATGTATCATTTTCAAAATTGAAATTGACTATGTGAAGATTCACAGAAGTGATAAAGTACCTCCCTATTAATATAATAACAGAAAATTGTTTTAATTGTCATTTTCAAAATTGCAATTATTATTATATCCCGTGATTTTTGACGGGTCTGCGCCAGTGTTATTATTAGTTTCAATAATGTATTTGTTATATTTGCAGAGTGAATGCTGTTCTACCAGGATTTATAGAATCTCCAATGATTAAGACAGTTCCTCAGAAGGTCATCGACTTGATTTCCAGCCATACTCCGCTGCAGCGTGTCGGCCAGCCTAGCGGTTAGTCAAATAACTTCCCCACCTTCCTCTCCTCATCTCCTTCCCCAGCTTGTCGTTTTTTTAACCCTTCAGGCTAATTTGTTCGCTTTTCAGAACAACTCATAAAGGTCTCATAGAAATCGTTGTGTCTCCCTTACTATCATAGTGAGAAATGTGATATAAACGGTGTTAGAAAGAGAAAACACCACCTTTATATTCAGATCTAAAAGTTAACCACAAAAAAAGTAAAAGTACACCCTTATGAAACCAATGTTTCGGATCGCAAATTGAAAAAAAATTATGAAACTTTGGGAATTTTTTATTAATTATTTTTACATGAAACAACAAAAAATGAGGTGACAGTAGGTAATGATTATAACACATTCATCTTATAAAATATGTAGGTATGTTTTTTTTTTTCAATATCAGTAATTTTGGATACGTTTTTAGATTTTCATAACCAAAAGTATTTTCGTTATTTGTTATTGGGGTGTTATGCCTTGTTGCGCTACCTCCTTCTTTAGCCAACGTTTTTCAGACAGCGTTGCAGTGTCCGTCATTGTGTGAGATCCGACATCTGTCGGATCTGCCGGATTTGCCCTGATGATGGACACTGCAACGCTGTCCGAAACGTTGGCTAAAGAAGGAGGTAGCGCAACACGGCATAACAACCCAATAACAAATAAAAAAAAACGTAAGATGAACAATTGTTAAATCTTTTATTATCTTTGCAAAATTTTTATATTCAAAATTTGTATATTTATTTTGTAAGTGTATTTTATCACCTTTCAAAAATAGCTTTTAGTTTAGTTCAGAAATATTCCATTTATTTCGATTTTATTGCAAAATGAAAATATTTTGACCCTCTAACAAAATATGGTCGAGGCTTGCTGGGTCAATTTTGAATATCGCTAAATGAGACTATGGCTTCCCCGATGAGATATGTTGTGACGATGAAGGTATTGGGGAGGGGGAAGGAGATGGGAGAAGAGGTAGTATGTCTACCTTTACAACCCCAGTTTCTGACCTCAAACCAAATGAAAGGTCATTCAATGAATATGGACCCAACAATGACATTAAAAAACATATATTTATTTATAATATTAACGCCTTTCGGCTTTTACATAATATAACATAATGTATAGCAACAACATGGAAAATACAGCTCTAGTGAGTTTGTAAAACAGTAAGAAATAGTTGAGAAAGACTTACTTATGTAGATGTTCAATTAAAAAATATATTTATGTACAATATATGCAAATAACTTAACTTAAAGAGGATAAATGATGTATTATTTCATGCTTATATTTTAACAAAGACACATTCCATACATCTATATGCGAATACATATTGCCTAAGTTTTGAATTCTGTGTAGTGGTACATATATTGAAATGGGACGTGGTCCTAGTATTGCCACAATAAAACGGTAGTACTGACCTTGTGTTTCTGGCTGGCACATTAAAATTTATGAGCGCCAAGATTTCAGGGCTGTTAATTTTATTATGGAAGATTTTAAATAAAAATACTAGATCGAAAACACAGGAGGCCCCGAGGAAAATAATTCCCCTCAGGGCCTTTGTCACCTTTGGGGATAATTTATGGAGGGTCTTTTTGGGAAATGAAGGAGAGGAAGTTCTGGGAAGGAAGAAGGTATGATGGGTGGGAAGGAATCTGGGGTTCAATGTGTTCAGGAGTTACAGACGTATGAATCCATCCCTCCCGTTGCGGTGCAAGGCGAAGGGTTGAGGGGGTCCGGCTGAAGAGTGCAAAAGGTTTTTTCAGGTATTTTGGGGCCCCAGACCAGAGATGGCTTCCAAATTCAACAGTGGGGCGCACTTACGATTTGTACAGGGTCAGCAGTTGTGTATTATTAAATTATCTGCGAGCCCTTTACAGTTGCCCATCTTCTGAGAGGCCAACTTGACTCTGGTTTCGATGGAGCCCCCGTACCTGAGCTGGTCACTTAGAGTTACACCAAGCATAATCAATGGAAGGCATCTTGGGAAGAATCTGGTTTATTGATACTTTGCATACAGTGTTGACCATGATAGTCGACCTATCTAGGAACTGGCTAATTGAAATCTGAGGTGAGAGATCGGCTGAAGAATGCCTCTGAGCTGTTGGACCCTCTGTTGCCCACAGCCTGTACTAAGCTAGCTGCCATCTAGCGGAGTCTTAGGACAGTTCTTAGTACTGCCATCTATGTGAGTAAGCAGGAAGCTTTTAGATACACTACAAAATGTGTTTGTTTTAGTGAAACTTGGATCATATATACGACGTTCGCATGGATCAGTTTATTAATATTTATAATTTTTGTTCTTTTGCAGAAGTTGCGGAGGTCATCACTTTCCTGTCTTCCCAGAAAAGCTCTTTCATGACAGGGGCATCCATAGAAGTCACTGGCGGGTTTTCTAATTAAAAAGAAGAAGAAATAAATCATCTACCTTCGACATACTTATCTCTGCAGGTGGTGAAAAGAAGAATTATCAAACAAACAATTTTTTAAAACCCAGAATATTTTTATCCACAAAATCTACACTAGCTACCGCAGATGGCGTAGATAATGTGTAAAAGCATTCCAACTGTTGCCAAGATACAACCAAAAAACCTCAAAGCGACATACCCAAACTAGTTTTATACTATAAATGGTTGATGACCTTCTCTCTTGTTTCTGTAACCTATGTTAGCAACTCTCCAAACTGCATTGTTATGTATGTCGATCTGTACCTCTGAAACTGATTGCGGGACTTATGCATTATCTGGAATTATTTTACAAAGTTAGAATAGTTTCAATGGTTACTAGCCACTCAAGCGACAGCGCGATTTTTATCTTTTTCCTCTGATTGCTTGTGATTTTTTGGTGACCATTTTGAATACTTTCCGCCGATATTAAAAAAAATCATGCCTCCGAATTATTATACGGAAAAATTGAAAAAGAAAATTTAATCTAGGGAAAATTTGCCTAAAACTGGCAGCAAAGCAATCTGAGGTATTTTAAATGGTGCCATATTGTGGCAAAAAGCGCTCCAGTGGCTAGATAATCTTTTATTTCACAGATATTCTATGTTTTTCTTACAATGTGCCTCATGAAAAAGATGCTGTAGCATTCTTTCAGTAGAGTTTATTACTGTTTTAAAATGATTTTGGATATTACTTGAAAGGTTCACTGCCAGCCTTGGGCAGTGAAGGACTCATGTCGTAGTTTATTCAAAGGATTCTTGAACCTTCCTAATGTCAAAAATATGGTCACGTGGTTCGCCTCCAGCTCGTCGAAATGATTTCATGAAATGAAGCCAGATTTCATGTCTAGGCAAGTCTATCGATTAGGATGTCTGCGTCCATCACTCATATTCAACAAGCTATAACTTAAAAACTAGACTAAAATTTTTTGATTCATTCAAGCACAGGGTCAACATTAAAAAAACACATCGCAAATTACGTTGGCAGTTAACCTGTAAAGTACCTACTCAAGACAGCTTAGAATTTTTATATGGTGAATAGATTTAAATACATATTTGAAAAAGCATTTACTTACTTTGTGGCTGCCATAATTTAAATACATATCATGTAGTATCTATATTGAAACACCTGTACTTTGTTAAAAAAATTATATGATATAATATTTAGTGGGTAAAAACTCTCAGAATCACTGGACACACTTACTTAAAAAATGACAGAAATTATTGTAAATGGCTGACATATTATACGACGAAAGCAAATTTTCATTTTGCGTAATTGAAATTTTGAATGCAGTATTTTCCATCGCCCGAATGCAAATACAGAGTCGTCTTTTATAGTAATTATCATTTAAATGCTTATGCGATGATAGCCCACTGCCCAAGCATTTTTTGTGAAATATTCGCACCCTAATCACTGGTCCTGTATGGGACGTTGGGCATTGAAAGACACAAATCCGCAGTCCCGTATGGTACCACTGGGCGTCTAAAGGTTAAGATGAATCAAAATGTTTTTTCTAAAAAATATTTGTATTAAGCATGACCAGTGATTTCAAATGTTTTCCATTTAGTCTTAATAATTTTGAAGCAAAATTGTGGATATTTCAAAATGAAAATTTTACGTTTCTACATATTTATTTACACAACATTTTATGTTTCTACATATTTATTTACACAACATTTTATGTTTCTACATATTTATTTACACAACATTTTATGTTTCTACATATTTATTTACACAACATTTTATGTTTCTACATATTTATTTACACACTATTTTTGTACCTTAAAAAATTTGATGATATATATCACCCTTTATGCAATACTTACATACTTAACTTATATATACTTACGTCGATTGCACTAATTTGTACTTTATCAAATCATTATAATATATGTATAGGTATACTGTTATATTTATTATACTTTTTTGTAAACTAAATCATTATACTCGTTACACATAAAATGTATAAAAATATACTATAAGTAATTACTCATACAACTTTTTTATACCATGTTATTTACTGCCAAGCAACGTTAAAAATGTAATAGTTTAAGGAAATGGATAATTTGTCGTTAATAAATGATTTTTATATTGTTTTTTGTTTGTATATTTATTAATTGCTTTTATTATTATTTTATTTGAAAACCCACTCTGGATGTTTTTATTGATTCAGATATATTCATAAAAATCTGTTCAGGATAATTTAATAAACTTTTAACCCAATCGCTGTCAAGCCGGTATTAATTAATGCTGAATAAACTGACTAGATGTCTAGATGTGCACCGAATGCCAAGCACACGAGTACTGAAGAAGGTTCTAACAGGACACCCAGGAGGTAAACGAAAGGCGGGCAGGATGCAAGAGGACTCCTCCATGTTGCAGATTGGAAGACGACGGTCGAGGACAGAGGGCGGTGGAGGCTTATCTTGAAGGAGGCCTAGGCCCGAAATGGTCTGTAGCGCCATTGAAGAAGAAGAAATCAGGTGTCTAAAGGCCGTCTGTTTCAACAGAAAGCTAAATTGTAAACTAAATTTAAAAATTAACAGTTAAACTTGTTATTATTCTTGTTACTTTAACTTCAGTTAAAGTAACAAGAATTTTAAATATGACCATGTGCTTTTTCAGGTGTGCTTTTGGTAAAGTAATAATTGTTAGTATGGCCCATCTAAAAAGTAGAATATTCCTGGAAAAAAACGCACTGCATTATTTTTTGTTGTGGCAAAACCATAAATTATTTTTGATATGTAGAAAAACTGTCAAAATATCCCGCTGTTTTTTTGTTTTGCGTCGTAGGATCTGACAGCTTTGTTCTTAAAAAAATATTGGTGTGAACATTTAAAAATAAATGACGATTCATTATGATATATTTGATATTACACGGAAAAAAATATAATTTTCTTTCCACTGGTTATAATATCGCGCCAAAATTTCGGGATCATCCTAAATAATATTGACATGGGGTCGAAATGTTTTTGGATTTTGCTGCAAGACATATTGGATGAGAAATTCATCGTCAATATCATCATCTTACTAATATTATAAATGCGAAAGTTTGTATGGATGGTTGGATGGTCCTTACTCTTTCACGCAATAAATATCGAATGGAATTTAAAAATTCTTTCACTAATCTAAAGCTACATTATTTGCGAGTAACAAAGGCTATATATATTGGTAAGCTCTGGCGTTATGAATAAGCTGAGGCGTTATGAATAAGCTGTGGCGTTATGAAATTATGTATCATACGTTTTCTGTCCCTAACAAAATCGAGTTATTGCAAACGTCAAACAAATTGTTACCTTGGAAACAAAGTTTTTTTTTTAAATTTAGGCTTAAAAAGAGTGCTTTGTTGTGCTTAAAAAGAGTGAAAAAAAAGTTGGCGTCGTAGTTAATATCTACCTATCTCTAAAAATGTTTATTGTCATTTTATTATTTTTTTAAGTTACTCTGGATTCAAATATGAATAAAATATTAATAAAGGGAGTAAGTACTTAAAATAAATTTCTATTTCTATAATTTAAATATTTTCTAAAATAGAATTTTTATTTGCGAAATATCATTCTCAAGGATTTCATTTGTCTTATCGTTATTTGCTGTTTGTATTATGTGATTTTTTTTAAAAAGAGATAATTGGAGGAATGGGAAATGACATAGGCTACTTTTTATCACGGAAAAAAATTTCATTACCGTGGGAAAATTCTTTATACAGTAATTTCCCACTAATACTGTGCGAGCGAAGCCGCGGGTAAAAGCTAGTCTTCTATAATATTAATCATGATTAATAATCAATTACCTTACCTCCAACAGAACTGGAGTAACTATTGGTTTTCCGAAAGTAAAAGCAAAAGTTAAAAATGACATAAAACAAGCAGCTAAATTGATTTAAAACTCATTTATGTGATATTTAACTGTAGCAATTTCTTTTACTCTTACTTTTACTCTAGCAACTGTTGAAACAGACAGTCCTAAGAAAAATTTTGTTTTGTAATCTTAATTAACATAAGCTTGATGGCGATTGAGTTAAATTTGAGTTGTGCGCCATCTGTATGGAAAAACATAGTCTAGATATTGTGAGATGAATTTGAAAGCATGTGCTATGGTTCATGGCAGCAAAGGTTCGAAATTCTAAATCGCCAGATTAGTATAAAATACCAACACATTGCAAAAGCGGTAAAGAAAGTGTCAAAAATATTATTTGCCATAATAAATACATGTGGGACAAAATAATTTTTATGTGAATACCTTACAAGAGTCCCAACTGCTCCCGTCTGGAGCCAGTGAGACTATGACATCCCCAATTGGGGTAAATTGTGAGGCCGAAGGTAGTGGGAAGGGAAAGGAGATGGGGAGGATGAAGATGTGAAATTACCTGACTATTCAAATCTGGTCACCAAACATTTCAAGCAACGTTTCAATTCTGAATGGTGGTCTTACACCAGGGCGATACTGGGAGTATATTCCACTCTGGAACGTGTCGCAAATATAATATGCATACATTATTTTAAATGAATTAATTGTGAAATAACACAAAATAATTAAATAAAACAAATTTGCCCGCGCAGGGATTCAATCCCGCGACCTTCGGATTGCGAGTCAAGTGCCTTACCCCTAGACCATGCCGGCTGTCAATGGAGGCCTAATGTAAAAAAATGGGGTAGGTAGAAAGGAAATACCGCCATTCAACTCTTTCTTGGTACACGCTTCTTGCCTCACTTACATTCATATATACTACATTTTACTGTATTATTCTGACCCTTGACATGGCCCGACTCAAGTATTTGATTCTATTATTAGTTTCGTAACTTTTTAAATATAAATATCTCTTTGTACGAATGGTCGTGTACATATAGCTACAAGAATTGTGAAAAGAGAAAAAAATGATTGAAAAATCACCTACTTTTTACAAACACTGGCAACACTAATTTTCCATAATTTTTTTGATAGCACAAAATTTATAGGGTTGCCATCTCCAAACTTTGAAATCCAGGATTTGAAGGTAGAAAAACCAGGACATTTCGGTCTTAAGCCAGGACTTTATATGTATAAGAGAAGTACCTAATTGTTATAGTTATATTGCTCTAAAATAAACTAAAAATTTAACAAAACAAAAAACGACTTCAAAAAATGCACTAAAAAGTAAAAAAATAATTTCGTACGATTGTTATTTTTGGAGTCGGTGTCAGCCAAGGTAACTACATACACAGTTAGTTTATAGGTGAGATGTGGAGACCTTGGCTGACACGGACTCCAAAAAAAGAATTGTACGAAATTATTTTTTTACTTTTTAGTGCATTTTTTAAGTCGTTTTTTGTTTTGTTAAATTTTTTGTTTATTTTTTGATTTTTAGTGACGAGCGTGCGTAAAAAAATTTTACTTCAAAAAAAGAATCATCGAAATCTGTCGGCGTAATATTGAGTTATTCGTCCATTTGTCGCGCACATACTTATTGCAAATTTGTAGACATATATGGTTTTCTCATGGATCCCATTGTCAGAACTGGACCAAATTAAAATGGGACCACACGGAAAGCACCAGCTTTGTAATAAAAAAAGAATCATCAATATCGCTTCACCCAATCGAAAGTTTTGAGGTAACAAACATAAAAAAATACCGTCGAATTGATAACCTCCTCCTTTTCGAAGTCGTAAAAAGAGTCAACTTCCTTCAAACGCGCAGCGCGAGCCCAGTGACAAAACGATTGGAGAGTGTAGTGGCGCGCGAATTTTAAAACATAGGTCCCTTTAAAAACTCAAGACGTTGCTTAAAAACTATCCAGGACAGCCCAGGATAACCCAAAAAACAGGACATGTCCTGGGAAAACAGGACGGTTGGCATTCCTAATCTACGAGAGATTTCATGCTTTAATTCGATGTAGGATATGTGGAAAATATCCATATTTCCTGGGAAGTAGTTAATTAACCTAGTGAGTCTTCCCAGGGACATCACATCGTAAGTTAGTTCTACACCTGGGAAGAATCGAAAGCCAATGTTGATTGCTTTGTGTGAAATTATCCGGGACGTAGAATCCTATTTTAGCCAGAATTTCTGGTATTGATTAATAAACCATTCAGAAACTTATAAGCCATCAGCAGTAATGATATCCCTTCTGGAACTAAGGCTGCAGATACTCAGCATTCCCGAGATAAATGCTGTTGGAAACTGCCATGGGTAAAAACCTAGCTCTCCCACTCCCATGTAGAAGTATTGTAAAAATTTCTTTTTTGAAATTTGTATTCAGTCAACGTACTTTTAATACTTTAGGTGTTACTTGCCAATCATTCAGAGGATCCAAAATTTCTGATTCATCAGATGGAATACCCTTCACTCGGCCCATTCTTGTTGGGTTGTAATAAATGATTTATATTTATGATCTGAAAGAGAATCAATTTTTTCAACAAATTCGATTGCAAAGACGGCGAATTTAAATTTAATCGACAGTTTGTAGCGGCCTTTTGGTTTAATTGATTCCTTAATTACACCAAGGTATTGTGTTTTGAGCTCTGAGGATGAAAAATCTTCCCCGGTTCAGTTATTTAAACATTAACAATAAATGGTGCCGAAGAGGAAAGAGAATTTATTTATGTATTTATAAAATACACGATACATAATTATTGAGTAATTAACATAGTGTAGATATATTGGATCACCATACTAGGCGGCTGCCTGTTTCATGGTGACCAATGGAGTATTGTTACTTTTTATGAAATATGCAGTCTATTGTAAACATATGGATTTATTATACCTAAGTGATGTTAAAAATTGGAAAAATTATAATAAAAAATAGAAAATAGAAAGGGGAAGAGCAGTGGCGGACTAAGCCCGTCAGAGGCCCGGGGCGGCAAAAGCGAATGAGCCCCCCCCCCCCCTAGTATAAAAAGTTTATGCAATTTTGCAAGATTTTGTTCAGTTCACACGGGCCTCTGGTCTTGGGGGGCCTCACTGTAAAAAAAAGATTTTTTTTTGTATTTCATTTTCTAAAAAATGCATTTGTTAATAATGCTATCACCTAATGTTTTAAGGAAATTCTAAAAAAATTCATGAAATTTTTAAACCGTTTGTATGTTGGAAAAAAAAAGCTTTCAACGCATTTTTCTTGAAACTACGTTTTTCTACCTGGTTGACGACATATTAGAAAAACTATAGATCCGATTTGCATACACTAAGTCTTAAACTGTTAGAAAATACAGTCACTATGGCACCACATAGGGATTTTTTTTAAAAAGGGCCTCCGGGTTTCTAATTTTGCGACCTGCTATTTTTTTTTTTAAGAACGCTGAAAATTTTCCATAAAAATTCGAATATAACATTTGCTGGTCCGCCATTTTTTCTTTTTTTTTAGATATGAAAATTCCCCTCCGTGGTGCCATAGATACCGGATTTTCGAACAGTTTAAGAGTTTGTACAAGCAAATGAAAATGCAAATGCAATAAAAATATATACAGGCGGATGTATAGTTTTTTTTAATATGTTGTCAACCACGTTAAAAAACGAGTTAAAAAAATTTCGAGAAAAACGCATTCAAAGTTTTGCTGAAGAATAATTCAATATACGCAGTTTCAAACGGTTTCATATAAAATGCTGTAAAAAACATTTGGTGAGAGCATTGCTAACTTCGGAAAAAAAAATTTAAAAAAATTGTAAACATTTTTTTTTTACAGTGTCCTGGTGCCTTAAGGCCCCCGCTCGTATCCCCGCTGAAAGAGAAGAAAATGCAGAGATATGTAATTACGAATGTTGGAGAGAGTTCGCTAATATTTAAAACGGTAAAATTGAAGCGAAAATTGTGAAAATGTTTCATAAAACACGACTCGTTGAAAATAGAGAAAAAATCTCTTGGGGGCTATGTAAAACAGCATTTAAAGAAACACTGTGATTTTTTCCATACACATTATTAACTTGTAAAATAACTGAATACCTAGGCTAGGCCCACTGCCCAGGGGCCCCGCATCGATCGGGCAGGGGCCCCGAGACGTACATTGCCTAGGGGCCCCGACAAGTTTAAGCCGGCCTTGACAGGGCCCTATTGTCCATAAGGCAGTGTAGGCCTCTGCCTAGGGGCCCACATCGTTCAGGGGCCCCTAAGGTAAAGGGGTCCCGAGGCGTGCATTTCCTATGGGACCCGACATGTTCAATACCGCCCTGACTATGACACTGCGTAGGGGATTTTTTCAAAATTGCCCCCTTCCATTTTTTTATGAACGATGCTATGAAATTTACCATAAAAAATGGAAAATGAAATTCATCATATTCCGTATTATACATAAGACGTACAGGCAACCTCCTAGGGGCCCTGCATTGGATAGGGGCCCCTAGGGTCAAGGGGCCCCAAGACGTGCATTGCCTAGGGGCCCCGACATGTTTAAGCCGGCCCTGGCAGGGCCCGATTTCCATAAGGCAGTGTAGGCCACTGCCTAGGGGACTTGCATTGGGTAGGGGCCCCGAGACGTTGATTGCCTAGGGGCCCCGACATGTTTAAGCTGACCTTGACAGGGCCATAATGTCCATAAGGCCCACATCAGGTAGGGGCCCCTAGGAGAAAAGGGCCCCGAGGCGTCCATTGCCTAGGGGCCCGACATGTTGAATCCGGCCCTGACTATGACCCTACGTAGGGATTGTTTTATAAATGGCCCCCTTCCATTTTATTTTTATTTTTATAAACGATGCCATGAAATTTACAAGACAAGTTTAAGCCGGCTCTGGCAGGGCCCCGCATCGGGTAGGGGCCCCGAGACGTGCATTGCCTAGGGGCCCCGACATGTTTAATCCGGCCATGACTATGAACCTACGTAGGGATTGTTTTATAGATGTCCCCATTCTATTTATTTTTTTTTATGAAGGGTGAAAATCTACCATAAAAAACGAAAATAAAATTGATTCAAAAATAAAACGCATTCTAAGTTTTGGTGAAGGATAATTCAACATACAAACTGTTTCAAACGGTTTCACATAAAAAATTTTATCTCCGTCAATTTTTCGAATTTATTTTTAATAAATTTGGTGGGAGCATTCTTAACAAGTGCATCAATCAAAATTTGAAATAATTTTTTTTTTTTTTACAGTGTGTCTTAAAGCCTTGTTTAAAATTTGGTCAAGGGAACATGGAGGCGTTTGGGGGCCCCCCAGGACCGGGGGCCCGGGGCGGGCCGCCCCCCCCGCCCCCCCCCTTAGTCCGCCACTGGGGAAGAGAATAGAAAGGAAAATATAAATTAGATTATTACCTACTTTTAGTTTCAGGTAGAGTGGAATCCTTACGACTTCCCTGAGAGTTTGGGGTTTGATTGGTTTTAGAAAGAGATTTAATTTTGGGTGGAAGATCGAGAGAGGAAGGGAGAGTTGCAGAGACATGACTATCATCAGAGTTTTAACAATTTCCAATAATTTTATCTAGATTTTATAAACTTATGTTTTTATGATTATGTGCATGCATGCGTATACGTTTGTGTATGTGTATGTATATATTTATACCCGTCTCAGAACAGAAATCGTCTAGTGAAGCGGGTTACTTACTTGTTTGTATATGATAATGTTATTTCAATAAACACCCGGGTTGCCGGCAATTAAAAAAAAAACAAAAAAAAGAGTGATACCCATCTGCAATGTTAAATATGGATTCGGAGTGAGGAGGACGATTTTCGTCTTCCTCCATTTTGATAAATTATTTAATCACAAGAAATTAAATTATTAATTAAAAAAAAATAATTAAACCATAAAAATAAATAATAATAGAAACAAAGTGGCGAACCACAATGTGCCTCGTAATAACGATCAACTGTCGGATACAAACAAAATAGAGAGTGTAAGCCATAGGTTCTCAATGTGGGCGATAACGCCCCCTTGGGGCGTTTCAGACCTTCAGGGGGGCGGTAGAAGACCAAGAGAAAATTGGGAGGCGTTTCAGACTTTCAGGGGGGCGGTAGGAAACCCAGAGAAACCCATCCCACCCCATCCTATCTTGCCCCATCCCATCCCATTAAGGGCCATCCATCCACATAAATATTTTCCCTATCCCACTCTCCGTTGTGGCAAATGAAACCCCATCGTGGTATCCCAATACGCCTCCTTTGTCGTGGTCAATTGCTGTTTCGGATTCATGATTTAGGGAGCGCTAGAAATAAAAATATTCTCAAAGTTGGCGGTGGGCAACAAAAGGTTGAGAATCTATGGTGTAAGCGATGTTAGAACCTTGTAAAATGAAGGCTTATTCAAAATGCTTAATGTCATACATATATCTACGAAAATACAACACAGATGGTTTTGAAAATTATTTTGGGTATAGAAATGAGCAAAAGAAATGCATTCAAAGGTAATTTTTGAAAAAAATACCATTAGAACCCTATCCAAATGAGGTGAGAAAATACAGAGCACTGCAAGCAACACAACTATTCAATTCCAAGGTTCAATCCGGATTCCCTATTGATAAGTTACTTCTTACAGGAGTTAGGACCCTCCAAAAATCGTTAAAATTGCCTGGTTTACACGTCATCAACAGACGTTCAGTATACAAACTAGAAAAAATTTTTTTTTCACACATGGAGTATTTTCTTCTAATACAATTAAAATTCGGTCCAGTTTTGGAGGAGAAAAATGAGGAACACAAAACCTCGATTTTAACGAATTTATTTAGATATTATCAGCCTGAGGTGCAGTTATCCCCTAGCCCAGTATTCGGGGGAGTAAGAGCGACAGTGACAGAACCTTTTTTAGTAAAATACCTATAGTTAAAATTTCTCGGCGACCGGGTTTTCTCTTAAATCAAACTCCCGAGTTTTGACTTATTATGGTAGTGTTGTTACGGAAGTAATAAAAATACAATTAACCCTATTTTTGAACACATTAACAGCCATACGAGTTTTATCCTACTTTCATTTATGGATTTTCTCGATGGGTTTGTTTGCAGATTGTTTTGAGGCGTTCCATTGACACTGATTACCCCTTCGGTAAATTGCAATTAGCGTTGATTGCACGCATTCAACTACTAACTACCTTTCGCACTTGAATAATATTTAATTATATTTAAAACATTCAAATTACAATAGTGAATGAGGAACTCTGTTCAGTATTTTTATACAGTACCTACCCACCGTCTAATTGCACAAGAGTCCCAACTACTTAATTCTTAAGCGTATGTCTGTATGTCTCTTGGGGTAAAAATAATTTCGTTGAATTTAATGTTTCAAAGACTCAATCATGTCTGATTCGGTCTAAAAGGGATCGAAATGAAAATCTAGTCTCCTTCAACGGAAGCATTCTTCCGAACAGGCCTTCCATTGATATGCTTGGTGTAACTCCAAGCATATCGATGGAAGTGACCAGCTCAAATATGGGGGCTCCATTGAAGCCAGAGTAAAGTTAGCCTCTCAAAAATTGAGCGTACTGTACAGGGCTCGCAGATACTTTAATAGTACACAACTGCTAACCCTGAACAAATCACAAGTGCGCCCCACGGTTGAATTTGACAGCCACCTCTGGTCTGGAGCTCCAAAATACCTGAAAAATACTCTCGACTCTGTGCTGAAACGGGTGGTCCTTTTGATAGATTCTTCCATCATAACAGACGGATTGCAATCTTTAGAGCACAGGCGTCGGGTGGGAATGCTATCCTCGTTCTACCGGTATTTCAATGAAAGATGCTCCGACGAACAAGCATCATTGATCCCTTCGGAACCGGTGCATAGTCAGGAAACACCCCAAACGCGTGCCCAACATATGTTCATGGTTGACATTTGTCACATGAGAACGGGTCACTTCTTCGACTCGTTCTTGTATTCAACAGCTCGGCTGTGGAACGATTTGGTGGCCTCTGTGTTTCCTCCTTCCTACAACACGGGTCTCTTCAACACCAATGTTCATTCCTTCCTCTCCTCAAAATGACCCTCCACACAGCATCTCAGATGACCTAGGCCCTGTGTGGAGTTAATGTAAAAAATGTAAAATGTCGTTTATCTGAAGGGAGTGGGAGGGTAATGATATAGGAAGAGGAAGGTGGGAAGTAGGTACCTGGTTATTCAGATCTGGTCACCAAACACGGTTAAAGCCATTTCAAGCAGTGTTCAGATTCTAAATGGTGGTCTTACACCAGGGCGATACTGAGAGTATATAACACTCTGGAATATGCTGCAAATAATTATGGGTACTATGCATATTGTTTGGACCGGTCAGTGGCTGAGTTGGCATCGCGTTTGGGTCCCACCCAAGACGTCGTGCGTTCAATTCCTCGGCTGGCTAAGTTCTCCATCACGACACAAGCAACATTTTCCATTTATAATAAGAGATTTTCAAATATTGTCACGTTATTTTTAACCCGGACATGCTTGTCTTTCTTTAAAAAAATATGTTTTGTAGTATATTTTAATGTAATCAAATTTATTAACGCAAAACGAGATTCGATCCCGCAACCTCTAGATTCGTAGTCGACTTTATTTATCAATCTACTACGTTCAAAAGCCATTAAAAAATCTTGGAGGAAATTATACATTCGAGTAGTTGATACTTCAAAACTTTTTATGGACTTTTTTTTCATATTTAATTAACTTTCCAGTTTTTCCTCACTGGGTTTTTGAGACAAGAGTCGTAAAAATGTTAAGGTTTAAGAGGCTAGAGCAGTGCTTCACAAACTTTTTTGAACTTTTGTTCCTTGGTTATTTTTTTTTTTTTTTTTTTAAATGCCGGCAACCCGGGCGTTTATTGTAATAATAATATCTTATACAAAATAAGTAAGTAACCCGCCTCACTAGACTAAGTCTGTTCCGAGACGGGTACATATTTATATTTACACATATAACTTACACACACATATAAATATATATACACATACATACATACAGGTATTCGCATACATGTAAATAATCACGTATAAAACATAGATACGTATAAAACATAAGTACCTACATATAATCAAATGAGAATTATTGGGAGTTGTTATAAAGTTATCATGGAATTGACATATTTTCATAAAACCAAAAATTCATCATATAAAACATAAGTACATATAATCAAATGAGAATTATTGTGAGTTATAAAGTTATGGAATTAATTATTATGTTAAGCAATTGAGTTAAGCTCCAAACCAAATTATTTTTAGTTAAATTTTAGTAAAAAACAAATAGTTTGTTTCTCCTTATACAGATGTCGGACCATATCTTTACATAGTATAAAGCAAAGTCGCTCCCGCTGTCTGTACGCTTAGATCTTTTAAACTTATCAACGGATTTTCATGCTGTTTTCACAAATAGAGCGAATCATGAGGATGGTTTAGGTATATAATTTTTCAAGGTTTTGTGTAAATTGTTTGAAATATATAATATATAAAGGAAGAGGGCTAGCAAACGGGCGGTGTGGATGTATGCAAATTAACAAATGGCGTTGGTTATGAAGGTTGGGTAATGACGTTGTCAGTAGATGGCGTTATGTTTCATTAGCCACAGCAACGTGTAGCCGGGTCTGCTAGTTTATAATAATTATGATCATTTTTCTCCCCTCCTAGTGACTGAGGTGTGTAGATTGTTGATAAATGATGATGATTAATTCTCTCTCTTCTGCATTTAATTTCTTAGGAAGAAACATCATCTCGGTCCGTTGGGTGGGAGTAAATTATTGGGCGATACATTGTACAAAAGTTCCAATAAAACTTTCATACTTGTCCGAAAATAAAGTGCTGTATTAAAAAATCCTAACCTAAAATACTACATTTTTGTCGCTTTTCACTCATCTTTTTCGGTTATCATATAGGATACAGAAGGAGTATGTAACCAGGGACAATGTCATCAACGGCGCGCTGCGAATAACAATTATTTTTAAATCCGTTTTGACGAGATTTTTTATTGTATTTTTTACATCAATCATTACAAAGTTTACCTACCTGTAAACTTTAGGCGATCTTATTTCCTTATTTTTTTTAAAACTGTGTACCTACCAACCCCCATATACTTATATTACATTATAAAGCCTGTATGTGATAAGAGTACCCGGCATGGGTAGTAGCCGCAATGCCTCTCAAAGAAAGAGTGTTTTAATTCTGTTTATTGAAGTGCTTTTGGATAAATATTTATTTAACGAATAAATCAGAAGATTGCTGAAGCTGTCAGTGTGAGAAGCATGAATTTTACCAAATGTACCTCTATTACCCCCTACCGCTTCTTTCTCTCCTTTGTAGTCGCCCCCTCCTCCGTCACTCCTTCCCTGCGTGTCCTTTCCCATGCGTCCCCCTTCCGCTCCCGTTCCCCTCTCACGACCCCTTCCCCTCCAGTGTTCCCCTTAACATCTTACCCACCTTTCCAACTTTCGTCCACGGACCCCCCCCCCCTCTCTCTCGCGTTCCCCTGAACCTTACATTTTTTCTAACTAAAATTACTGATAACGATAAAAATAAAAACACAAACCTCTTTTATTAGGCAAATTATAAAAACGTTAGCGACTACTCACTTTTTTGTCATTTCATGTAAAAATATTTAATAAGAAATTCGCAAAGTTAAAATTTTTTTTCAAATTGTGGTCGGAAACTTTGCATTCATAAAGGTGCACATTTAAATTATTTTGCGGTTAACTTTTAGATTTTAATATAAAGCGTGGTGTTCTCTCCTTTTAACAACGTTTAGATCATATTTCTCACTATGATAGTAAGGAAAACACAACCATTTCTAAGAGACCTGAATGAGTTGTTCAGAAAACCGAACAAATTAGCCTGAGAGGTTAAGCTTAGCTTTGACGGAAGTTTGACTGATGAACAAAAGACTCACTTAATTAACTAGGTTAATTTTAGTTGGTAAAATAAACGTTCAACGTTCAGTACCTACACTTTCTACCGCTTTCCGTTTTCACAAATAAAGATTACTGATGCACACTTTGATATTCACTGATCTAAGGGTAAGAATTATTCCCTTGAAATTGAGTAGAGGTTTTTTCAACTCTAAAAATCTCAATGTTAATTTTGTTGGAAAGCAAAAATTCATCCCACGTTGTTTACCCGTAAGTAAATACTCGTTCTACGTCATGTTATATTTTTATTCAGGGTAACTGTAAAGATAATGCGATTTATGTCTAGCCACTTACGTCCAGTCACATACCGATTGTATGTAAAAGTGTATTCTCTCTCTGGTACAATACTAAGATTAGTCATAAATATCACCAAATCAATTATAATGCAGAAAAACTTGTATATAACCGCCAGTTTTAACTAATTTACTCGTATTTCTGAGACGAAAACACGATGGTCTTCGTGGTCCAGGGATTATTAGTTTTATCTTCTTCTTCAATGATATAGAAGATTTGCCAAATTATAAAATAAAAACATTCAAAAGTTTGACCCCTTAGGTCTCAAAACTTTGGTTAGAGCAAATAGAATCTTTTCACTCTCACGAACGGGTTTTTTCTATCCTATACTCCTACCAATGATACTTATTGAGACCTTAAAACTACATGTAATTATATATACCTACTGACGAAGTATGTTGGGAGACATTGAAACTACTTATTCTAACGATATCTGTGAGAGACATGAAACTACATACAAACGAGGGGGGAACCAAAAGTAACGGGACTCGGGCGGTAGAGGAGAGAAGTGGAGGTGGAACGGGTTTTTTGCGGTCGGCTATTGTACGGAAACTCTTCCTCAATCAGTGTGCGAAGACGCGTCTCAAAGTTTAATTTTAAGTGAAGCGAAATTGCGTTCTCGAAAACTCGTCTCCTCTCTGAGGATCAAAGAGAGCGTCGCCTTCAAGCCTGCCACGAATTGAAAAATCAGCTGGAAGAGGACCCACATTTTTTTCCAAGGTTATCCATTGGTGACGAGCCATGGTGTTATGGGTACGATCCCGAAACCAATGGTGACAGTCAAGCCAATGGAAGAGTGCTCTCTCTCATCTTCCGAAAAAAGCGCATGAGGTATCGAACATCAAGATGTTGCGTATACATTTGATCCTCCAGGCCATACAGTTAACCGAAAGTTCTACATGGAGGTACTAAAGAGGTTCCGAGAGAGCATCAGGACAAAAAGGTTGAATCCTTGGCACATATGGGACTGGTTCTTCCACCACGACAACGCACCTGCTCACACCGCTTAGTCTGTGAAGCAGTATTTGAGCAAGAATGGAATGATCCAGATTGTTCATCCACCCTATTCATCCGAACTGTATCCTTGTGACTTCTTTCTGTTCCTTGGGATAAAAAGGGACTTGAAAGGAAAGTTTTCATACTGTAGAAGAAGTGAAACAAAAATCGCCGAAGGCCACAAAAAGATATTCCAATCAGTGTGTTTCAAAATTGTTTTGAACAGTGGAAAAAAAGGTTGGACAAGTGGATACACACTAATGGTGATTACTTTGAAGGCGATCAAATTTTGGTGTAAAAATGAAGAAAAATAAAAAGTTATAAAGAGAGTCCCGTTACTTTTGGGTAACCCTCATATATATTTACAAACAATACATACAATAAAAATATATTATTATTCCTTGAGAAAACAGTCTTCCCCTTGAAAATATTCATAATACAGGTAAAAGCAATAAGTTCCCACAACAATACTTGTTGCATATTGCATATCATTCAAATAATGAAGATATCTTGTATTCCCTGACTGGGAGGAAGCCATTATTTATAGAGAAGCAATCATTATTCTACTGGTTCATCTTTCTAGGGATTATAATCTTACGACGTGCACACAGTATACAGGGACGTCGTATGCTTTTGTGCACTGTATGCGACACACAAGGGCGGCCGATCTTAGGGGCGGCCATCGATTTACAATAAAATAATTAATTAACACATATAAAATAAAATAATTTCGGTAGTTCGTGCGCACTTGTTTATCGCCTTAAAATTTGAAATCGAAATTAAGCGCCATTTTCAAAATTATATCAGTTATGTGATTTTTTTATATTAGCCCATACAGGAGGCTCTAAGGAAAATAATTCCACATAGGGCCTTTGTCATCTTTGGGGATGCTGTGTGAAGGGTATTTTTAGGGGAAGGAAGGAGAGGAAGTGCTGGGAAGGAAAAAGATATGAGGGGTGAGTAGGAATCTGGGGGTCAGTGTCCAGGAGTGAATCCATCCTTTCCACTGCGGTGCAAGGCAATGTTCCGAGAGAGCCCTGCTGGAGAGGACAAAAGATCTCACTCAACGACTCAACCAGTCTCTTCCGATCCGGTCTGCCACGCAGTTGGTGGGTAGACACATCTGCCGCCAAGATCCGGACAAATCTAACCCTATGAACCCGGGCACCCCTGCTAAGTCACCAAACGTAGCGAACCACTTGGGATAACCTATGGCAGAGATGTTGGTTATCCAATTATTTTGTTCCTAGGGCAGCGGTTCCCATACCCGCCTGAATAATTCAGACAATCGATAAAGTAGATACGTATCTATAATATGATATTTTATTATTTCAAACAATTGTAACTCAATTGTCAAGAATCAAGAATTCAGACTAATCCGTGAATCCCGTGAGGTCTGTGGGTTTTCTATCTTGTTATATTATTATAATGTGGTCATCCGATCAATCTCTCTTGAACGATGGGCTCTGTCGTCGTGAAATTTGTATGGATTTTGTCTGAATGGAATTTTTATTTCAATTTTTATAATTTATTTTTTATAAAGAGTTACAAAGCCTTGAAAAATATGTTTAACAAATCCCGGCGTGCGCAAGTAAATTTTATTCAATAATTTGAATTTATTCACAAGTAATTCATTTAAAATAATTTATTACAGTATATTATTTTTAACGACACGTTCCGGGGTTATTGATACTTTGAGTAAAGATCACCATTTAGAATTGAATAATGGGATGACTTCAGAAGGTTGGGAACAATCGAGACTCTTGTGCGGTATTCATATAAAAAAGCAATCAACGTTTCGATTCTGTATGGTGGTCTATCACATCGTACGTTTGAAGTATAGATACTATGGATAAAAATAGTTTAAAATACACCTAAATTATCAATTCTGCTTTCGAGAAAATGGCCCAAAAATAATATAATTCGAACTGTCTTATTCATATTCTACCATACTAATAAACTTCTTATAAATTTTATACAATTGTTGAACAACCGTGTATGTGAAACCTTACTAATAAACTAAAATTGTCTCAACTGATACAGCCATAAAAAGTTATACTCAACAGCCATAAAAAGTTATACAGTTTATACATTGGATGTGGTTAGTTTACTTGTCGTATAAACTTGAAATTTCTCATGTAATTTCGGAATGTTTCCAAGGTATTTTAAATGCGCTATATATTTCTTATTTTTAAAGTTGTCGTAAAAACAATTACCATTTTCAGAAACCAGACAAAATTACCTTTAAAATGTTTATATTTGAAATTTACTTTAATATTTACAAATAGGGATCCTTTAATGATAGATTTTAAAATAGATGAAAAAACACGTATATTTTTACTCCAAACGTCGAAATTTTTTAACCTTTTCCACTCCGTCGGCCACACATTGTGGCCCAAACGATTTTGGTAGGCAGCACCGTCGGCCAGAGGTACTGGCCCGGCGCAGAATAAAAAATTTACCTTTTTAGGAAATCTGCAAGAAAACTGTCGCTCACTCTTTATCTCCTTCGTACAATAAAAAAAAATTCGCAGGGAGTAACCGAAAAAATTTGTATTCATTTTTAGCGCAATATAAAAGTTGATTTCTAAGACTTTTTATTTATCTACACTTAAATAAAACATATATATTGTTAAAAACATCAATTTCACAGGATTCTTATTAAATTCACGGGTTAACAGTAAATTTAAAAAAATCCAAAATAACCTAACTTTTTCTAGACGTGAATTTCACGTGTCAAGTCTACTGAAATGCAACGTTGCCAGCTCTTTCGGATCCCAGTTAAAATATTTTTAAAAAGTACCATTTAGAATCTCAGCTTTTCTAGTATTTATGCAATATGTAACTAAAACACCGTTTAACTGTTGGGAAGTTTTTTTATTGGTAAGGCTGATTATGTTTACAACCTCATTCTCCGCCTGTCAGATTCAGCCCTACAAACAAATAATATTTTACGATTATAATCTTAGACTATGCGAAACCCATGTCAATGGATAGTGACAGTATATAATGTCCGTTCAGAATTCCACACATGTAGTTTGCAGTATGTATTATATTATAATATACTCTATATGCCTGCTTCTTACTGCTTCATAGACCCGGTATATCAGACAGTTCGTATCTTTTTTATGCACCACATTCCTGGCTCAAATTTAAGCGAGCTAAATTTGCCGCTCAAGCCTTGATAAGCCGAAGACTAATTTATTTTTTGGACACTGAGGCGCTGGTGGTCACATTTTAAATCTGACATCTAGATAAATAATATTGAATACTTCCATACCACCGAAATTTATGTAAATTGCCTAATTTCATAAGTTTAGTAGAGACTATTACACTCGTCGAGCGATGGGGAACGCCGATGCTATCAATTGATCATTTTCAGAGGTTTTTTCATATATTTTTTCCGGTAAACAAATACTATTTAAAATTAGTATCCTCGCATATAGCACCATGCTGATTAAAGGGGGAAACTTAATCAAAAATCAAACCGCCTAAAAGTATTTAATCTTTATTTCATAAAATACACTGCTGTCGTAAAAATTTCAAAGATCATGACGATGTCCCAATTTCAGCAGAAAGTATAGATACGAATCACTGTTTTGTTTTGAAAAGAAAAGTTTTACGAGTATAGCAGTCACGTAGATAATAGTTTGGGTTTTCAAATGAAATGAAATACTTTCCTCCATTAAAATCATAGACAATCCGTATAATATTGGTAATATTTAGACTTGCGACCTGTATATAGATTATGTTCCAAGCCACATTTTAACCAAGCCGAGCTTAAAATCAACTGTTATACCCGGCTATAGACTTTTAACTCTCTGCTTGTCTTTTTGAGAGAAATGCGGTTATTTTATGATAATATGTGCTTTTGTTGACATTTTAGATACATTAAGACTACTCAAAATCGTGACGCCAATGTTCACAAATCGAGTGTTTTTATATAATTTTTGGTTTTTAGGCTTCATAGGTAAAATGCTTTTCTTCCTATGTAGAAATGTTACCAATAGTATACTACCTTACTCAAATAACGAACTGAAATAAACTATTTGAAATAATGATATAAATCTAAACGAATGATCTGAAAGAATTATCTGAACGAATGATCGGAAAGAATGATCTGAAAAAAATATCTAAAAGAATGATATAAAAGAATGATCTGAAAGAATGGTCTGAAGGATGATCTAAAACTAAAAGAATGATCTGAAAGAATGATCTGAAATAATGATTTGAATGAATGATCTGAAAAATTAACAAACAATGAAGTTGAAGAGTGCAATGAAACTTTAAAAAAACAAACTGAAATGATGAGAATAACGAACTCACAAAATTTAATGTATAATTAAACGAATCAGTTGGCAAATGAACTGATTGAAGAAATTAAAAGAACAAAAGGGATGATTGAACTATTAGAATGTTCTGGAAAAATGAAAGAATGAATAGTAAGAATGTTCTGAAATAATGAACAAAACGAATGAACTGTAACAATATACTGAAAATGAACTGAAAGATAACTAATAAACGAACAAATAAATTGAAAGATTGAAAACGAAAAAAAAACAGTAATGAATTGAAACAACGATTTTTAAGAAATAATTGATAAAATTAATTAATTATCATTTATCATTACCTCACTCCGCTGCAACAAAATGGACAGAAAAATCATAAAATTCGGAAAAAGATATGAAATTTCTTATCAGAACATAATATTATTTAGGATTACATGACAGTTGATTCCCGGCATATTTACATAAAATATGCAGTTGGTTTCGAAAAAAAAACAGTATAGGTACCTACTTAACCAAGCGTCCCAGAAGGGGTGTACCGCCGAATAACAAAAGTATAAAACATATTTTCATTCAAATGCATCAAGGATAAAACTACTTCTTGTCTATATACTGTACATTCCAGCGTATAAGTACAATAAATCTACACGGTTTTTATCTATAGGTACAACTTATAATTAAAGGTATTTTTGAAATCGATTTTAGTTTTAATAAATTGTTATTATTTTATAATAATTACAATTTCGGGGTGATCAACTGTCGGGGTCACCATTATTTAGCAATGATTCATCAATTGCCTTTTAAGTTTAGCGCTGAAAGAATGACTTAGCCATATCAACAACACACCATTCAGTATTCTCTATTCTGCAGGTTCACACAACACCATTAGGAATACACGCAGCTATTCCATTGTCAATCGCCACAACACTGGCTTCAATGACTGTTGAATATATTATAAAATACCTGACACCTGTTAGTACCCGCCTCTACCTGTACTGTACATACATTGTTTCTCTAACGACCCGACCAACAACATTGTCGGAGTAATGAACTTTAACATTATTATAATATGTACTCGATGCATTATTATTTATGAGACACGGCAGCCCGTTAGTAAGAACACTTGACTGGCAGCAACTGGCAGTTTGACGGGCCAAGGTCGATATTCACAGAGGGTAATCGAAGTATTTCCTTTTCAATTTAAGTTATGATTCGTTAAGAAAAAGAGGTCTGCTCTATAAATTAAGGATTAAGATGAAGCCATACTAAATAATCCAAAATCATTTTTTTTGATCGCTTAAAAGTATTGTAGATGCTTCAATTAAATACTGCGTGTAGAACATACCTTGGCCCTTAAAAATATCAGTCGCTTTTTTTATGTCTTTTAATAAGCCTATAAAAAATAAAGTATAAGGACTATAAAAAACAGTTTTAAGTCCAAACTCTCCTATTTATAAACCCCTTTTCGGATATGGTTTTATTGTACAATGTGGCAAATTCAGTTTCTTCTATAATAATCGCAAAAAAAGATATTTACGTCCGAACTTCCCAAATTAAAATAAAATATGCATTTTTGCGTTGTTATTTTACAATACGACCGCTAGTCGAGGAATTTATTTTTTCAAAGTGAACCCTATGCCGTCCTCCGAAGAACTACTGACCACGCCACACCTACATATTTCGTATCATTCATGCCCCGGTCGGAGCTGGAAATAGACGTGTGGCTCCACGTTGCTTGATTTCGTGAAATCAATTTTAAATTTCCGTTTTATTACAATAAACAATGGGTTAAAAAGGAGTTAATGTTTTTTACAGGTTTTTACGAAATCAACCAGTAAAAAAAATTCTCAAATACCTTTTCCAACCTTTCCAAAAGCTTTTTCTCAAGTATTTTCAAACTCCTCCCTTAAAGGGGCGTGAATTCCGATTTCGATTTTTTCCTGGACTATTGGATCGCCTTGGGTTTTTCTCTTTTGAATAATTACAAAAATTCTGAACTCCACGTTTTTTCAAAGGCACTAGTTGCCGATAAATGTGAATAATAGGAATTTCACCAAACTGTTGCTGTCATTGACACTGTTCCCCCGAATACTAAGCGAAGGGACAACTGCACCTCAGGTTGATAATCAATATATATTATTAAAAAAAGTGTACAAAAGTGTGCGTCCCGCCAAAACTCAGAAATGAGTCTCAGCACGAGCAAGGGAGTTATATGGTGTGGTAGCCCTCTATCCCCCATCCATGAAGAAGGTTCCCGTTTCTACTTGAAGAGCATGCTTTTGAAGATATAAGGGCTAGAAGTTTCGTCCTCTAGAAATTTATAGAACAGCCCAGAACATTCGAGAGTATTTGAGAGCATTTCACAACATTCCAGAACATCCCGGAACATTTTAGAATGTCGTGGAATAGGGAATCGGGAACATCATTATGGAATATTCCAGAACACTTTCGAATGTTGTGGAATGTTCTGGAACATTGTCGACTTTTGTATGGGTGGGGCTAACCATTGGTATAGGGGTATATAAAGCTAGATCCTTCGAGGGATTGAACGTCAGTTCAATCTCATATCAACTCCCTGAGCGAAGTCGGTATCTTAGTAAAAGATAGTATCTAAATAAAATCGTCAAAATCGAGGTTTTGTATTCCATATTTTTCTTCTCCAAAACTGGACCGATTTTTAACATTTTTTCCAACTGCATTAGAAGAAAATATTCTACGTCACAAAAACGTAACGTAGCACAAAATTAAACAATGGTTTTAGTAAATAATGTCTTTGGAATGTACCTGAACTTCACAACATAACATAAAATATGCATTTAGGCTATTTTTTTTGCATAAAAGCGGCGATTTTAACTTTTAATAAAATTTCAATACTTCTCGTATTTGTATTCTTTCTTTGTGTATTCAAAGGACTTTCTGTATATACCTACTGTATATCGATAAATAAAAATGATACCAAGTGAAATAAGGTGAGGGGATTAAAGTCACATAATAAAAGGATGACAGGGGACACTCAGAAATTTGAGAAATCCATTGATGCAAACATAAATCCCTTAGCACAGAGCAGCTGTCCCAAAACATTAAGATCTGCAATATAATTTTTAAATTAAATTAATAAAGACAATATTAGCGAAACTCAATTCAAAATCTGAAACAGAAAAAATAGAAATTGATACGGGCACATGTGGGACTCAAACCCAGAAACTATGACTTGCCGGGTTCGTGCTCTACCAACTGAGTTAATGTGTCACTATCAGATACAGTCAAATTTAACTTAGACACTATCTAGATAGCGTTTAGTTCTGGTTGATTCATGCAATCATACGTAAAGATAGAAGCCAATAAAAATATGCATTAAGAAAATGAAGATAAGGTTGGTAGCTCTTGGTCGAAGAATGATTCAGTTAAATATGACCGAATCGGATAGGGACACATTAGCTCTGTTGCTAGAGCACTGATCAGGAAATGTACGATTCCTCATATTACAAAACTTTTTTAAGGATATTTTAAATGCATCTGTCAATCTTTTCAACAGAGAGAGAAAAGAATTTATTATTTAATTTTTTGTGACAAAACTGCCCAGCCCAGGACGAATTTTTGCCAATAAACGCCAAAAAAATACAAAAAAGTACAAAAGAGGTTTATGCATTACCTATACATGAGGGAATATACATACACCCATTCCTGTATCCATCGTTGTTTTTAACAGGAATGCTCGATCTTAATACCTTAGAAGCCTGCCGAAAAATATTTTTGGGGAAACATTTTTTTAATCTGATATCCGGTACAGTACTGAATCCACCTATCGTGAAGGAGCTTAACCTATATATGTCCCTAACGCGTATACTCGTGGGAGATCCGACGCACTTTTTATGCTCCGAAAGCGAGAACTTCTTCCTTTCAGAATGCACCATTTTTATTTTTATTTTTATTTATTTAATTATTTTCATATTACATTAGGTTATAATGATGACGTATTGCCCATCTCACTAGGTGTGAAACACCTGTGTTGAGATGGCAATTTACAGAGTGGTTATTATCTATGATTTTGTTTTATTAATATTATGAACATGACAACTTGATATAAAATCGTTTTTTTCTAAGTAATATACAATTCAAGTATGTTATATGAACATTGCAGTAGGTACATGGTTACATATTTACACACAGTAGGCATAAAGGTAAGAATGTTATTAAATACTCCTGATAGATGTGTTTATTTGAGGTGATCAATGATTCTACTTTTAAATGCACTTTTGGTTTGAGTGTTTCTTATTTCAGTAGGTAGAGAATTGAATAGCTTTGTTGCATTATATTTAAAAGTTCTTTGTCCATAAGAGGTTTGACAAACTGGGATGTTAAAAGATTTTACATTTGACTCTCTTAGGGCTCTAGTGTTTATTCGTTCCTCAAACATGTGTGTATTTTTAAATTGGTGAAGCAGAATATTTTTTGAAGTCAGTTTTTGCAGGTTAGGAACATTTAGTGTCTTAAAAATAAAATCAGTGCTCGTTCTCAATGGGACTTTAAGAATAACCTTCAAAATTAGTTTTTGAACCTTTACTAAAGGCTCCAGGCAAGTACTTGTGGCACTTCCCCAGCTTATAATACCATATTCAAGTGATGATTGTATGAGAGCACAGTAAACTTGTTTCAGTTGTTTTATATTTAATATATCTCTAACATTTTTAAAGAAATAGACGAATTTCCTCAGTTTTGTCGTTAAGTTTGTAACATGTGCGTTCCATTTAAGAAGATCATCTATTTGAATACCAAGATATTTAATACTGTCAACTCTACTTATAGAAGGACAGGTACATGGAGTTAATGAGGGGTTACAGCTGTGAAGTTTAAGGCTTTTTTTGTGAAGGCAAGAGCTTATTTGATATTCGAAATGTTAGAAATTTGGTTTTGTCTGTATTCAGGGTTAATATGTGAACATTAAGCCAATTTTTAACAATACGAAAGCCATTTTCTGCCATTTTAAAGACTTCATCCCAAGATTTGGCGTAAAAAAGCAAAACCGTATCATCGGCAAAAGTTGTGATTTGTCCACAAATTTGTAAGTTACATAGATCATATATACTAAGAATAATAAGGGTCCTAGGATGCTACCTTGGGGAACTCCACAAACTGTTTTTTGGGAACTACTACAGGTACTGCTTATTTTAACACATTGCGTTCGATCAGTTAGATAACTATGAAGTAATTGAAGAACTGTATCTGATATTCCTATCCTCTTAAGTTTATCTAAAAGTATTTTGTGGTTCACAGTATCAAACGCCTTTGCAAGATCAAGGAAAATTGCTATACATTTATTTCCTTTGTCAACATTACTTGTTATGAAGTCTGTAACGTTAGCGATGGCGTCTGAGGTTGATAAGTTTTGGCGAAAACCAAACTGATTTGCTGATAATATTTTACTAGAGTCAAGGTAAGTAGTTAATTGATTTCTCAGTATTCCTTCAACAATTTTGGAGAGTGCAATTCAAGTGCTTAACGATTCTGCATTGAGCATCGACATCTTCAATGTTACCTATAGAGAGTTTAGTAACTATCTTTTGACAAATGTCTCAACATAGTGAAACTGCCTCCTTGGACTTTTTTCTCTTAAATTTTGTAATCTTCTCCGTAATAATTTGGTGTATGACTTTTTTATGGAGAACCTGAAAAAAATCATAGTAGTAGTGAAACCTTCACAAAACTTAAGTAGACAACAGTGGGGATGCTATGAAGCACCGCAAAAGAGGAGACCGATTATTTTATCTCATTCTCTAGCAGGCTAAATCGTATAGATAGTATAGATATATGCGTTTGTCTCTTTTTAGTGTCGCTTTTCGTTTCAGCGATTTTCAAATCACAACGGTGCTAAAGAAGTTTTCACTTTGAAAGTTTCAAAGCTGAGAATTTCACTCACATCTGAATGGGGCTTCAACGGATACTGTTAAAAGTTTCGGGTGTTTTAAATTTGGAATAGGTACTAACTGACTATTGTGAATTAATTTAAAAATACGAATTTTAAATAATGCCTACCATTATTTTCTTAAATTATACGGTACAAACTTTTTCAATTATTCCCTTATACGAGTTTTAAAGAAACAATTATGTAATTCCCCCTTTAGTAATCGTATATTTAAATTCAGATACCTACCTGCTGAATATTTTAATAAAATGTTACCTTCCCAAATCGGAATTTTCTCATTCTTGAGATTTTGAATATATTTTTTTACAACAGTGCTGAAAAAAATTATTGAAACACTATTTTTTATTTTATTGAAATGTTATGAAAGTACACATATAAGTTAGTGACATATGGAACCGTCTATGTTTGGGAAGTTTAAACGTTTTTTGCAAAACTTAGTGTACCGAGAGCCATGATTACAGGATTCATAATATTTTGGTTTTATAACCATGCAGATTGTCACACATTATATATAAAAATAAATATAAAAAACAGTGTAATATTATTATGGACTGCTATGATGCATAGGTACCACAATCATTTGATGAACATTCAACATTGGAACCATTTTTATTTTTTTTTACATTAACTCCACACAGGAGGCCCTCAAGAAAATAATTCCCCTCCTGTCACTCCTGTCATCTGAGATGCTGTTTGGAGGGTCTTTTTGAGGAGAGGAGGAGTGAAGGAGGGAGGAAACACAGAGGAAAATCGTTCCACATCCGAGCTGTTGAGCTCAAGAACGAGTCGTAGAAACGACCCGTTCTAATGTGACAAATGTCAACCGTGTACCAACCGTGTACAACCGGGCGCATGTTTGGCGTGTTTCCCGACTATGCACCGGTTCCGAGGGGATCAATGACGCTAGTTCCCACTTGATGCCTATGCTCTAAAGATTGTAATCCGTTTGCTAAGTTAAAAAACCTTAGTTAAAATATAGTAAAACAGTATACTTACTGCTTTTTTATCTACTACAGGCACTTCAAAAACATTGACCTTTGGGAAGAAAAAGCGAAAACACGCATATTTTCAACAGACATTATTATTTTTAACACAAATATTTTTAATGATAATATCAAATGTCTACAAGTGTTTTGCCTCAAAAAATCTGTGCATTAGGCCAATAATTGTAAATATATTAAAACTTAAGGAAGTATGCTGTCGTGGTACGTCAAAACACTATGATTACCTGCATAGATGAAATTCAGGCATTCTGAGTGTGTTCTGCAGGTATTTTAATAGATCCTGCTTTAAGGAGCTAGCAAAATTGAATTCCAGTTAGTTTTATTAAATTCATATTACAAATCTGTTTAACATGTAAAAAAAATTATAATTATTGTAAAAAATATTAAATAAATTAAAAAATATATCTATATATAAATAAATATTAAGGGGGGATCCAGTATTACTTCATACCTGATGCAAACTCATTCAGATATGTGGGAATTTTTTTTTAACACAATTCTCTGTAGGACAAACGACTGCGAATGAGGCCATGCTCGACGATCAAACGCGTTGGGTACATTCACACACGGATCGGCTCGTGACGGACAGACGGACGGATATGTCCGTCACAGGGATACGAGGGCGGATCCTCACGTGAATGTTGCGCTTTATTCGACAGAGAAATAAACATAGTTCCTTTCCTTCTCACCTTTTTAAAAATCGCTTGCTTGACTTTCCAGATTTTCCTTCTGTGGTCTGAAAGTGGGAACTTCAAACCACTCATTTTTTATTGTCCCTATTTATATAATAATTATCCTCTCTTCTACCAAGTCTTATCTGAAATTGCCTCCCCTCCCTACAACTTTTCAACTCTTCTAAATCTGAGCTTGATTCCGATATTCAAAATAATTATGAAATTTGCCCATTTAATTAAATTCATATCTAAATTTATTTCCCATTTCTTCATAATTTGAAGTGATGGCCTAGAACACCCCGAAAGCCATTAGAAACTTGAAGAAAAAAAATCAAGAATATGCCTATAAAATGAAACAGATTAGAACTTGACAGTAGACGATTTATTAATAATTGGCATTCAGAACCAAAAGTTTTCCTGCCAGTTTGAGAACGGTTATATCGATTGTTCTTGGAATATTGGCCAAGATCGTAATCCAGGCTTCAGATTTAATAGTGTTATCTAATATAAGGTAACGAATATAAGGTAACTCTGACGCAGAATATTGAATTTTCCACGAAGGAAAAGGTAAATTTAAACATATTTCAACGTGGGCTTACTAAAAATAAGATTATTATTTTTAGCAGTAGGGATATAAACGAAGTCATTGCATTCTGGTGCCCTATCCTGTCGGAGTTTGGCCATCAAAAGATATATTTTACATATTAAATATTCTATAACATAACGGTCCAGTACATTAGTATGACACTTTGAAATATCCTACCAGCGACCCAGTAAACATCGAGATTTTGTATAATTAAGTACAAGCTTTTCTGCAATATAATATTATTGATTTGGTGGTGTTTATGAGTTATCTGAGTATTGTACCAGATAGAGCAGTGGTTCCCGATCTTTTTTTGACCAGGGTCCACTATGACATTTATTTGTTCTTACAGGGACCGCATGGTACAATAATGTTAATCGCGTAATTAAACACGTCCTTGCAATTACTAACATTTGCAATTCATTGTGCTCTCTTTGGACTTCTTCAGCTACCTCTCCACCAAAAGGATTACGAATCAGCTTTTGGAAATCTTTCGATTCGGTTTTGTAGTAAATAAATGAATGTTTCGTGGATCACATTTTACATCTCGCGGACACAGATCTATTGTCCATGGACTACCGGTTGGGAACCACTAAGTAACCACTAGAGGTTATATTTTTACACATAAGTGCATACTCATCTCAAATTTCGATTTTCATGAGATATTTGAATAATCAACTAAACGACACATATATCAAAATTAAAATTTATTATCTATGGCAGGTGTTCCCAAACTTTTCCAAGTCGCGGCACCCTTAGAAAATTTGAATTTTCTCACGGCACCCCTGTCATATAATGTCAATGTGGTAGCCTCGGGACCGAGTGTCACCCCCAAGAGCACAATTCTCTAGCCACCCCCACCCCCCCGGACGGAGAATCAATTCGCTGCACAATTTTTTTTCAAACCGGGGAATAAGGCTTGATACTCCTACTCCTAGCTACTCCTCATTTCTTTTTCCACATTTATTTTTGCTCTTTATAACCGCAACCGCTGAAAATCCAGCTTCGCACAGATATGAAGTAGCAAAGGGAATGAGGACTCTTATAGCTTTTCCACTTAGAATCGGATACTGATTTCTGACTGATATCCAAAACTCCGTCAAATCCGAACAAGCGTATTTCATTTTTAGGCTGCTGTCGGTCGAGAGGTCAATTAAATCTTAGTAAAATCTTGGGGAACTTGAGCACGGAATGGATCTTGGATCCATACAAACTTCTCCACTTGGTCTTCTGCGAAGTACTTGGCAAACCAGTCAGTTAACTGTGATAGGTGCTCTGTGAAAAGGGTCAGCAAGTTATTTGAAACCTTAACTCCGCTATGGGCCATGTCGAGGGGCGCCTCGCGGCACCCCTGACCTCTGTCCGCGGCACCCCAGGGTGCCGCGGCACCCACTTTGGGAACCTCTGATCTATGGGACAAAATTATTCACGCTCATCAAGTTTGTACAGTATTTTTTTGTTTTTGTTCCGTTGAATTCAAAGATCACTGTAGTTAGCACTGTTAGCAGTGTTTTGCGGACTGGATAAGATAAGAGGCCATCTGCTAATGAGGTCCTCGAGTGAAGGTTTTCCCTTTTACCTTTACTCCGCCTTCGGAGGCCCTTCAACCATAAGAAAGCGTCATGACGTAGGAAAAACTCGATCGATTCGTGACGAGGAAATTATTCATTACGACATTGGAGTTTGACGGTCTCCGTGGTCAAGGGGCAAGACTCTCGACTAGCAATCCGGAGTTCAAATCGCGCAAATAAATTTTATTTGATTTTTCATGTAACCATTCAGAAATTTGACGTACTTTTCAGTCAAAATATTACAATAAAATGCAAATAAATGGAATATTTCTGAACAAATCTGTAAACTAAAACTAAAACTGTTTTTGAAATGCGATTAAACGCGCTTTCAAACTTTATAATTCGAAACAAACATATAATATTTATAATATAAAAATTTTGCATGCTAAGATAAAAAAGTTATAAAAATGGCTCACCTTTCGTTTTTTCTAACGAAAATTACTGTTAACGAAAAAAAATAAACGTTATAGTCACCTCACTTTTTTACATCTCATATTATAAACTTCATAAAAAATGGAAATCCTATAATAATTCAATAGATTACATAGAGTTCACTATCAAACGTACACAACAAAAACACCTACAGAAGCATTGCTATAATCAATATATAAGTTCGGTTGAATCTAATATTCAGAATAATAATAAACAACTCTGGAATTACGCTAAAAACAAAAGTAAAACAATCGGCATCCCACAAATCATGCACCTTAAAGACGAGTAAGCGATATGAGCACGAAAAATACCAGCACACTTGATAGCTCTACGTTTGTAAATAATCATTCCTCGATTGGTAACATAAATATTGACAATCTAATGATCAATAAATACCTGAATAATTTAAATGTTAGTAAGGGTGCTGGTGGTGACGGTATCTCGCCATATTTTGTCAAAAAATGTGCCAAAACTCTTTCTTACCCTTTAACTAACATATTTATAATGTCACTAAAAGAAGGTAAATTTCCCATAAAGTTTAAAGAAGCAATTATAATCCCTATTCATAAACAAGGCTCAAAAATTAACATTGAAAACTACCGCCCAATCTCGATACTCACGGTATTTAGTAAACTTTTTGAACGTGTTGTCTACGATCAAATTTACACAATAATTGTTCGCAATATACAAAACCAACAACACGGATTTCTTCAAAAGAGATCAGTACTAACAAACTTGGTAAATTTTACGGAATATGCAATATGGACAAAAGAAACCAAGTAGATGTAATCTACACTGATTACTCTAAGGCCTTCGATAAGGTAAACCATTTCATCCTTATTCAAAAATTAAAACAGTTAGGCATCCATGGTGACTTACTCCGGTGGCTCACTTCATACCTTTGGAGTAGACTTCAAAGTGTCTCAATTGGGGGAACAAAGTCCAGCTTCTTTTCTGTGCCCTCCGGTGTACCTCAAGGTTCTCATTTAGGCCCATTATTATTTAATGTGTATATATATGATATTTACAAATGTTTTTTACATGCTAATTACCTAGCATATGCAGATGATAAAAAAATATACTTAGTTATTAAATCAATCAATGACTGCATTAAACTCCAAGAAGACCTCAATCGTCTTTTTGTCTATTGCGAATTAAACAAACTTGTTATTAACATCTCAAAGTGCAATAAATTAACATTTACACGTAATAAAAATATTATTTCATTTGTATACACACTGAACGGCACACATATCAATGAAGTAAAATATATCAGGGACCTTGGGGTAACGATGGATGTCAAATTAAACTTTATCCAACACACTGATGAAATAATTAACAAAGCCAATAAAATGCTGGGATTTATAATTCGTATAGCAAAACCCTTCCACAACATAAACACTCTATATTCTCTTTACACCTCATATATTCGCCCGCACTTGGAACACTGTACACCGATCTGGACTCCTTTATACCAAGCCCATATTGAAAGAATAGAAAGAATTCAAAAAAATTTTTTTAAACACTTAAATTATAAATTCAAATTACACTTCTCAAATTATACCGAATCCATTAAATTTCACAATTTCAAATCCCTCCAAACACGACGTCTAATTGTTGATCAAATCCTATTGTTTAAAATTCTAAACAATGGCCTGGACTGTGATGAATCGCAGTGGATACGAAAATATAGTAGCTTCCACCTTACGAATGAATAAATAATAATTCAGAATTATAACGAAATCAACACACTAGCGACACCTAGCTGATTAAGTTTGATTGGGCCATGGAGACTGCAGAGATCTATAATTATTAAATTAATGTCAAGATTTGATAAATAGAACACAGAGGGATCCAATTATAAACACTTAAGATTGATCTACCAATCAGAGAAGGGGGAGGTTACCTTTTTTCAAGACAAAGAGATGGACTTTGGACTAGACCATTAGTCTGAGATTTATGGGGTAAAAATCATCATCAACCCGAGAGATCAATACGCTTTAAGATAAACACAATCCCACGTTCGGTGCATTTGGTACAATGACCCTAATTGTAAAGGTAAATATTGAGTGCAACAGAGGAATCGACAACCGCAGTTAACGAACAAATAAATCCATATTATGTTGAAAAAATGATGCAATAAAATAGCAAGGAAATATAATGAACGGAAGATTAAAGAAAAGACCTGGAAAACGTGGGAAAAGCTACTGTAGGGATACTCATTTGCATAACGAGAACGTGAAGAACAAAAGGAGGCCAGATTCAGAGGAAAACGTACGTTTGATATTTAAAAGAAAGAAAAACGATGGAAATTAGGAATGTCACTTTTAAATGAAGCAATACGGTCAGGGAAAATGATTTGAAAAGAAAATCTAATAAAAAAAACGGACATTTAAACGGAAGTATTTATTGAACAATATAAGATTTCGACTTAATTTTGCGTTTTCAGACGAGTTTAAATAGATATCGTTATATATTTGAAATAGGATGGTTATTCTAGTTATATTACGTTAGATTAATTCAAAGGAAGGGATCGTTTTTACGTCATTTGCTATGAGAAAATACTATAGACGATAGAACAAATTGCTGAGGCAATTGATGTAAAAAAAGGTTGTCGACCCCACATGTATATTGTTGATATAAACAGGGAATATTCGAACATGCCTTTTGTTTATTTAAGGCCCATTATCCATTAAAAAGGGTCATAAAAATTAACATTGCTCTTACCTAGTATTTAGATTATAGAATTTCCGTAAAATTTAATTATAAACACATTAAAATGGATTTATCGCCAAGTATGTAGAAATCGTAATGTATACACACGTCAGGGCTTGCAGTTTATGGGATTTTGAACAAGAGAGAGATGGAAAATTGGGCGGAATTTGATCGAAGTAGTTAACTTGATAGATATCCCAGGATAGGAATAGTTAGTGGGCCGGAAAACACCATAAATAATATATCAAAAAAGGAAAAAAGGGTTTTAGCGGGAGATGGAATCACGGCAAAAAGGCAAACGTCAAATTTCAATAAGGGATCATTGGGTTAGGGGTGGGGGGAGAGAACGGAAAACCGACATAACCGGAAAACTCAGATAAGGAAATGGGAAAAACTCAAAACGTTATAAGTAGAGTAGATACGGAACCAGGATATGATTCCTTATTAACAACGAAGGGAAAATCATTTAAGAATAGTTGTTAAAACGCCGTTACTTGAAGGTAAATTAGGTGGGAAAATGGAAAAGTTGAATATGACACATAAATAATGGAAATACGGTTCTGAGACATAATTGCTTACGTAGACTAGGGGAAAAGAAATAATTTTCGTGGAAATTTATACAGGACAACTAGCGTTTAAAACTAGGAGACTGAAGAATCTACGTTTTCCCTAATATTTATGCCAATTAAAACACAGTTTTAGCAGATCACTTATGGGCATGTTCAAATTGGAAAAAAAAAAAACAAGATTAAAACCATGTTTATAAAACATATTATGAAGACAGAAGACATGTGGAAAATGGGCAAACTGGATGGCAGCTTACTAAGTCCGGGACTAAAAAACCTTAGAGAAGCGAGACAAAGTTGTGGGACGAACCGAGATTGAGGAAGAGGGAAAATCGAAAGATCTTATGTAGGAACAAGCGATAACGAGATGGGGTTTTCAAAAAATTTCGAGTGAATACAGATTATAATTCCTCGTCAAGGAATATACGATTATGCCCTTTTGGAGCTGTGATGGGTATAAATTAGCGTGTTTGGAATGATTCGGGGTCCTTCGACAACTGGCAAGGTTGATTAAAACGTCGCGCACGTCGTGAGAATTACCCTGGTAATTAATTAATAGAGTCTAGAATCAGTTTTTATACTTTAAAAATACAGTGGAAAAGTAGTCAGTTTTATACTTTAAAAATACAGTGGAAAAATAAAGTCAGTTTATACTTATAAAAAAAACTCAGTGGTAAAATAGAGTCTACAATCAGTTTTATACTTTGATAAAACAGGGAGTGAAGTGCCCGGATAGGGTTAATCGTGCAATTTAGCGGAGTGTATGATCTTATAATAAATCTAAAATCAGTGTTTGCAATAATTTCCGATTCAATAAAATCTAATAATTAATTAATTAATTACAAATTCAATGCGGGAGGAGTTTAATATAGTGTGTTTGAATTGCTTTAAATTTGTTCTATGAAGGTTAAAATAGAGTTATTTAGTCCGAGGTTATATAAAGAAAATTACAGTCTAATAAGTTTCATTAAATAAAAAATTTACGTTTAGGTCGAAAGTTGGAAATTTTATTACGAGATATTAATTATCGTTAGGTGACAACGCAATAATAATAATTGATCCGAAATCTGGAAAATACTTAGCCGAAGTTTAAATGAATAATCCAAGTGATTAATTTGCTGCTAAACAAAAGTGTTATAAAATAAAGTGGAAGGGGTTCTTTCAGTTTTGTTGTAATCTGAGTGACGAATAATATTTAGTTATTCGTTACAAAGGGATTCTAGTTCAAATTGGAAACATAAATAAAACTTTAGCTTTGTCCTTAAGTGGAATAATTCAAATTTAAAGAAAATCTTTAGTTGTTATGAAAAAAAATATATAATTTAAATTGAGAAAAAATAAATAAAACTTAAATATTTTTATAAAGTGGAATAATACAAATTTAAAGGAAATTCAAATTAATAAATTAATTTATTAAAGAGTAAATAGGTGTAGTTATATACCACATAATAAAATAATATTCGAGCGAACGATTATTAAGAATCGATTCCCCTCTTTAGATTGGAATCAAATATGGAAGGAAAGGGGAGGGAGGTGAGGGTTGTCGGGATTAATTAGATAGGATCGTTCTCCTTCAATAATAACGGCAGATATTAAAGGAAAACGTGAGGATTTTTTACATCAGAGATCTATTCAAAGGAGAAAGGAAGGAGATGAGTTCCGGATCTTGTAGGATTAAATCGTTAAAAGTGGGAAGTCGAAATAAAAGTGCGATAAGTTACACAGGTAGTTTGGATGCTCTAATAAGTTTCTCGCCGATGATAGTAACCCGGTGGAGCTGAAATTAAGACATTAGAGCTTGGTGAGTCCTTACAATATTTAAGCTTTTACAGGTTCCTGTGGATATCCTGACACTGATGGACGTAACGCCAAGTAAGGGTAAATAAATAACTAACCAATTTATTAGCATTCGCATATCACACCTCCCATACGGAATGAAATGTTGCTAAACAAATACTTAACACATAATTAGATAGAAACGCATCACTAAATCAATTTTGGTATCTTAGCGTATTTGTAAGATAAATACCTATCGTTTCTTTCCACTAGCACGATTAGGGTATGGTTATATGACCTTCGATAGTGTACCAAAATTTCGATTTGAGTTCAAGGCCATCCATTGACCCAGTCACCTAAATTCATTAACGAATAAACAAAACAAAACTTAACGTCAGGGACAAGTTTATCAATTATAGCTTGAGATGAAATCTGCGGTCAATATGTGAAGGCGACATTGACGTTTAAATTCACTCAATTCTAAACGACTTGATTTTACTAGAGCGATCGCCAATAGGTAGCATTGATTCAGCATGCAAAAATTTCGCAAAGTAAAGTACTGCGACTAGCTTCAAACTCTAAGAGAGCACATCACAATTATTCAGGAGGTCATTGATTCAATGTCGACTTGATTTATCTCATTTTTAAATCTTTCTTATAGGAAGTAGGTATCCAAGGACCCATAAATACCCATTATCCTAAATACCTAACACACGAGGAGCTAGTGACCTCATTTAAACAACACTGGTGTTCAAATACTCATACAGTCCTGAATCCTAACGTGTCTTCGAACGTAAGCTTCAAGGCTTCTGTATGTAGGTATGAGCCATCTGGAAATGTAAGTGTCAACCTTTCTCGAACGGACGGCTTTGATCTTGTGGCGGTATTGTCGAGGTGGGCATGCGGGGAAGAGGAAGGACGTATGAGGACAGTACGCTGACGCGGCATTAAAGCCACAGGTTATTTGCATACCGAGAGTCTTGTCGAACCTGAAAGCAAACATAAGGTTCACGAGGTGAGTTTTATGTCAGCTAGTCAGAGGTGGAATGTAACGCTGGGTCGGTTACGTGGGAGGAAGGATCTGCCCGTCACAAGCTTACGCCACATTTAACGGATAGAGGCATGATAAGGGAAGACATGAAATACCCCTTCTAGACTCAGTAGAGTTAAATTCAATCCGGCGGAGATGGAAGTCGGAGTGAGGCAGAAAAACGGCATGAAGACTTGGTATTCCCCCATCTGGCGTGAAGAGCCCCTTTCGTAACAAGAGACGCTCGTCGAAGAGAGTAAAACTCGGACTTAAGGATAAGCTTAGCAAACGTACTTGGGAGAATCCGGTTTGAAATTGTTGTTCATCGGTTTTCACTTGGTTAGCGGAGGTGCCGACTTTTTAAGCAAACATATTATCCCCTCCCCATATCCCTCCATTCCTGCTCCTTCAACAATTCTGCGAATACTAACCAATAGCACTAACTATGACTACAAACACATTATGTTAGGAGAGGTTGCAGACAAGGACTTCAATTGAGAAAACTGGACCTTCGAGTTCGATCATCCTAAGGTAAGGTTTGCTTTCTTGAAATGTTTAATTTATTAACTGTTGTTTATGTTATCGATGTATCAGCGGTGATAGGAAGAATTAAATAAACACACTAAATTCCTATGGAAATCAAATAGACACAAGGTTTAGGGCGGGGTAGTTTATCAAACTCGGTTAAATATTCTAAAATAATAATAAATAAATTGATCGGAAAATTCTCACCCTTTCTCTAAAAGAATCTATGGGTTACCACACGTAATACATTATCTTCTCTACATATGTGTGCATATTAAGTATGCAAACAGATGTAAAATCTAAAACAAAAAAATTACACAACGCAGATTATAGAAATAATGTGAACAAAAATCTTAAATCTTGATTACTGTGAGAAAATCGCAGGGATTTAAGAAGATAGGGTAGGTTTAGCTAGATTATAAGGTATAGGGGTTTAGAAATCACGAGCCTGAGGTAGAAATAAACCGAAAGGAGGGTTGAGTCAGGCCATCATACCTAGTGGTGTGATCAGTAGGACATAAGGGTAGAATTATGAGCGTGGCTACGAGACAGGAGCTACGAGATTTAACCTACGAGGTAGAAGCTTAGAAAAGTAAATCAGCTAGGTAGGGTTCATCACAATTGGAGTCAAAAGCCAAGAGTGGCGGACCATTACAGGACTCACTAGAACTTACCAATTTAATAAATTTTCATATTCCGTCAAGATCAACCCGGCAATCCGATTTATTTTATTTACCCTCTTGTAGAACAAACATTAGAAAAAACTCCCCAATTCCTCGTGTATGTGCACAATATAATACAAAATTTCACAGCATTGACATTTTTAGTAAAAACCTTAAGAAATATCGATAAGAAGTAACGCGTACGATCGATTATTAATATGAGAATATATCGTGAGCATCTCCTATCCTTTTCCTATATTCCTCTTCCTCTCCTCTTCCTATAACCCAACATTAATTATAATAAAATAAAACTTCATCTCCGATGTACTTTAGCATAAGAAACCTCTGTGGCTTGACTCCAGTTCAATTATATATTTATCACTGTATATGTATTATGTAAAAGCTGTTTGTTTCTTACAAATAAATAAATAAATAAATTATTTTCACCCCCAGTGAGACTATGGCATCCCGATTGAGATATGTTGTGAGGCTCAAGGTAGTGGGAAGGGAAAGGAGATGGGGAGGAGGAAGGTGGGGAAGTACCTGGCTATTCAGATCTGGTCACCAAACACGGCTAAAGGCCATTTCAAGCAACACTTCAATTCTGAATGGTGGTCTTACACCAGAATACTATACATATTTTAAATGGATTATACTATACATATTTTAAATGGATTATACTATACATATTTTAAATGGATTAATTGTGTAATAACTAATAACACCAATTAATCAAATAAAATTTATTTACAACGCCGGGATTCGATCCCGCCACCTTCCGATTGCGAGTCAAGAACCTTACCGCTGGACTAAGCTGGCCGGTGGCGGGCAGACGCGACCGCCGCCAAGATCCGGACAAACCTGACCCCATGAACCCGGGCCCCCTTGCTAAGTCACCAAACGTAGCGAACCAGTTGGGGAACCAGAGGTGTTGGTAATCCAATAAATGGTTTTCGGCCCGGCGGTACCCATATCCGCCTCCCAGACATTAGATAAGTAATATTATAGTAAATACTACGTTTAATATTGTTTATGAAACTTTAAAAAATTTGATGCGTGGGCGTAGGTAAATTTGACACATTCACAAATAAATTTATCCACAAGAAAATACGAAAGAAATCTTTTTGGAAAATGTTTGAAAAAGGAAAAATATTTTTTTTGTGTAATTTACTCTGCTATCTTGTTATGTCATACAGTGTGTTGTCGATTAATCGGGTGAAACCGTAAAATAGATTTCAAAAAATTAGTAACCATTTTTATAACAGAAAAATTAACAATTAAAAATTACGTTAACAAACTGAGAATGAGCACAGTTTGATAATTCCCTCAGAAACAGCTGTCACGCATAATAATAATAACACAGCAGAACTTGTTTATAATAAACTGTTTTTATAGATAAAATAATAATATTATTAAAAAAAAAATTAAAACTTAAAAAATAAAAATAAAAACACGTAGATATACAATTTACTAGACAAACGTATTGTAACGTTATTGTAACCTCACCATGCAAAATAATTAATAAAAATCCCAAAGTTTCATAATTTTTTTCAAATTGCAATCAAAATTTTTTTGGTTTTGTGAAGGTGTACATTTGACTTTTTTTGTGTAGTTAATTTTTAGATTTAAAAATGAAGCGTGGTGTTTTCACTTTCTAATACCATTTATACCATATTTCAGACCATGATAGAAGGGGGAACAATGTTATGAGTTTTTCCGAAAAGAGAACAAATTAGCCCGGGGGGTCAATTTTCTTTCCAATTATTATTTGTGACCGCAACCGGTTCCTTTATTCTTAGAATTTCTTTTGTAACCTCCCCCTCCCCTCCCCCGCGGTGACAACATCATCAATCCATTTAAATTTAATTTAATTTTAATTTAGCTAACAACGATCTCTACTAGAACTGGTCGATATTCACGACACACATACATTCATTATTCATTAGAGATAAAGAACCGTTCTCATCTCAGGCAAAATTAACTTATATTCTACGGACTACGTACATAGGCTTATAATAATTTAGTTTTATATACTTTATCTCTTTTATCATAATGTGCCATATTAGTCATCAAAATAAAATAAAATATTCGATATTCTTGCCCCGGAATCCTGGAACCGGTTATTTTACTTCCACTGGAACCGGGTATTTTTGGAGCCGGTTCCTTTTGGAATATTTTAATCAAAAATGAAAATAAATAACTATTGAACGCAATTTGTACATTCATTTCGGAAGTGACTTATCCATCACACGTTTGCGAATACGTGTTCACCGCGCAAAAGCAATCACCTCACTGCAAATCGGTTGGTCTGGTATGGAGGCAACCTCCAATCTGCAGCACTTCTTGCAGCCTTGCAGGCAGGTAGGTGGCTTTAAATGGGATGGTGTGACTTTAAGGGCCGTCTGTTTCAACGCTCACTAAAGTAAAAGTAAAGCAAAACGCAGTTACTAAAATTAAATTTCACCAAAATGCGTTTTTAAATCAATTTGACTGCTTGTTTTACGTTACTTTTAATTTTTGTATTTACTTTCCGAAAACCGATAGTTACTCCGCCATATTGGCATATTTGACGGTTCTCAGGGGTAATCTACGAAATTCCGCGCTTTAACATAGTAATCATGATAAATATTGTAGAAGACGATGATAGTGACGATGAATTCCTCATCCAATATGTCTTGCAGCAAAAACCAAAAACATTTCGATCACACGTAAATAATTTGGTTATCTGGGGATGATCTAGAATTTTTGGCGCGGCGCCGCATGTCGAAAAAATCTTGCTTTTGAACCTTCGATCAATTAAGTCCAATGTTTTGAACAGAATCAATTCTGATATCGACATATTTAGCGTTACCTTTTAAAGACAAGCTCTTTTAATGGATGTATCGAAACATATAACATGAGTAGTAGGTAGGGCCTGAACCTCCTGAACAGAACCGTTTCGGATATTCACATATTTAGCGAGTGAAGCTGCTTTTAAAAGAATTCATGGTAGTATAGTTTGTACACCTACGTAATACTCTTACAAATGGATTTTAGAACAGCTATAAAATATATGTTTTTTTGTTTTCGATACCATAAATAAATTGAATTGAAGATCTCGTAAAATATGTAACACTTCAAATTCAAGGAGATATCACAACTACTGGAAAGTAAATCACATTCATATTGTATATTATATGTATTATAATAGGTTGTCATTTATTTGCAAATATTCATACAAACACTTTTTTATCGGAACAAAGCCGAAACAAAATACAACGGGATATTTTGACAGTTATTCCGATTTTAGGATTTAGTTTACGGTGTTGCCACAAAAAATATTTCGATGCGTTTTGTAACATAATTCGGAGGAATATTCTGCCTTTTAGACTGGCAACACTGACAACTATTACTTTAGCAAAAATACACTTGAAACAGCGCGCGGTCCTATTTAACATCCTTGTTACTTTAACTGACAGTTAAAATTTAACTTTAGGGGCCGTCTGTTTCAACAGAGAGCAAAATCGTGTCCTAAAGTTAAATTTTAACCGTCAGTTAAAGTAACAAGGATGTTAAATAGGACCGCGCGCTGTTTCAAGTATATTTTCGCTAAAGTAATAGTTGTCAGTGTTGCCAGTCTAAAAAGCAGAATATTCCTCGGAATTATGTTACAAAACGCATAGAAATATTTTTTGATGCGGCAACACCGTTAACTAAATCCTAAAATCGGGACAACTGTCAAAATATCCGCTTGTATTTGTTTCGGCATTGTTCCGATAAAAAAGCGTTTGTATGAATATGTACAAATAAATGACGACCTAGGGCCGTCTGTTTCAACGCTCGCTAAAGCAAAAGTAAAGCAAAACGCAGTTACTAAAGTTAAATTTCACTAAAATGCGTTTTTCAATCAATTTGACTGCTTGTTTTACGTTGCTTTTAACTTTTTTGTTTACTTTCCGAAAACCGATAGTTACTCTTGAGTTACTCCGCCATATTGGCATATTTGACAGTTCTCAGTTTATTTATGATAGTTCTGCTCGAGGTAATCTACGAAATTCCGTGCTTTAACGTAGTAATCATGATAAATATATTGTAGAAGCCGATGAATTCCTCATCCAATATGTCTGACAGCGAAAACCAAAAACATTTCGACCCCGCGTCAATAATTTGGTTATCCGGGATGATCTCGAATTATTGGCGCGGCACCGCATGTCGAAAACATCTTGCTGTTGAACAGAATCAATTCTGATATCGACATATTTAGCGTTACCTTTTAAAGACAAGCTCTATAAATGGATGTATCGCAAGTTTTACAATATCTTCAAATCAATTAATTGTCTCATAAACATTACAAAAATATAACATGAGTAGTAGGTAGAGCCTGAACCGCCTGGACAGAATCATTTCGGATATCCACATATTTAGCGAGTGAAGCTGCCTTTAAAAGACAAGCTCTATTAATGCTAGTATAGTTTGTACACCTACTACTTACCTTTAATGTAATACTCAAACGGATTTTTAAAAAGCTATAAAATGTATGTTTTTCTGTTTTCGATACCATAAATAAATTGAATTGAAGATCTCGTAAAATATGTGACACTTCAAATTCAAGGAAATATCACAACTACTGGAAAGTAAATTACATTCATATTGTATATTATATGTATTATAATAGGTCGTCACTTATTTGTAAATATGCATACAAATACTTTTAATCGGAACAATCCCGTCGTCCTACGATGCGAAACAAAATACAACCGAATATTTTGACAGTTGTTCCGATTTTAGGATTTAGTTTACGGTGTTGTCACATCAAAAAATATTTCGATGCGTGTTTTAACATAATTCCGAGGAATATTCTGCTTTTTAGACTGGCCACACTGACAACTTTTACTTTAGCGAAAATACACTTGAAACAGCGCGCGGTCCTATTTAACATCCTTGTTACTTTAACTGACAGTTAAAATTTAACTTTAGGACACGATATAGCTTTCCGTTGAAACAGACGGCCCCTATTATAATACATATATTATAACATACAATATGAATGTGATTTACTTTCCAGTAGTTGTGATATCTCCTTGAATTTGAAGCATTACATATTTTACGAGATCTTCAATTCAATTTATTTATGGTATCGAAAACAGAAAAACATATTTTATAGCTGTTTTAAAATAGGTTTGTAAGAGTATTACGTAATTAGTAAGGGCCGTCTGTTTCAACGCTCGCTAAAGTAAAAGTAAAGCAAAAAGCAGTTACTTAAGTTAAATTTCACCAAAATGCGTTTTTCAATCAATCCGACTGCTTGTTTTACGTTACTTTTAACTTTTGTATTAACTTTCCGAAAACCGATAGTTACTCTAGAGTTACTCCGCCATATTGGCATATTTGACAGTTCTCAGTTTATTTATAACAGTTCTGTTCGAGGTAATCTACGAAATTCCACGCTTTAACATAGTAATCATGATAAATATTGTAGAGGACGATGATAGTGACGATGAATTCCTCATCTAATATGTCTTGCAGCGAAAACCAATACCCCGTGTCAATAATTTGGTTATCTGGGATGATCTCGAATTTTTGGCGCGGCACCGCATGTCGAAAAAATCTTGCTGTTGAACAGAATCAATTCTGATATCGACATATTTAGCGTTACCTTTTAAAGACAAGCTCTAAATGAATGTTTCGCAAGTTTTACAAGATTTTCAAATCAATTTATTGTATCATCAACATCACAAAAATATAACAGGAGTAGTAGGTAGAGCCTGAAGAGAATCTTTTCGGATATCCACATATTTTGCGAGAGAATCTGCCTTTTAAAGACAAGGTCTACTAATGCTAGTACCTATATTTTGAACACCTACTACTTACGTTTAATGTAATATTCTTACAAACGGATTTTAAAATGCTGTAAAATGTATGTTTTTCTGTTTTCGATACCATAAATTAATTGAATTAAAGATCTCGTTAAATATGTGACACTTTAAATTCAAGGAGATATCACAACTACCGGAAAGTAAATTACATTCATATTGCATATTAAATGTATTATAATAGGTTGTCATTTATTTGTAAATATTCATACATATACTTTTTATCGGAACAAAGCCGTCAGATCCTACGATGCGAAACAAAATACAACCAGATATTTTGACAGTTGTTCCGATTTTAAGATTAAGTTTACGGTGTTGCCGCATCAAAAAATATTTCGATGCGTTTTCTAACATAATTCCGAGGAATATTCTGCTTTTTAGACTGGCCACACTGACAACTATTACTTTAGCGAAAATACACCTGAAACAGCGCGCGGTCCTATTTAACATCCTTGTTACTTTAACTGAGAGTTAAAATATAACTTTAGGACACGATTTAGCTTTCTGTTGAAACAGACGGCCCTAGGTGTACAAACTATACTAGCATTAAAGTCAGCTTCACTTGCTAAATATTTGAATATCCGAAACGATTCTGTTCAGGCGGTTCAGGCCCTACCTACTACTCATGTTATATTTTTGTAATGTTTATGAGACAATAAATTGATATGAAGAACTTGTAAAACTTGCGATACATCCATTAATAGAGCTTGTCTTTAAAAGATAACGCTAAATATGTCGATATCAGAATTGATTCTGTTCAACAGAAAGATTTTTTCGACATGCGGCGCCGTGCCAAAAATTCTAGATCATCCCCAGATAACCAAATTATTGACGCAGAATCGAAATGCTTTTGGTTTTCGCTGCAAGACATATTGGATGAGGAATTCATCATCACTATCATCGTCTTCTACAATATTTATCATAATTACTATGTTAAAGCGCGGAATTTCGTAGATTACCCCTGAGAACTGTCAAATATGCCAATATGGCGGAGTAAGAGCCCGTTCACACTTCCGTCGTAAAAACGGAGATGGGTTCCGTCATTACGACGGAGGCCCTAGCCGCTGTAGTGGCTCTATGGAGCTGTTCACACTTGCCGGATCCGGCGTGAAGACGGATCCGTTATTTTTTGCCGGAGAGTTCGCCTACGCAGAGTGTCCGTCGTGAAGCCGGAAAGGAACGCGCTGGCTCATACATTTCAATGGAGCTGTTCACACTATACGGCGGGACGACGGATCCGTTTTGAACCCGCCACACCCCGCTTCACACTTCACCACCGCCCGCTCCCAGATGCAAGCGAGCAGGCAAATTGTGTTTTTATGGGGCGCGCGTTTGGCGTTTATAATATTATTATATAATATATATGTTCGTTCCAGAATGCGATTTTTTCTATTTAATCTCAAGAAAATATTTAGTCATATCAATCATGATTTTTAGTCATTTTAGTTATAATAATTGCTGGAAAATTTTCGCGTACTTTCTCCTTTTCAAGTATGCAAACAAAATATTCTCCCACGGTTTGAACAAATAAGGTCCGACCCCTGAAGTAATTTTATGGCTGGTATTACATCAATACATTCCCGATTTGGAAGAAAAAGTTTATTATTTAAATTGTTTTATTTTTAAGTAGGTATGTGTACATTTCAAATAGCACCTATAACTATTTATGGCAGCCCCAAGGGAAAGTTTTTGCTGTCGGCCTTTTACGGCCCAAACTAAGAGGAACTTTTATAATAGTAAAATTTGCAATATTTGCATTGCGCATTGCGCAGTGCGCACGACCGTCTACTGAAGAATGATAAAATGTTTTGGTCGTTGTTTTCGTAGAGTAGGATCCGTCTTGAAAACGGAAGTGTGAACAGGGGCCTAGGGCTTCCGTCTTAACGACGGAACCCCTCTCCGTTTTTACGACGGAAGTGTGAACGGGCTCTTACTCTAGAGTAACTATCGGTTTTCGGAAAGTAAATACAAAAGTTAAAAGTAACGTAAAACAAGCAGTCAAATTGATTGAAAAACGCATTTTGGTGAAATTTAACTTTAGTAACTGCGTTTTACTTTACTTTTACTTTAGTGAGCGTTGAAACAGACGGCCCTAGGACACGATTTTGCTCTTTGTTGAAACCTCAGATTGTTACTCTAAGGTTGAAACAGACGGCCCTAAAGACAAAACATCTTTCATTAAAAAAATGGTTTCATGCACCTCTCTAACCTTCTCAATACCTCTTTGGAAAGTTATTAAAAGCTATGATTTTTTTTTAAATAGCCCTTAACCTTAACCTTTTGTTTTTTGTCTATTTTTTAGATTAGATACTTTTTGAAGAGGTTTCGAAGTTTTGAGTTGGTTTCATTCTGAGTTGTCCGGTCACCAAAGAAGCATAAGTGCTTCTTTTTTTACGGTGCTTTTTGTCAAAAACATTCTTAATAAAAAGATTACGAAAAACATTTTTTTTCCTTCAAAACATGATTTTTTTTTTACATTTTTGGGAGATGACAACACGTCACACGTCGCCTCAGTTTTTATTTGTCCAATAGACCATTTTAGTTTTTGTCTTTTTGTTCAATCTCCTTTAAAATTAAAAATACAGTATAAAAATGATAGTTAATCACTAACTAAGAATTACTTAAACTAATGAGACCGACTCTTTATACCGGCTCCAAACACGTGGCAAGCCTCCGCAAGCGTCCACAAGTCCCAGCGTCTGGAGCGCGCGTGTAGCTTGGCTTGCGTAGGCTTGCGAGAGCTTGTCGCCGATCCGATCGAGGTCGGATATTTTGGCCACAAGCGGTAAGCGCTTGCGGCAAACGCTGGCGTGGCATCCACACGTTGGTACAACTTACGGACAATAAACAAAATATTAAATGAATTAACTGGTACGATTTCTATGGATTTTAATCATCCACTATCGTCTCTTTCGAATTCTTCGCTTTTTTTCGTTTTGTTTCGCTTTTAAATAGAAATAGGTTAATACAAAAATGACAGCTGATGCAGCTGCTTCGACGTCCGCCATCTTTGGGCGCTGCGCGCGCAGCGAATGTACTGGCGCGCTTGCAAGTGTGGGGACGCCAGCCATTCGTTTGCCAGAGCTTGCGAGTTGCGACAAGCAGCTTGTCGCAAGGGTCTGGCCGTAGCATTACATTTAACACCTATCATAAATCATTTCACAGAAAACTGAAATAATTAAAGAAAACCTTCTCCCATTTAATTTTCTAATAGTCTGTTGAACAAATGCAAACAAAGATCGACGAATACCGAACACGTAACCCTGAAATAATAGTACCTACTCAACAGTAGAGGTGGGTCTAATATAACGTTAACAGGTATGGATAACATAGTATTTTCAAATAACGGCGTACCTGTTACTGTAGCAACGCATAACAGGGTATGGAATAACTTCGTTATTTTATAAGCCGACCGTAGTAGGTAGGACCTTAGACCTTAGTTCCAGGAATTGCCGATCACCGAAGATTCCCGAAGAGAACTGAAGTATTGTTCGATAATCTGTTATTCCGTTCCGTCCGTTATTGGCAATATTTCGTTATTAGATCAGTTCAGTTATTTTGTATAATTTCGTTATTTGTAACGCTCGGTTATCGGCCCAAAATCATTCTCCGTTATTCCATTTTTTTTACATTACAAGTAATACAAGTTTATTATTTAAATCGTTTGTGAATAATGTATTGTGGTGATATTATAATTATATAGAGAACTAGAGGATTGTGGGGATATAAATACATTATTATAGACTATTTATTTAAGTGTTGATTGTTTCGTTGTTTGTGGAAATTCGCGATAGATATTAGTATTTTTGTTGTGAAAAATTTCGCGTATAAAAGTTTTTAATCAAGATGTCGACCAGAAAATCGAGTGAAGTGTGTGCTTACCATTGTCTCGTTTATACAATGGTGCTTACCTGAATTTTAACGAAGATCCCACCTGAGACAAATTAATTAAAACTTGCATTTAATAGATTTAAAAAATTTGTGTAGTTTAAAGTTCATATTTATGTACACAATCGGACACAATAGGACATAATAGGACACTCACATTAGGACAAGTACGTAATTAATGCATGTGTTTTTTTTGCATTTGTATTATAAAATGTCATATTATGGCGTGTTTTTATAAATAATTAAACACCTTTCACATATCATAAAAACTAGTAAAATCTCAATTTATATTCTCTTTTGGATGAATTTGTTTAATTTTAACCTATCTGAGATACCTAAATATAAAAATATGTAAACATTTTAAATTTGTTTTTTTGGTTTCCGGGGCATTTCATTGAGGTTAATACAATAATTAAATGACAAATGGTGTTAGTAGTGTAATTGTCAATACTAACAATTTAGTTATTTGAGATTTCTTAGAAATTTAGTTTCACTTACCTGCAAGGGCGGATTTAGGGGGGGGGGCACGGGGGCACGTGCCCCCCCCAGGATGGTATTTTTGTGTACTGTAGAGATTCCATCACAGTACATACTTAGAAGCAAATCAAATTATCAGAGTTGTTAAAATAACAGAAAGAACATGAGTCAAACTTTTGTCTATTTCTGGCTGGAATTGCGAATTTTGTTTGTTGCATCCCATTCATGCACCTGCAAATGAAAGATGATAATCAGCGTTTGCGAGAGCGGTACGGTCGCGCACAGTGGCTGATTTTGATGATTTGGCGCGACATCGCTCTCGGCGCTCGACCATTTGGCAGTTCGTTGATGTTTTTTTAAGTATTAATAAGAAATACCACTTATTTTTTTGTTTATTCTTATTAGTTGAAATGTTGATAATGATTTTTAATGCTTTTATAAAAAGTAGCAAGTAACTTGGGCGCTAAGTATTGTATTTTTATAGATTATAATTCCTTAAAAAACAAATAATAAAAATACAGTGAAAACTAAATATATTATCATTTTATAGATTATTATTCTTAAAAAAAGATAATAATACAGTGATAACTAAATATTTATAATATAATTTAACATAGATACAAAATGTGATTTCCAGTTAGTAGTAACCCTAAGTTTATAATTATTTGGGAAAACTGTTTAGGTGATTAACGTTAACTTAGAATCATTGAAATCTCTAATGACACCGAACCTGATAAAAATTGAAGGAGAAACCCAAACATTAGGCATAACATTATTAATTGAAGTACATGGCAATAATACTCGTACTTGGGATTTTCCAGACAGTGGGGAATAACAGTTTAATAATGGGGATAATTAGCGTAATTCACCCTATACGCATATGTTAATGTGTAAAAGCTAATTGAATGCATTTACGAAAATATTATAGTCGGCACGTACTTAAAGATATATATAGGTAGGAGTTGAAGATTGGATTCTGAAAAAAAAATTGACGAAAATCACAATAAATTCTTAAAAATGCAATTACTGGAGTGGCTGGCATGGTGGTGATTTTTTTCTTCCATGTACAAGTACAAAAGAGACACAGCAATAATATCATATTAAAAGGGTCTTTAAGTTGACAAACTCAAATTTCGACTTCATAAAAAATGGTCCGTCCTGTGGGGGGGGGGGGGGGGGGAATTGTGCCTTTGCGGGTACCCCCCCATCGGGGTGGCACCCGGGGAGGGCCGCCCCCCCTCCGCCCCTTGTGCCCCCCCCAGAAAAAAATCCTGGATCCGCCCTTGCTTACCTGTGCTATGTCACTAGTCTATTTTCATAAATTTGGGTATTTTTGGTGATTTAAAAATATTGAACCACAACAATTGAAGAGAAGAAGGTCAATATTTACATTTCTAAAGGAATGTTCAGTCATAACTACCCTACTTTGGGTTTTCCAATTTGAAATGCTAGTTGATAAGCCGATAATGTATTATATGTACCTAGTTACCCATTTATTTATTTTATTTATTTATTTATTTATTTAAGGAACATAAACAGTCATAGTAATAAAATATACATAAGAGGATGGCAAAAAAACAGACCAATTATTAATGTTCACAGATAGGTATTTAGAAACATAAAAGTAACTGAATGTAAACTAGAAAATTTAAGAAAAACAGAAAAAATAAAAACAGAACTAAGCAGCAATTTAAAAAAAAATAATAATACAGATGTTAAGTCAACAAGTGATAAACATGTTATAAACAATAATAAAATAATTAAAACAATACTTAAATAGACTGCGAAATAGGTATTTGGGTTGGGACGGGTAAGGGGAGGAGAGGGATAAGGGAAAGTTGCCACGCAAGTAATATAATAATATTAGGTACAATGAATTTAGTCATGAATATGTGTTATTCGCACCTACATAGAATGTAATAAAGAAATTCTGTAACGACAGTAACTAGCAGTGAATATGTCAGCAAGTGTGTCTATATGTGCAAGTTTATTATTATAGTATTTACATGCCCTTTGTATAAATTCATTTTGGTTGGAATTAGTGTTGCATCTATCAATGTAGAAAAGGGTATTTTGTCTGCTGTATCGAGTCGGCGTGTGGAAATTTATTTTATTTAGCAGCTCCGGGCAGTCAACTTTTGAGTTAATAATTTTGTACAGGAGCATCTGATCAGCGACAAGCCTCCTATCATAGTGGCCGCAGGATAAATACGAATTATATCGATGAATTATCATTATATATTATTGTTCGTACTTGCTTTCTTCTACTTGTGTTAAATATTTAATTAAGGCAAATAGTATAATAGTAAAAGATGACTGGATTACAGATATAATAGATTTAAAAAATATATTTAATCGATGTCTTGGCTGTTCTAAAAGTATTTCATAATATTACTACGATTTATATTATCAAAACCATTTTATTATAATAATTTGTGTCATATATGTTATAAAAACAACCTAAACATTTTTATGTTTAATGTAAGTAGATACTAGGTACGTATGCATATAAGTTAAGAATAATAAATTAACAATTTGATTTGTTTATGAATGCACTTCTGAGCCTTAACAAATATTATATAAACGTAATTGTTAATTAATTAAAATATTATATAAACGTAACACACTTAAATGCGGTCCTTTACCTATTTACCGCATTACCATGACAAAAAGTAGTGGAGGGAAGACAATGACGACCATTCAAAATATGATTAAGTTTCTAGCCTGGAATGTGGATAAAATATCCATTTAATTTTTTTTTACTTCTACGAAATCTAGTTTCAAACATTAAAAAGTATTTGAAACCTTAATGTATAAAGTGCTAATTGGTAATGTGACGAGAGACGAGAAGTGTGGATCTTTCAATAGCATCTATGCTGCCTATGCACATAAGTATTGCTGAGGATTGTGAGTACCTACATGTACAAATTTCATACAATTAAAAAATATCTCTAGATTTGATCCCATTATTTTTAGTAGCCAAAAAAACAATAAATAAGCATTTTATATTATCAGAGGTCTGAATAATGCTTATTTTCCGATAACTAATAGTAAGATATAAGATCACAATATGACGTACAACGTGTCATTATCGACTCAGCCCCCTAGCAATGAATAACGAATAACGATGCCGTCCCGTTCTCCGTTTCGTATCTACATTATTTAGAAGCTGTTATTAAATAACAGGTATGATACTCTGTTATTGAGTTGTATTAGGTATCGGAAAAGAACCGTTATTCCCACCTCTACTCAACAGACCACTTCCTCTCTCACGGCCGTTGTGGCCAAACTAATGATCAACGGCTGAGCCGAAATCTCAACTCATAAATAAACCAATCATTAGATTGATAACTTCGTGCTTTTTGTATAGACAATTTTTCGACGCTATTTTACGCCTTTATTTTTCAGCGAGTACAACCGACGTCACACATACCATCGACAAGGATAGAGGAAACAAAAAAAAAAATGGATCGACCATAGACAATATAATTCTCTTTCGGTACCTACCCAATACCACCCAAATCATTAGCCTAAAATATTATTTTAAAAATAAAACTCGTAATTACATGAAGAGAATTTTATTATAAACATTTAGAAACAGGAAATACAAGACAGAATATATAATTAAAATATGATTATGCGATACTGAATTTAAAAAAATTTCATCTTAGAACAGAAAAATGTAAAACTCAGAATTAGGTACATGTACTTATTTTAAACAAGAATATAATAAAAGCAGGTTATATTTCTGTAGCAAATTGCCACATGAAGACGTTGTTTTAGATAAATTTCTTCTTTGAACGTACCTATACAAGTCATCCAACGATTATTAAGTTATTTATACCTTTGATGTAATTATGCTCTTGATATACATCAATGTGCTCTTGAGCAACTTCAAAATTCGTGTTGCATCTAAGTGGTGTACGGATGCGGTCTAAAAAATAAAAATAGATACATTAGTATAGATACAACACATCAGGAATACAAAACAATACACAAAGACAGCTTCCCACCTGTACTTGGGTTACACTTACCGATCTTATTTTCACGAGGAAAATCGGGATATTCTGGGATATCGGGAAGATTTAGCGTGGGCAATGCATTTGGTTTTAACCGTCCATTTCTTGTTTTGCATTCGAATACGAAATGAGTTCCACATACACGGGCAAGAGTCCCCATAATCGGGTAATCAATATAGTCGAGTCTGCCAATTCTCATCGACCATTCCCGAAACATATTCTCCTTGTTTTCCCTGGATGGAAGCCTATGCCGGGATGAATATGCGTCCACACAACCTCTCACACAACACTGAGTTTTAGGCATTTCACAAAAAATAAACCGAATATTTACGTTGAGTCGGAGTTGAGAGCGTCAATTTTGTTAGGTTAGATTTTACTGGATCTTACCGCCAGCTGTCAACAATAACAAAGCTTTCCATTGGACGAGCGAGGAGAAGCGTACAGGTGACGTCACACAGACATGAATATCGATACGGTTGAATTTTTGAATCGGAGTTATACCCCCCTGTCTCAACTCAATCCAGCTAAAATGCCCAAATACACTGTGCCCAAAGCACGATGATCCCCGCTCCACCTCAAATGTAATCCACCCAGCCGGAGGATTAACTTGCCTGAGGAAGACCTACTTATAAAAACTGTCAACAGAGTTCCGCAAAAACAATCGAAGTGTCATCTGTCATCTCGCATCTGTTATCAGTTCACGCTCTTGTCTGTTTTTTATTTGGTTTTTTCAAATTGAATTATGGACATATTGAATATAGTAGATATAGTTGAATGGGCAGATATTCTTGATGATAATAACGGGCCACATAGGCAGCGACAAGATGCAGAATTTTATAACCGTTTTAGGATGACTAAAACGTGTTTTTTAATCTGTTTTGGGCCAAATACACGATAAATTAACTTACGCAAGCGAAAGGTAAAGTTCTAACTTATTCGAGTGTCATTTTTGCAATAATATGTGGAATATATTTAGAACTTCAGGTCTGAAAACCTTTTATCTAATGTTTATTACCTATGCTTTGTTTATTTCTTTTTTAGAAACTCCCCAATTTTGCCAGGCAATCAATTGCTTGTTGCATTACGTTTCTATGCTACTTGAAGTTTTCATATAACAAATGGAGACTTTTTTTAAAAAATCAGCAAAATCGTAAAAAATGTATCTCGTGCCTTCGCAAGTTTAAGACCTGTTAATCCGTGCTCTGTGTTGTTGCCTGCAATGTTCTGTACAGTACCAATTCAGTATTGTGTTAACCATCTGCTTTCTCCCAAAGGTGGACCAGAAGCTGAAACATTCTGAAATAGGGAGGGCTGCTTTTCTATTAACGTGCAGGCTATTTCGGATGCTAGAATGAGGATAAGGGGCATCATAGCGAGTTGGCCAGAAGCTACACATGGCTCCCTTATATTTCAAGGCTACCGAGCCAAAGCAATGTTTGAGACAGGGCAGTACCCAAATGGAGCTTTACTTGGAGATAGTGGATATCCCAAATGTTTAATATTCAAATACCTTTTTGTATATCATAACTTTAAAAGGAATGTGTATGATTAATAGGTACTTATAATTAATATTAATAGGCAAATGAAAGTGTATTTGGGAAGTATGTTTATGAGAATTGAGAAGGTTGTAGAGATATTGAAAGAAGTGTAAATGCAGGTAACTCGATTAATTGTGGACTGAACGTGCTTTGCGCTAACGTTCCAAACTCTTCTCCCGATAGCTCATTCGGAGTCATTTTGTCATGTTTACAGTTGGTTGTTGGTCATTAATGATCCATAAGGGTTAGGAAATGGAAGGATAGGTACATTTATAAATTAAACAATCTCTTGCTATACAAATGTCTTGTATATTGCAGTAAATGAATCCACGCTACTAGAAAAAGCTTTGCTCTGTTTGTGGATGGATTTGCCAGTTAATTAAAGGCAGAAAGTTACAAGTTTTACATAAATAATAGAATAGTTTACAGTTTATTGGAACATAGTATAATTAATCATGACAGTAAGTAGTAACACCAATACACCGGAGTGACCAATCACAGGCATCCAGAACGTTGGTGTTGGCAGCTCTCTATGCTGTGAAGGAGCGCACATAGTTGTTGTTTCTTGTTCATCATGGATTTGGAGTTGGGGTCGTGGCCCTCGGCAACAGAGACTCAAGACAACATGAAAGCAAAACAAAGAAAGATTAAAAAGTACACATAAAAGGCAGGCATTCATATTGATATTGATCTGCGAAGCTAATGAATATGACCAATAAACAAGAATCATCATATGAAAGAAAAGAGTAATATTATTTATCGTGACATACATATATATGCAAGTTTTATAACCAGCAACAATCAATTTAAAAACAAATAATGTGTAAACCTTTCAAAAAATCATATAATAAAATAACATTTTACACAATAAGTTGGAAAATAAAGAAATTAAAATATTTTGCAGATTAGTTATTTCAAGTTATTAGTTATTGACGGCCTCTGTGGTCGAGCGGTAAGCCTCACGACTAGCAATCCAGAAGTCGCGTGTTCAAATCCCAGCATGCGCAAGTAAATTTTATTTATATTTGTGTTTTTCCACAAACTATTCATTAAAAATAATAAATAGTATATTTACAGCACACTACAGAGTGGAAGATACTGTCAGTATCACCCTGTTGTAACACCACCATTCAGAATTGAAACATTGAATGAAATGGTTTTAGCCATGCTTGGTGACCAGATCTGAATAGCCAAGTACTTCCCCTTCCCTCCCTAGTACCTTCAGTCTCACATAAGATGTCGCAGTCTCACTGCACTGACTCCGGACGGTTGGGAGCAGTTGAGGCACCAATGTGAGTAATAAGATTATTGAGAATTGTATAAATTAAATAAAAATTACAAATGTCCATTCTTCAGTCTCCGCTGATTCCTGTGTCAGCTGCACTACTTCCTCCCGGCTGCGGCTGGTGGATGCCTCTTGACCATCATCTTGAGCGGCAGGACCATTTGAATCAAACCTTAAAAAACCAATAGAAATATATGTATATGAACAAGACATAAGTAACATGCACTTTATTGTTGTTGAACTATAACGACAATGCATTTACAAGCTTTTGGATTCCACTACGTAGGTAATGGTAATACTACAAGTGAGGGTTTATTTGAGTCTTTGAGTGCACCAATTCTGGGACTACTGCCATATACCGTATACATAATGTATTCCTCATTGCTCCACATACCCCGGGTACTAATGCTAACTCAGTGGACATGTTCAGTCATCACCAAATACTAAATTTGTTGCTGAGGCAGTTCACTTAAGTATAATACTGTATCATTTTTTATATTCTTAAAGGCCATTAATAATAACATTCATAATTTAATTAAATACAAGATATTTTAACTTACGGATTTACCAGCCCGGAAGAACTTAATCCAAGTGCTGCTCCAATCTTTAGCAGCACTGGATAGCACATATCTTGGCTGGGCACTGGGCCCTCCACCAATTCCAAACAACTGGGCACTGACTGTGTTCGGGCATCTCATGCCAGATTGTCCCATGCCTTTTTTAGAGCAGCTAGGGACCTGCAATCATATATAAAATATTACGACAAATCAATTTGGACGAATAGAAATTCTAATTAACTAAACATCGCAACCTTCCCAGAACGGTTATGATAGGACAGTCTGTCAAACCACTTGCCTCACTCACAATCATATCTCATCGCACACATTCTCTTCTGTTATTCGGACTATTAACATGGCCCAACTCAAATATCAGGTTTTCTTGATCCTGCCATGTCTTCCTCCGTCGTCCACATTCGCGAAATACACACCACCTTTCTTAAATCGAGCTTGTTTGGCATTTGAATTTAAAGAACACATTATTATACGAGATAATCAGTAGACAACTTACCGGTTAGTCTAGCTACTGCAGTTGAAGCCGAGGAGTGAGGAGAGGAACATTCACAAATATACCAAACCACCCATGGACCACTTTATTCCATAAATAAACCAATACAGCTTCTTTCCAATGACGTTAATATTTCTTTCGAGAACTTTCAACTAATGAACTGCAAGTGCAAACCGATCCCGTCAAACGTCAAACTTCACGTAAACAAAAAAGTAAGTCAAGTGATACTTTATTTATAATATATTAAATACGTTTGTTCTAAAAATATAAAATGTCGATTTATGTATTACACTATTTAAAATACATTATCTGTATAAATAATAAATACAATTAATTAACGCTTCGGTATTAATTTAACATGTAAAGTTCTTAGTTTGACGTCATTTTTTAGTGTATGAAAATAAACGGTGCTACACACGCGACGCTCCGATCAAAAAGTTGGGCACAAGCAAAATGGAGGGTTTCGCTAAGATCACTTAACTGAGGGGCACCTAGCGCTTTGCTCAGATTTCACTCGGATTATCATTTTTTATGTTGGCCACAACGGCCGAGAGTACATTTAGCCGATAAGCCTTACGAAAATCTCCAATCCCCTCCCTACTCGTTTTAAAGGACGGGACAGCGCGTACGCAGTCCCGACTACCAAAAATTACGCGCCCGAGTTATCCGCATTAGGGATAATCGCAAGGGTCAGCCGAACCGGAGTGCAATGGAACAGCCTCGCCCTGGGGGTACCGCCTTAGTGATCACGGTGTCCCCTACGCCAGGTAAGTATACCGAAACTTCTCATCCCTGTCTATATATTGAGCTGCCGGAATTATCCGTATGCGAGCTGCGAGCGGAACTAGCGACATCTCTGCGCGGTCAAAATAACGAAGGGGAAGAATTGCTCGGGAAGAACCAACTATTCAGACCGGTCACAAACAATGCAATGTTTTTATTCTGAATGATTGTCTTTCGTGAAGGCGAGTCGATGCAATAGACGAATAAGCTATGGAACGAGATTATTATTTTATTTGTTAATTTTATTGTGTTATATGTATATACTCGTATTTAGGAATCAAACAGTTATTTTTAAGATAATTTTAATATGAAATGAATATATTCATATTAAACCATTATTAACTATCTATTTTTAAAAAAAGTATACATACGTAGGTACCTACTCAGTACTCAACGATATTTGGTCTATGTATGTAGGTACTTCAATGTAAACAAAAACAAAATAGAAAATAAAATAATAATAGAAGTAAACAATACGAACAATGCAAATAGTAAATATGAGTAAGCACTTGGGTATAATACTACAATTTAAACAAAAACGAAATAGAAATTAAAATAATAGTAGAAATAAACAATACGAACAGTAAACAGTGAAAAGAATGTGTCTATAACTTTGGTACGTACCACAATGTAAACAAAAACAAAATAGAAAATAATAGAATAGTATAAATAAAAAATACGAACAGTGTAAACAGTGAAAATGAATAAGTATCTATAAGTTTGGTACTTACTACAATGTAAACTAAAACAAAATAGTGAATAAAAGAATAGTAGAAATAAACAATACGAACAGTACCTGAACAGTGAAAATAATAAGTAGGTATCTATAACTTTGGTACGTATACCACAATGTAAACAAAAACCAAATAGAAAACAAAAATAGTAGAAATAAACAATTCGAACAGTGCAAACAGTGAAAATGAATAAGTAAAAGTGTCTATAACTTTTTAAAGTAGGTATCTATAATTTTGGCACCAAGAGATAAATTCTACCGCTTTGATTTTATATGTGTGTTTTCAAAGTAGGTACCTACAGTTAATTTACAATGTGGTATGCTCAATAAATCAATCGATCTGCTGTGGTAAAGTTCGGGGTAACAAAAAGCAATCATTTCTAAATTTCATTCATATGATGAATCAGCACGACAGTTTACAAATTTAGTATACCTAAATATAACGCATTAGTTGTTTTTCTACTTTTAAATGGGATTAAATTGATTATTACTAAAGTTATGTGACCGATGTTCAGAAAAAGCTATGCTTTCAATAGGACCAACATAAGTTTGATATATTGGGGATTCAAATGACTGGCCAAATCAAATTGTCATCTCACATATTATTATAATGTCATATTTATTATCATCTCTTTAAAAATATATTAAAACCACGACCATCAGGTTAGAAATTATGTGGAAATGTTGCTTGTGCAATGCTGGAGGATGTAGCTAAGAGAGGCCGAATTAGATTACATGCTACAAACCGTTCGTTGGCGTTTATATTCTTTTAAACAAAATTTAGATATCTTTATTTTTAACTTTATGAGTAAAATCTCAAATTATAATATTTCGATTGAGTTTCGCTAATATTCTCTTCTTTTAATTAAAATTTAAGTATTTACCGTTGTGTTTTCTGTCAATGGTATAACTGTGACAAACAGGGAGTACACTGTTTATGCGAGGAAATGTTTGCGTGATATTTGGCAGTTTGACACACAGAATTTGATGGCGTTATTTTATATCCAATAATAATATTCTTTGTAATATCTGTATACTCACGCAAGCTCATTAACTTATTCTATTTTGATTATTTGAAAAATTTCTGTCAAAATCTGACACAGTAAGATAAGATTAAATAAATCCAATGGGACCACCATTTAGTCGCAAAATTGCATCTTTCATCTTCCCTCCTTCCTCCTACTCCCAACTTCCACCAATTAAGCTACAGGCTACAGATCTTCAGTTTTAAATGTACAGTTTAACTGCTGTACAGTTTAACTGTACAGTTGAACTGTACAGTTGAACTGTACAGATAAATCGTTAGGTGTGTAAGACAAAAAGTTGAACTGTACAGTTTTACTGAGATCTAATCAAAATATGAATAGATAAATCTGTACAGTTAGAACTGTACAGTTAAAACTGTCATTTTTGTCGCAGCGAGCGTGAAGTGAACACGTACTTTTTTCATAATATGGAGTCTTGCCTTTTTATTGATGCAAATATGTATCCTCATACATTCGCAAATAATTATTGTAATCTTTTGGAGTAATTCTCAATTCATTTATCAAGGATTTATTTACGCCCTTTTTCGGGGCTTTTACATAGGAAATTAACGAATTTACAAATAAAATAAAATATAAATACTTAATATTTCTTTTACAAAGAAATATAATAGGTAGATATATATTTCTTTTACAAAGACATATTAAGTATTTATTGTAAATAAATATAAATAATAAATATATAATTATAAATACAAAATACTATTCCTACTGAACTGCCTCAGTAATAGTATTTTGTATTTGTTTAAAGATAAATTAAAGATGTCCACTGACTTGGTATAATTATTTCCCTCCATTCTGGGTAAAGAGGAATACTAGTTAGTTCCAGAATTTCTGCACTGAAATAAATCCTGACTTCTAGTATTACGTAGTGGAATCCGGAAGCTTATCAATTCAAGCAATGCCGGACTATCAACTAAATTATTTAGAATTTTATACAGAAATACCAAGTCAGTGAAAATTCTTCTGTCTGACAATTTAAGTATATTTATATCATTTAAAATAGTGTTGTAGTTCAACATAATTGCTGGAATACCCATTTTAAAATTTAGAAAACGTAAAAATTTGTTTTATGTTCTTTCAACAGCTTAATAGGATTTTCTCAACAGAAGCCAGCGTTTACGCTAATTCACGTTTTTCCGTTTTCTTCTACTTTCTTTTAATACACACATTATAATCATACAATGGCTAAAGCGTCATCTATGGAGGCCATGATGATAAAAACTGAAAGATCTCGCAGTTTTACTTGAACGTGTGTAGGCTGTATGGACCTATGATTTATCTGTACAGTTCGACTGTACAGTTTTAACTGGGTCTGTAGCCTGCTTTATTACAACGTTCTCACAGCGGGGATCAGTGATCAGTGGCATGCATTGCTCTATGACCAAAGATAGTAGTTTTTTGACGATTTTTTAAATTCGATCTGTAACAACTTTTCAAAATGTGTGTAGGTCAACATACGTGTGTACGACAGTAAATAATGCTTGGCTGATTTATATAGCGCCGTTTTCGTGAAAAATCGGCTCAAGGCCGCTGAAAACGGCGTATATGAGAGAGGGGAGGGAGGTTAGGGGTCAAAATCCCCTCAATCGTTCACAGTTTGCGGTGGAAAACGAGGATAGTACTCATAGATATAATTCCTGAAACATACCACAATATTATTTGTAGCATCTCTTTTATCAATATGGTGTATATACTGTAAATGTAGATAATAAGTTGTGGTAAGTAGAGGTCCAACAAAACTTTCTAATGAATTTTCTCAATTTTCCAATCCAAACTGTTTTTGAAAGGTTATAAAATACACCTTCAAAGTTTATAATTCAAAAGAAGCATACAGTTCTTGAAAAACATATTTTTTTAAATAAAGTACAAAATTGTTCACCTTACGTTTTTTAAAACTAAAATTAGCGATAACGAAAAAACATAGATAAACTTTCCCAATATTTCTTTTTTTGTCAAAATGGTAGTGTCGTAAACTTTGGATTTAAAAAGATGTACGTTGTAATTTTTTTGCGGTAAACTTTTAAATTGGAATATAGAGCGTGGTATTTTTTCTTTCTAACATCGCTTAAATCATATCTCCAACCATGATAGGTTGGGAGAAACAACGATTTCTATAAGACCTTCATGTTCCTTGATGTATGAGTTGTTCCAACAAATAAATTATCCTAAAGAGTTAATAAAAAGGTAGAAGAAATGAATACTTTAATAATACCACTTGCATATATATGTCAATTCTTCTCCACCTTCCACTTCACCATCCCCTTTCCTTTCTTCAGACCCACAACATCCCATTCCCTCCGGGGATGCCGTAGCCTCACTTGTTCCAAACATAACATTTCAAATTCGGAGGCGGATATGAGTACTGCCGCCCTGGGAACCATTTATTATATAACCAATACTTCTGCCACAGCGACGGCCGGCGTAGTCCAGCGGTAAGGCTCTTGACTGGCACACCGAAGGCTGCGGGATCGAATCCCGGCGTGGCAAATAATTTTTATTTGATTAATTTGTGTTATTTCACAATGTATTCATTTAAAATAATATATAGTATACATATTTGCGGCACGTTTCAGAGTGGAAGATACTCTCAGTGTCGCCCTGGTGTAAGACAACCATTCAGAATGTTGACCAGATCTGAACAGCCAGGTACTTCCCCACCTTCCTCTTTCCTATTTCCTTCTCCTCCCCACTACCTTCAACCTCCCAACATACCCCAATTGGGGATGCCATAGTCTCACTGCCGCTGCAGACGGGAGCAGTTGGGACTCTTGTGCGGTATTCACTATAAAAAAATTTAAAAAAGTTCACCCCAAGTGGTTCGCCACGTTTGGTGACTTAGCGGGGGTTCATTAGGTGATATTATCTTAGTCCCACATATTTTCCTCCACAATCGGCTGCAGCCGATTACACCGAAAAAACTAGCGGTGGTTTTGGAAACTAAATAATCTGATAATAATAAATAAGGTGAATAATCTTATCTTAATATATAAAACAAAGTCGGGTTAGTTACACTATTTATAACTCGAGAACGGTCGGGCCGATTCTGATGATCTTTGATTTGTTGGATTTGTCTCCAACCCGGATAAGATAATAACTATTAAAACATCACAAAAATTAACGAAAAATATAGTTATTAACAAAATTCTTTTCCCCATACATTTTGTATGGAACAAATTCTCATATTTGAAAGACTGCGGGCATTTTGTGATAAGTACCTACCTATAATATTGAACTGTGCGTGAATTCCAAAAAATTAAAAAACGTCAAATGTCAATGCGCTAATTGTTTTTCATTTGTTCTTAATCGTGCAATGCTGCCACTCTTTCTTACACACTAAGTATCAATAGCCGAAAATGAGACAAACGGTGAACGTATGTCTGCACAACTCTAGGAAAAATATTACGTCCAGATCTTTTCATCACCTTTACGTGCAATCCGAAATGGATAGAAATTGTTCAACTACTGCTTCCCGGAGAAACATCAAGTGATCGGCACGTCCTCACCGCACATCATCATTCTGCATCTCCAAGTCTGATACGTACATTATTTGCTATCATTATTTCGACATGCTTCCCATCGAATTCAAGGGATCTGTGGAACAAGTAGAAGGATGACATGTCAGAAGACATTCTAAATCGAATTCGTGTTAGTTCAGGGAATTCTGATCTCGAGGTGAATGAGGATATTCTTCCACTGGAGCGATTGGGGTTCAGTTTTTGATTTGGCCATTCGATATAATTAATATCATTCCTCAAAATATTAATAAGGAAACATATAAACTGCTGACTGCGGTGTAAAGCTAATGAATCCACCTAAATTTCACCGTTTATTTCATATTTGTAGGTTTGTTAAATGTGGTCCAATTTTGAAACGATATCAATCGCTGATAAATAAAAACGGTCCAAATTTGGACCTAAATCGCTCCAGTGGATAATAAGGCTTTGTTTTTGATCGAAGACATGTATTACCTCATGTGCGGTAGTTTGTTGGTCAAGTTAGGAATACCAACGCCAGATTGTGGAATGAACGACGCTTTCAATCAAGAATTGGAACGTGAACGTGAATGTGATGAAGATGCGTTGAACCAATCAGTTCGAACGAATGTACCACTGTTGAACCCCCCAACAGAAGGAAGTACACGATACGTTAATGAAGGCAATTGATGATGGTAGTGGTGGCTTTTTTTCCTCGATGGGCCCGGTGGAACTGGGAAGACATTCCTCATGTCATTGATTTGAGATCCGAAATTGCTGTAGCACTTGCTTTTTCAGGAATAGTGGCCACGTTGCTAGAAGGATGTCCAACGGCTCATTCAGCATTGACATTGCCGTTAAACCTTCAAACTACCGAAAAACCGATATGCAATATTACTCATGGGTAATGTGATTCACGCGACGAGAATCAAGGGAATGTTCAAAGATAAGGAAGTTCTCATTCCGAGAATTCCGATGATCCCAACCGATATTCTATTTGAGTTCAAACGAATGCAATTTCCGATTCGTCTTGCATTCGCCATGACGATCAACAAATCACAAAGCCAATCCTTGAATTTTTGTGGCCTGAATCTAGAAAATGTATGTTTCTTTCACGGTCAATTATACGTAGCATGTTAACGTATCGGCCAACTATCAGCTTTGTTCGTTCTCGCACCTGACAACAAAACGAAAAATGTCGTATATCACAAGGTGCTTCAATGAAGGGAATCGACCCAAGTGCAACCCATCCAGCAAATACAATAATGTCACGTGAATCATTTCGATTCGCTTTAATAAAGCAAATGCCTTGCTGTCACGTGAATTACATTTCTTAATTCATTTTGAGTATTCATTTTAGCTTTAAAAAAAATGAAATTAATTCAGCTAATAAGTTAACACAACAGTTATTGATTCTGAGGCGGTACGTTAGTAAATAATAATTAAGCATTTCACAAATAATCCGCAGTTTTCAAATATTGACAATAGCTTTATAATTTAACTTGCGGTGGGTAATTGAAAATACTCGTATTACGCATCCGTTAATAATTCCCCGTTGTCGGTATTTGAATATACAAAGCAGGATAAAAAATACTTCGCATTTATTAAATGCAAAAAAGGGATTTAAAAATCACAAAAAGGTACAAAAACTTCCGCCCGAGGACAAACCGCATATTTTAATTTGGAATTCATTTTTAGGAGGGAATTAAATATTATTTAGTATAAAGCCAAATGGATTTTTTTTTATATCCCCCTTTTTGCATATTAGTTTTATTTTTATTTACTAGAGCATACCCGTGAAAAATCACTGGATTAAAAATATTGGATAATTAAAAAATATTGTCCAATGCGTTGGTAACTACCATGATATATGGCAGTGAGGCATTGGCAGAGGAAGGATGAAAGTAGACTGAATGCTGTAGAAATATTTCTGAGGTGTAAGTGTGGTGACTGTGGTGATACCATGTCTGATCTTGTGAGAAATGCTGAGATCCGCAAAGAATGCAAGGCTGATGTAAGCGTAATGAGAAAAAAATGAGAAAGGTATCCTTGGATGATTTGGGCATATAGAACGAATGAACGATGAAAGGAGTGTAAGGAGAATATATGACGCAAATGTGAATGTCAGAAGAAGTCGGGGACGACCGAGGAAGACATGGCGATATCAAGTGAATCGGATACTTGAGTCGGGCCATGTCAAGAGTTTTTCTTATAAAAAATTGAATATTCATTTAGATTATTATAAAGTCAATCGTTCCATATTAATAAAATCGGATATATTTATCCGTGACTCTATATAGGTTACGAACATAGACATATATTCATATGTCTATGGTTACGAACCAATTCATAGAATGATTGTTTCCGATATAAAGGGAAGTTGCCTACAATATGGAAAAAAAATAATTGAAGATAATATTGTTAATTCTAAAATTTTAAATTTGAGATTGACTAATAGGATGAAGGTTTGGCAGAAGGAGGCAATGGCGGAATTGGTAAACGCACGTCCCCGTTAGACAAGATGTTCTGGGTTGGAGTCCCTGTTGCGACCATTATCTTTTTTTATTTTTCTGTGTCTTGTTCTCTTCAGGTGTTTGTCTTCAGGTATTTCCCCCTTAATCCCAACACTTTCTTCGAGGGCCTACCGTGAAGCCGGCTTAGGGGCGCGGACACCGAGTCTCGCTTGCAACTGGACTGAAGGCTCCGCTTATTCTCGGCGGGACCGCCGGACGACTGCAGCTCAGCTGCTTTGGTTAAGTCAAACAATCTCATCTAATATGACATTTTTTTCTTTATTCTATTAACTTTTCTTCCTACATAATAATAAACTTTTATTTCAGATACATCAAGTTGCGGAGATGAGACGTGATCCTGTGAAATAAATAACTAATAACATGTAAGCACTCGCATACTGCCTGCTAACAATGTATGCCCGGACATTGGAGGTCTAGAATCATTTTAAATAAAAAGTAGCTTCTTTATAAAAAAAAAAATTATAGTCCTGAGGTGTACGGTGAAGGAGGAAACCATCTGTTTCCTTAGAACACCGTGGGAAAGTGGTTGAGCAACCTTCAATGTCTTGTTCTCTTTCATATTTTCGTTCAGATTATTATTTTTATCTTCTTCTTCAATGATATATTACATAATTACATTGATGGTAATAACCTTCAAAAGTTATAAAAATAGAGTTTTTGTTTTAAAAAATTGAAAACATGTTTATATTGTAACCCGATCAGTGGTGTGCAGTCCGTAGGTCGAAATGCTGTGCCTACTCTAAAATTTGGGAGGCGGGTACGGGTACCACCCCCCCGGGAACCATTTTTCGGATAACCAACACTTCTGCGGTAGGTCACACTAAGGGGTTCGGGATAGACTGGTTGAGGGAGACCTTTTGACCTCTCCAGCAGCTTTTGACTCTCTTGGAACATTGCCTTGCACCGCAGTGGAAGGGATGGATTCATACCTCACTCCTGGACACACTGACTCACAGATTAATACCCATCCTTCATACCATTTTCCTTCATTGAACTTCCTCTCCTACCTTTCCTAAAAATACCCTCCGCACAGCATCCCCAAAGCTGACATAGGCCCGGGGGGGAATTATTTTCCTCCTGGTATCTTGTGTGGAGCTAATGTTAAAAAAATGCGTTTTGCAGTAGTGTGGGTGAATAAAGATGGCGACACGCGTTGTGCGCGCGGTTTCATGGTAATAATGGTTCATGGTCCATCTCCCTTGTCTCATTTCTATGAATAAAACTCACTCATAAATTATCTATGGTTGCCTGTGTTGCCACAATGGTAATGCATGGGAAAGTGAAGGTATATTTCGCGTGGATCTGGCAATCAAAACAGATTGTTTCTGAATTTTCTGACAGAGACATTGTGCATTACTCGTTCTTTATTGTTTTATTCACTCGTTGGTTCACGTCAGGGCTGGACCAACAACATTTTGTGCCCAATTAATCTTCTTAATATACCTATAAAAATAAATGTTTCTTTGTTTGTCACTTATGCGTTTCTAATCCATGCATGCGGTTGTGATGCAACTTTGGTAATTTGTTGTGCGTATGTCCGCAAAGGTTTCTATGGGGGCTGTCCGCAAAAAGGTCTCCAAGGTGCTGCGGTCGTGAGGAACAATTTTACGCGAGATTCGGCAACACTGGCGTGTAATCTGGTTTCCCTTCGCCAAATTCCTACCACGCTGCGCTCTCTGCGACACTTAGTCTCGGCGTGGCAGCCGTTCGCGATGGAGCTTCCGCTCACTTCTCTTTTTCATGTAGAATCCAATAACACCAATGCAGCAAGTAATTCACCAATTCCTCGCACATTCACAACTTATACCCACTACGAAAAATCTGTCCCTCCCCCTTTCATCCTTTTTATTATTATTACTCATGCATTTCTATTAAGTTTTGAGGCACGTTCATATCTTCGGCGTAACTAGATACCAAATACATTCTATGGACTTAGTAAAAGGTAGGTACATATATAAAACCATGTAATAATTTTATTTAACATACCTTGTAACTTGTATTATAATGTACTGTGTATGTCTTAATAAACGAATAAACATAAACACATATAATAGTGAGCTCTGGCGTTTGAAATTTGAATAAATTTTTTACAATAGGTGTCGCGTGAGTTGTTTGAAAAATGAGTTTATTTCCTATTGTTGTAGAAGCGGGGAATAGTTGCAGGGGTGAGAGGGGGAGGGGAAGTGGATAGAATTAAAACACAAACACTTTCTGTGGATGGCATTGCAACGTATGCCGGGTGCTGTAAGAAATGTTATTCTTCATTATCTATTTTCCGTATTGTTTTTCTCGTTATAAGTGCTTTAGATTATATAAATATTGTTAAATTCACCAGTTGAAAAACTGTTTCGACAGTTTAGTGGGTGCTTAAATTGAAGAAAAGAGAAAAAAACTGTATGTTAATTAATTTGTGTAGGTTTGTTCATACTAGACCACATGAAGTAGAAATATTTGACCATTTTTTAAAGTTTAATCTATGTAAAAAAAAATGAATCGCTAAAATGTATGTACCCTCATAACTTCCGAACGATTGCACATAATTGGATAATTCTTTTTTTGTTCGTTATTATCAGGACAATGTTAGTATAAAAAAACGTTAGTTATAACAAGGTTAGTGGCACGCGAGCTGTTTGAAAAATGAATGTACAGGGATTGAATGTATGGAATGCGGTAGGGGAAGGGGACCGGGACGAATGGGAAAGGACACGTAGGTAGAAACAATTTTTTCACTAAATACCATAGCAACGTGGGCCGGGAACCAGCTAGTAAATAAATAAAAATGTTAACTCCGGGACTGATCTACGTCGTGTGGAAACGTAAAAAACAAACAATGGCAGTATTATTTTCGAACAATTACATTATCAAAGTAATATGTCTGCGTAATCCATGGGATGTGTTATGAACTTTTATAGTTGCACTTTTTGCGAAATGGTAGGCACTTAATTTGGTGGGTTTTCATGAACCATTGTTTTAGTTGACCCGAACCATAGGTCAACTAAAACAATCTTGAATAGGTTTTTATATGGTAAATGAATATGTTGAATACTTGTAAAACGCATGTCGTTGAGCAATATTTTAGTTATTTTGGTAAATTTTCGAAATCACTGGATACTTTTCATACGAAAATTTATTAAAAAAAACCTTTTTATTCACCTTAAGGAGATATAGTCCTGGAAAAAACGAAATCGTAATTCACGCCCCTTTATGGGAGGAGTTTAATAATACTTGAGAAAAAGCTTTTGGAAAGGTTGGAAAGGTATTTGACATTTTTTTGACAGGTTGATTTTGTAAAGGCCTGTACAAAACATTAATTCCTCTTTTACGTATTGTTTATTGTAATAAAACGGAATTTTAAAATTGATTTCACGAAAACAAGCGACGCGGAGCCTAATACGTCTATTTCCCGCTCCATCCGGGGGAGTACTGACAGAAAATAGGTGTGGCTGCCAGTCGTTCTTCGGTGTACAGTATAAGGTTCACTTTGAAATTCCAAATTCGTCGACTGGCGTATTGTCGCCGTGATGTCAAAAATAACAACGCGAAAATGCATATTTTATTTTGTGAAGTTCGGGCGTAAATTTCATTTTTTTTCGATTATCGTAAAAGAAACTGAATTTGCCATATTAAACAATAAAACCATATCCGAAAACAGGTTTATAAATAGGAGAGTTTGGACTTGGTGTTTTTTATAGACCATGTAATTTTTTTAGGCTTATTAAAGAAAATGACCGATATTTTTAAGGGCCTAGATATGTTCTACACGCAGTATTTAATTGAAACACCTATAATACTTCTAAGCGATAAAATTTTTAAAACAAAAATATATGATTTTGTATGATTATGCATTATTTAGTATGGTTTCATCGTAACCATAAAAGGCAACTATTTGCATTCGGGCGATGGAAAATACTGCATTCAAAATTTCACATATTTTGAATAATGTTCTCAACCCGTTGATCGACGGAGCTAGGAGAATCATGGCGTCCGCATAACTTATGTGATTTAGGCATAAATTATTAACACGAGAGCCCGCTCTGGTGTCCAGGCGATTTGATAACTCGTCCATGTATTTATTACTTTGGCTAACGTTGAACCGATATTATGTATAATATCCGGATAAAGTGATTAATTTATCTCATTCTCTAAACAATTTTGTTATTGTATATAATGACCAGTCATTATGTATAATAGTTATTTAATCCTTTAACATACATATTGAACAGGATTGGGAACATAAACCCTCCTTGCCTTACTCCTGATCGCAAATGTATTGGTTGGGAGTACGTACTTGTTCACCGTACAACGTAAAAAAGACAATATTTGCTGTCGTTTGAGTCGATGCAATTTCAAAAAAGTAACTAATTTGTGGTGACTATGAAAGTGAAAGTGCTCGGATCGCAATGAAACTAGGACCAACCGACGCAGAAAAAACTAAAATGGACTGCATATATAACTCATTTTCACTCGATGTGGCGTTTTAGTCACTCTTCCTTTAGAGCGTCGATATGTACTTTTTTTTTGTTTGTTGCTTGTAAATTTGGATAAACATAATGACTACAATCATAAAGAATTATTTTGTTTTTGTATTATAGGTGATCGTGTAAAGCTGAAATGCGAGTATGACAGCTTTTCTGTCGCGATATTAATTATTACTAAACAATATGACTTTGTCCATCGTTAAGCTTTAATTATTAAATTAATTTGTATATTTAATTTTCATTTTGTTTGATGGAAAATTCTGTCAAACGATCATCACAATATAAGACACTATACTTGAACAGGTGCGGTCAGAGAATTAATTAATAAACAATACGAATTCGGATTTGATGTACGCATCATTCTAAAATTCAAAAATACCTACCTACATAATTCTTATATTTTCAGTGATAAATATACAAAATGAAAATAATAATATATTTTTTTTATAATTTCAGAAATGCAGAATGTCAGAAATGCGTGTGTGTGCGCATGTCATTTACACGAGTCTATATGCCGAGTTTCATCTCGATCGGATGTCGAGAAGTGGGTTAACCCCTCAGGCTAATTTTTTCGCTTTTCGGAACAACTTACGGCCGTTGTGGCCAAACTAATGATCAACGGCTGAGCCGAAATCTCAACTCAATCCAGCTAAAATGCCCAAATACGCTGTGCCCAAAGCACGATGATCCCCGCTCCACCTCAAATGTAATCCACCCAGCCGGAGGATTAACTTGCCTGAGGAAGACCTACTTATAAAAACTGTCAACAGAGTTCCGCGAAAACAATCGAAGTGTCATCTGTCATCTCGCATCTGTTATCAGTTCACGCTCTTGTCTGTTTTTTATTTGGTTTTTTCAAATTGAATTATGTACATATTGAATATAGTAGATATAGTTGAATGGGCAGATATTCTTGATGATAATAAGGGGCCACATAGGCAGCGACAAGATGCAGAATTTTATAACCGTTTTAGGATGACTAAAACGTGTTTTTTAATCTGTTTTGGGCCAAATACACGATAAATTAACTTACGCAAGCGAAAGGTAAAGTTCTAACTTATTCGAGTGTCATTTTTGCAATAATATGTGGAATATATTTAGAACTTCAGGTCTGAAAACCTTTTATCTAATGTTTATTACCTATGCTTTGTTTATTTCTTTTTTAGAAACTCCCCAATTTTGCCAGGCAATCAATTGCTTGTTGCATTACGTTTCTATGCTACTTGAAGTTTTCATATAACAAATGGAGACTTTTTTTAAAAAACCAGCAAAATCGTAAAAAATGTTTCTCGTGCCTTCGCAAGTTTAAGACCTATTAATCCGTGGGTAAGGCCAGACAAGCGCTCTGTGTTGTTGCCTGCAATGTTCTGTATAGTACCAATTCAGTATTGTGTTAACCATCTGCTTTCTCCCAAAGGTGGACCAGAAGCTGAAACATTCTGAAATAGGGAGGGCTGCTTTTCTATTAACGTGCAGGCTATTTCGGATGCTAGAATGAGGATAAGGGGCATCATAGCGAGTTGGCCAGAAGCTACACATGACTCCCTTATATTTCAAGGCTGCCGAGCCAAAGCAATGTTTGAGACAGGGCAGTACCCAAATGGAGCTTTACTTGGAGATAGTGGATATCCCAAATGTTTAAATATTCAAATACCTTTTTGTATATCATAACTTTAAAAGGAATGTGTATGATTAATAGGTACTTATAATTAATAGGCAAATGAAAGTGTATTTGGGAAGTATGTTTATGAGAATTGAGAAGGTTGTAGAGATATTGAAAGAAGTGTAAATGCAGGTAACTCGATTAATTGTGGACTGAACGTGCTTTGCGCTAACGTTCCAAACTCTTCTCCCGATAGCTCATTCGGAGTCATTTTGTCATGTTTACAGTTGGTTGTTGGTCATTAATGATCCATAAGGGTTAGGAAATGGAAGGATAGGTACATTTATAAATTAAACAATCTCTTGCTATACAAATGTCTTGTATATTGCAGTAAATGAATCCACGCTACTAGAAAAAGCTTTACTCTGTTTGTGGATGGATTTGCCAGTTAATTAAAGGCAGAAAGTTACAAGTTTTACATAAATAATAGAATAGTTTACAGTTTATTGGAACATAATATAATTAATCATGACAGTAAGTAGTAACACCAATACACCGGAGTGACCAATCACAGGCATCCAGAACGTTGGTGTTGGCAGCTCTCTATGCTGTGAAGGAGCGCACATAGTTGTTGTTTCTTGTTCATCATGGATTTGGAGTTGGGGTCGTGGCCCTCGGCAACAGAGACTCAAGACAACATGAAAGCAAAACAAAGAAAGATTAAAAAGTACACATAAAAGGCAGGCATTCATATTGATATTGATCTGCGAAGCTAATGAATATGACCAATAAACAAGAATCATCATATGAAAGAAAAGAGTAATATTATTTATCGTGACATACATATATATGCAAGTTTTATATAAATATCAAGTTTTATAACCAGCAACAATCAATTTAAAATCAAATAATGTGTAAACCTTTCAAAAAATCATGTAATAAAATAATATTTTACACAATAAGTTTGAAAATAAAGAAATTAAAATATTTTGCAGATTAGTTATTTCAAGTTATTAGTTATTGACGGCCTCTGTGGTCGAGCGGTAAGCCTCACGACTAGCAATCCGGAAGTCGCGTGTTCAAATCCCAGCATGCGCAAGTAAATTTTATTTATATTTGTGTTTTTCCACAAACTATTCATTAAAAATAATAAATAGTATATTTACAGCACACTACAGAGTGGAAGATACTGTCAGTATCACCCTGTTGTAACACCACCATTCAGAATTGAAACATTGAATGAAATGGTTTTAGCCATGCTTGGTGACCAGATCTGAATAGCCAAGTACTTCCCCTTCCCCTCCCTAGTACCTTCAGTCTCACATGAGATGTCGCAGTCTCACCGCACTGACTCCGGACGGTTGGGAGCAGTTGAGACACCAATGTGAGTAATAAGATTATTGAGAATTGTATAAATTAAATAAAAATTACAAATGTCCATTCTTCAGTCTCCGCTGATTCCTGTGTCAGCTGCACTACTTCCTCCCGGCTGCGGCTGGTGGATGCCTCTTGACCATCATCTTGGGCGGCAGGACCATTTGAATCAAACCTTAAAAAACCAATAGAAATATATGTATATGAACAAGACATAAGTAACGTGCACTTTATTGTTGTTGAACTATAACGACAATGCATTTACAAGCTTTTGGATTCCACTACGTAGGTAATGGTAATACTACAAGTGAGGGTTTATTTGAGTCTTTGAGTGCACCAATTCTGGGACTACTGCCATATACCCTATACATAATGTATTCCTCATTGCTCCACATACCCCGGGTACTAATGCTAACTCAGTGGACATGTTCAGTCATCACCAAATACTAAATTTGTTGCTGAGGCAGTTCACTTACGTATAATACTGTATCATTTTTTATATTCTTAAAGGCCATTAATAATAACATTCATAATTTAATTAAATACAAGATATTTTAACTTACGGATTTACCAGCCCGGAAGAACTTAATCCAAGTGCTGCTCCAATCTTTAGCAGCACTGGATAGCACATATCTTGGCTGGGCACTGGGCCCTCCACCAATTCCAAACAACTGGGCACTGACTGTGTTTCGGGCATCTCATGCCAGATTGTCCCATGCCTTTTTTAGAGCAGCTAGGGACCTGCAATCATATATAAAATATTACGACAAATCAATTTGGACGAATAGAAATTCTAATTAACTAAACATCGCAACCTTCCCTGAAAGGTTATGATAGGACAGTCTGTCAAACCACTTGCCTCACTCACAATCATATCTCATCGCACACATTCTCTTCTGTTATTCGGACTATTAACATGGCCCAACTCAAATATCAGGTTTTCTTGATCCTGCCATGTCTTCCTCCGTCGTCCACATTCGCAAAAATACACACCACCTTTCTTAAATCGAGCTTGTTTGGCATTTGAATTTAAAGAACACATTATTATACGAGATAATCAGTAGACAACTTACCGGTTAGTCTAGCTACTGCAGTTGAAGCCGAGGAGTGAGGAGAGGAACATTCACAAATATACCAAACCACCCATGGACCACTTTATTCCATAAATAAACCAATACAAATACAGCTTCTTTCCAATGACGTTAATATTTCTTTCGAGAACTTTCAACTAATGAACTGCAAGTGCAAACCGATCCCGTCAAACGTCAAACTTCACGTAAACAAAAAAGTAAGTCAAGTGATACTTTATTTATAATATATTAAATAAGTTTGTTCTAAAAATATAAAATGTCGGTTTATGTATTACACTATTTAAAATACATTATCTGTATAAATAATAAATACAATTAATTAACGCTTCGGTATTAATTTAACATGTAAAGTTCCTAGTTTGACGTCATTTTTTAGTGTATGAAAATAAACGGTGCTACACACGCGACGCTCCGATCAAAAAGTTGGGCACAAGCAAAATGGAGGGTTTCGCTAAGATCACTTAACTGAGGGGCACCTAGCGCTTTGCTCAGATTTCACTCGGATTATCATTTTTTATGTTGGCCACAACGGCCGTTCAGGTCTCATAGAAACCGTTGTGTCTCCCTTACTATAATGGTTATAAATATGATATAAACGAAGTTAGAAAGAGAAAACGCCATGCTATATAATTAATTCTTAAAGTTAACCACAAAATAATTAAAATGAACTCCTTTATCAAACTAAAGTTTCCAACTACTATTTTTTACAACGTTGGGATTTTTTTATTATTATTTTTACATGAAGCGTCAAGAAAGTGGTTGACGATAACGTGTAAAATACATTTGCCTAATAAAACATGTATTTGTTTTGTTGTTACATACAAACCACCCCCGTTTCCCAAATCTATTGGATAACCAACAATAAGAGGTAATCTAAACGAAATTATTTAAAAATAATATATTGTGGAATAACACAAATTAATCAGATAAAATGTAGATAGGTACTTGCGCACGCCGGAATTTGAACTCGTGACTTCCGGATTCGTAGCCAAGGATCGTATCAAGATTAGAAATAACTTCAACCACCAAGGTTTGGAATATCGGTACGCTTTCAAATGTTCTAGGTAGTAGGAATATATTATTATTATTTCGACCCTTAGTCGAAAGACTGCCATGTGGTTATAGATATATACAATGCGGGTCTCAATCTCAGAGTAAGTTACTCTAAGGTCTCAATGGATACATCAAATGTTTTTAAGGTACGTTTTTATTTTTAGTAATCGGCTAGTAGAAGTGTTGACTGGCGAGAGGTTCAAATCCCAGAGCATCCAATATATTATAAAGGAGAAAGTCTGTCGGTTAAGTCGGGCGGCGTGGAATTGATTTGTATGCAAATCTACAGTTTTATGCCGAGGTTGATGAAATTTTGCACATGTATATCAATTAATGATAATTAAAAAATATATATATTTTATTACAATATATATATTTTATTACAATATAATATTATTACGCTAACCTTACATGTGAATATATTCGTGATTTAAATTAAACACTTCTTGTTTATGTTTTCTTCTACTTTTATTTCAATAAATAAATAACATACATATGTGGGTATATATAAAATGTTATCGTTATCCGTTGTTAGTTTTTTACGAGTTTTTTGTCTTGAAAGCGGTTGATTTTGTCCATCTACTGCGTTGCGGGCCGGATCGGGACAGAAAGGTTGAGGGAGACCTTTTTACCCATCGCCCTGCAGCGCAGTGGAAGGGATGGATTCCCATGTTCATCACACCTGACCCCCAGATTCCTTCCCGCCCCACATACCTTTGACCTTCCCATAACTTCCCCTTTCCCTAAAAAGACCCTCTGCACGGCATCCTCAAGGATTACATAGGCCCTAAGGGGTTTTTTTTCTCAGGGCCTCCTGTGCGGAGATAATTTAAAGAAAGCTCCCACGTCCTTCAGCCTCACAACATACCCCATCTGGAATAGCGATAGGTACCTACCTTTCATATGTTCTAGAATTATTATAATTCGTGATTACGGTATATTACCCTAGGTCGGAATTTTGCCATGTGTAGGTAGACATGCGGGTACATGCAATGCGGGTCTCGATGGAACCATAAAATGTTTTTATGCTCCTTTTTTCCGTGTTTTTTAGCGACATCTTTCGAAAACAACCCAAACTTTTTGAAACCAAAAATATTCCAAATTTATCGAAAGGACCATAACGTCCGCTAGAGGCTCTCGATGTAGTTTTGTGTGAAAAATAGTACCGATTATAATCCAACTTAACAGTAATTTTATATAAAACGTAAAAAAAGTCATTTTAAAACTTTTTTATGTTAACATTAAAAAATATATTTTTCAAAAATTATAGGTTTATTTCGAATTATAAAATTTGAAACTTTATTCCATCATCTTTCAATAATAGCTTATATTTTCGGACGCGCTCAGAAATATTCCATTTATTTGGATTTTTATTGCAAAGCGAAAATATTTTGACCTTCCGACAGAATAAGCCCGAGGTGTAAGGGAATTTCCTCTTCCAGGTTTCTTTTACGAAAACATAATCCAAATTCAAATAGATATATTTAAGAAAGTGGGATTGACTTTCATTAACACATTGTTTAAAAATCTATTGCTCCTGTGAACACAGATATATTAATAAAACATAGGTTCTCAACGTGGGCGATAACGCCCCCGTGTTGGCGTTCGAAACTTTGAGGGGGGCAGTAGAAGACCCAGATAAAATTAGGGGGCATTGAGATGGCACAGTGAGGGCGTGGGCAGGCAACAAAAATATGGTTAATAAAGCAAAGTAAACTTTAATATTGGATAATTTTTGTTATTGTATGTACCTATTGTATTCATTTTTATCACTTTTTCGAAAATTCATGTATTTCGGTACTTCGGGAAGTGGGTTAAAATTGAATTGAAAGATTCTATTAAATTCAGATCTACATTAAATTCGATGATCTAATTTTTTTTTATATCTTAGAATTATATCTTATCATGAATGCAAGAAGGAAGGAGGTAGCAACCTGGTACTTAAAATAAAAAAAAATTAATTGATTTTTTAATTTGCTAAACAAAAAGGTAAAACAAATAATTTAATATATTTTTTATCAATTTATTGATTCCGTGACGGTTGAGCCATAAGTAAAAAAAATGGGGGGGGGGGGGGGGGGGCTCTAGAAAAAAAAATACTCTCAAAGTGGGCGGTGGGCAAAATAAGGTTGAGAACCTATGGTCTAAAAGTGTCTGATAAGCACATGCGCACACGTGGCTGAAATTCTATGACTGACGCTTCTCACCAGGTGATTTGCGATTTGTATGCCGGTTGACGCTTGCAACGGTATTATACAGTAGACTAAAATCGTGATGCAAATTAATGTGATCACTGACACATTTTAGCCTTGAATCAATTAGATTTTGAGACTTAGGCATTTGGAAAAGATTATAAAAATCCCAAGTAAATTTTATTATTTTAATTTGTGTTGTTTCACAATTATTAAGTCATCAATCAATTTGGGAGGTGACTTTGGGTACCGTTAAAACCATTTATTGCATAACCAACACCATAAGTCACTCCAAGTAGTTCGCTAACACAGGAGGCCCCAAGGAAAATAATTTCCCTCAGGGCCTACGTCATGTGAGATGCTGTGTGGAGGGTCTTTTTGAGGAGAGGAAGGAATGAACATTGGTCTTGAAGAGACCCATGTTGTTGGAAGGAGGAAACACAGAGGCTGGCAAATCGTTCCACAGCCGAGCTGTTGAACACAAGAACGAGTCGAAGAAACGACCCGTTGTCATGTGACAAATGTCAACGTGTACATATGTTAGGCATGCGTTTGGCGTGTTCCCAACTATGCACCGGTGCCGAAGGGATCAATGACGCTAGTTCATCGGAGCATCTTCCATTGCAATACCGGTAGAACAATGATAGCATTCCCACCCTACGCCTGTGCTCTAAAGATTGCAATCCGTCTGTTAAGATGGGAGAATCTATCAAACGGACCGCCCGTTTCTGCACAGAGTCGAGAGTATTTTTCAGGAATTTTGGAGCTCCAGACCAGAAGTGACTGCCAAATTCTACCGTGGGGCGCACTTGTGATTGGTACAGGGTTAGCAGTTGTGTACTATTAAAATATCGTCGGGCCCTATAGAGGACGCCCAGTTGGGGATGCCCGGGTTCTTGAGGTGAGGTTTGTCTAGGTTTTTGTGGTGGATGATCTGGATACACTGAACCCCAGATTCTAACCAACCCCTCGTACCTTTTTCCTTCCCAGACGTTTTTTTTTTTTTTTTTTTTTTTAATTATTTCTGGCTTTCACCCTTCAAGGGTGTTCTAGGCCATCATTTAAAATTACAGAGAAAGGGAAAGGTGAATTTATATATTAATTTTATTTAAATGTACAAATTTCAGAATTATATGGAAGATTGGAGTCGAGTTCAGACTTAGAAGAGATGAAATGTTGAATGGAGGGGAGGCAATTTTAGATAACGCTTGATAGAAGAGAGGATATTTATTTAGAGAGGGACAACCAAAAAATATGTGATCTAAAGAGCCCACATCTAGACCACAGAACGTACAATCTGGGGAGTCAAGGATGTGAATTTTAAAAAGGTGAGAAGGAACGGAACAATGACCGATTCTCATTCGAATAAGTGAGGAAATTTCTTTTTTGGAAAAATGGGGAAATTTTTGAAACCACGGTTTTGATGGGATAGTCCTTTGTATTGAGGCGTAGCGAGCTCCCTTGGATTGACTGGCAATGTTCCAATACTCTGTCCAAACATTGCGGGATCTATCTTTGATGATGGAAAAAATATCAGATAGGGGAATATGGTTTACGAGGGTAACAATAGGGTTGGACGCTCCTTGTTTTGCCAAAGAATCTGCAATATCGTTACCCACTATGCCAATGTGTCCAGGGATCCAAACAAGAATTACGGTTTTTCCAGAGCTTTGAATGGAGGCTATCAGCACTCTAATGAGGCATACAAAGTGATCATCAGGATGAAGAAGAGGACAGGATTTAAGTTTTTGGAGGGAACTGAGAGAGTCAGAGAGAACAAGGGAATTTTCACAATTATTTTTGATTATATATTTGAGTGCTTCAATTATTGCAATGCACTCAGCAGAGAATATTGAAAATTGGTTTGAAATTGAATAAAATATTCTATCATTAGAATTATTGTGGTAAACGTTAATACCTATACCACAGTTAGGAGAGTCAGGAGATTTGGAGCCATCAGTAAATAAAAGAGAAGAGTTGGGCCATTTAGAAGAAATAATGTCATTGAACATATTATTACCTAACAGTACGGGCTGGGAGATTAGAATGACTTTTAAGGATGCCGATCCCTTCCAAAATTGTTGGAGATAGGGTGACGTGACTATATTTTAATTTGTATAGTGGAAGAAGATCATTTTGGATAATTTGAAGCTCTGAGAGAGAGCGAAAATTTTTACAGATGGCAGGAAGAGGTTTAGTTCGAGCTCTGATTGTAGATGAATGTGTTGAGTCTTTGAACAACGAAACTCTGGGAATAACCTGATGACATTTAGAATTTAAACATTTAAGAACAAATTTGTCAGCGAACAGTTGTCGCCTTAAATAAAGTGGGGGATCAGAACATTCCACTTGAAGGGAATTGATGGGCGACGACTGCATCGCTCCAGTTATTATTCGCAATGACTTTGATTGAATTTTGTCTAATTTACTGAGTGCATTTTTGGAGGCAGTACTAAAAAGTGGGCAGGCATAGTCGAGATGACTTCGAATAAGTGCATTGTAAAGCAACTTAATGCAGGTAGGGTGAGCACCCCACCAAACGCCAGTCAATGATCTGATGATATTTAAATTTTTTTCACATTTAGTAACTATATTGTGAATATGGGAAGACCATTTAAGTTTCCTATCAAATGTTACTCCCAAAAATTTTACTTCAGAGGCGTTGGGGATTGGAGAGTTTTTAAATAAAATTTGAACAGGAGGATTTTTATGACGGTTTGAGAAGGTGACACACTGACTCTTTTTGACTGAAAGTTCCAGACCATTTAAAGTGAGCCATGTGCAAAGGGCATCCATGGCTTCATTAAGATATTTGACGGCAAGAGGGATGATTTTGGATGATAAGTAGAAAGCTAAATCATCTGCGAACTCAATAACTTTTACTTGAGGGGGAATAGAGACATGCATATCGTACGTGTATATATTATACAGTATAGGGGATAATACATCGCCTTGGGGTAAACCTTTCCAAATTGATCTACTCTGAGGAGTAACATCTGGTAGTTCAATGAAAATTTTTCTATCAAGAAATAGATTAATAATAGATTGGACAAACATGGGGGGAAGGCCAAGGCCTAAAAGTTTTTTTTTAAGGATTGGGATGGAAACATTGTCAAAGGCACCTTCTATGTCTATAAAGACTGCAAGACATACTTCATGGTTAGAAATGGATAAATTAATATCAGTGCTGATGATGGCAAGGTTATCTTGTGTAGATTTTTTTTTCCTAAATCCAAATTGAGATGGAGAGAGAAGCTGATTACTTTCGACAAAAAATTCTAACCGGTTTTTAATTAATTTTTCATAAATTTTACTGAGGGTGGATGAAAGAGCAATTGGCCTGTAGTTAGATCCAGAATTGGGTGATTTGTTTGATTTTAGGATTGGGATGATTATTTGAGAACTCCAGTCATCAGGCATTATGCCAGACTGAAAGATTTTATTTAAGATGCTTAGGAAGTGATTTAGAACATTATCATTACTATTTTTGATAATGCTATAAGGAATACCATCTCTGCCTGGAGATGAGTCTTTGACTGTTGATAAACAATTTTTTAATTCAATTAAAGTGAATGGAGAGTCTAGCCAATGATCAGACATAGGAGTGTTGTGGATGGGAGTTATTTCATCTAAGTTAGGTACAGAAGGGGGGGCAATTTTGTCCAAGAACTCATCTATCCATTTAGAATGAGACGCTCGAGGAGATGTTGAACTGAAGGAGGATCGAAATCTTCGAATCATAGACCAAACTTCCGAAATTGGAGTATTCGGAGATACTGAACTGCAGAAGTTGTACCACCCGGATCTTTTTTTTGACCTCAATACCCTTTTGGCATTGGCTTCGGCATTTTTGTATATAAGATAGTTCTCCATAGTCATATTGTGACGATACGAAAGAGATTTAGCTTTCCGAATTCTCACTACCTTAGAACATTCCTCATCCCACCAGGGAGTCGGAGGGAGTTTTTTAAGAGATTTGGTTTTAGGGGGAGGATTTGATTTATGTATTGCAGTTATGAGCATCGATTTGAAGTTATCGTAGTCATCTTTGACAGTTAATACATCGGAAGAGGGTAAATTTTGTATAAACTTATCCATATGCGAGTTAAATTCGTCCCATTTGGTGTGATTTGTTTTAATCTTTGTCGAAATATGGGACTTGTCTGAATGGAAAGAAGTTTGATAAGTGATGGTGATCGGGAAATGATCACTGGAGCAAGGATCGGGGGACACCACCCATGAGGAGAGAGGTGCCAGATTTGTAGAGCATATGGAGAGATCCACTGCACTGGGGTTTGTGTTGGGGCGAGAGATTCTCGTAGGAGATCCGTCGTTCAAAAGGAAAAGGTTGGATTCATCTAAAAAATCCATAACATTTCGACCATCTCGATCAGAGAAAGCAGAACCCCAGACGGGGGAATGGGCATTAAAATCGCCCAATAAAAAGAATGGAGGGCTTAGTTGACGGACAATTTGTAACCAAGCTTGCTTATTGAAGTGAGATGATGGGGGAATATAGATAGAAACAAAGGATGTGTCCTTTATTTTAGCTGCAACCATTTGAAAGTCAGCATTGGGGGGTTTGATATTATTTATTGGGGAAAACGGAAGGGATTTTTTAATAAAAAGGGCAGCACCGCCGCCCGTACCTTCCAGGCGATCATCACGGAGACAGGAGTACCCTCCCACATTAAAGTGGGTGGATGGAGTAAACCATGTCTCCGAGACAGCAGCCACAGAAACAAGGTTTGAATTTAATAGGTTAAGAAGGTTCGATTTGTTAGAAATAGCACTGCGGCTATTCCACTGAAGTATTCTGACATCTTGAAGTGCCATTTTGAACAAATGATTTTAACGTGGAAATAATAGAAGCAGCGTTGGACGGTAGATTAGTTTGAGAAGAAATTAGGTCAATTAGAAGCATAATAAGAGTTTGTATAAATGAAGAATTATCTTGCGAGAGTTGTTCAGAAAGCTTTTGATGGTTTGTTGAGGACGAATTATAGTTGTTTGCGCACCCATTTGTGGCATTTGAAAGAGGAGAACCATTGGGATTTAAGAGAAGTGAGTTGTGTTGTTGCCGATCGTATCCAGGAGCCGGTTTAGAGACAGGGTTTTTGTACATAAATTTAGTTGATCGAGAAGATGTTGAGGAGAAGGGGAGAGGGTTGGATGGAGAGTTACTGGATAAAACCTCGGCAAAAGATTTTTTGACAGGCGGGAATAGTTTAGAAGCCTGCAGAAAAGACAAGTTTTCAGAGGCCATGGAAATTTTTATATTTTTTTGGCGAGTTTGTTCAGGACAAGAAGAGTGAATGGCGGAATGAGCGCCTGAGCAGTTAAAACATTTAGGTGAAGAGAGAGAAGAACATTGGTCAGCCGTGTGGTTTTCTCCACATTTGAAGCATCTGGGAGGGGATCTGCATGCAGCTTTGGTATGACCAAAACGGCAGCAATTGTAGCACTGGGTGGTGGGGTAAGTATAAATTTCAACTGGTAAGGAGTTGAAAAATAAATAGATATGGGAGGGAAGAGATTGTCCTTCGAATGTGATCACAACAGATTGGGAGGGCTTCCAGGAAACATTGCCCTCAGAGGTGTCCTTATAATTTAGCCTCCTGGCTTTTATGGGATTGCCGATATGTAGAGGGGTTGAAAGAGAAGACAGAATTTCTGGAATGGACAGATCGGTCGAGATACCCCTGACCAGGCCCATACGAGAAACATTGAAAGTTGGGATGTACGCCTTGAATTTAGAATTAGATGTAATAAAAATGTTTTTAATAAAGTTGTTGGCGGCTGAACCTGAGAGGAATTCAACAGAGATTCGGAAGCGACCCTCGGCTTTTACACCTCCGGGCTTAATCGAAAGGTTCTTGTTGGTTGAAAGGAATTTACCAAATTCAAGAGGATGTATGGTTTTACCTTGCTCAGTTTTTTGCGCATAAACAATGTAGGGGCCACAGGAATGAGTAGAGTAAAAATTGGTTGGAGGAGGTTGATGAAGATCTGGTAGAGACTGAGAAGTAGAAGGAGAGTCATGCTTTACTGGGGAAGAGGGAGTAAACTTCCTTTTTTTTGTGGAAGTTAGAATGACAGATTCACTGTCAGAAATTACAATATTTTCACCATCTGGAGGGACAGGGGGAGGATCTGGGGGCTTTTTAGGATGTCCAGGAGGGAAATCCTCCTCCATTGTTCACAAAATTACAAAAAAAAAATATGTATGGAAAGTGACAGTAGTGAAAAAAAGGTTATAAATATCTGGAAATCAGCGACGAAAAGTGACTCCTGGAAGATCAGAGGGGAGAAGAATCCTCAAGGAACAACACACTACACTTTATTGACCAGAAAACATAAAAATATTAGTTAAAATAATAAAAAAGATTATTTTTTTTAAGAGAGAAAACAAAACAACTGATGACAGCCAAATGTTCAAAATTCGAATCCTTCCCAGACGTTACTCTCCATAATTTCCTTAAAAAGACTCTTAAGGTAATTGTTTTCCTCAGGGCCTCCTGTGTGGAGCTAATGTAAAAAAAAAAATTCGACTATCGACTTTTCTACCTTGAAGTCTAGGACAAATAATTTTTTTTTTTAAATTAATGATAAAAACCTATTTTTTTATATTTAATTAATGAAGAAAATATTAGCGACAATCAATCGAAAATTTTCTGATTTTTCTGTTTCAGATTTTCGTTTGAGTTTCGCCAATATTGTCTTCATTTATTATTTATTTATTCTATTCATTTGTGTTGTTTCAGAATGGTCATAATTAGACATCGGATTATATGCACTAACAAAGTGCCAAAATATGCATGCAAATATGCACTAAAAAAGGCCGAAATATGCACTAAAAACTCTTGATATGCCTAAAATATGCACAATGCAAAATCAAAATACCATTTTTATTTTTGTATATTTTAATTAAAGACGATACAAAATCAGCGAAATATTCTTAAAATTATGCATTGTTTTTGTGACAATATATAATTAGGTATTTTTCCAAATTTTCGGGCAAAAAAATTTGATGTTTGTCACACAAAATGCCGAAAACGACTTCCTACGTTAACTGACGTCATCCGACAAAATTAAAAAAATTTGGCGCCATTTCTGGAGATACCTGTCGGTACCAGGGTATGTATGACCTGTGCCGTTGATGTAGGCATTAAAGTTCTTCATGTCTTCAAAACTCGGATTCTTAAACAAAATAGCCTCTAACTTTTCAAGAAGATTTTTTGATATTGAATTGGGAAGGGCGTTGGCGAGTTCAATCATTGTTTCCAGTATTTCTATTGATTTAAATAGAGGAAGGTTTTTTGTTTCCAATTTTTCTATGGCATCTGGTAACTTGTGGAAATGTATTGAGATGAGGCCGATATTCTGTTTAATGGATGCCTCTTAAAATGCTGAATATGCACGATTGGGATTAACGCCGTAATTAGACAGTTATATGCATTTGCATATGCAAATATGCAAATGCATATAATCCGATGTCTAATCATAATATTATAGTTTATTTGCGAGAGGTTTTAGCGTGGAAGATATTCTCAGTATCGCCCTGGCGAAAAACCACCAATCACTATTGAAACAGGCGTTGCTTGAAATGCCATTAGCATTTAGATTTCAATCAATTTAATCTGTGGTCATGTTCTTGACATTGCAAAAGCACCTTTGATGAATGAACTAACTCTAGATTTTCCTTTCCGAATAGCAGATCAGTTGTTTAAAATCGTGAGGAAGACATTATTGCGTTTGTTAGCGACGTGAAAGGAAACACCGTCGAGGATGTCCTAGAAAAAAACATGGCACGATCTCTGATGTAAAATAATTTTATATAAATTTGAGGTCTTGAACTTAGAAATTCTTATTAATGAAACAAACTAGAGTGGAAGGTATTCTCAGTATCGCCTTGGTGTAAGACCACCATTCAGAATTGAAACGTTGCTTGAAATGGCTTTAGCCGTCTTTGGTGACCAGATCCAGACCAGCCAGGTACTCCCCACTACCTTCAACCTCACAGCATACCCCAATTGGGGATGCCATAGTCTCACTGGCTACAGACGGGAGCGACTGGGACTCTTGTGAGGTATTCACATAAAAAACTCGTCAATTGTTTAAAATCTATACATAAACTATATTTTTTTTTTTAAATATTTGCGTACAGTTTAAAAATATATATATTGCACTCAAAATACAATCTCTCTTCAATTTATATACATAATATATATTAGATACTTTTTGAAAAAAAAAATAATACAATTTTTTTTTCTTTAAAAAGAAAGACAAACTTTCCCAGGTTACGAATAACCCAACAATATTTTTAAATCTCCTACTATAGAATGAAGAAAGCAGAGGATCAACCCACGGCACATGGGTGGGAACTTGATACTTTTGACCACTCAGGTACCTTTTACCCTAAATCAGAACGAGAAAAGAGTGTCTTACTTTTTCCAATTTTCAGATTCGTCTTTATTCTGCGCCGTCAAGGAACAAGATAAGTAGAACAAATTAAAGGAACGCAGCGACCAAATGCACCAAAACAAAATCTAAAATAATACTACACAATGCCAAAAGCCAGGGACAATGGAGCCGTTCACAGACAATGCAGGCCGTTTCCCGCCAACAAAGGCCGCCATTTTTCCGCCGTTCCATTAGTAGTTCATGATACAACCGTAGGTGTGTGTTTTTGTTTTGATATATTTGCTGTTAGCATTATGAATATCTGTAGGATGAATAGACACTGGATTTGTACCTTCTATTATAATAAGTAGATACGTAACGCACATTCAATAGAAAAGGGTTGTCAATAGAAAAATTAAAAATTGTCTATTTTACGTTTAATAGATTTTTAATTGTGATTATCAATGCCCCACGAAAACCGTATTTTAGTAAGACCACTCCATCTCCGACAAAGAGAATCGGAAGCAAATTACAGGTGTTGGCGATTTAAATATTTAATAGACATTCATATTAACCGCCGAGGGCCTTGTAGGAGACAAATGTCTTGGCTACTTAATCTACGAAAGTGGACCGGTGTTAGAAGTGTGGAGGAGCTATACGGGCAGAGTGATCGCCAACGTCGGGGGACCTGATAAGGCACACGAAGAAGAAGAGAAAATATCAACTTTTTTTTTTTTTAAATAAATCAGTTTTAGCAATCGAAAAAATGTACCCTGCTGGGAAGGAGAAATATTTTGGAATCTACTTATTATGTCTTAAAACGAAGTCTACACCTGCAGGCGTAATATTATCTTTAAAATGTGTGAGTTAATTTATGTGATTCTTTAACAGCGCCCTTGGGGTGATTTTTCACTAAAACGGCGCTATACAAATATTCCAATTATTTTATTAAATCATAGAACATAAAGTGACATCCTTTTTTCAAAAGAAAGACAAACTTTCCCGGGTTACGAATAACTTGAAATTAGGTGGCAATTTTTGCTCAATTTTTAAATGATAATGGCGCTACTTCCCAATTCAAATACTAGAAATAATTTCTCATTCGAGTTAGGCAGTTTGGTGAAAAAATGAACAATTTCATTTTATAATAATTCTCGAAATATCGGCCTTTTTAAGAATGAATATCATTTTTATATTTAAAAATTAAAATATGCTTGCTTGGATATATTTATATGAGTATATGAGATAACAAATATTATAATCAATAATTATCAGCCTGAAACACTCATCTACATTGAAAAAATCTTCCGAGAAAAGATACTGGCCGCCAACGGGAATTGAACCCGTGACCATCTGATTGCCGGTCAGCAGCTCTGACCACTGAGCTATAGCCGCCATAGTTTATCAATTAAAAATAGTATATGAGATGTCTATGCGTTGCTAAATCATTTATCCGATTGCGATGAAACTTTGGGGATTTGATGTACGTATGCCCGCGATAGAGATCACTGATCGTGTTGACTCACTTTTGCTGCTTCAAACAATCAAGTACAAAAAAAAATTGCAATTAAAATTTTAAAAAAGCATAATAACAATCTTCTTGATTTCGTAAAAAGTAATGTACCAGTCACTTCACCGTCGGTAAACATAAATGCATATAATGCTTACCAGTTTGTAGGTATGTATATATTTTTGGTCTAGAAAAACATTTTGGGCTAAGCACGTATTCCGACATAGCCGTGAGAAATAAAACCATTCTTGTTTGTGTATTTTTACTTGTTATTTTTAAAGTCTGATATGCTCAATAAATCGGTTAAACTGATTCTTGTGATTGTTATGGTACCAGTTTTCTCACGGCTTGGTTTGTTTAATGCATAAATTACTGTTTTGGTTGCAGACATAGGAGTTATAGAAATAAGGGAGATGGGCCATGAACCATTATTGGTATGAAACCGAGCGGAACATATCACTGCAAATCCCATCTACGCACAGCCACCCCCCCCCCCCTTCTTTGTTTCTTTCATTGACTCTGCCGTTTTGTTAGTTCGTACCATAGACATATGAATCTCATATGTCTATGGTTCGTACAGTTGGTCTTAGGCGGGGTCCATTGCGACGGCAAACGCCAGAATTTTGCTTGACAGTCCTATACAACAATCAAGGTCACAATTTTTGCCTACACTCAAGGCCGCAGTGTTTGTGCTTCCCGTGTTCGGCGGAAAACAAAACTTAAACATCTCATCCCGGGTGAAGCGGGAAGGCAGGCGGGGTCGAGCGGGGGGGGAGAATTCATTTTTTGACAGAAGTCGCGCGGTGCGGTCCGTGTATGTAGAAAAATCGGAACGGATTTTTGTGGTTATGTGCTATGTATGAGCGAACATAATCACGAGTTTAAAATATTATTATACCTAAATATAATATAATAATAGAAATATTTGATAATATAATATCAAATATTTATAATTATTCTGTTGTTGACGTAAATATTTACGTACTTTAGAGTAGAAATAGATTTTAGATAGATAATAGAATTTAGATTCTATAGTTCTAAATTAGGTCGTGCAATAAAATGACGTTATTATATAATGTCATTGGTGCAATAATCGATATTAGTCGGAAATCTTTCCTGATAAACCCTGATCTGTGTTTTCTTCCTGATGCAGGTAGCATCTTTTCTACATCGAACGCATTTTAACATTTATGCAAACGATAAACGTCAAATTTTTTGGTGCGCGGACCTAATAATTATGATTTTAAGTTGTAAATAAACACACTGTCGTAATGGATGATTATTTCTTTCGTGAACTCACTTGTAAATAAAGTCTATTAATTTATTAATCGGTTTCAGAGACACGGGAGAAATTGACCATTGTAAATCGATATTCTATTTTTGATGCTACGTAATTATTTACGTAGCAACAAAACGTATTAACTCTAAATTCTTAATAAATAGTAACTTTAGGTCGTGCGTATTAGTCGGAAATCTTTCCTGATAAATAAATATCTATTAAAATATCTGTGTTTTCTCCCTGATGCATCTCTTTTGTCATCAGAACGCATTTTAATATTGATATAAACGTCAAACGTCAAGTGTGCATGCCGTGGACACGTCCGTACCTCAGATCACTTGTCAAATCGTGTGGACCGCGCGAACTTCACCCCAAACGATGTTGGTGTAAAGTTATGGCCTTGAGTGTTGGCAAAAATTATGACCTTGATTGTTGTGTTGGACTGTCAAAACTCTGGCGTTTGCCCGCGCAATGGACAAAGCTGTAGATCGGCAACAGTCCGCTAACTTTCATGCCATATCTCCCTCTGTCATCTATTACTGCAGAAGATTCGGTAAACCACTGGCGGAGAATATATTAAACTAGGCACTATTAAGAAAAGGTTTAATTTTAAACTAAAAATAAATGTTTTAATAACTGTTAGTTCTGTGAACAGTATCCAAGAGGCGTTTGCAAAGAGTATTTTTCTAATTTTCTCTTATTTGATAAATCAAAACAAAAAAAATCTCGCACCGCATCCGCGCTCAAAAAGAAGAAGATGGAGAGATATGTAATTACGAATGTTTGAGAAGCGCGCTAATTTTTACAGTAATAAAATCGATGCGAAAATTGTGAAAATGTTTAACAAAACACGACTCGTTTAAAATAGAGCAAAGATCTCATGGAAGGCGTCTTAAGTATCATTTAAAGAAACATTTTTCACAACTATAACTTGTAAAATAACTGAAACAAACGTGTTTATAATAATTTTCGGAGCATACTTTGCGATTGTTTTCTAACGAGGGAATTTCATATAATTTGTGTTTCGGCGTGGAACGCGTCTAGGTATTATCTTAAAAAATAACATGTATTTTTTTAAGGCCTTAAAAACTTCAAATGCTTAATCCCATATGTAAGAAATCGGTAAAAATTCGGGAAGCGGCGGCAAGATTTGTAAGTATTTGTATTAATTTAACTACGAGTATGTACCATAAATGAACGACGTACCATGCCTTTCAAATAATTTTACTTTTTTTTTCTAAAATTCATCTAGCAAAATTTAAAAAAAAACATACTTATAAGAAAGTGCAAATAAACCCAATGATTTTTAAAGTAAAAAAATAATCTTTACTGAACTATTAAAAAGGCCACCATCTTGAAACGGAGCCGGAACTTACAAACAAATTTACAGAGAGACGAAATGAAAAACGGTCGAGATAAAAAAAAAACTCTTGTGATGGCAGCATTCCACTTCTGGCAGGATCCCATTTACAAGAGATGGAGCCAATTTCTGATGGAATAGATTAAAAAAGTCTACTTTTATCAAATTTTCTTCTTTGTTAGTGTATCATTATAATTGTTTTTTTTTCTTTTACCTTTGTAGATGTATTATCTTGCAATATGTTTTATTTTAAATTCGATATTTTATATGTATAATATGGAACTCGTGGGACTGCACCACGCTCCCCGAGATCTGGAATAAACAATAAAAAAATAATACATTTGAAAAAAATCAGGCCACTTGCATCACATTTAAAAAAAAATTCTAAGTCATTCTGTACTTTTTTTTTTTAATCGTATTTGTTTGAAACCTCGGCGATTTTTTGAAAATTTCAATCCGAAAAATCAGACCATTTTTTATAAACCGGAAAGACTGGACATAATTTTATGGGTGCGAAAAAACGATAATTACACAGCAGAAAATCATTTTTAAAAAAGAACGTTTTCCACACGAGTAGCAATAAATTATATGTGGTTCGCTTCGTAATATCTGTAAAAACACCGCCATCTTTATCAAAAAATCAAACCAAAGGATAAGTTCGCATAGAACAAACAATAAATCTAGTGAACGTTAAACGCAAATTCAAAAATTCGCCGTAAATCAAAGTGTTGCCGTTTAAAAAAAATTTATCAGTGTGGAATTTTACAAAATTAAGGGAACATAATCGGAGACGGGACATTTTCATGTAGTGACGTCACGAGCTCAAATAATGGATTTATTTATTTAAAAATAAAAAACTATACATTTCTAAAAATTTTACTAACATTTTCGTAATCTTAGTAAAAAAATCTAACCACACGATTTTTTCCAAGTCGTTATGAAATCCATGCAAGTGGCCTATTCCACATGTTGAAAAAACCGATGGCTAAAAATAATAATAATAAAAAATAAAAAATAACATCTAGAAATGAAAATATTGGCATTATTTGAGCTGCATATTTTATTCAGCGCACAAAATATTCATAAAATCCAGTGTGAAAATCGACGGTTTCATATAAATTCCTTTTCAAATAAAGCGAACGTTTAACAAAAAGCTTTTGTTGGTGAAAATTGGTAAATTCCGAGCAAAATGATTTTTAAAAGTATAATAGAATTTGCCTATGAATAGTAGAAGGTCATCGTAATGTCTGCTCTATTCACATTCAGACATTTTGTGATGTGCTTCTTCCAATTCATATTAGGGCCTTCGGATACTAGTTGTTAGTGATTACTAGCGGAAGTCCCCGGCGATGCCCGGGCTTTACACAGAGTTTTCGTCAGAAGGTACCTTACCATTGTAACAATTCAGGTACCAATGCAGAAATAAACTCAGTAATGAACCGACTGCACAGTGCAGGGAATAAATATTACATGAACACCAACGTTACTGAATGTCTATCAGTCTATAAAAACATTGTTATCAAATCTGTATGTTTATCTTGATAGCTTTGAAATGTTTATAAATTTTCAATATGTATCGAAATTTATATGAATGCGGATCCTATATTTTACTCCGTTGTTTTGAAGTTAAAATGTGTATACTTAATATATGTGTTTAATTCTTTGATTATATCAATTAATTTATTCAACTTGGGAGGCGGGAATGAATACCGCCGCCCCGGGAACCTTTATTGGATAGCCAACACCTTTTCCATAGGTCACCTCAAGTGGTTCGCTACGTTTGGTGATTTAGCAGGGGTGCTCGGGTTCATGGGTGAGGTGTGTCTAGGTCTTGGAGACAGATGACCAGGACAGACTGAACCCCTGATTCCTACCCACCCCTTAAACCCTTTTCCTTCCCATAACTCTCCTCTCCTTCCTTTCCATAAAAAAACCTCCACACAGCATCCCCAAAGATGACATAGGCCCTGAGGGAAATTATTTTCCTCAGGGCCTCCTGTGTGGAGCTTCTGTAAAAAAAATGTATTTTTAATTTTATCATTTGTAAAAGCCCTAATTAAGCGTGTACAAATGAATAAATAAATATTAAATCAATCTAATTTAATTAATAACAAATCACTTTGTTTAAACCACTTTTTTTAATTAACAGTATCGACATGTTTCAATAACAATGTTATCGTCTTCAGGGTATGTATATATATATTTGAAGAAGATAACATTGTTATTGAAACATGTCGATACTGTTAATTAAAAAAAGTGGTTTAAACAAAGTGATTTGTTATTAATTAAATAATCAATAATGCCACAAAGTTATTTTGCAAAGTTTGAAGAAGAAAATAAATCAATCAATTGCGTTTTAATTTTGAACTATCTTTCCAGCCTTTCTTTTCTCTTCCTGAAAGTTGAAAACAGTAAGTTCTGCTGAAAAAGAAGTATGAGAATTATACAAGGTGTCTGCCCACCTGTTGCATGTCAGGCCTGATGGAGAGGGACTGATTGAGGACTTCTTTTGACTTCTCTAGCCAGAATCCCTTGTCATCGCCTTGCACCGCAGTTGAAGGAATAGATTCATACGTCCGTCATTCCTGGACACACTGATCACAGATCCCTACCCACCCCTCATACCTATTTCCTTCCCAGAAATTCCTTTCCTTTAAAAAAAACCCTTCACACAGTATCTTCTAAGATGACAGAGGCCATCACGTAAATTATTTTCCTCCAGCCCTTAATTTTGGGAACACGTCGAAGCTACTATATCCGCGATTTTTTGTAGAGAATTTTTTTAGCACACGTTAGTTTTGGTTTTTAAATGCATTACAAAAATTAACAATAACAACTCCAGCATGGTAAGATTGTTTTGAATTATTTAAAATTGCCGGCTAGTTCAAGGACAAATAAACAACAAATTACTTGTATTAACGCATAAATTTAAATATCTACGCAAAATTAGTGTTTAATTTGAATAGCACTTATTTTATAATCGGTTGCCATAAAAAAACAAGACAAAAAACGCAATACTTTCGATAACGCAGGTGGTTCAGATTGTATTGTAATTATTTATTGTAAGAGTAGAAACTTTTAAGCAACAGTCAATCCAAATTTATCCAGTTTTCTCTGGATAACAATACAACTCTGATGATCGGGATTTTCAATGATACGGTTCGTCAGGTTACGAGTATTGTTTATGATCGTCTTATGTACAATTTATATTTAACTGTACTTAAAGTGCGTTCTAAAGCATGTTCTGTGTTAATCTGGAGCAGGGAAAGTGGTCCTTGAAGGCGCCAACATGTCGTTCGGATATTATCGACTATCTTCGTATTAGGCCCGAACTTGAGAAAATTGTCTCTCTCATATGGTGCAACTTACTAACCTCAGTTAAAGCTACCTATACTACGACTACGACATCTTTGGGTGACCTACGACCTTGGGGTGACCTATGACCTTGGGGTGACCTACGACCTTGGGGTAACCTACGACCTTGGGTTAGTATGTACGCCTTACCTTAGTTGTGCAGTGTGTACGCCTCGCCTGATCACCGTTCGCATCGATCACCGTTCGGTTCGATTACCGTTCGCATCACACTTTTCGTAACGCATCACACTTTTTGTTAAGCATAACACCCTTCGTAACGCATTCACCAGCCTACCCTCCAAGTCGAGGGTGCGTAAAGAAGTTTTACAACAAGTTTTACAGAAGTTTTTAACAATGATAAAGGTTTTCTCATCCTCATTTTCCTTCATGTTTGCACAGCCAATCTCAAATTGCTGAACAAAATAGAATATAGTACGATTAGTAGGCCCCATGATCAATATGTTTCTGTAGATTTGATATAAAATCGAAAGCTGCACATTTAGTGTTAGATCGTCGTCTGAAACCGTATTGTTTTGACGTGAGAATTTTGTTGTGTTCGAGATATTTCAATAGTCTTTCTTTAATGATACATTCAAAAATTTTAGAGATAGCTGGAAGTATAGAGATTGGACGATAATTTTGGACATTTTTTTTTGCATTCGTCTTTATGAATAGGAATTATTTTCGCAATCTTTAGTCTGTCTGGAAAGATACCTTTTGATAGAGAGAGATTTATTAAGAATACAAGATCATCCGCCAGTTCCTCCTTGCAATTTTTGAGAAGGAGAGAGGTTATCCCATCGGAACCAGCTGCCGCTTTGGACTTAAGGTTAGATATGACACGTAGGATTTCATTTTTATTTGTCCTGATCATGTTAAAAGATTGTTTTGCTTGAGGTTCCGTGTAGATCGTGTTTACATCAGTTTTTGAAGTTTTTATTACTGATGCTAAATTTTCCCCAACTGAAAGAAAAAATGCGTTAAATGCAGTTGCAATCTCCTTTGGTCCCTTTACTTCTTTGTCATTTATGACTAGAGATTTACAAGTTATTTTTGGGTTTCGCGAGCTATTTGTGAGAATGGAATTGATTGTTTTCCAGGTTCTCTGTGGCTTGTTCATGTTTTCGTTAAGCAATTTTGTATAATACTTGCATTTAATATATCTTCTGTAATTTGTGACAGTATTACGAGCTTTATTTTTTTCTATTGTCAAAGGAATACTTCCTTGATTTTGTTTCCAGAGTTTAAATATGCGATTTCGTTCTTTAATAAGTGAATCAAGTTGGGCATCAAACCATGGCGTATTGTTCAGTCTTTTGTCTCCTTTATTAATTTTAACTTTTGTTTTGCACGAATTTACAGCATTTTGTAGATAGTCAGCGAAATTATTATAATTTTGGTTTACATCGTCAGACGAATGGGTAAATTTACAAGTTTTAAGTGACGTTTATAATTTTTGATAATTTATTTTGTAAGCGTTTGAGAGGTAGTTTGAGGTTCTGTTGTTGGGGAGGTTTTTCAGGGAGTTTTCGTAATCCAATATAAGTATATTATGGTCACTAAGGGGATCATTAATATTTGAAATTATCCCAGAAACATTTGTTCTATTTGTGATAATGTGATCTATCAACGAGCTGGTGTTATTTGTTACCCTTGTGGGAAACATTGTGTTACACAAATAAAAGTTGTACGATTTTAAGGTGTGAACATATTTCCGTGCAATATCAGTATCTTTTGAGATATCGATATTAAAATCTCCAAAAAGTAATGTGTCTTGTTTGTTTTTATTTAATATTATTTCTAAAGAGTCGAAAAAATCTGTTATATTAGAGTTGGGCTTACGGTAAAAAACATACAAATTGAGAGGTTTAGTATTTTTTGCCGTGATCGTAATTCCAAGAAAGGTATTTTCACTGCAACATTTTTCTATTTTCTTATTGCTTAGTGTGTTATGCATGTAGATGGCGACTCCTCCTCCTCGGTCCAGCTCACGGGAAGCAAAGATTCCAGCATAGTCAGTAATATTGAAAAAAGTTTCCTCTCCTTTACGCAGCCAGGTTTCCGTAATCACGAGAATATGTACCGTTCCTGTAATGTTTTTTAGGGTTTCTTCAATTTCATCAATTTTGTTTCTGATGCTTCTAGCATTCATGTACATAATACGCATACAGGACTTTTTGGTGGTGTATTCTTGAATATTGAAACATTTTTTTTCCTTGAAGTTGCCTTTAGCAGTGGCCCACGTAGTCTACCCTTTCTCTGAAGCGCTCATCCATAAGCTTCCACAGTGGGCAATCTGGATTTGTTGCCCGGTGGTTTCTCGTACCTCCATTGCAATTTGAACACGTTGGTTCTTTCGCCTTATTGGGACATGTGTCATATTTATGACATTCACCACAGTGAACACAACTAAGCTTCTCTGTGCAAAAACGTTGGGAGTGACCAAAACCTAGGCATTGGTAGCATTGCATCAACGGTGACTGATCTTCAACCACAAGACGTTGATACCCTACGTTAATTCGTCCAGCGGTTATTAAAGATTTCCAGTTTTTCGGAGATGCCTCAAGGACAACGTTGCACAGAAGTTTGTTCCTGTGGTTTTTTTTGTATTTAATTTATAGATTTTGTGTAAAATCTAAACCGCAATCTTTGTTTTGGTTTTTGAGTGAGTTAAGTAAGTCCTCGTCGGAAGCACCTTTTATCATCCCTTTTATGATTAAGAGGGGATTGAGTTGCTTACCGTCGGTGACTGTGATTTTTCCCTGTAGTCCTTTGCTCAACTCAGCCTTAAAATTATTTTTGTCTTGTAGAGAGGCCATCTTAAAAACGAGTTTTTGGTTATTAGTTTTTCGCATGTCCGTTACACCTATACCAAGGGATCTAACATCGACGTGTTTCTTTATCAGCAGGTCCAAGTCATCAGATTGCTTCCCGGGGTCATCTGAGCTGATTACTAGAGCGTGAGTCTGTTGCGTTGTTCTCGGCCTGGCTGTGATATTTGCGTATGTCATATTGTGGTCTAGTTTGGCTTTGATTTCGTTAATGTTGGTTGAGAGCGATTTGATGGATTCGAAAACCATATCCAATGGTTTGGGTGAAGAGGTATATTCTTTCGCCATAGCTTCCAGATGATCTATAATGCAACTGACATAGTTCATTAGAGTTGTCCGCTTTTCTTTGCTTAAAATGTTGATAGACAGCAAATTCTTTATTTTATCTTGAAGAACTCGAGAATCATGTAATCGGTCAGTAGTACAGTAGTACACGGCAACAGAACAACGGACTCATTCAATTCTGCTTGAGCGAGAGACATACTTTATTTTATGTGTTCTATTGCCAAATAAAATGAGAGAATTTATTAAGTTGATCTTCAAAATTCTTTTCCCTTATTTCACAGCGATTATATTGTTTTGGTAGTAGCGCCTGTGGGCAGGCAATCAGGGTAATCTGTGATTTGGTAGTAACGCCTGTGGGCAGGCAATCAGGGTAACCTGTAATTTGGTACCTGATTGAAATTATTTCTACCGCAGTTTCGTTGCGCCTGTGGGCAGGCAATCTGGTTAACCTGTATAATGTACTAATGTACCTGTTAATTGGAAATTAATTCTACCGCACGGTTTCGAGATTGTTATTGATTCTAATTATATCACTATTAAGTTATCGAATTGGGCAACTGTTTTTTTTTTTTTAAACACTAGTAATTAGCACTGTGGTGTACTGTAAGTTTTTTTAAAACACTAGTAGTGAGCACTGTGGTGTACTGTAACTGTATTATTAGATATTTTAGTGATCAATTCATAACAGTACAATGTTGTTATTTTTTTCGGTGACATAGAAATAGCCGTGAAAGTGGTTTATGAGTGTAGATTTTGGCTTTTGGCCGATGCACTTTTTTGTTTTTCACTATTTCACACACTTTTCAGACTTATTTAGATGTTATTTTGCGGTTTGTACGTTAAATAAAAATTTTAAAATTCAAGCAGCTGTCACTTCAGTTTTGACCATCAATTATATGAATCAAATTAATCTGATTGTATCTATGCATTTAACTAGGCATATTTAATTCATCGTTTTCAAATGCCAGAGCAAACACGAAATAAACATTGAAACGTTCTCACGGCTAAATAAGTTTAAAAAAACATTATCGACAATTTTCGCAATGGCAAGATTCATGCCTTTGACCTTCGCATTAAAGCTGTGATGAATGGCGCTGTAACATTATCAAGAACAAAACTAAATGGCATTTTGAAGAAAAAACATTTTCTCAAGAGTAAGTGTTTAATTTTATTATCTACTGTTATACTTGAATATGGAACACAGGGTTTTCCAAGACAGGATTTTTATTTAGAGAAACCGCGGCAGAAATTGTACAAGACGAATCGTCTTCCACAACCATTCAGAAGTTGGTGCTAAACCAAACTTACTTTCTTTAGAGAACCAAATTACTTTAAATTGAACCATTCATTGGCTAATTGTAACTATCAAAAACCCCTGCCATAGGTCACAACAAGTGGTTCGCTTTGGTGACTTAGTAGGGGTGCCCGGGTTCATATGGGGTCAGGTTTGTCCGGATCTTGGCGGCGGATGCGTCTGCACAGCATCCCCAAAGATGACATAGGCCTCGAAAGAAATTATTTTCCTCTCGGCCTCCTGTGTGTAAAAATTTATTTAGCACCGTTGTGATATGAAACTCGATGACACAAAAAAAAAGACAAATACATACATCTATAGGATTTAGCCTGCGAGAGAATGAGATAGAATAATCGGTCTCCTCTTCTTGTGTCATCTTCATCTTAATAAGGGTTTCTCTTAACCTTAAGAGGAAACCCGGGGGCTGAGAAATTTGAACATTAGATATTTTACCACACTGTTGCTGTCAATGTCGCTCTTACTCCTCCAAATACTGAGCTAAAGGGACAACTAAACCTCAGGCTAATAATTTATAAATAAAATCATCAACATCGAGGTTTTGTATTTCCCATTTTCTCCTCCAAAAATAAACCGATTTTTAAGATTTTTCTTACTAACTTAGAAGAAAATGCTATGTGACTGTGCTTTCTTAAAAATAATTTTCTAGTTTGTATAATGAACGCCTGTTGATGGCGTTCAAACCAGGCAATTTTAACGATTTTTGGAGGGTCTTAACTCCTATAAGAAGAAACTTATCTAATAAAGCAAAACGCACCAGCGTGCTAGTAGATCATATATTATATATATTTTTAATATTTATATATTTTATATAACAAACTTGAATTTTATATTTACTTAGAAAAAAAAAAGATTTTATATCAAGCTGTCATGTTCATAATATTAATAAAACAAAATCATAGATAATAACCACTCTGTAAATTGCCATCTCAACACAGGTGTTTCACACCTAGTGAGATGGGCAATACGTCATTATTATAACCTAATGTAATATGAAAATAATCAAATAAATAAATAAAATAAAAATTTTATACAACCAAAAATATTTGCCGTACCTAGTGTCAACGTAAAGAAAGGAAATTAAGGAATACTTTTGAATGGTCGTAACGTCCCACGGTTTCCTCGACGTATTATTATAAATTGTGTCGACTTACTTCAAAATAGCAAACGTTTTAAATCTATAATTAGCCCTAATTCGATTATTAATCTTTCACTGAGTTGATTCAGGTAGATTTTGATTGGAGTTTTCAACGCTAGCCTACCGGAAAATTGAGTAACCTTACTAATTATAGCCGCCAGCACTCGGAGAATATGAAATTAGACCTTATTATTATTTTATGAAGGCTTTTAAGACGCTGAAAGCCGCCCTTGAATGAGTAGAACCTCCTTCTGAAGGATTCAGGGCCCCGTTTCCGCCGGAGTAGTGCAAATACAAAAGTATGAAACATGTTTTCATTCAAATGTAATACAATACCAGCGTATAAGTACAACAATCGACACTGTAAATAAATTAATTTGAAATCCATACCAACTTACGATTATTATTAATGGTATTTTTTAAGTCGATTTTAGATTTAAGATTGGTATCTAATGCACAAATAATTATAATTTTATATTATAATAATTTAAATACATGTAGGATTATGAAAGATTTTTTAAATATTTGTATTGAGGGATCAGTAGGATTTATCGGTCCTGTTAGGAGTTCCACCGAGCCGAACCCTCTGATATGAAAATATCTGGAGTCGGTGAATATTTTTTTTCCCATTTGGTCTCTGGTGGATTGACGCATTGTACTTGTATTGTTTTGTATTTACTATACTTATATAGTGCGAGGATTGACTAGATAAACATTTGCGGAAAAGTGTGTTTAAGGGTTTAGTCTTTCATGTGGGAAAGATTTAACCCGGACATAAAATCTGGAGCACCAAAAATATAAAAATTATATTTTTGTCGGCTAACTGTCAGGCTAATCGTAACTTTTGTTTATTATCTTTATGTTATTTGAACATGTTGCTCTTATTTTAATAGTTGATAGGTATGACATTGGAAACTGGTGGTTTGGTATATTTATGCAGTGGAATCACGACCATATGAACTAAATTTGATTTTAGATAGTTCGAATGACAACAAAATATGATAAGGGTGACAAATAATAATATTCGATGACAAGATAAGCTGTCGACATAAGTTTATCAACATCGTAATGACTATGACGCCCGGTTTTGGAAAGGCTGACACATTTGATATTCTATTTACGGCGTCAACAGTTTGTCGTTTTGAAATGTCAAATTTCTAGTGGAATTGAGACAGAGTTTTGAAAAAAAAAATTATTTAAAAAACTCTTCAGTTTTTTTTAAAATTTTTTTTATTAGTATCTATAGCAAAATTTGTACATAATGTATTTATAAATTATATTATATTAAGGTATTATAAGGTACATTATTTTTTTTAGGTATTTTCACAGTCCTCCTCACTAGGGTTTCCTGTTCTGAGGCGGCCTGTAGTTTTTCCACATTTGTATTTAGTATCCAGTTGTCTTTACATGGTCTTCAGTATGTTTGATAGTTCATTTTCACTTTGTTCTCTCAACCATATTTTTACTTTTGTTTTAAATTTATTTATTTCTGCTATTTTTTTGTTTGAGTTGGTAGAGCCTTGTATAGTTTTGTCGCATTGAATTTCATATTTCTTTGTCCAAAAGATGTTTTCAAACTGGCTGTAGCTAGAATATTTTGGTTTATTGCCCTGGTTGTGTATCTATGTTGGACAGTGGAGTATTCTGATATGTTTTTTTAAAATTTTAAATAAAATATTTTTTGCATAAAGTTTTTGTATGTTGTAGACTTGAATGCTTTGAAACAATTCTTCTGTCGGAGTTCTAACCGGTAATTTCAAAATTGTCTTTAGTACTCCTTTTTGGGCTATATTGAGTCGGTCCATGTGAGTGCTATCAAAATATAAATGTAACAGAATGTTCAAAAAATGAACGAAATGATAAAAAAAATGCCGACCACTGGATCTATGGAATGAACACGTTCCAGTGTTGTTAGTCATTTGGCATCACACTGACTCCCACATTTTGATTACTTACTTCTATCCGTTTACATCAGATTTACAACTAGTTGCGTAGGTGATTCGTTATTTGTTAAGAAATACTTTAATTACCAAAGCTTGAAATAACTATTATTGTTCTATCTCAATGTAATGCTACAATTTCAAGGTAACAAATTTCGACAGAGAATTGAGTAACCTTTTGTTGTTTGGATATTGTGAGAACTATTCAGATCCGACACGCCTATCTAATCTAATCACTATTAATCACACTTAATCTGATTCTCTGAATGATATTACTGATATTTTATTCCAGCAAATTCAAGGAAGTGGCTAAATCATTTCGCCGAATTTAAACAAAATGTTAAAAAAATATCAAAATTCGAGTGTTATAAGTAAGGCACTACATTCGTTAAAGCTATCTATACCTTCGTACAAAGATAACAACATTAACCTTTCTTCTTCATCTGTTAACCGTGCAGGCTATTTTTTTATTTTTTCGAAAAACTTATATAGATCTCATAGAAATCGTTGTGTCTCCCTTACTATCATGGTTAAACATGTGATCTAAACGGTGCAGTGTTAGAAAGAGAAAATACAACGCTTTATTTTTAAATCTTAAAATTTTACTACAAATTATTCAAATGTACATCTATGTGAAACCAAAGTTTCCGAAAGAAATTAAAAACAAAAATTATGAAGTTTAGGAATTTATTAATTATTTTTAAATAAATTGGAAAACAAGTTAATTGAAGGTAACGTTTATAATACGCTTGCATAATAAAATATGTGTGTGTTTTTTTAGTTTTTGTTCGTTATCAGTAATTTTAGTTGGAAAAATGGTAAGGGAAGTCATTCTTAAATTTTTTTTAGGATGCATTCAAATTTTTTGAATTTTTAAAAATTATATGTTTATTTCGATTTATAAAATTTCAAAGCATATTTCGTCACCTTTCAAAAACAGTTTACAATTTACTTAAAAAAATATTCCATTTATTTTGATTTTGTTGAAAAGCGGAAATATTTTGACCTTCCGATAAAAAAGGCACGAGGCCCGAGGGGAGAGCCCTTGAGGTGATTTTTCACAAAAACGGCGCTTTATAAATCATCCAAATATTTACGGTGCTCCAGATTTTATGTCCGGGTTAAATCTTTCCCAAATGAAAGACTAAAACCTTCCACACACTTTTCCACAAATGATTATCTAGTAAATTCACGCAATGTAAGTGCACTATATAAGTATAATAAATACAAAACAATACAAGAACAATACGTCAATCCACCAGAAACATAATGGGAAAATATTTCACCGGCTCCAGATATTTTCATATCAGAGGGTTCGGCTCTGATGAAATCCTAACTGGTCCGAAAAATCCTACTGATCCCTCAATATAAATATTTAAAAAATCTTTCGTAATCCTACGTGTATTTAAAATGACCGACTTTTGCATTTTTATATACAAATTTTTTCACAAATCTAATACGCCTAAATTTTGAATGAGAGAGCTAGGTATACATAATGCCAGTAGCCGAAATAGAAAATGGTAATATATTTATAGTCTGAGAATGCCAAATTCTTTTAATCTCATTTCCTAAATCTGTATATTTTCTTATTTTTTCAGAAACAGTTTTCTGAATATTACAAGAATTTGGAATAGCGACATCAATGATATAAGTTATTTTTTTAATTTTGTCATGTAAAACTATATCGGGTCTATTATGACTAATTGTTCTGCCTTATTATGACTAATTGTTCTGTCTTATTATGACTAATTGTTGTCTTATTATGACTAATTGTTCTCTCTAATTATTATTATTATTAACCACGCAAAACGGAAATCTCTAACAAGCGCTTGCGATTTATATAATTCATCACTTTTGATGACTTTTCTAAGGGGCGTTGAAATGCCACTTTGTTCAGTTCTTATGGAACCAACTAGGGTTACCGGAAAACTCAACAAGGTGGGATTTCAACTCTCCTGTAAAAAGTCATTAAAAAGATGACATTAACAAAATTATTTTCCTCGGGGCCTCTTGTGTGTAGCTAATGTAAAAAAACTTAACAATTTTTTTAAGTTTAAGTTTTAAAATTTGTAGGTATATCAGCAAATTCTTTGAACTATAATACTCAGTATTAAAGCACCGTTTGCGGTTGCCTCAGTCCTTTATAGAATTTATATCACAATGTGTTTGGCAAATCGTTTGGCACTATTTATAGTCAGTGGTTTAGGAGTTTCTCTATGGAGAAATTTACTTATGAGCTTGCGGTCTATGAAAACATTGTTTCTGGGGGTTAAATATGAAAGCTAGAAATTCAATGGTAAAGTGAAATGTTTATGGGTGATTTTTCGTCCAAGTTTTAGCATAAAATATTATGACATATCTGTCAATGATCTCTCTAAGCCTAAGCAATGATTGAATTACTAGCAGTTAAAAACTTTGCAGGTTTTTGCTGCTAGGCCCTGTTTTTTGTTCAGCTTCGCCCAGTTGGTGACCATTTTATAAATCCGATAGGAACTGGTTCCAAAAGTATCTGGGATCCAGTGACAGCTAGTCACCGGGACAAAGTAACCGCGACAGGCAATGAAGTCGTTTATACATAAGAAATGGATGCGTGGTATTATTATTATAATTATTATTCACAACTGACAGTTACAATAATAATTATATTATCGTAAATCTCTCCACACGCCTGCCAGGTGATGCCTCTCACGCTAGCTGTTAACGAAAGTGGCGCCATCTTTTGGCATTGCTTTAGTTGGTTGAAATTTTTAATTTTTTTTTTTAAGAAACGACAAAAAAGTGAGGTGACAATAGATTTGTAGATATATTAAAATTATACGTGTTTTTTTAAATATGATTTTTGTTTAAAAAAATGTAAGGTGAGCATTTTCATGTATTTTTCATGATTGAATAAAAAAATTGTACTTCAAAAATTACTTGTTTATTTCAAATAATAACGCTTTTTTAGGTTTAGGATATATACAGATATATTCCATTTATTTAAATTTTATTGCAAAACCGAAATTTTCTGACCTTCTGACAAAATATACCCGAGGCCTGAGGGTTTAATTTAAATTATTGTACGTCTATGGTCATAAATCAATCTTGACCTATCCAATAATCTAGTCGTGTGAGGCGTTGGTAGACCGCACATAACATTAGAGTAACTTCGGAGATTGCAACTGACCACACTCTGTAGTACACGACATTATCTTTGAACCTAACCAATAATTGAATTCCTGACAGAGGTTCTATAATAAATTGTTTACTAGCTTTTACCTGCGGCTTCGCTCGAGTGATATTAGAGAGAAATTACTGTACAAAGAATTTTTCCAAGGGAACGAAATATTTTTCCCTGATGAAATATATTGTGCCTGACTATTATTGGAACAAATTAAAAAATATATATATAAGGTATCTTTATATGAGAATGCATGAATACCAGCGATTTATGCATCACATTGATTTGCTCTCTTAAACGCGCTACGAAAGTCTCCAATCTAGGAAGAATGGGACCCTTACAGTAACAGTAACAGCTTTAAAAATTATTAACTATTAAATTGACAACCCATACCTCTTGGAATGCTATAAATTGTTATTAATATACCGAAGGACTACCGCCAGGGTCGTCACCACGACTTGCTCTGTATCCATATGGTAGAAAGGACGTTCTGTCCCTGTATAGCATGACAAGAGGTGCTGCTAAATGATATCTCTAGGGCTCTTGACATTTTCAACATTGGCCTTGAGGGTTTCAAGAGTTATTTTAGGCAAGAACTCTATCTACATATTATTGTTTTTAGAGGTGTTTTCATTAGGTACCTACCTAATATGTAATCATATTTTTTGTTGTTGTTGTTCTTTTTGATTTTTTAGTTACTTTTTAAAAATATTATTATATTTCGGCAGACTGGGATTGCACTACGCTCTCGATCCTGCTGGTATAAAAACTTAAATAAAAAAATAGTAAAATTTTTCATTTTAAGTTAAGTGTATGTCATGTATAGGATTACATCAATCTGTAATGCACTTTAAAAAAACCTTCACGCCGGAGTAGGCCGAGAGTCTTGTCACACACTCCTCACTTCTATCCCATTCATTCACACTCTTTTATTTTTCTGACTCATGACTCATGACATGGTCCAAGTCAAGTACTTATTTCATTCGTTTAAAAGTGCCATGTATTACTCAAGCATCCCAGAATTCTAATACCATTCTCTTTCGGGTCATCTAATCGTCTTAAGGTGGATTTAGACAAAATGAGCATAGAGCTAGAACTGGAACAATAGGGTTATTTCTTGATCTTCAGTGTAAATTCGTATCTTTCTTTGTGCCTCTTGTACCTATATCTTGCTTTTCTTTGAATTATTTTTCATTTCTTCTTCTTCCTTGCGCTGTCCCAACTCATGGCCTAGGTAAGCTGTTGAGGTCGGCTCTTCTCGTTTTCAGGTTGTAACTTCTTTGGTTCTGAGTATCGCCTTCATCCAGGCCGTTTCTCTGAAGTATTTTGGAGCATTGGGTCATCCAGGAATCCTTTGGTCTTCCTCTGGATCACTGTCGATGAAGCTCCATAGACATTGCCTGCTTCACTATGTGGTCTGATGGTCTCTGTCTTATGTACCATACCATATCAACTGTCGTTCCTCTAGCTTACTGTTTATGTCTGTGACACCCAGGCTACCACGAATGCGTGAACTTTTAATATTATCTTTTAGTGATACTCCTGCCGACCATCTAAGCATTCGCATTTCTGCTGTTTCAAGTTGCCTAGAGTAGGGGTTGTACATAGTCCAGCATTCGGAGCCATACATTATCGCGGGTCTAACAATAGTCTGGTATATCTTTCCTTTAAGTTTTATAGGCATTTTGGAGTCACACAATATTCCTGTTACGGATCTGAATTTAATCCATCCCACGCCTATTCTACGGATGACATCCGCTGCACATCCTCCGTCTCTGTAGATGAGTGAGCCTGTGGATAGTGAATTATTTCTCATTTGAGTTTTTGTAATTTTGAATGAAGATATTATGCGTCTTTTGACCGTGTAGGTTTTTGTAATTTTACAATATTTGTACATTAACTGAGTATTTATAAATAGACTATTCCCAGAACCAAAGGTAAATATAAATAAATGTGTTTTTCATATCATTTTCAGCCCTTCACACCAGCGACCAAAATCTTGTAAAAGCATCACATAATCAGGAATTCAATCTAAAATCTAAGTTATAAATCGCAAAAACTCGTAGCTACTATGTTATTCTTCGGGTCCTAGCATGGCCGATCGATAAGGATTGATATGATTACTTTCAGTAACTTCTCATTGTTCCCTATGACAACTGCAGATCGCTAACGTACAGACCACAATTGACGTCGAATATATCCGACCTCCGTAGTCCAGTGGGTAAGACTCTTGACTCACAATTCGGAGGTCGCGGGTTCGAACCCGGCGTGCGCAAATAAATTTTATTTGATTAATTTGTGTTATTTCACAATTAATTCATTTAAAATAATATATAGTATATTTGCGGCACGTTCCAGACTGGAAGATACTATCAGTATCGCCCTGGTGTAAGACCACCATTCAGAATTGAAACGTTGCTTGAAAATGGCTTTAGCCGTGTTCGGTGACCAGATCGGAATAGCCAGGTACTTCCCAACCTTCCTCATCCCCACCTCCTTTCCCTCCCCACTACATTCAGCCTCACAACATACCCCAATTGGGGATGCCATAGTCTCACTTTCTCCAGACGGGAGCAGTTGAGATTCTTATGCGGTACACTGTAAAAAAAATATATATAAATATATATATATTAAGAATACTTAGGCATTATGAACTGTTACTAATTCGTTGGCGATCTTCAATCATACTAGGAAACGATAAGAAGTTACCGAAAGAGGGTGTCCTCTCATATCCGAAGTTTGCGGCCATCATTTTTAAAATTAATAATCGAATTCTAAGCATTGCGGCCATCATTTTTAAAATTAAAAATGGAATTCTAAACATTGCTGCCATGGTTTTTAAAATTAATATTCGAATTCTAAACAATGCGGCCATCATTTTTAAAATTAATAATGGAATTATAAACATCGCGGCCATCATTTTTAAAATTAATAATCGAATTCTAAACATTGCTGCCATCGTTTTTAAAATTAATAATAGAATACTAAATATTTAGTGGCGCGTGATCTAAGAGGTTGTTTACATAAAAATAACTGTTTGATTTATTTATTCTTTGTCAACTAGTAAGTTGTCGTTTGGAGACAATGCAATAACGGATTCACCTTTAAACGATTGTGTCATACTTTTGAACGTGCAGGAAGTTAACATTAAATGTCATTACACTCCATAGAATGCACGATGGAAAATAGTACCCAACATAAAATGTGTGTTATTTACATTATACGTGAATATTTTATGGAACCTAATTCTTCTGAGGCTTTGGATGATAAAAACTCTAACGAGAAATGTAAAAAATCTGGTTGGTTTGTTGTTATGTTTCAATAATAGTAATAGTATTAGTTTTGTCCAGAATGTATGCAGGGGTCGGCGGCCTCCGTGGTCGAGGGGTAAGACTCTTAACCCAAAGGTCGTGGGATCGAATTTCGGCGTTTGCAAATAATTTTTTTTTTTTTTTTTATTTTTTTTTATTTGTTTATATTAAAATTGCTACATATTATGATATTACTGGTCTTCCATTAAAAGCATAAGCTTGTGGATGAAAGAAGAGTTTACATTTCATATATGTACAAATACAGTCACGTGTACAGTTAATACAATGCAGTTAATACATTTCATGTATGTATGTACAATTACTATTTACTAAAGTCATGTATTTCAATATATAGGTGCAGTTAATACAGATACATGGCAATCAGACCCGAAAACTAAAAGATACAAACATAGATGTATTCAGTAAGAAGAAAAATAAGTGTGATTTTTAGTGTGACATTCTGTTTTGATGGAGTTCAACAATTTAACTTTGTTTCTTATGCTTCTGATTTCTATTGGTAGGTTATTGAAAAAGAATTTTCCTTGGTGAGTATAATAGTGTTGGGCAAATGAAATGTTTAATTTGGGGCACACAAATACATGTTTAAGTCTAGTACAATTTTCGGTTATGAATGAGTATTTGTCTTTTTCTTTTATAATTTGTACGATTGAATTTTTAATGAATAAGTTTTTAAATTTTGGGACTTTAAATTCTTCTAATATGCGATCAGTTGGGAAGTCTGGAGGTTTTTTAGGTATAATTTTTATTATTAGTTTTTGAACAATTTCTATGGGGTTCAGACTAGTTTTGTAAGCTGCTCCCCAACTGATAATGGTTTACTGAAGAATAGACTGTACTAATGCGTAGTATATTAAGTATAGATTTTTCGTTGATAAGAAGTTTCTAATCCGTAAGAATATATAAATATATATTATTTTATAATATTTATTATAGGGACACGTTAGCTCAGTTGGTAGAGCACTCACCCGGTAAGACGTAGGACCTGGTTTCGAGTCCCAAATGTGAGCGTTTCTTTTTCTGATTTTTCTATTTCAGATTTTCGATTGAGCTTCGCTTATATTGTTTCATTAATTAAATACTACAATTTGAGGTCTTACTCAATAATTTAAAAATAAAAATAAATATTTACTTTTGTTTTGGTAATTGCTGTAATTATCATAAAATGACCAAAAGCGCCCCTGCATTGTTAGGTGTCGCATGAATGTCTGTCCTGTGTTTTCTGAATGTCTGTCCTGAGGCGAGATAAGGTAGGGGCTGTAAGAATGGGTTTATTAATTCGAGTCTTGAAGTGGCCTGGATTTAATGGTGGAGGAAAAAAAGATACCGGTAACGTGTTCCACATACGAACACCAAATGAGTCGGAGAAACAACCCGTCAACCCAACATCAACTGTGAATAGGTGTTCCGCTCACACCCGTCGGGTATCAATGCTGCCAGAGTAGACTCCATTACAATACTCGTAGAACAGATTTCGCATGTCTACATTGCGTCTGTGCAGAGATGGCTAACGGATTGTCAATCAGACAGACCGACCTCCTTTGCACAGTCTCTGAGCTCGACCCCCTGAAGTGGAATAATACTATAATCAAATCAATTGGAGAAATGCCTAAAACTATGTGTGTCAATTTATATTCCAACCAGAAGATCTGTTGTTACTCTTTTGGAGCATTGTCCATGACTCTGCACCATTTGACTATTTGTATGAGAACGGTACGGTCTATGCACTACACGAATACAATTAATGCTTGAACAGAGAAGCATTATAATTATTATAATATTATTAGCACGACAGTGGGTAGAAACCACTGCTACTTGGTCATAAATCAGACTTGATGCTTGATATTATATCGAGAAGCAATGGATTATTTCCATTTACATACCGACTTAGCCTATTTATCACTCTGCACAGTGGTTTAAACTTGAGCGTTGAACCGCTATGATACAGCGTGGACAAAGTTAACCTTAACCTCCGGGTAATTTGTTTGCTTTTGGGAACAGCTAATACAGGTGTCGTAGAAATCGTGGTTTTCCTTACTAGCACAGTAGAAAATGTGATTTAAACAATATTTATTTACTAGCTGACCCTGAGAACTTCGTACCGCCTCAGAATCAATAACTGTTGTGTTAACTTATTAGTTAAATTAAATTCAGTTTCTTTATTAAGTTAAAAATTACACAATGAAGCGATTATCGATGCACAACTTTCCGTGTTTTGTTTTTGTCAGTATCAGAGATGGCGTTGTGTACGGATTTATAATTTTTGTAATTTTCATACTTTTCCACTTACTTGCGGGAATAGCGTTTCATTGCCCGACTTTGTTTTATATATTAGAAAGATTAGGTGGGTGTATTTTTACAAAATTAGTAACAAACCTATTTTACTGTTCTTGACTCACCATGGAACTGAAAATGAAATAAAAAAAATGAAACTGGCTCCAAATAAAATTAATTATGTAAAAATCAGTACTTAATGAGTTTTTTTTTGAGTGATGTTCAAGCAAATGTTCAAGTTCACGGTCGGGGGAGATCTGGCTTTAACTACACAAAATTATCCCTGTTTCATTTAAGACTTAAATACAAAAAAATGTAAGAGTTCTACAACATAGTCGCTCGCGAATTTTGATAGCCTGATAGTTTACAGCAACAGAAAGAAAACAAATTAATGATGCATAAAAAATTAGCATTCTACAATTAGTCTCTTCTAACAATGGAGTAATTGGCCACTCTGTACATGTTCAGTTCAGTGTACATGCACCAGAAGCAAATGCCAGAATTCTTAGCCGTAGCGGTGCGTCGCGGTCGTTAGCGGTAAAACAGTCACAGCGCAACACCACGCCATGTACAGTGTACACTTCTCTACAGCAGTACAGTATCGGCGTACCGGCCCTCGGCACCGTGGGCATGATGTACATAGTAATTAGCTAGAACTACGGTGCTCAAAGTGTCAAACGACAAACGCACTGCAGGTAAAGTAGTCTTTTTGTAATATACTAGCGAGTACCCGGCATGCAGTGCAAAGCCACATAAACAAAGACATTGATTCTCCCTGCGTGTCCTTTCCGGCTGCCGTTCTCCTCTCGTGTCCCGTTTTCCTTCTACGTTCCTCTTCCACCTTTCCTGCCTTCCTCCCTTCCTCCTCCTTCGTTTCCCTCCCCCTCTCTTCTCTTTCCCTGCCGCTAAACTATTTGAAACAAACACATTTCTCATACAACTCGCGCGCGCCTATTGTAATTTTTTATGCAAATTTCATAACGCCAGAGCTCACCTGTATACATATAAACCTACGCGGTCGTGCGCACAACACACCACCAAAGTTTTATCGCAATCGGATGAATGGAATAGAAAATAATTTCATAACGTCAGAGCGCAAGATTATATGCAGAAACCTTCGTGAGAGTGCGCACAACAAATTACCGAAGTTTAATCGCAATCGGTGGAATGGTTTAGGAACGCATAAGGGACCAATTAAGAAACATTCCTTTTTTTTATATATTTAAGAAAACCATACTTACGTAGGTACAATTTACAACATAAAAACACGAAAATTAAAAAAAAAAGTTAATTATAAGAGTAAAGGAATGTAAATCAAAACAAAGACAAAAATCAGAGATCTTGAGAAAAGAAAAGTGAAAAGTCAAGTGAAGACAAAAGAAATCAAAATAGTTATATCATATCTTCAATTGTTTGGTAACCGACAAAAATCATTTAGATGTAAACAATTACATATTGTAACTAAATAATATCTATACTTAAAAAAAAGAGATTGGCAAACTACATAATGCGCTTGGTCGAGTACTGGGCAGCTTTGCCAGAATAATCTCGAACTAGCAGTTTTTGCTAGACCCTGTGGGTGGCAGGAGACTCAACAGTAGCATTGTAACAAACAAAAGATGGTTTTGCAGAAAGCGCGAATTCTTTAATTTCAACCGTACAGTTGCTAGATCCAGAATGGTGATTTTTTCCGTTGACCCCTACCAAAATTGATTTCTGAGCATCAATCATCAGCCGCATTCTCTTATTTCCTACATTTTATATAGCAATATAATTGTTAACTCTTTGAGAACCATCGCGCAAAACGGTAAAGCATTGTATACCTATAAATAGAGGCCGGCAAACGTTCGCACCATTCACTATGAGACTCTAGTTCAAAGCCCCACATGGACAGGGACGTACTGGAAGTGTTAGATAATAAAAAAAATCTACATAGGTACAATGTAAACACAAAGATAAAAAAAAGTAAAATATTGATACTTTTGTAACTAACGAACCCACTCTGCCTTTGATGATATTGAATGATATCTACATACTATAATTAATAAATTTCATTTAAGAAATAATTACTTTAATTATACATTTCATAAATATACTTAGCAATGTGGGTTATGTTTAGATATTTTATCCAGAGGGTTTGACAGTTTACAGGCCTTACCACGTCTGTTAAACCTGAAGCGTGTGTTATGGAGGTTTTCAATAATATATCTTGATTAACGCGAGTCAAATATATTTACATTGAAACTTTATGTTACAATAAGTTAGCACAGATTTAACAATTATTTCGCTTAGAGGAAAAGCAGGCGGAAGGAAAGAACGTTGACACCGGAATAAGTTTGCATCGTCATGCGCTAGACCGAAGAGCGGTGCCCGGTGATACCAGTATATAAAATCGAATTTTAATAATCTTTTTAAGGTCGTTCGTTGCTCGGCTACAATACAAAGGAATGTTTTTTTTTAACTCGTATACGTAGACTGAATGCTTTCATTCAAATATTTGATTTACTTGGTCGGCTCCTGTGTTAAATCAAGATTCACTCGTATTAGCGGACAGTATTAACGATACTCAATCGAAAATCTGAAAACAAAAAAATCGGAAAAAGATACGGTCACATCTATGACACGAACCCAGGACCTAAGCCTATCCGATTCGGTCATATTTAACTGTATTATACTTCGACTAATACCAACAGTATCTTCATTTTCGTAACGTATATTTTTATTGGCTGCTATCTTGGTGTATCTATCTGTCTTGATGTGACCGTATATTTTTCAGATTTCTCTATTTTCAGGTTTTCGATTGAGTTTCGCTAATATTGTCTTCATTTAATTAAAATATTACAATTTGTGGTTTTTCCCATTAAGTTAAAAAAATATTTTTTTTGTCTTGACACTAATTTCTTTGTTCAAATTATAAAATATAATTTGAACAAATTTTATAATTTTAAATTATATTATTATTATTGAGCTATTCCGGGCAGCGCAAGACAGAGAGAGATTTTCAAGAGTGATCGCCAACGTGATAGGGCACACAAAGAAGAAGAATAAGAATGCTCAAACCGTCTAAGAGTCCCTTGATCCTTAATCTTGTTCATTACTCAAAACTAAATTTGAGTTACGAACTTAAAATCGTGAAATCTTCGGAGCACGGCACAACAACCAAGGACGGGTTGTTTCACAGAATTTGAACAATTCTCTCATTTCAAAGTTAAATTTTAAATTCTCTGAAACAACTGAAATTAAATAAAATATGCAGAACAAATGACATTTAAAAAGTTATAAAAACCTATTTCTGTGTTCTAAAAAATGTATATAAATTTGGAATTTAGAAGAACACGTCAAATTTCGTATCTACGACGAAAACCATGGCCGGTACGAATCCAGAATTGATACAGTTTGGTCTGTAGGTGATGATTATTTGAATGATACTTAAATACTATTACATCCTCAACTGTAATTGTTTTTCTTGTTGTTTAAATACGGCCAAAAAAGATTATATTTAGTGAAAACTTAATAAAAAAAACAACACAAACAAGAAGAAAAAACGAAATATTTCTTTCTTTTCGGAAGAAGTCGTATCTCAGAACTCATACGTAATGTATAGAGCGGTGAAGATATCGCAAGAAATATCGACCAATACGAAAGAAGAAACTGTGTTTAAATATGAAAGATATAACGAAATATTATATGAAGTACAATTTTTGTAATTTGCTAAGTTAAATGCTAGTGTGGTTTGTAACTTTCATTTCTTTACATTATGTTAAGTTTATGTTAGCACATAATTATATAACCATTGTAAATACGAGGGCTGTCCGAAAAATAAGGTCTCCAAGGTGCTGCGGTCCCGAGGAACGATTTTACGCGCCATCCTGCAACACTGGCATGTAGCCTGGTTTCCCCTTGCTAAATCCCAACCATGTTGCACACACTGTGACGCTTAGTCTCGGCGTGGCATCCGTTCGCGATGGAGCTTCCACTCGCGGCACCCGCCAGGTGTGAGTTAGTATGTACTAGTTTGTTATATAAAACTAGCCGACATTCGATATTCTACTATAAGACGGTACCAGCAGCAAGAGTAGCATCACTGACAGTATAGTGTAAAATGATATCGGATTATTAATAGATCTACGATCATGACCACAGACAAAATCATGACAGCAAATCTATCAATGATTATGTTGACAGATGAAATTAGAAAAATGGCTATAGATATAATTTATGAAGACCACAATACAACAGCTACTTATGAACAAGTTATGTATTGTGGGTGGTTTGGTATATTTATGTATGTATTTTAAATCTAAGCCAAAATAATTAACTGTTGGGTTTGTGTGTACATAACATGGCAAAGGTCATATTTGTAATTGCACATGTATTTGAAGTGTATGAGTAATGTGTATTGTGCATAGATTTTTTTCTAGCGAGTGTTAATTTATAGTTCTCTAATAAAAATGAAAAGTACAAGAAAAATACTCGTACGTTAAAACATCTTTTGTTCGAGTTTCTGCAAACATTTTCCAAGTGTTTACCCGAGAACTGTGAAATTTTGCACAAATAATAATTATTTTAGATCATTGAAGAAGAAAATAACGAAAATATGAAAGAGAACAAGACACATAAAAACAGAAAAAGACAATGGTCGCAACTGGGACTCGACTGGGCCCGCTCCATTCATTCCCCGACGGTATTGATGAGGTCCACAGGGCAACACCTGAGGCCCTAGACTGGATCGTAGACCTAGATATCCCCCTGTGACCCCCACCATACGAAAGAAGAAGACTGGGACTCAAACCCAGATCTCTCGTATAACTGGGACGTGCGCGTTAACCAATTCCGCTATTGCCACCTTCTGTCAAACCGTCACATTCGTCAATCTCATATTTCAAATTTTAGAATTAACAATACCTATTATATATAACTAATTCTTTTTCCATTATGGGCAACTATCGTTTTTAAACGACTTCGAAAAGGAGGTGGTTCTCAATTCGACGGTTTTTTTTAATGTTTGTTACCTCAGAACTTTTGATTGGGTGAACCGATATTGATGATTCTTTTTTTATTTGAAAGCTGGTGCTTTCCATTTGGTCCCATTTTAATTTGGTCCAGATTTGACAATGAGATCCACGAGAAAACCATATATGTCTTAAATTTGCAATAAATATGTGCGCGACACATGGACGAATAACTCAATATTACGCAAACCGATTTCGATGATTCTTTTTTTGAAGTAAGATAAATTAGTTAGTGTACTTCAGATTCATTAAAAATTAAAAAATAAACAAAAATTCTAACAAAACAAAAAACGAAAGTAAAAAAAATAATTTCGTATTCTTCTACAACTTAATAATCAACTTACTTTCTCTACTCATCAATATGTATTTTTGGCATTGACAAGATTTTTGGAGTCGGTGTCAGCCAAACCTACCTTGGCTGACACCGACTCCAAAAATAACAATCGTACCTACATATTGATGAGTAGAAAAAGTAAGTTGATAATTAAGTTGTAGAAGAATACGAAATATTTTTTTTTACTTTTTAGTGCTTTTTTTTAAGTCGTTTTTTGTTTTGTGAAATTTTTTATTTATTATTGGAAACAATCATTCTAAGAATTGGTTTGTTATCTGGATAGCGTCTCGGATAGATGTATCCGAATTTATTCATGTGGAACTATTGACTTTATAAAAGTCGAAATTAATATTTATTTTTTTATAAGAAAAAATCTCTTTTTATAACTTTTGAAGGTTATTCCCATCAATGTAATATATCATTGAAAAAAGAGAGTTTTTCTTATAAAAAATTGAATTATTTTTGAGTTTTTCTCACTTTTCTTTCACAAGCTTATTGATAAAAATCTAGAAAACAGTTTTAGATAGTAAATAAACTATTAATGTGATCATTTTGACACTTAAAGTAAGTCTGTTTAAAAATCATATAATGTAGTTAATAGCACTAAAAACCTTTGTTTAATTTGCTGTCTTTTATTTTACACATCTCAAAATATGTGCATAAAATTATGAATATAAACATCAGATCCACATAAGACACAAACAAACACATTAAATTAATAACATCTCGACTTCCGCACCTTCTCTATTTCTGATCAACAATAAACCTGACAATAACCGCTTGGTAGAACTCTTTTGAAAACCGGCCCTCACCGGCATACGAACACAATTCCCTCCCTCCGTACATTTCGCACTGCGTCTTGTATAAACAAACCACTCAGCCATAATCTGGCAGTCTCGAACGACTAGCGAAGCCTGCAACAGTCTGAAAGATAATCTACTAAAAATACTGGAGTGGCATCTTTTAAGTGGTTATAATTAATATCATTGCGAATACGTTGTCTTTAGTAAGTGTCCTGGGGCGTTTGTCGGTAGAAAGTTCTCGTTACATTAACATCACTGACTGGACTCGTAAAGGTCGGTTTGAAAACACAAGTGGTTGGTCCGGTTTGCTGGTTCTGCAGCTCGCAGTGCTGGAGGGGGTGATCCGGTAGTTGAAGAGACGGGGAAAAAGACTATCACAGTCTAGTGCCAAGAGTGAAAGATGCTTGCAATGGAGACGCACGGTAGAATCTTCGTGTTTATGGGTAAGTGGATCTTTTCTTGATAAAAGATTTGAAAAAAATAAACTGTTTTATTGTAGATACGTTTTTAGATTACGTTTTTAGATAACGTTTTTAGATTTTTTACAGTAGCTAAAATATAATTAAATTCTGTTTCATATTATTGATATTAATTCAATAGGTATCTAAGGCTCCAACGTACAACAAGTTGTGATTGTTGATTAAAAAAAAATGCTGCGACCGTTATTTTTTATTTTCGGTGTTTTAATTTATTTTCAAATTTCCATTGAGTTTAAGTTATTTTATTTTTAAAAGGATTTAAAATTTAATAAGTTAATAGTAAGAAATAAAAAAATTAAGTGCGGCTGTTATTATTTTGATATTATTTAAAAAAAAAATGAAAAACGTATTAAAGCAAAATAATAATAATAATAAAAAATACAGTAGAGTTACATTTACAGTCAACATTAATTAACAACTATATATAACAAAAAACATTATGCTTACATTATTATGTAAAACATTTTTCCATAACTATTTTACGTAAACCTATTTAAATTTTTTTGATTTTCAAGTTTTATTAGATACGGATTTATTTTCAAGAAAAAAAAATAGTTGTTCTAATTTTATAGAGCGTGTAATAATTTTTCGCAAATCGACTGTTTCACCTTCTGTTGCTAATATGTTGTATTCTATGGTCTAAAGACGAATTTTGAACAATTTGGTAGAATTTTAACAATTCTTAAAATTACAAAGTTAATTTTGAAGTTCTGCGAAAGTTCAATTCAAGTTCTGTTATTATATAATCAGTGGTCAGTGGTTTCACAGAACTGAAATAATAACAAACTTGAATAGAATTTTCACAGAACTTAAAAAATTTACTACGAAATTTGAAGAATTGTTCAAATTATTAATCTTCCTAACTGTCAAGGACTTATAATTTTGAATGCAACATTTCAAATCATGAAACATGTTTGTCTTATTGAAATTGAAATATAATAAATTTTTTCAAAGTTCTTTGAAAGATATGATGATAATAACGTTACGAGCTGAAAATAGTTGCGTTTAACAGGAAATCAGATTAACACGCTTTGCAAAACTAAATCCTGTTTACAGTTATGGTTTAAATCCCCGATTTTCACTAATCACACGTATTTATATTTTTTAAAATTAAGTTAGTTCGAAATTTTACAAACGAATCAGTCGACTTATTGCAAAGCTATACCGTATAGTCCTACGCATCATACATAGACTGCAAGTGATTCTACGTAGTAACAATTCTCCAACCTTGAGTTGTGGTATTGAATTCTTTGAAAGCTATAAACTATTCGTGTGCGAATCTATCGATATAATCTACACATTATCTTATTTATATAAATTTTATCTTTACCTGACGTGGTTTGAGATTTTCACGGTCAAAAGTATTATCGTGATTTATTTTTGGGTTATTATGTCGTGTTGCGCTACATCCAATTCAACGAAACATTCAACGATTCGGATAGCATCACGGTGTACATCATCATTACAAATCTGCTCTGATGATGGGCCCTCTAATGCTCTCCGAAGCGTTGGCTAAAGAAGGAGGTAACGCCACATTGTATAATATTCCAAAAATAAATCATGGTTTTACCTCTACCTATTTTTCAAAGTATTGGTAGTACAGTTGATGATTTTTTTTCGTCTGTGAGACATGTATTCTTTGAACGGTGAGCTCCGACGTCGTGAAAACTGCACAGCTTTATCTGCCTTGATCCTCAACATTGTATGTAAAATTGCATAGATAGTTTTTGTCTGCTTTTTCTATGTAAGCATCAATTTTTATGTCGCATCGTCATTTTCAACATGAGCTTAAGAGCTTTGAAACAAAAATCATCAAATTTTAAAGTTAAAATTCAAATTTTATGAAAGTTCTTTTTAAGTTCTGTTATTATTTCATCATGGGCCGATTTGGGTTGTTTCATGGTACTTTCTTAGGTAATAACAGAACTTTATTAGGACTTTCACAGAACGTAACTATTAACTTTGAAATTTAATGGTACATGATAATAACTCGAATACGACTTTTACAGAACATGGATAATAATCTTTGAAATTAGATGAATTGTTGAAATTCTGCCATCCAATCTGTCCTAAGCGTCTAAAAAATAAGACAAAAATTCACGTTATTTATTGTTAAGGGGAAACTGGGCGGTGTTTTGTCATACAATCATATTTCCCAATTCGTCGCTGGATTTTGACAATAGTGCAAATATTTTTTCTTATATTATAGATATCACTAGCATGTCGGTACGTTTTATTTTATTTTTATTTTTAAAAGTGATTTTCAAATTTCCCAGCCACCGTATTTAACTATTTTGAAAGAATTTTTTTCATAATACTTGGGCAAAACTGGGTAGTAACCCAGTAACTTGTAATTTCTTGTTAGAATACGAGTACCTGTAATCATGTTCTTGAGGTATAAACAATAAATAGTTTGATAGGTTTAAAAAAAATTTCGGAGTGTGCAATTCTCACGCAATAGAATAGTGAATCCTTCAGAAAACTAAAGTAGACATGTAAAGGAAGAGTTTATCCATAGAATTGTGGTCGAATTCCAGTGAACCTTTTTCTATACATTTGGTCATCTTATTAATATTTGTGTTTTCTTCTTCGGAGTTTTCTTTGCGTGGTTTGCTTGGATTTTGGAGTGGTTTGAAGATTGGATATTGACTTTACAATTTTTTTTATTTTTTTGAGATTTCGCAAGATTTGATCTTTGTTCAGCTGAATGTCTGGACAATGATCCATTATACCACTAGATATAATATATATTACTAGACTACAGGAGACTTGCGTGGGACCGTGGATTTATCGTGTTATATTGGAACCGAGTACCAGTGAAATAAATAAATATTTTATTTTTATTTTTAACTTTATGAGTAAAATCTCAAATCATAATATTTAATTAACCTTTTTCTGATTTTTCTGTCTCCAGATTTTCGATTGAATTTCGCTAATATTGTCTTCATGTAATTAAATATTTTATTGATATCTCATTCTCTCACAGGTTAAATCCTACAGGTGTATGCGTTTGTCTCTTTTTAGTGTCGCTTTTTCGTTTCATCGAGTTTCAAATCACAACGGTATGAAAGAAGTTTTCATTTAAAAAAAAATTACGTTTCTTAATTTTATTAAGATCTCCACAGCGTTTCTAAGAGAACACTTATATAATAAACCAAGCTAACTATATATATATATATATATACTGTTTCTCTTTCACTTCTTATTTCTTCTCGTGGCCTCTTCTCCGATGCCCGTTGACTTAGAAATCCGATTTGAAAGGCGATTACATGACCGGGCGAAAGAAAGTAGAAGATGTGCAACAGTTTGACGATTAGATATGGATAAATAAATGGGCGCATTAAATGCAGAATGCACGCGAAATGTTACCAGTGCAACGACTATTACTATAAATGCTAATTACGTTGATCAAAATTGTTTTGCTGCATTTTCTAAATGGCAATGGAACTCTAATTAGGTAATTGGTTACAATGCTTGATTTAAACATTTTTTTATAAAAACAAAACAATTTTAAATTTTTTAAGGTCATTCCCATCAATGTAATATATCATTGAAGAAGAAGATAACACTAAAAACATAGAGTGTTCTTTAGACAACACGACTGGAGTAAAAATTCACTACAACAGAAGAGAGAAAGACAATGTGCGCGCGCACTGCTCTCTCTTGCTCCTACAGTGTGATTCAGACAATAGGCCTGTACTGTGTCTTAGATATACGAAATGGCTATGAGAGAAAGAGAGAAAGAAAATGTGTTCTTGCACCTCTCTCTCTTGCCCCTGCAGTAAATACGAAACGTAACTCTCTCTCTTTCTATTTTCATTAATTCATATCTCCCTCTCAACTTCTGTTCGCCTCGCCCGATCATACTTTTCGTAACGCTCTCGTCACGCATTCACCAGCTTACTCCCCAAGTCAAGCGTGCGTAAAGAAGTTTTACTTCAATAATCTAAACGAAATTATGAAAGAGAACAATACACAAAAAATAGAAAAAGATAATGGTCGCAGCTGGGACACGAACCCAATATCTCGTCTAAACGGGACGTGCGCTTTTACCAATTCAGTCATTGCCACCTTTCGTCAAACCGTCATAATTTCAATCTCATATTTTCAAATTTTAGAATTTAAAATATCATCTTCGACTAATTTTTCCATATCATGGGCTACTATCTTTTTCATTAGAAACAACGTTCTAAGAACTGGTTTGTAACCTAGATAGCGTCTCGGATAAATATGTTTCCGATTTTTTTTTAAATGGAAGAATTATTGACCTTTTTATAATAATATTTTTTTCCAGGACGTGGGAAGGATGTTCCATATAGTTATACATATTTATATATTTACATAGGAAAGTAACAAGTAAATAAATAGAAAAAAAGAATAATAATAAAAATAAATAATCCATTATTATGCAGGGCGTTGTCTTGAGTCTAAATGAATATTAAATTTTTCATAAGAACAACTCTCTTTTTATAGCTTTTGGAGGTTATTACCATCAATGTAATATATCATTGGAGAAGAATTATATGCCAATAATCAATTATATAATTTAATTATTATTCCTATAATACGGAAAAATAAGTCGACGACAATATTGTTTATTCTAAAATTTGAAATATGAGATTGACAATTATGACAGTTTAATGGAAGGTGGCAATGGCCGAATTGGTAAAAGCGCTCGTCCTGGTTAGATGAGAGGTTCTGTGTGAGTCCCAGTTGTGACCTTTGTCTGTTTCTATTTTTCTGTGTCTTGTTTTCTTTCATATTTTCGTTTAGATTATTACTATTATCTTCTTTTTCAAGGATAAATTTAAAAATTGTTAAAAAGATTTTCAGAATGAAACAAGTTCTTTGTTTAATACCACTTTATTTTGATTTATATTTGTCGACCGGTTTCGGTTCACCTCAACCTTCCTCAAGACAATAAACTTATAAACTAAATTTTAGTACAGTTTTAAGATTATAAGCTAAAGAAAGAGAGAGAGCATATAAGAGAGGGAGAAAGAATCATATCTATGTAGGTACTGTAATTTAGTTTAGATATGTGTTTATTATACTGAGGAAGGTTGAGATCAACCGAAACCAGTCGACAAATATTAACCAAAACAAAGTGGTTCTAAACAAAGAAATTGTTTCATTCTGTATAATGTCAAGCCAGTGCTTACTTTCTTCGATAAAAAGAATTTCAATTAAATGAAGACAATATTATAATTTGAGTTTTTACTCATAAAGTTAAAAATAAAAATAAAAATATAAATATTTTCATTCGCTTATTAAAACTTTCGCCGGTCACTTTTCTTAACACTTTACACAAAAGTGTAAGCGTTTGATTGACCATCCTATTTAAAAAAAAAATATTGATATTTTATTGTCCTCGATCTGACAAACAATATTTTGTACAAAAAAGACCCAGTGGTGAAATGTTGTTACGACATGTACTGTTTCTCTTCAAAATTAATGAATTATTATCCTTATTACTTGACCTCGCAAGAAAAAAGCAATGTTCATTCTTGATTTTAATTTTTATAAAGTATACAGCAGCCTTCATTATTTATTAAATTCAAGAAACTTGCGCCCACGTAATTTCTCAAAAGACGTTCTGCATAATTTAATGTTTGTTGTGTAAAGTTAAATATTTCGCGTTTTATGATCGCTTAATTGCATTTCAGTACGTGCAAAAATGCTTGCAATTTTGAATTATTTTCATTTTAGAGTGTTTGAAATACTATTAACTGTTTTTGTGTTTAATTTATTGAACAAAGTATTTCTTACCTAGTGTTCTTATTCTCCTATTTATTATTAATTATAGTCTCGCAGCATTTCCCAAATTGGGAAGGCATAATCACACCGAATCTGGGCAGTTGGAACTGTTGTGAAAAAAAATGGATTTTAAAACGAGTTTTAATAGGATCGGGAGAGGTGACTGTCATACAGGTTGATAATGGACGTACCAGTGGTTTCTGACATTATTTGGAGTAAAAAATGGAAATTAAATTTTTGTTTCCGGTGACTTTTTTGATGATTTATTTAAAAAAAAAATCTTTTACTTGCCGTCCCTAACTGTCCCCGTCCCAAACTGTCCAATACTAGTGATTTTTTTATGTTTTTAGTTACTAAAAAAAAAAACAAAAATGTCAACGGAGACCACAAGATCATTTACATTTTTAACTTCAAATAATTTCAGGATCACTGGTTGAAGTAGGTCAAGTACGTTTCTTCAACACCCTGTATATTCTACATGCTGTTCAAAATGTTACTGGCCCTGCCCACTATAAAAAAGGCGATTAAGTTTAATACATTAATTTACAGAATGTTCTTTTTTAATGCGGTACTGAAGTTAGACACTAAAAATACTATTAAAAGATCTTTCTTGTTCGTTAACTTAACTTGACTTCATAATACTGATTTCTTCCTGATTTCTTTTAACGTTTTTTAATAATCAAATACGTTAATTTTTATCAACATTTATAATAACTTCTCCAATAATTGCAAAATTACTTGGTTCCTATTGTAGAAATAAATAAACTGAAAACGTGGATCTATAAAACCCTTTATCAATACCAAATCCGTCATCTGTGGTCAGTTATCAATATTTGTAATCACGGTCAACAATTGGTTAGAGATATTCCGACCGACGCGAACTATCGAAGCTCTTAGTCAGGGTATATCGAGTTCTTATTCATTCCCTGTCAATATCTATTCGGCTGTCATAAAGTTACGCCCATCATGCTGATATTATAAAGTTATCGATTTCACTTTGCTAGAGCTCATGGACCCCCGATCGTACCGATAACTTCTAATCGTTCCTAAAGCCTCGATTACATTGGGCGAATTTACAAGCTACTATCTACTAAGTTTAAAAGCGGGTGAATCGGCGAGTGAGATAGTCATGATGACACACAAATCTGTCTACTCGCTCAGTAGCGTAGGAAATTGAGCTCGTAGGTCACTGCTAGCGCCATAGCTACCCAGCAGAGAAAATAACGTCGCCTGCGTGAACTAATTCGGTCAGATGTTTGACAGTCGAAATCAGATGTTTGTTGGCAGCCATTTTGAACGCATAAATAAACCAATCACGAGTAAGTGAATAGCAAGTAAAGTTGATGACCTTTTCAACTTTTTTCGTAGATTGTCAACCATTTTGCTAGTTAGCAAGTCATACGATTACACTGAGCGAGTTTACTAACAGATAGTGAATTTCCCAGATAGTAGCTTGTAAACTCACCCAATGTCATCGAGCCTTAACAATACTGCAGATCGCCAATAAACCACAGTTCACAATGTTAAGCGTTTTTAATAGATTCAACGTCGACTGTTATTTGTACGTTAACGATTTGCAGTCATGCTAGGGAACGATGAGAAGTTAGGTATCAAAAGTTATCTATACAATCTTTATCGATCGAACCTGCTAAGTGTTCTGATACTACGAGTATAAAATGGATGGGAGTGTTTGTTAGAGAGGTCTAACGCCATCAATTTTGACCTTAAGGCTCCGCAAGCAGGCTCGAAAAGAAGATGGAGGTATACGAAATTACGAATGTTAGAGGAGCGCGCTAACATTTACAGCGACAAATCGATACGAAAATAGCGAAAATGTTTAATAAAACACGACTCGTTTAAAATAGAGCAAAAATCTCGAGGGGAGCATCTTAAGTATCATTTAAAGCAGCTGTCGGGGAACCGGGGTAAATTACCGGGTAAATGGGGTAAAAATGTTTTTTTTGGGTAATACTTTTGATGCCATCAAGGATACAGTTATAAAACATCTTACCAAGCTCTGAGAGCGGTTCTCTGACAACTTTCCGGATCTTGATATACATACTTTCAATTAGGTTGTAGATCCTTTTAAATGTGAAATTGCTAACATACTAAAAGAACCTCCGGGTTTGGCAGAAACAATACTTGAACTTCGATCTAATACTGAAGCACGTATTCAATTTGAGAGCAAAGCCAATCAATGTCAAAAGCTACGAAGGCTTTCAAAATTGCACATGAGGCGGCGGTAAAAAAGTTGCTGCCATTTGCAATAACCTATCTTTGTGAACAAGGTATTTCCACTCTAATGAACATAAAAACGAAGAACAGAAATCGATTAAACGCCGAAGACTGTATTCAAATTGCTCTTACATCAAAAAGTCCCAATTTTGAAGTAATTGTATCAAACATGAATCAACATCATTTCTCCAAAAACTGAAAGGGAAACCTGAAAATCTGAATTTTTGTTTGATCCAATTTGAGAATTTTATTTTGTTTGTCTATTACATACTTACTATTTTAATGTAACTTTTTTTATTTTCTGTGTAAATTAATTCAATAAATATATTTTTTTTAAATATACATTGATTTTCTTCTTTTCAAAACGGGGGGAAGGGGAAATATCAGGGGTATATAAGTTTAAAAAGTTCCGCGACCGCTGATTTAAAGAAATATTGTGAATTTTTCCACAAACATAATTTATTAGATAATAGAAACAGACTTGTTTTTAATAATTTTTGGAGCATACTTTGCGTTTTTTTTATATCAAGAGAATTTCATATAATTTGCGTTTTGGCGTGGGCAGCATCTAGACATTATCTTAAAAAATAACCTATATTTTTTTAAGAGCCTAAAAACTTCAAATGTTTAAGAGAGATATGTAAGAAATCAGTAGAAATTCGGGTAGCCGGGGCTTAAGGCAGGTCAGAACTGGGGTGACGAGTTACCTCTTATTATCATTAATTATGTGGAAAGTTTGAAAGACAGTAACTAACACGCTTCAAACATTGCGTGTGTTAAAAAAAGATAACATCAAATCAACATATTTTGTTTACATTCTAAAAATGTAACAGTGCAGTGTGTTGTCTTCCATCTTTATAATAGATCGCGTTCACAGACACAAAACATGTCACGCTTTGTTGATTTAAGTTTTCCTTTGCTTTCAGATCGAATTAATTGCTTAATTATGCGGTTAACCATAAATCAAGAAATTAAGAAAATAAGTTGCTAATTGTAAGAAAAATAAGATAATATCAACAAATTGTTAATTTGGTGTAGATAATTAAAATAGACTTTACTTAAATATCTCAAAATGCCGAGTAGTTATATTTTCTTGAATACAAAATCCAGAGATTTTTAATTACAACATTGATAACAATACTCTCGAGACATTAACACAAATTAAAGATTTATTCATCACTTTTCAATTAAATCTTTCATTTGTTAACCACATAACAGAAATATCTAATAAGGGCTTAAAAATGTTTTAACAATATAAAGTGTATTAAACTGTTATATTTTGCATATGTTAGAAGTCAACTTGAGTACAATTCTCCCGTCTGGAACCCATATTATAATATACATATACAAGCTGTTGAAAGAATGCAAAACAAATTCTTACGTTTTATAAATTTAAAAATGGGGATTCCAGCAATTATGTTGAACTACGACACTATTTTAAATGTTATGAATATGCTCAAATTGTCAGACAGAAGAATTTTCACTGACTTGGTATTTCTGTATAAAATTTTAAATGATTTAGTTGATGTCCGGTATTGCCTGAATTATAAGGTTCCGGATTCCACTATGTAATACTAGAAGTCAGGATTTATTTCAGTGCAGAAATTCTGGAACTAACTACCATATGTATTCCTCTTTACCCAGAATACTAATGAAGGGAAATAATTATACCAAGTCAGTGGACATCTTCAATTTATCTTTAAACAAATACAAAATACTATTACTGAGGCAGTTCGGTTATCTAACACACTATATAAAGAGGAAAGATTTGTTTGTTTGTTTGTGTGTTTGTTTGCATCGAATAGGCTCCGAAACTACTGAACCGATTTGAAAAATTATTTCACTGTTGGGAAGCTACACTATCCCCGGGTGACATAGGCTATATTATATTTTCAAAAAAATTAGGGATCCTTACTAAAACTTCAATAATGTAACCCAGGGTGTAAAAAAATTACCTAAAATATTCTTTAAATCACGTGCGCTGCGAAAACTATTGATGATAGAATAAAATAATGTACTACGACTTTATAGAACACATCATTATTTACAAAAAAGGTCGTGACAGCATATGTCTAACTATTATGGTTATGCCACAATAAGTATTCTTTTATTTTAAAAATTTAATTTAAATGTCGCTGCTTGAAAAGGCTCTTTATTTGTATCTTGGTTTTAATCCTTATCAAAATAAATTACTTCATATTCAAGACAGCTTCAATACCTTTATTTAACTTTTTGAATTTTTTAATTCGGATATTTAATTAGAAAGATATCACGAGTTTAAAATTGTTAGTATTAGAAAAAAGTTTCGGCTACGGGCCGGGCGGGAGAGGAGTCAAGAAATGCAGTGCCAGGGGGGTTGGCGGGACGGGAGAGTGGGAGAGCGGTGGTGGGGAAGGTGGAAGTGGAACGCTGGAGGGGAACGCACGGGAAAGGACATGTGAGGAGTAAAATTTTATTTATTTGAATATGGCATATATTATAAAAGAAAATCCAAAAAATCGTGCAGCTCGCAAAAACTCAGAAACGAGTCCCGGTTCGATCAAGGGAGTTATATGGTGTGGTAGATCTCTATCCCCCCTAGAGAATAAGGGTATCCGTTTTTACCTAAAGGGCCTGCTTTTAAAGATATAAGGGCTGAAAGTTTCGCCCTCTTGAAATTTCTAGAACAGTCTTCCGGAAAGTTCTAGAAGGTTCCATAGAGCTGTAGAAAGTTGTGGAAGGAGTGGCGGAGTATGTCGTGGAATGATCAGGAATAGGGAATCGGGAACATCATTGTACCACATTCCAGAACACTATCTTATTGTCCTGAGCGAAGCCGGGTAACCCAGCTAGTGTACAATAAATACTTTATATTTCTTTGTAAAAGATAAATTTTATTAATTTAACTAACTTTGTAAATTTCATATCTAAAAGCCCCAAAAAAGGGCGTAAATATCTACATAAATAAAAATTCATATTAATTTATAGATGTTAAACTTACACTTTGTTTTCTTTGAATTTAAAAAAGTTTAATTGTAGCTGTTGTAATCATTTAAAAAAATAAACGTTGTTTTTATTTATAGTACTAGCGCAGCGTGAAAATCACGTCATGGTCTACATTCTTGAAAAATCCGTTCACATTTTGAAAAGTATACTTTTAATTCAGAGCAAATTTGATTTCATTGAACCGGAGTTACGCAAAATACAACAAGTACCGAAATAAGTATTTTTGATATCTTCAAGCAATAAGATTATTGTCGGGGTGAGGAACCCAGTGGTCGAGAATTCAGTTAATAATCGTTACATAAAATCATATATTCTGTTTAGAACGATGATTGTACGAGTGGGAGGAGTTCAAACTTAATCAGATTATTATAGTTTTTTTTTTTTAATTTTGATTTTTTTTTATAAAGAAAGAAAGACAAACATTCCCGAGTTGATTTTCCGAGGAGATTTTCAAAAATTGTCAGGTTATTCAACCTGACAATTTTTGAAAATCTCCTACTACCGTCACAGTAGGCGGAAAATGATGCTTGTATCATGATGGAGGACGTAGCTAGCCGAGGAATTGAACACAAGTCGTCTGGGTTGGACAGAAACTCGATAAACACAGTGGATAATTCATCTTGCATAATCACATAATCAGTATAAATGGATGAATTGAATCCAGGTTTTAATTTCAGTAATCAGTCATGAGTCATGGGTTTTCGTTTTCCATTCATGAAACACAATGCCATTAAATACTTTTCATTTTTAATAATACTCACATTCGTGTTTGATGATTGCGTTAATGATGATGGCTTAATTAGGTGTAATAACATTTTAACAGGCTTCAATCATTTAGAAAGGTCTTGGCATTTAATTATTGGTAAATAATGGCTTTTTTACGTCGCAGTGAGACGTACTGCGTTGCTTCCGCACAAGCCGAGTCCATTGGTACTTTTCTATATATATTTGATGTTTCACCTTATCCCTTTTGAATATAATACATTTAGTAAAGTTTACCACTTTAAGGTTATCTTAGGGTCTTCGGCGATGCCTAGTCTGAAAAATCAGGGTTTCAATTCCCCAGGTATATAAGCCTTCCTCTCATTTAAAATACGTCGGTATTTGTTTATTTCTTTATTTGTTTATTGTATATTGATGTACACAGTACATTAATAAACAAGTTAAAAGGAATATTGAATAACATTATTACATTGTATAGTACCTATTACGTACTTCCGTAGAATATCATTAGGTGATTTCGCCTGGGATTTGAACGTTTCTTAAAACTCTACTAACGAATGAATGAGTAGAGTAATAAAAACGAAGATTGTGTATTAAGGAAAATATACACTAGAAATACATGCTCACGAATAATAATAAAAGTTAAATGAAAAAGTTTAAGAAGTTTTAAAATAAATTATAAATTATATCACGCCAAGAAATTTAGTACATAAAATCGTATTTTCTCATCCTCACTTTAGCCATATAATGAGGTCTCTGCATATATTCATTGTCAAGAAGAATGTGTGAGAAAATTTTCCTAAATGCACACATTTTGTCGGTATTTTATTTTGTAATTAACTTTGTGCATTTTGTCCTTAACTTTGGGCATTTTGATACTATTTTAAATGCGCTAAAAATGAATCTATTATACTTAATTTCCTTCATCAATATAATTCCTGTATGGCGCCCAGTCCCATTGGATGTTTGGCGATGTTTCATGGTTCTACAAGTTGGTAATATTGGTAATTAACAACCAAGAAATTAAAGAATTCTTCCTATCAAAGCCGTACATTGAATCTATACAAATGTATAACATTTCAACAATCTTTTACCTGTACCGTTGGAAATGTCCTTGACATTAATAAGCATATGATAATCACATTGAAAGAGTCAAAGGTCAAAGATTTAAGTACCTATCAGTATTAATGTGCATGGGTGTAATAAATAATATTTGATTAACAACTGTTCTTTTATTAAAGACCTCGTGTCTCTAGAGGTAGCAAGTTTTCTTTTCAGAAACACATAAATATAATTGTTCTCTCAAATTATTTGGTTTCATCACTACAGTTACTTCTAATTTAAAAAACATAAATACCCTAAAACTCTTTACTGCTCCTTGGTTCGCCCTCATCTTGAATATGCTTATGTTGTTTGCTCTCCTGCTTATGCTGTCCATAGTTGTCTTACTGAATCCGTTCACCATCGGTTCTTAAGATAGATTACTAGGAGGCAAGGATTAGAAAGAGGCGATTACTCAAATGAAGAAATAAAATAACTCTAAATCTTTCTCCTTTTAAAGCCCATCGAAAAAAAAAAGATCTCATTTGTTTCGTGAAAATTATAAATTGTATCGATTCACGTACTTTACTGCAACTCATTTCTTTCAATATACCCACCTGTAGACTCAGAAATAATGAACTGCTCTTCCTCAATCAACACTCGACTAATTATGGATGTTATTCACCATTGCCGAAATGTTTGTGTAGACTGGTCAACTCAAGTCAAAATCTTGATTTTTTTATTTTTATATTAACTCCACACAGGATGCCCTGAGGAAAAAAATTCCCTCAGGGCCTATGTCATTGGTATAAGTCTAAATGATTTTGGTCGGCCACTAAACAAGTGAATAAATATTATAAATATTTTGACTTCTAGCTAAGTCTTGACTTGACTTTTATTATTTTTGTCTTTGCTCTCACATACCATACATTACTTTTATAATTTACATTTTTATTTAATTTCGCTTCATTATTTTGTTAATTAGACGTAAGTCACTTAATAAAAAAAAAAAGTTGAGTGTGATTTTGTGCATTAGATACACTCGTATAATAGGAAGATTGAAATCATGATATAATTATCATAATAAAGGCTGAACATGGGGAAAAATAGCTCCATTGCAAAATATTATTAAGAAATTTTTAATTAAGTAGTAGGTAGGAACTTAGTTTTTATATTTTTTTCTTCACTCACGTTATTGGGTTAAGTATGGGTTTTCGGACAATTTTCATTAATAACTTTGTCAAGGATAATGACTTATTATTGAAATGTCTAAGGTTTCTCTTAAAATTGTTTACTGCCCCCTTAAAGTTCATATAGTTATTTTAAGTCCCTACCATACGTATTTATGGACAAACCAACGCAATGAGGTTTTACTGTTCATGTTATTTAGGTTATTACTAGCAGACCCGGCAACGCTTTGCTGTGGCTAACGAAACACAACGCCATCTACTGGATGGTTACCCAACTTAGATAACCAAGTGCTGTGTTGATAAATTAACTCTCACCGCCATCTTCCTATAACAAACATTAAAATAGAAAATAATAAATATTCAGGTCAAAAATCGAGATAAAAACTATCCTATCTTTTAAGTTGGACCAAATTGCATACAGTAAGCTTAATTTTAATAAAAATCAGTTAAGTAGTTCGGAGTTTATCTCGAACAAACATTTTTATATAATATATAAAGATTATTTATTTAATTATTTTTTTTAGGTTCTCCATAAAACAGTTATACACTAAAATATTATGGAAAAGATTACAAAATTAAAAAAAAGTTCATGGGGCCAGTTTTACTATGTTGTGACGTATGTCAAAAGATAGTTATTGAATTCTCTGTAGGTGACATTGAAGATATCGAGTCGTTAAGCAGTTGAGTTGCTCTGTGCATTCTGATAGGCAGAAGTCCTCACTTTCGTAGGATAAAAAAGTGAGTGGGATCTCCCACGAGTATACGCAGAGTATAAAAATTATGTCACAATAAAAACAAATAAATATGTTAATGAAATATATACACAGTAAAACACAATAAAACGCGGTTTAAGATGGAATATATTTTTAAACATGGTGTGTGAAACCATAGTGGTTAATCATAGTATTTGAGAGGCAGGTATGGGTATCGCCGCCCCATTAACAAATTATTCGATAACCAAAACTCCTGCAATAGACACTCTAAGTGGTTCGTCAAATTTGATGATTTAATAGGGGTGACCGGGTTCATGGGGTGAGGTACGTCTAGATCATCTAGGTCTTTACGATGAATGCGTTTGCTCACCTACTGTGTGGCTGGCCGGATCGGGAGAGACTGGTTTAGAGTTAACTAGGTTATCCTAGACCTCTCCAGCAGGACACTCTCGGAATATCGCCTTGCACCGCAGGTGCAGTGATGGATTTATACGTTTGTCACTCCTGGACACATTGACTTCCCGATTGCTACCCACCCCTCACACCTTTTCCTTCCTAGAACTTCTTCTCCTTCCTTTCGCCTAAAAAGGCCCTCCACACAGCATCCCCAGATGACAGAGCGCCGTACTTTTGTATCGCGAACCACGCCCACACGGTAATTCATGTGTTCTATACTTTATGGAATACAGCAATATATATCTGACAGTATTAATACCCTAGCGACTGTACGGTTAAAATTTAAGAATCCGACTCCGAGTACAACTCTGACGCCGCGATATATGGAAACCATCTGTGAACGTGAGTTTGTGACCAAGCTACTACCGTAGTATAACCGAATTAAAGCAAGTAGCGAATTCGCCAAAAGATTGGCATGAGGAACTTCGGCTGGCAGGCGTAAATACTCTTGGATTTGCATTTTCATAGATCTCAACTGGGCAAAGGCGAATCAAAAACCGCCAGCAGGGCCTAGCAGCAAAAACCTGCAGAGCAGGTTTGTAAACTTTTTAACTGCTAATTATTATGAAGTTGTCTTGATGCATCAGCTATGTAATAATTCCGCCACTGATATCAGGTAAACCTCCTATAAAGTTACGAAACAAATTACACCCGTTTTGAGAAAACTTGTTTTTTATAAACATACTTGAAATATGACGTTCCTAAATAAAAATGCTTTACTCAGGTACTTAGCATTTGCAACGTGCATTTTTAGAATGCCAGATTATTATACAGGATGTAATAAAACGTACACGACAGGTTTTAGCCAGTGTTTCTTGAACTGTTTTGAAGTAAGAATTGCAGAGGCAATTTTGGTTCCCCTTTAAGATTTTTTTCCTAAGAAAACCCAAAAACAACGCATTTATTTATGTAGAACATAAATATATTTCACCAATAAAGTGTATGGGGGATAAGATGCATGGTTGTGCATGAATCAAATAAGCATTAACACTTTACTTAGAAGTTTATTATAACAATTACATCCGTACCGTAATTTATTTTTACACAATATTCGCATAAGAACAGTGGGAACGAACGCGTAGCGATTATCGAACTGTCGTTTCGTCGGCAATTAGGAACAGAATGGTTCATCCATATGAATGATTTTGCGAATCAAAATAGCAGCATCAATCGCCACCACAAATGTTTTAAGTGTCCAAGGAAATATTTTTATGGAGTATTACCATGTTTTTATTGCTTAAAAAAATTATGCAAAAATTACGATGATTATATCATTTTAATTTTATTTTTATGTTGACGAATAAATTTTTTACAGCGAGTCAAAGTTTCCCATTTTTGAATTACCACTAAAACGATATTTTGGGGCGGGGCTATCGTGGGACTTCATGAGCGTGGACGCTCACTGACAGTGTTTATTTATGCTGGTCAAGCTGAGCGACGCTTGTGACGTCACAATCCGATTTGTCAACCACGGGCCGTTTAGCTTTTGCCAGTTTTAGATCGTTTTTTAAATCAATAATATTGAATGAAAACATAAAAAATAAACATTTTTAGTAGGATGATTAAAATCAGAAAAATTATCTTTAAATATTACGCATGTTTTCAACAGAATCCCTAGTTTGTGGAAATACCCCATTGAAGCCTTCTTTTAAAACAACTTTTAGGCATCCCCCCTCTTGCATTGAATTTTGAAACAGTTTTGAATTTATTGCTACTTAGGTCTCAGAGGGCGTAGTTCACATAACTTATACACCAAAAATATAGCATTTTATTAAATTAAAAAAAGTACCTACATAAAAATTATTCGTTGAAAAAATACATGATTCAAAAATGGAGAGATGGAGATTTTTCAGAAAAATCACGATTCAAAATATTAAATTGGCTACCACCAACTAGTAGCGAAAATTTCATAAAAAAATCTTTCACGCGATGCCAGTTATACCTGGAAATGGAAAACGAAAACCGACAATTTTAATTCGCTCTAGATAGTTAAAAATGTATAATATTTTCAAATATTCGCACGGTCTAAAGTGCTAAATAATTAAAAACCGTGGTTAGAGTTTGAAGTACTAATATTATAAACGCGAAATTTTGTATGAATGTTTGTTACTCTTTCACGCAAAAACTTCTGAATGGATTTTAATGAAACCTTACCATTATATAGCTCATACATCAAAATAATATATAGGCTATAATTTATGTTTATAAAGCTAGTTAGGAAGGGGACGCGGGAGGGGAAAGGGGACGCACTGGAAAGGTGATTTAGGGAAACACAATGTATTTTGTCTTTGAACATGGCATTGCAACGCGTCCCGGGAACCAGCTAGTATTATAATAAAACAATATGAAACTAATTTTCAATTTAATTTATTTGACCGTAACCGGTTTCCGATATTACAATGGAATTCCTCTTAGAATTGTCAGTTTCAAAAATAGAAATATAAAAAAGTTGTTGAAATATTTTTGAAGTGAAACATCTTTCGCCCCGTTAGGTGTTTAGTGCGTCACTAAAATTTATTATTTGACGGTTCGTCGGTTCTACTATAATGCGGTGAATTCGCGCCTCGCTGCGAGCCTCCCATAGCGTAGCGAGTAAGGCGCTTGACTAGTCTCAGCGGCCAGAGAGACATACATCCAGCGAACGATGGTTCAAATCCCACGGAATCGAAAAAAAATAATCATTTTTGTTTTTGTGAAATCAATATTCAATCTTCAACCCACTTTAAAATAAAGAGGCAAACACCCACATCCAGAGGATTTAGCCTGCGTGAGAATGGTATAATATAACAGGTCTCCTCTTTATGCGGTGTTTCGTAGCCATCGCTCTCCTCTTCATGCGGTACTTTGTAGCCTCTCCACTCTTGTTTACTTTAGTTTTCTGAAGGTTTCACTTCTACAGCGTGTAAATTGCACACTCTGTTTTTGAAGTGAAAATTTTTACGCACTTGGGGAGTAAGCTGTTAAGCGTTACGAAAAGTGTGATCGGGCGAGGCGAACGGGAGTTGAGAGGGAGATGTAAGTTAGTGAAATTAGAAAGAGAGAGTTACGTTTCGTATTTATACTGTAGGGGCAAGAGAGAGAGGTGCGAGCACACATTTTGTTTCTCTCTTTCTCTCATAGCCAGTTACGTTTCATATATCTAAAGACACAGTGCAGGCCTATTGTCTGTATCACACTGTAGGAGCAAGAGAGAGTAGTTCGCGCGCACATTTTCTTTCTATCTTCTTTTATAAGTTAGTGAAGTTTTACTTCAGTCGTGTTGTCTAAAGTCTAAAGCACACTCGTTTTTTTTGTCTCCTGTCGTTATCATTGTCTTTTACAGGGTTTTTTCTTTGACCTCTAAAGATAAAATTTGCCGAATACGTTTTGTTACACCTTGTATATTTATTTTTCAGTAGGTAGACCACTTTACAGCGTTAGACATAAAACTGAATTTAAATATGCCATGAATATATAGCTTCTATTTACCGGTGCAACATTGCGACTCGTCTTCGTACTGTTATGCAGAGAGCGTGGGAAAATTGCATTTTAAATTATATTACAGTTCAGAAAGCAAACTGCATTCCACATTGCAAATCTAGAACTAGCTTCTTGACATTTTTCTGTAAATATACGTGAAGCAATCAATATTTATGGATGGGATGCATTTGGAATCAATAAGATTGTGCAATTTATTGAGGATGTTACCAACTATGAACATCTTTGAATTGCTTAGCAGAGCCGTAAGATCTTTGGATCGTAGATAAGGTAAACCACATTTCGACACCTCAGGAATAACTAATCATTCATGAATATTATAATTTTCACTAATATAATTTTATTACTGATGCCATAGAAACTTATTATTATAACTTATTTTGACCGGTCAGTTGTTGAGTGGGCAACGCGTTTGGATACCACCCAGGCATCCCGTGTTGGATTCCTCGGCTGGCTAAGTCCTCCATCATGACTCAAGCCACATTTACGGCGTACTGTGGTGGTAATAGGAGATTTTCAAATATTGTCGGGTTATTCGTAACCCGGGAATGTTTGTCTTTCTTTTAAAAAAAAAAAAATTTAAAAAAAAATAAACCATTTTGGAAAGAAATTTTCAAATACTCTTTGTTATAGCAGAAAAAATAAATAATTCATCGTTCTGGGGAAAAATATTATTTTCGCCAATTTTAATCAGCCTCAATACATTAAATTATGGCCTCAAAATAGGAATGTCATCTTCCAATCAGCCCCTGACAGTTATAAATCTTGCATAGCATAACAAAAAAGTTTTATCGTAATTGAATAATATAAATATCTGACGTTATTATTACGATAACGTCTGCAAGGTCGAAATTTAAGAATCCTACTACCAGTACAACTCTGACGCTGCGCCTTACGCAAAACCGTACGTGGAGTTTGTTTACAAATGTTCTTTTGTAATAGGACCGAATTATAGCAATGCCACAAGAAGCTCCACTTACTATAACAGCTTACGGGATTAGCATCGCCTGGCAGGCGTAAGTACTACGGATTTGTAATGTCGAGTATCTCTCCGGATATGGAGAGATTGACGATAATATGATTATTATTGTAACTGGCAGTTGTGAATCATAATACTACGCGGATATATATTATTACATTTGACGTAATTCCCTGTCGCGGTTGCTTTGTCCCGGTGACTAGCTGTCACTGGATCCCAGTGGATCCGAGAAACCGGCTAGTTTTGCCAAAAACCTGCGGGAGTGGGTTTTTAACTGCTAGTTGTGTTAACTAAACAGCATTTGTTCAGTTTTGATTTGTTAACTCCACCGTCAACCTCTTGCTTACTCATAATATTTCATAATAGTGGCTTCATTTTCAAACTTAACAGTTTTATTTAATTGAAAATTAAATCACAAAATGATAGTGATTAATTAAAGTAAGTCGTCAATTATGAATTGCAAGCACAGGTAGGTACTACATTAATTTCTTCTGATGAATAATTATTAATTTATGGACTTCGGTTAAATTCAACCAACAACAGATAATAAAGTTTATATCAGCATTTCTTGAAAAACAATGAAGTTAATTCGCTTTCCAAATGCAAATGTCTTACATTGGACAGTTAAATTGTTATTTATTATAGGATTATTACCAGAGGCGGCTCTAGGGCTCCAGCTGTGGAAGGTCATTTGAAAAAAAAAGTGATTAATCTTTATTTGATATTGAGAAAAATGCCGATACATTATTATCAACCAATTTAAAGAGAGGTAGGGTCATGAATCCGCAACTCAAATTACATAGGTATTATTTGTAAATTGCAAAGTCGCTACATAATACATGTAGGTACTTGAAGGCACATCATTTTAAAGAGGGCACTTTTCCATATAGTTGTGCACACCAATAGTACCTAAGTATCCAAAATTTAAAAACAAAATTAGATTAGAAATAATATTCAATGTTTATAAGAAAAACTTTCTTTTTATAATTTATTATTTTATAATGTTTTTGTTTTTATGTGTCTTGTTCTCTTTCATATTTTCGTTTAGATTATTATTGTTAACTTATGCTAATAGAAATAATAGGCACCGGTACCTAATACCTATATAAAAAAATAAAACAAAAATTGTTTTAAATCAAGCTGTTTTCCATGTCTGTTGAAAATTGATCATAATAATATAATAAATAATCTTTGAAAAGATCTACTTCCCAATGTACTACCAAATTAAAATTGAAATGTCGCAAATTACATCAATAACAATGTGAATAATTATTTCAAATCTCTCCCGAACTGTTCAATACAAAAACAACCATTGTTTCATGCAAGACATACGTGCAAAAAGCAAAACCGACCTATGTTATATCACCATCTCTTTCAACAACACATAACATTCATAATGGTGTCTCCCTCACGGACATAACCCAAGCGTAGTTAGGATTTCTTTACTACCTATGCGGGAGAATATCAACTCCAGGCGAAGAACATAGTGCCATCTCATTTGTTGTATGGCGCGCATAGAGAGAGAAGATCGGACATTGGCAAAATTGACCCAGGGAATACTGTGTGAATGGGAGCTTCCATTTTTTGCAATAGATGTCACTGCTCGTCTATGTCGCCGCTAGCCTGCCGTTATTTCGCGGTTCATTTCAAATAAACAATTCGATGCTTTGAGCAGTTTTATCCGTAAAAATGTATTATTATATCTTATAATTTTGGGGGGTCAAACACCCATTGTCCTAAGGGGAGAGCCGCCACTGATTATTACACTGATTTTTAATGTTAGACAATTCATCACTTTCTCCGCGTGCAATGCAGTGGAAGTATGTACCTCTAGTATCACCCTGGCATGTAACCAACAACAAATCAAAGATACACTTGACTTACTCAGGAAAACAAGATATGCAATATACAATATACATATTTTGGTAAACGAGAAAGTCAAATAAAAACCAAATTAAAACCATTATTTAATTATTTTGCAAAGATTGAAGAAAAAATTAAAACCGTTTACTAACTAAATTAAATAGGGCTTTCCCTATAGATCACTTATAGATGGCGTTCCTCAAGGATCACATGTAAACCCACTAATAAAAAAACTCATCATTTGTTTATTTTTTTTATATTTTAGAACCATACAGGCTTTTACAAATGTGTGATAAATACGATTACGTTGACCAACAAGTCTAGACAGAGCGGGTGGATGTTAAAAATGACAAAGAAATCAAAATCATTGGTTTTAAAAATTGAGTTACCAAAACAATTATCAAAAAGAAAGTGCACTATTTCATAGGAAAAATATCGCAGGAAGCCTTGCTTTTTATCTTTTGTTATTCTACAAGGACCAAATTTGTTTCCCAAGACGTTATGCTTTCCAAGTCAAGTGACGGAATCAGATGGGGAGTTTGGTTACACAATTATTGGTAGGAGAGCATAATTGTTCTTACAATTTGTAAGACACATCTAGAGGTGATATACCGATTGATATAATTTTTAATGAAGTGGAACAGAATTGAAGTAAGAAATTATAATATAGATCCCATACAGAAGAATAATAAAAGCTAAAATTAATTCTTCAAACTCTGCAAAATTACTTTGTGGCATCATTAATTATATAATGAATAATATATTACTTTGTTTAAACCACTATATTACAAAATTAATATTTATTTTCGGGGTACGTTATTATAGCGTTCTTGTAATTAAATTTCTTGCAGTTGAACATATCTACTATTTCTGAGAAAGCATTGTCAAATGCTTGTAATCTAGGCACAAGCGAGTATATAAATGACTCAGTTCTATAGAAACAATTATAGTAGGAAACACAGAACTTCACCGTGCTATATTTAATTGAAAACCATAACAATGTCTGATTCATTTAATATACTCCTTCTAATAAATACATAATTCCATTAAACTGTTCATCCGAAACTATTAATTGATAATTGCATAGTTAACTCAACCGAAATACAGCACCTAATGCAGCATCGATTATTGGTATTATTATTCCATATCATGAAATAACTCTCGTTATATGAAAACGTTCAAATACACGCGGGGAATATTTTGCCAACGCGGTTACTCAATTATCTATAAAATTTGGAAATATGCAAACACGATTTTAAAAATTAGCAGCCACAATTTGAAATAACATTAAAAACAAATTGTAAATCTACAACATAACGATAAAATCAAATGTCTCCTCTTAATATGTGAGAAATAGTTTGGAAAATAGACGATTTCTCTCTCTTCATTTTGTTTTTTGGTATGTTCATTTATTGTCTGAATGGTTTTTCTGAAAAATAATAAAATAACAACGATAATAATAACAATAACAAAAAAGATAACCAGAAACATAACAACAAAGAAAACAGCAATGACAACAACAATTAAAAAACAATAACGACGAATGCAAAATCTTCAAAAAAAATCGCAGCACGTTTGCTCATCAAATATCTAGCGCCCAAAAAACTCTATTGCATTAGAATATTTCGATGTATTGAATAATGGGAATGTTCACATATTATGCCTGTTATAATCATATCCAAATAAGATAACATCAGACTATAATAACATCAAATAACTATTTAATTTATTTCAAATAATAGAAGCACAGGTACCTACTTTTTTGTGCATTCATAGTCGGTGAATGTCAATTTTTTAAGATTCAATTCGTCCTTGAAGTTGACATTATTAACAAACATAACATCACAAAAAATAAACAAGAAATACTCGTTTACACTAAGACGATAATTATTTAATTGATAATGAAAACGTTTTCTGCGTGGATTTAGTGGTGTTAAAAAATTAAAACTTGAGTTGTTCTGACATTATTTGGAGTAAAAAATATAAATGAAATTTTGATCTCCGTTGTCTTTTTTGACGTCTTCTTTTTTTTCACCAATTTTTTCTTCAAAACCAAACAGAATTCAAATTCTTCCACTTGTCGTCACTGGTCACTCAGCCGAGTTACCGCCAAAGCCTTCACCCCAAGCCTAACTGTCCAATACCTATTATTTTTTTTGTTATTAGTTCAATTTGGGAGGCGGGTATGGGTATAGCCGCCCTGGGAACTATTTATTGGATAACCAACACCCCTGTCATTGGTTGCCCCAAGTGGTTCGTTATGTTTGGTGACTTAGCGGGGGTTCCCGTGTTAACGCGGTGAAGTTTGTCTAGTTCTTACAGTGGAAGTGATTGTCCGACCTACTGCGTAGCCGGCCGGATCGAGAGGGGCTGGTTGAGGGAGACACTCTCGGAACACTATGTTGGATTCAAACGTCCGTTACTTCTGTACATACTGACCGCCAGATTCCCACCAACCTCTCATACCTTTTCCTTCCCAGAATTTCCTCTCCTTCCTTTTTTAAAAAGACGACAAAGATGACGAAGGCCCTGAAAGGAATTACTTTTATCAGGACCTCCAATGTTGAGCTAATGAAAAAAATAACGTACTTTGTTTCCCTTATTTTTTATTTGAATTAATTTACCAATCTGCCAAAAAGTTACCTATTACATTATCTTCTCGTTCTTATTGAAATAAATTGCCTTGTTAAATAACGCTATCTGATCTTCAGAATAATTTAAATTGCAACAGATCGGTGTTTACTTTTAAATTATGCAACAATGTCATTGTTAGCGTTCAAACACGCGGATCTTCATTGATGAAAATCTACTTTCATTTCGTGACGTCACACTTTACAGTCGAAACAATGATGTCATGTTGAATGTATAGAGAACAGTCTGCGCTTCATTATCGATTATATTTTGACATTGATTTTGAAATGTGTGCAGAGAATTTGTTTGATTTTATAATAATATAACTAGCTGGGGTACCCGGCTTCGGTCAGGGAGTTGATTTGAGATTGAACTGACGTTCGAACCCATGATGGATCTTGATTTATATTCCCCTACCAATGGGTAGCCCCAGCCATACAAAAAAAGACTTCGAATGGTCCACAATGTTTCAGAACATTTCACAACATTCGAGAGTGTTCTGAAATGTTTCACAACGATATGGGATGTTCCCGAACGTTCCAGACTATTCCCTAATATTCCACAACATTCTAGAATGTTCGGGAATGTTATGGAATTTTATGGAATGCTCTCGAAAACTTTCGAATGTTCTGGACTGTTCTAGAAATTTCTAGAGGCGAACTTTTTAACTAAAATTACTTCAATTACTAACATTATCATAATAATTACAATTACAACAATAACAGCAATTACAACACAAACAACAATTACAATAATTAAAACAATTACAACAATTACAACAATTACGACAGTCACAACAATCACAACAATCACAACCATTGCAATAATTACAACAATTATAAAAATTACAACAATTGCAACAATTGTAACAATTGCAACAATTACAACAATTATAACAATTACCGGTCAGTAGCCGAGTTGGCGTCGTCTGTACAATTCCTCGGATGGGTAAGTCCTCCATCGCGACACAAGCAACATATTCCGCTTACTGTGGTGGTAGTAGGAGATTTTCAAATATTGTCAGGTTATTCGTAACCCGAAAATGTACGTCTCTAATTTTTTAAATTAAAAAAAAACTGCAATAACTAGTCAAAATTCAGCAATTTTAACAATTACATCTAAAAAACTCGTATATAAAAATGAATCCTTGATTCCCTTGATCACGCCATAACTTCAGAACGACTTTACCTATTTCATTATTCTTTTTTTTAAAGTTTTTTAATAGGTACCTATTTTGTAGAAGGTTCTTAGGAAAAGAAAAATTAAGAAAATCACGCAGAAAATTTAATAATTTTAGAAAACTTAACGACTAATTTAACTTTGCACGTTTGACAGTTCGCCCGTTTGATGAAATAGAATTTAGCAGGCATCTGTTTTTTTTTTATATCAAAGGAATTGTTTTTTGGATTTTTTAAATTAAAGATATTTTAAATAATTACCTATGTTAGGTACCAAATTTGAGTGATTGTTCTTAAACAAAAAATAAAAAATTAATATTTGAATAAAAAAATTGTAATAGGTGGCACGCGAGCTGTTTGAAAACTGATTGTGCTGGGACTGAATATATGGAACGCGGGAGGGGGATTTGCGGGACGAGGGAGCGGGAGAGGGGAGAGGGTGGGCGGGGAAGGTGGAAGGGGAACGCGGAAGGGTAAGGGATACGGGATGGGAACGGGAACGGAACACAGGAAAGGAATAGGAATAGAACACAGGAAAGGACATGCAGGGAGAAACAATTTATTTCTTTGAATATGGCATTGCAACGCATGCCGGGAACCAGCTAGTATAATAATAAAAACAAATATAACAAATTCAACAATAATTACAATCATTAAACAAATATAACAATATCAACAGTAGTTACAACTTTTACAACAATTAATACAAATGATGATCATGATCACAAACACAGAAATTCTCAGGCGGGCTAGAGCAGATAGAGAACTGCTTACATGAATTAAAATCAAGAAAATTTTATATCTGGGTCATATTCTTCGAGGGGAGAAGTATCACTTGCTCCATTTAATATTAAAAGGCAAGATAGAGGGTCGCCAAAAGCCTGGTAGGAGACAAATGTCTTGGCTGCGAAATATACAAGAGTGGACCGGCATTAGAAGTGTGGAGGAGATATTCCGGGCAGCGCAAGACAGTGAGACCTTTTAAAGAGTGATCGCCAACGTCGGGGGGACCTGATAAGGCACACAAAGAAGAAGAATACAAATGCATCAATTACAATTTCGTATTTCTCACTTTTAAACAGGCATTATCAGAATTCATTATTAGATTATTCCAGGAACAGCACTTCCGCTGATTTCCGTAGTTTTATGCAGTTTTCAACCCGTTCTTGCTTACTTCCGCCTGCTTTAATTAAATTTCTCTTACGTAAGCTTTTAAACAAAACAACAAGCATTTTCATTATCCAGATATTTTACTAAAATTTTTCAGAGATAGCCAATTATTGTAGATGAAGAAAAAAAATACGGGTACTTATCTTATTTTTGTACAGTTCATTAATTGCATTCTATTTCAGATATACGTATCAGCGAATATTTTTAATAGTTTTTCCATGATGCAGAAAATATCAGAAAACCGGTTTTTAACTTTACAAGTATCGTATATTGTCGAGTGTACACAAGTGAAGGTTCTCATAACAACCGTCTTTATTTTCCACTGAAAAAATCTTTTCAATATTCAAAATATCTACAATAGACAATATATATAAAAAAATATTCAATACTACAAATTTTCAAAGAAATACAGCTTAAAAAATACATTTCAGTATAACAGCAAGATATATTTATCAAAACAACATTAAAATCCTAAAATTGAAAACCAAGCACATTCAAAATACCTATCTGTATCTTGGTAGATATAAAACACACGTATTTCAACAAACTCTCATTAAAAAAATTCCAAATTAAATTAAAAAAATCACCTGAAACGACTGAAAGAGTTCATTACTATTATTAATATTTAATTAAATCTTGAAATCTGTTTATTGATATATCTCAAGTTTTTCGTACATATCTATTGTTATTAGTTGCAATATTATTATTTACACACTCAAATGATAGCATGAATTCCCTCACCAAACACAAGAGTCTTGTCTCTTTATGGTGAGGATCGGCTTTTATTATACTCATATTACAACTCTGTTTAACATCTAAAAAAATTATAATTATTGCAAAAACGTAACAATTTAATATTAAATAAGCAAAAAAAAATTCTTTCTCGTTTTGTACTTAAATTACACCAACACATGTAGGTACTTAACCTTTGATCTTTGAAAAGTCTCCGACCTTTCTCTGATTCCCAGTCTTTTTTTACTTGTTTTTCCTCCGAAATTATGTTACACCGCCAGTAATTTACCTGTCAGAACTATCAGAAAATTCGATGGAAGCAATCATTGTACGTGGCATGTTTTCAACGGTATTAATAATAATTGTGAACATTGATATTATGACTATTGCTGAAAAAATTCCCGTGTAAATACTATCTAGTCCAATTACTTAGCATAGTTCTAGATTACACCTAGTAAAAAATGATTATAAATGAAGACTTGTGCTGTTGAAAGTATTCAAAACATGTAGGATTTTATTTGACGGTCAAATTCTCGCCGGTTCGGATCTCGGCTTACGCAAAAAAGGAAAATTTCACATTTTATTAAAATTAAAAACGTAAATAACATTAAAAACATAACACCTTCCCTTTCTTAATCCCTTCAGCCTCTTAACTTATCCAAATTGATGATGCTATTTTTTCTCAGGCTCCCGATAGTTGGGAGCAGTAGTTGGTCTATTCTGCGGTATTCACATGAAAAAAAAAGCATAATTTTAGATTCAATCGAAGATCTAAGCCACAAATAGGAAACAATCGTAAATGCGTAGATACTCATGTTTTATCGCCAACTACATAAATTTAAAATACATACCTCATAATGTAAAGATGATGTAATTTGAAATTCATAAAATAAGGAACGAATCAGTTCAAATGATTAAGGCATTCTTTGATTTATTTCTTTTATTATTAAAACCATAACAGAAATATAAACACACTCAACATTCAAGGTAAAATTATATAAAAATATAAGAACAGCAATAGAAAAATGTATAATATCACGGTATAAAAGGGGGAATAATAGTACATATATTTAATAACATTATAACAATAAAATGTCTTTGAGTAACACTTTATTATATATTTTAAAAATATTAACCAACTGGTTTTAGTTCAACCTGAACCTTCATCAGGGGTGTATAAAACATATTGAATAAAGAGATGAAGAGAGTATTTAAAGTTAAAATAGAAGAGGGAGAGAGAACGTCAACTTTGGGAGGGAACGAGAGAGGTAAATAGGAGAGAGGGGGTAAAAGTAGGTCTGGGAAAGGAAAATTAAAATGGCACTATTTGAAAAATCTAATAATTTATTAAATAAATGGTTTCATTTATTTTTAATGTTTTTTTTTCAGGTGGTTCTAGATTATTAAGACGAAGACCTATCCCATTTCTATGTACTTACTACATAGGGGTACAGTGTATATCTATGAACTTCATATGTAGAACTTGGATATACGTCAAAAAATCTAGAAGCTCTTAAAATAAATTAAAAAAAACATTAAAAATAAAACCAACAGATTTTTGATCTGTCTTGGCTGATCATCCAAGGCTTGACGTCTGATATAAATTTCAAATAATTTGTGTTCTTCAAAAATTTCAATGGTAAAGGTGGAAATAGGAAGGGGGGCAATAGGGCACAATTTACAAAGGGAACAATATTTGTCGGTTTTCCATAAACAATAAACGTGATTAAAACAAAGAAATCTACTAATTTTGAATTAAAATAGGGCCACAAAATAAATTTGCAGTGTTTGAAGAAGAAATTTGTGTTCTCTTTAATGGCTAGTGGAAGCGCGTTGTATAGTTTTATTGCGAAGTATCTAAAATTTCTGTGGCCAAAAGTTATTTTAGCTAAGGGTACGTAAGAGATTATTGCCCTTTGATTCTAGTATAACATACCTACTTTTTATATCTACCCACAAATTCTAGTATACCGTTATTGGACGGTTGGTAATTATAAACTAAAACAAAAAATGATAATAATATTTCCTGAGGTAATAATATGTAGTTCTTGCTGTGTGTCCTATCAGCCTACTTCGGCGACTTATAGAATAAGAAAGTGGATTATCTCTCAGAGTAAGTACTGAGAATAAAACACATCCATATTAGTCTTTGCTTTGATTTCAAACCGGACCAAAACTAGGTTGAAGCTCAGCCACTTCTCGAGAGTGCGTTAAACCCATAGACATCATTAATTATAATATCTACGGTTAAACCCATTATGATTGAATTTAATTAAATTGTACCCAAATTAATGTGTTATTGACCACAGGTTAATTAACTAGAACTGAAGATTGCTAAGGAAATGTTTTAAAAAAACGCCTTTAGCATATAATGTGCGATTTTGACAGCGTGACGATAAGCGTGAACAATCTTACTAAAAGTTTGTGTGGATGTGTGTGTGTTTGTTACTCTTTCACGCCAAAAATACTGAATGGATTTTAATGAAACTTTACAATAATATAGCTCATACGTCAGAATAACATATAGGCTATAATTTATAAAGCTAGCTAGGAAGGGAACGCGGGAGAGGAACGGGGACGCACGGGAAAGGTGATTCAGGGAGAAACAATGTATTTCATTGAAAATGGCGTTGCAACGAATGCCGGAAACCAGCTAGTATGAAATCCATGGGAAACAAGAAAACTTGTGATGTTTGTGATAGGAAAGATCTGTTTTTTTGAACAGACACCTCTTATTGACTAGATCTGAAAAGCCAGGTACATTTCAACTTTCTTTTTTACCATCTCCTTCACTTACTTCCCTCTCCATACAATATATACCAGTTGGGGATGACATAGTGGGCTGGATACTGGATGAAGTAAAAATATAAGTAAATCGTTTCATAGTGAACAGTGTCATTTTCTGCGCAGAAAATATCAGTCTATCGAAACCTATAGTAATAATATTGACTCCTCTGTACAATGAGATTTTTGGTTCCCCCAAGTCATGTTACTTAGAAATGATGTATTATGTAACACCTACTTATACACAACATTTCATTGTAAAGCTTGTTAGAAAATGAATGTAAAGTATGTTCGTATTCAAGATGGAAACACGATTATGAAACACCAACGATTGTAATATTATATCAAAGATACTTATTTTAGATCATTTACCTAACAAAATAGAATAAACATTATAGAGAGCGACTGATACCTACTTGAAAGGAGACGTTTATTGTAACAAATATTTTAAATCTCACCATTACTCCACATTTTTTTGTTTGCGTCCCATACAGGAGGGTCCTGAGGTAAACAATTTCCCTCGGGTCATTTTCCTGTGCGGAATCTTTGGGGATGCTATGTCGAAGGTCCTTTCTAGGAAGGAAACAGCTAAAGGGGTGGGTAATAGGAATTTGGGAGACAGTGTGTCCACGAGTGAAGTGTAATCCATCCATCCCACTGCGTTGCAAGGCGATGCATTGGTTGAGAAAGTATTTTTAAATTGTTTTGTAATTCGCATCATGCGCATGTCACCCTGTACAATGTTGGTATGCTTACAATGTTGAACTTCCAAAAGTTTCGTGATTAGATTTTGGCTTCTCACGAAATCGTGATTGAAAGTAAATTTTACTCCAGTTTCTTTACCAGTAGAAAGACAACATGGAACCTATAGCCACCTTGTGAATCTAATAGACTTATAGTAATATAATATTACGCCTATCTAGTAATATAGTAAACACGGCTTTCACACACTAAAACTGAGCGAACGCTTTCCCTTAGCGAAATAAAAAGAAACCGGTCGGAATTTTGTCCACTCAAACTCACTAAAGTTTTATCACAAACAGATGAATAGTATAGGAATTAATTGCATAACGCCAGAGCTCACAATTATCTATAGAAACCATTGCGGGCATGCGCACTTTAAATCCCCAAAGTTTCATCACAATCCGATGAATGGTTTGACAAAGGTTGGACAAACAAAGACATATTCATTTTTATATATTAAGAGATGCATAGTCCAGAATTTCTTGCATTGATAAGCTTTCGAATTCCACTACATATTTCTAGAAGTCGGGATTTATTTCAGTGCAGAAATTCTGGGATGTATTCCTCTTTGCCCAGATACTAATGGAGTGAAATAATTATTATATACCTACTAAGTCAGTGAACATCTTCAATTTGTCACTACAAACAAATATAAAATGTTGTTATTGAAGCAGTTCAGTTACGTGCAATAAATACTGTATAATTTTTACTATCCATGTGTATTTATGTAAGCCCTTTGTAGATGCCCCTACAAAGGGCTTACATAAATAAATAAATAATCATAAAATGAATTGGCACTTCGCATAGCCCTGCACAACACAAGACGATGAGATAAGTACCGTTTTCCCAAGAGATTGTATTATGATCTCTATCTTTTCTTTCGTAATAATCAGATTACATCTCCATCCGGTCTCTGCAGTCACTTCCTACAACACCATCCGACGTGTGGACCACTAACTACCGGCTGGAGCAGATTTATATAAGATAAATACGAGTTTAGAAACTTTGCGTTTTATAATGGGCTAGTGGCGTGTTCTTTTCTTGGTTACTTTGCGCAATGTTTTTAATGTTAAATGCCGGTAAATATTTCATTATTTATCGTTTTGTTTTTTGGACGATGTTCTTATGGCGTAAGTGTTAATTAATAACAAGCTTATAGACGCACAAAATCAAGGAAGAGCTATTATTTATTTATTATTGTAGAAAGCAATCACTTTGTGCTTTGACATATTTAATAAAATAAAATACTGTTTTGTTTAAAACCACGAGTTTTATTAATTTTTTGAACCGATCGGTTTCGCTTTACTCAAGCATCATCAAATAATACATACAAATTAATACTGTATTAATTTGTACCCTGATGATGCTTGAGTAAAGCGAAACCGGTCGGTTCAAAAAATTAATAAAACTCGTGGTTTTAAACAAAACAGTATTTTATTTTATTATTATTTATTTATTAACGCCATTTTTTGGGGGATTTGATTTAACATTAAGTTCTCCAAAAAGGTAATATACAGATCATGCGTGGACACAATGACCCCCACATTCCTACCCATCCCTGATACCTTTATCGAAAATTAACTTTATTTATATTGGAAATAGGAGATTTTGAATTTAAAGCAGTTTTTATAGGTCTGGCACTATTTTTTTCTGAGTTTATAAAAAGATTTTTTAAAAAATACTATATTATTTCAAAGCCAAATACGTATTCTAATCGCTGTATTTAATTAAAGAATCTAAAATATTTCTAAGCGATCTAATTACCATAAAAAAATCACACAATTTTGCGTTCGTATGGCAAAACTACCTAATGAGATTCTATGTATTTATGTAATAGGTACTAAAACCATGTAATAATTTAATTTAACAAACCTTATAACTTGCATTATAACTTTTTTTTAAATTAGTTTTTACATACATATAAATATGTTAAATAATCATGAGTAATTATATTTTCCGATTACAATCGGATTAAACTCAAATCGTAGTTACTCGTGTGTAAAGGTAAAAGAAAAAAAATTTAAAAATTATAACACATACGTAAATACATAAATCAAATGTATAAAAAAATATAAATAAAATAAATTATAAATTTTTAAAAAAATTGATAAGTTTTGTTAATTAATGTTAATGTGATTCTAGGTAGCTGAATTGTTTAAGATATTATTGTTTAATTTATTATAGAATTTTTTGTAGTGAGATTCTAATCTCGACTCTATTACTAGTTGATTAAACCACACCACTTCGTTGTACGCATAGAAGTGTTGTGCAAAACGGCATACATATTTATTTATATATTCTCACCATACATTTTGTTTTTTTTTTTTTTTTTTTTTAAATAAATTAACCTCACTAGGACTAATGCCTGTATTGAGGTTAACAATAATAATTTGAGGATGCATTTTACATACAAAACACAATATAAAAACACTACTTTCAAAACACTAATACTACATACTAATTACCCATCTGGTCACTAGACCAGATGGGTAATTTGGGAATGGTTTGTAACAATATTTATACCCGCCAAAAGCAAAGTAAGTTCAAAACAACTAGGGTGACACTTCGATTTGTGCAAATGGAACTCAAATATCTTATTATAAAAAAATCTCATTATTTTTACATAAGCGACCCACAGTGTTTTACCTATTGCTCTCAACGCGTACCATGGCCAAGTGCGACTTCTTAGAAACAGCCTTTGTGTATTTGAAGCAGCGTATTCTTTATATATGTATTTTTTAGATGCGGGACTTGAAAATTTTGAAAAAGTTATGAATTGTGTATGTATTTAAACAAATAATCAAACAAATTACTTAGTAGTACATCGCCTTTTCAAAAATGGGCCGTGATATGGCTGTAAAGAAAATCAGTAATAGTTATGTTACTATTTAGTGATTTGAAACAGCTTATAATTGTTCACTCTGGGATTTAATATAATATGTTAGCAAAATAGTTTAGCAGCAGTGAGATTAGTTTCCTTCATCTAGAGACACAAACAAATGCAGAGACAAGTTTGTTGCATAGTTGTCTATGAATAGAGACTAGAGTATTAGAGAGAAAGCTGTGTATGGTTGCAGAAACTGAGAGAATTGTATATTAGTTCGCAGCGGAACAGAATTAATACTCTACCATGAAATGGTACAATCTGGAGTTCAAAGAGAAATGGCTCAGAGCTTAGACTATTGTAATTTACCTGAGATTATAGTAGAATGTTGTGGACTAGCAATTCCTGCCTGGAGGTTTAGCATGGTCGATCGGTAAAACCTAATATTAATACGATATTGACCAAATCCGCAATCTATGATCGGTTATTAATTAAGGTCTACGATTGTTAACAGAAATTCTGAATAACAAAGAAAAAGGTTGTCTTTAAAATATTTGTGTCACAATACGTACCTACTACCAATCGAACTTTGGCAAGAACTAATTTTCGATTATTCGAGTTTATAATATGTTACCATTAACTTCTTTAGGTGAATTATGAACAGGAATTTGAACTGCTTCCAACTGTGTGGAATCAGTGGATTTATGTCATCCTTAAAAGGGGCATGTTTTGAGGCTGAGGGTGTAATGAGTTGAAACATCGTGCCCGGGTTTCCCCGTTAAAATATCGTTTCCACTAAAAACATCGATCAGTTTGCGATGTTTCAACTCTTTACATTTTGGTCAAACAGTTTGACTCTAAAATGTAACGACATCAAAATATAAATTTTTATATGAAAAACTTTATTTTTATACTTTTTTGAAGGTTATTCCCATCAGTGAAATAAATCATATTAAAATAAGTTAACAATAATAATCTAAACGAAAATATGAAAGAGAACAAGACACAGAAAAACAGAAAAAAGACAATGGTCGCAATTGGGACTCGAACCCAGACCTCTACGTCTAGCCGGGACGAGCGCGTTAACCAATTTCGCTATTGCCACCCTCTGTCAAACCGTCATATTTGTCAATCTCATATTTTCTTATTTTTAGAATTACATTATGATCAACTAATTATATATGGAGAAAAATAATTAGTTGATAATAATGTAATTCTAAAAATTTGAAAATATGAGATTGACAAATATGACGGCTTTGAAAGAAGGTGGCAATAGCGAAATTGGTTAACGCGCTCGTCCCGGTTAGACGGAGAGTGCTGGGTTCGAGTCCCAGTTGCGATTATTGTCTTTTTTCTGTTTTTCTGTGTCTTGTTCTCTTTCATATTTTCGTTTAGATTATTATTGTTAACTTATTCTAAAATATAAATATTGTTCCCCGGTTTCCCCATTACGATATCGAACCTACTAAAAATATCGATCAGCTTGCGGGGAAATTGTGGAAAAATGTTTCAATTCGTTACATTTTGGTCAAATAGTTTGACTCTAAAACGTAACGAGTTGAAACATCGTACCCCGATTTCTCCGCTAGCTGATCGATGTACCTAGTGGGATCGATATCGAGGCGCGGAAACCGGGGCATGTTGTTTCAACTCGTTACAAAAGGAGTAGGGAGATAAGGAAATGTTTAGGAAGAATCTAGTTTATTCAGACTTGGTCAACAAACATGACTAAAGCCTTTTAAAACAACGTTTCGATTCTGAATGGAGGTTTATGAATACGGAGATACTGAGAGTATCTACCACAATTTAATTAACCCCAGCAAGAGGGCTGCTGTATTTCCTCTCTTATTTAAGGGATGAATCGATTCTAAGCAAGGGGCAGGTAAATTACATTACCTTCAATCTTATTACAACTTAATTACACCTGGGATTAACATTTAAATTAAAAATGCCAAGGTCCTAATTAAGGATTATAACCACAGGTAGAATAGGCAAGGGTGGATGGTTATTTTATATAGGGATAGGTAGCTTCGGAGGCTTTGACGCATATTAATGCTTGGACAGGTGAACTGAATTCCCAAAAGAGCTATCGGATGTGTTTGTAGTACAATTTTTTTTTAATTTGGATGTTAATATTATAGAGTACATATAAAAGACACGTCTATAACATAAACCGAACTAATTATTAACTAGCAAACAACATATACATCCGATTTGCATGCACCAATTGCAATTCTTAAACTGTTCGAAAATCCAGTGTCTATGGCACCATGAAGGGGGTTTTGATATCAAAAAAAAGGAAAAAATGGCGGACCAGCGAATTTTATTTTCGATTTTTTATGGAAAATTTTCACCGTTAACACAAAAAAATAGAAGGGCCCTTTATTGTCGGCTAGAGGCCCTTTTTATTTTTTATTTTAATGAACGATGAAAATTTTGCCTACACTGGCCAATACGGCCTAGGGCCCTGCCAGAGCCGGATTAAACATGTCGGGGCCTCTAGACAGTTGCCTACACTACTGTATCGATAATACGGCCCTGGCCATATTGACTGGAATTTCAAACAGTTTAAGAATTGGTGCATGCAAATCGGATGTATATTTTTTCTAACATGTTGTCAACCAGGTTGAAAAAAGTAGTATCGAGAAAACCGCGTTCAAAGTTTTACTGAAGGATAATTCAAAATACAAACTGTTTCAAACGGAATCGAAAATAAAATTCGCTGGTGCGCCATTTTTTTCTTTTTTCTCGAAACTTTTTAAACACGATACGTTTTTAGATTTTCACGCCCAAAAGCATTTTAGTTATTTGTTTTTGGGGTGTTATGCCGTGTTGCTCTACCTCCTTCTTTAGCCAACGTTTCGGACAGCGTTGCAGTGTCCCTCATCAGGGCAGATCCGACAGATGTGTTTTTAACACGTTTTTCAACATATTTAAAAAAAACTATACATCCGATTTGCATGCATCGAGTCTTAAACTGTTCGAAAATCCAGTGTCTGGCACCACGTAGGGGAATTACAATATCTAAAAAAAGGGCGGACCACCGAATTTTATTTTCGATTTTTCATGGAAAAATTTCATCGTTATAAGAAAAATAGAAGGGGGCCCTTTATAAAAAATCCCTACGTGGTGCCATAGTGACTGGATTTTTAAACAGTTTAATAATAAATAAGAATAATAATAATAATATTTTTTATTAATTTCTTACATCTTACAAATTTGAATTTATTACATACAGGAAATAACTGAATAAATAAATTTATTACTTATAAGAATTTACTACAAGAATCCAAAGAATTTCCCTTTTGAATCTCTCCTCACCGACGCAGAATATATCAATCTCCGAGGAGATTTGGTTCAGGAGCAATATACTCCTCCCTACCGGGAGAACCATAGGCAGGTTAGTCCAACAGGCAGGAAGATAGAATAATCTATGATGAAGCTGTCTAAGAAAGTCATCTGGAAGATAGAGACCCACGCGCTCCAAAATGGCTGAGTTCTCAATATGGTCTCGCAGCAGTCTGAATAAGTGGGTGGCGAAATACCCCTCTCTTCTAAGCTGCAGGGAGTGAAGTCCCAGCATGCCCAGAACAAAGTTCGTCGGGTAGAGCCATGGATAGTTGCCTTAATCCTTCATGTAGAGAAATCTTAGAAACCCTCTTGAACCCTCTCCAATATGAGGGATCACCCCACAATATATAATCACGAGGATTCCAGATAAGCGAATAATAATAATAATAACATAGAATTTATATAGCGCAGTTTTGTGATATTTCACCTCAAGTGCGCTTAATTATAATAAACTTAAATATAGTGTTCTTAAGAGTCCTAACAAAATTGATTAAATAATGTAAAACAAAGAATTCACAGTATATACATAGTATTACAATACATACATTACAATATTACAGTATTATTCTAATAAGAAATATTGAGGACTCCCTGCGCCTTCAAGCTGATAACATTTCAGAACGGAGTCAACGAAATCAGCTTCATTTCAATGTCTTGAAATGCGTAGTTCTGACTTTTACCCGAGCATTTAGTATCACCTTACTTAGTAGTACATCGCCTTTTCAAAAATGGGCCGTGATATGGCTGTAAAGAAAATCAGTAATAGTTATGTTACTATTTAGTGATTTGAAACAGCTTATAATTGTTCACTCTGGGATTTAATATAATATGTTAGCAAAATAGTTTAGCAGCAGTGAGATTAGTTTCCTTCATCTAGAGACACAAACAAATGCAGAGACAAGTTTGTTGCATAGTTGTCTATGAATAGAGACTAGAGTATTAGAGAGAAAGCTGTGTATGGTTGCAGAAACTGAGAGAATTGTCTATTAGTTCGCAGCGGAACAGAATTAATACTCTACCATGAAATGGTACAATCTGGAGTTCAAAGAGAAATGGCTCAGAGCTTAGACTATTGTAATTTACCTGAGATTATAGTAGAATGTTGTGGACTAGCAATTCCTGCCTGGAGGTCTAGCATGGTCGATCGGTAAAACCTAATATTAATACGATATTGACCAAATCCGCAATCTATGATCGGTTATTAATTAAGGTCTACGATTGTTAACAGAAATTCTGAATAACAAAGAAAAAGGTTGTCTTTAAAATATTTGTGTCACAATACGTACCTACTACCAATCGAACTTTGGCAAGAACTAATTTTCGATTATTCGAGTTTATAATATGTTACCATTAACTTCTTTAGGTGAATTATGAACAGGAATTTGAACTGCTTCCAACAGTGTGGAATCAGTGGATTTATGTCATCCTTAAAAGGGGCATGTTTTGAGGCTGAGGGTGTAATGAGTTGAAACATCGTGCCCGGGTTTCCCCGTTAAAATATCGTTTCCACTAAAAACATCGATCAGCTTGCGATGTTTCAACTCTTTACATTTTGGTCAAACAGTTTGACTCTAAAATGTAACGACATCAAAATATAAATTTTTATATGAAAAACTTTATTTTTATACTTTTTTGAAGGTTATTCCCATCAGTGAAATAAATCATATTAAAATAAGTTAACAATAATAATCTAAACGAAAATATGAAAGAGAACAAGACACAGAAAAACAGAAAAAAGACAATGGTCGCAACTGGGACTCGAACCCAGACCTCTACGTCTAGCCGGGACGAGCGCGTTAACCAATTTCGCTATTGCCACCCTCTGTCAAACCGTCATATTTGTCAATCTCATATTTTCTAATTTTTAGAATTACATTATGATCAACTAATTATATATGGAGAAAAATAATTAGTTGATAATAATGTAATTCTAAAAATTTGAAAATATGAGATTGACAAATATGACGGCTTTGAAAGAAGGTGGCAATAGCGAAATTGGTTAACGCGCTCGTCCCGGTTAGACGGAGAGTGCTGGGTTCGAGTCCCAGTTGCGATTATTGTCTTTTTTCTGTTTTTCTGTGTCTTGTTCTCTTTCATATTTTCGTTTAGATTATTATTGTTAACTTATTCTAAAATATAAATATTGTTCCCCGGTTTCCCCATTACGATATCGAACCTACTAAAAATATCGATCAGCTTGCGGGGAAATTGTGGAAAAATGTTTCAATTCGTTACATTTTGGTCAAATAGTTTGACTCTAAAACGTAACGAGTTGAAACATCGTACCCCGATTTCTCCGCTAGCTGATCGATGTACCTAGTGGGATCGATATCGAGGCGCGGAAACCGGGGCATGTTGTTTCAACTCGTTACAAAAGGAGTAGGGAGATAAGGAAATGTTTAGGAAGAATCTAGTTTATTCAGACTTGGTCAACAAACATGACTAAAGCCTTTTAAAACAACGTTTCGATTCTGAATGGAGGTTTATGAATACGGAGATACTGAGAGTATCTACCACAATTTAATTAACCCCAGCAAGAGGGCTGCTGTATTTCCTCTCTTATTTAAGGGATGAATCGATTCTAAGCAAGGGGCAGGTAAATTACATTACCTTCAATCTTATTACAACTTAATTACACCTGGGATTAACATTTAAATTAAAAATGCCAAGGTCCTAATTAAGGATTATAACCACAGGTAGAATAGGCAAGGGTGGATGGTTATTTTATATAGGGATAGGTAGCTTTGGAGGCTTTGACGCATATTAATGCTTGGACAGGTGAACTGAATTCCCAAAAGAGCTATCGGATGTGTTTGTAGTACAATTTTTTTTTAATTTGGATGTTAATATTATAGAGTACATATAAAAGACACGTCTATAACATAAACCGAACTAATTATTAACTAGCAACTAAAAACCCCCTCTACAGGTTTTTGCTGTTAGGCCCTGCGGGCGACTTTTGGTTCGGCTTCGTTCAATTTTATAAATCCGATAGGAATTGGTTCCTAAAATAGCCGGATCCTCGGTTCCAAGTATTCACTGGGATGGGACAGTTAGTCACCGGGACATTGTAAATGCGAGAGGCAGTGACGTCTTCTACTACTATTATATTAATTATAATTAATGTTTTAATGCTTAAAAAAAATGGTTTGACTGAGAATTTAATCTTTTTACCCAGGAAATGGAGTCAACCACGCTACCAACTGAGCCAAATGCCGATTGGATTGGACCGACTTTTATTTTGCCATGTCGTCGAATTTCAGAGTAATGCGTATATGCCACCAGAATTGTTGATAGAATGCATTGTCTTCGAAAACGAGTATATCTACCGAGTTTCAGCTCGATCGGATATCGGATTCCTTCGGGAAGTGGGTTAATTTTCCTCTTCATTCATTAAGTGCTTCTCATATTCCCACGTTTTTGAGGAGTTTTAATTTTCAATGTATATTTGTTACTTTAATTAAAGTAACAAATGTACATTGAAAATTAAAACTCTTCAAAACAAAATATATAATCTCTTTATTGTTATTTTTTAGTCTACCGGTTTCGGTACCTCCGTACCATTATCAGGACTGTAATAAAAATACTAACAAATACATGATTTCCTTTATTTGTTAGTATTTTTATAACAGTCCTGATGATGGTACGGAGGTACAGAAACCGGTAGACTAAAAATAACAGTAAAGTGACTCAAAACAAAGCATTTTCTTTTTATTTATTTAAAACGTCAAGTCACAATGTGTTTGCTTCTTTTCAAAAATTAATATATAATCTCCTTCTAGATAACCTAAAAATGTAGAAGAATATAAATAAATTCTTTAAATTTTTTTTTTATTTAAACTGAACAAAATTCAAAATATTACTAGAACTATAGGCTCTATACACTACTTCATATAATATATACTCTGTATTTAGGTTAAGAAAGCGAAATTTTATATTTCTTTTAACTTAATAGAAAAAAATAAATAAAAAAAATAAAGATGAAATTCGAATAGAAGAATTTATAAAGATTAGATAAAAATATGATGACAAAATCTTATGTGTAGAGCAATACGATAAATGGTAGCATGTATTTCAGTGTTTATCTCTTGTTTTCGACTTAACTTTAAAAATTCCACAAGTTATCAACGATTAGACAATTTCACCAGCCGTATTCCACAGAAAAGAGTTGGCGTTCTGGGTGAATAGAAATCGCGGATCTAATTGAACGGAAGCGGCGATAAATGGAACTAAAATTGGATTCCCCCCAATAAATAGCTATTGCGCCTCGGGCATTAAGCTGAGCTTCACGATTAAAATCTCAAACGTTTACCAAACGCTAAACAAATTACGAGTATTTTTTATATAGTGAAAATTTTTATAAAAGGATAAATGAAGTTTATATAACTTCGTTTAGAATGTTTTTTACATGCCAATTATTTAATCATAAAATGATGTATTACAGGCACTAGTTTAAGATGGTAATTCGCGTTTTCATCCCGCCATAAAATATCCTCCGACAAAATATCTTACGGACAAAACATTCCCCAACGAAATCTCTACTAAAACTTAACCTAACCTAACCTAACACAATAAAAAATAGGACAAAAATAATTCAGACATACTGACAAGACAATAAATTTTTATTATTGAAAAATAGTAAAATGGGTCAAAAATAATACAGATAATAATAATTTATTATCTTTCCACGACGACTGTATTATTTTTGTACCATTTTTTGTTAGGTTAGGTTAGGTTTTAGTAGATATTTTGTTAAGGGGTGTTTTTTCCATAGGATATTTAGTCGGAGGATATTTAGTCGGAGGATATTTTGTCGGGGATATTTTGTCGCGGGATGAAAAGTCGCGGAACCGTTTAAGATATGCGCGTTTAATGTATTTATTAGGCGAGTACCCGGCATGCATTGCAATTCCACTCAAATAAAGTGTCTTATTTCTTCCCCGCCTTCCACATTTCCCGCGTCCCCCTTTTCCACCACCACGCTTCCCGCATTTCCCTTCCCCTTCTTTGTTCCCCTTCCACCTTCCCCCCCCCCCGATCGTCCCTCCTACCGCAATTCTCCTCCTTCGTCTCCCTCCCCCTTCCCCTCCCGAACTTCCCCTCCCCCTCACTCTATCCCACACTGCCGATAACTATATATTTATTACATACATTTTTCAAACATCTCGCGCATCTGTTATTGTAAATTTTTTATATAAATTTCATAACACCAGAGCTAACTATTATATATAAAAATCATTTGCGGGTGTGCGAATAACACCTCACCAAAGTTTTATCTCAATCGGACGAATGGTATAGGAAATAATTTCGTAACGCTAGAGCTTATCATTTTATGTATATAGAAACCTTTGCGGGCATGCGTACGACAAATCACAAAAGTTTCATCGCAATCGGATGTGGGGTTTATATACAGCATAAGAAAAAAACTGTATAGTAAATTAATTGGTTTTCATAATTATATTTAGTAAACACTAACAAATTTAAAATCGCTCCTTTAAAAAGTTGCTTCACGCAATATTATAAAATTCTTCCCAGTTGATATAGTATTGGTATAGTTTTGTATAAACAAAAAAAAGAGTTTGCTGTCACATGTCGCACCTAGTTAATGTGTCACGTGATGCACGCTCCGTCTCTTTTGTTCAATGCTAGTGGAATGAGAAATGATTGGACTGAATCATACAAATATTTTTTGTTTGTTTTTAATTGGAAAAAACGTCAGCAAAATGACATCTACATTTTTTAATCCAAATAAGCTTAGGAATTGTTGATTAAAGTCTGTCGGGTACACTTTAATACAGCCTGTATATCGCGATTTTCATAAACAAAATATGGTATAACATTCAAAGGGTTAAGAATTGGACTGACACGTATTTAAAAAAAAAATTTGAAGTGAAAACTTCCTTAGCATCGTTGTGATTTGAAATTCGATGAAACGAAAAATAGCGACACTAAAAAATGACTTAAGATAAACTGATAAATTATATCTCTTGTGTCATGGAGGGTATCTTTACCACTTACGGTCCCAACTTTTTTGTTAATGTAATATTTTTTTATTTATTTTCCTACTATATTGTATTATAAAAAAAAATTATAGAATATACAATTATACCTTTGCTACAACTATGAAATGTGATAAAACTTCAAAAAATTACATATGTTTTTTTGGGGTTCAACTTTCTACGATGCATATGTTTATGTTTTTAGTGGTTGAACTTTTCTACAATGCATATTTTTATCTTTTTTTCGGTTCAACTTTCTACGATGCATGTTTTTATGTTTTTTGCGGTTGATCTTTCTACGATGCATGTTTTTATGTTTTTTGTGGTTCAACTTTCTAGGATGCATATTTTTATGTTTTTTTGTGGTTGAACTTTCTACGATGCATATTTTTATGTTTTTTTGGTTCAACTTTATACGAAGCATATTTTTAAGTTTTTTTGTGGTTCAACTTTCTACGATGCATATTTTTATATGTTTTGTGGTTCAACTTTCTACGATGCATACGTTTATGTTTTTTTGTGGTTCACTTTCTACGATGCATATTTTTATGTTTTTTGTGGTTGAACTTTCTACCTTGCATATTTTTTTTCACCTTCACTGCTACGTCTTATTTTTAGTGAAATAAATATGATTGAAAAACTAATGTAATCTTTGTAATGTGGATATAATGATCATAAAAATACTGTCATACGAGATAAAGCTTTTAAAAACATATTTTTGAAAAATCCTAAAAAAGTTGCATTCATTTATATGAGTTTAATTTAGGTTGCTTTTTAGGTATTTAAAAATTAACAAAAATCGACGTAACAATGAGAGGGTTAAGATTCGGACCACTGCAAACGGCTTATTGATTACAAATGACCTTCCCTATTACTACTTCGTTTGATCCATGGCTTACGAGACATCCTGTATATTTCTCTATTTTCTCCACGGTAAGTCACGTTGTTGTATGTTTGGAATTCGTTTAAGAAACAGATATTTCGAAACAAACATCATGAAAATATGGAAGTTCAGTCAACAGGTAAAAAGGCTGATAGAGATAAATTATTATTTTTAATTGATAAACTAATGTTTAAGACAAGATTTTTATGCATAGCACAAAGGGTAACAATTATTATAAGTAATAATTATTGGCCTTAAACACTCATCTATATTGAAAAAATCTCCAGAGAAAAGATACATGCCGCCGACGGGACTCGAACCCGCGTCCTTCTGATTTCCGGTCAAATGCTCTGTCCACTGAGCTACGTCGGCTTATCTCCTGCCCGCCAAATAATTCAATGTATACTAGTGTTTCATTCAACAATTACTGCATATTACATTTTTCCAACTGCAAACAACCAACTTTATTTTTATATGAGAAAGGCATTGTAAGTCCTAAATCTCTCACTAGGTGGCATCAAGACAAACTATGTCTACATTTTTTTGGTGAAATACTTTAATTCGTCAAAAATTATTAATTATTTTTAATTGATAAACTAATGTTTAAGACAAGATTTTTATGCAAAGCACAAAGGGTAACAATAATTATTATAAGTAATAATTATTAACCTGAAACACTCATCTACATTTAAAAAATCTGTCGGCGGCATAATGTATCTTTTCTCGGGAGATTTTTTCAATGTAGATGAGTGTTTCAGCCTAATATTTCTCATAATAATTGTTGCTGATAGAGATATTGAAAAAAGGTAAATTCGGGTTATTACAACAAAGAAAGACAGGAGGTTTAGCACTGTCGGTCGATAAAACCGTATGTCATTTCGATATCGACTAAATCCGACATCTACGGTCAGTTAACAATATTTGCGAGCACAGTCTGCGATTGTTAACACATATTCCAACCGACGATTGATAAATTTTAGCGCGGCCTCCATAGAATTAGATAGTTTCGGTTCACTATCAATATACATATATTTTTGAATTATGTCGTTCGTTATGCAAAATTACTGACTTATTTGATGAACGTATTGAACTAAGCTCTTAGAAATGAAAGAAGTCATGTACAAGATCCATAGACTTAAACAATGCATCTAAGACGCAATCAATTTATTCCGTACGATCTTTGAGAAACGAAAATTGTTGAAATATGAGTAAAGACCTCATTAACTATTTAACTCCCGTTTGGTGTAAAAATTAAATACGGACTACCAATGCATATTTAGGTTAGTATTTTAATTCAACAATGTGAATGAGGCAAGGAGTGTGCGCCAAGAACGAGTTGTTTGGCGGTCCATTAACTCTGTCTACACTTTACAAAATTATCATTAATTTAACTATAAATTCAACCAAGTACTAAATAAACAAAAGTGTTATAAATTATAAAATAACAATAATTGTGTCCATGAATGTAACATTCCCTATTCTCCCTCGTGTAAGGGTTGAAATAACTCCAGGCAAAGCGGTTAGCACTAATTTCAACACCACCACAGGAATTAAACCTAATTGACTAAACATTTGCGAGTGTAACGAAGGCTTGTTCGCTCAACCAAAGACCATTTAAAATAAAACCAATTTCGATTATTTGTACGTGAAATGTTAGTCCTACGTAAAATTTTGAACATTTCGTTGCCCTGAACACAATACCACATCGAATACCTTATTTCATATACAACATTTAAAATCGAAATTCGCACAAAATTCTTTGCTCAAGCGTATCTGCATAACGTATATTGCCCTAAGAGATATTGACATTTTCCATTGTACCCTTAAATCGTTTAAAATCAAACTAACCTTACAATTTAATTAAATGAAAACTATTATTTCTTGTTTATTATTTTCATTTTAATAACTTTTTTCTTAACACTTTGTACTATTATTTTAAACAACTACTTGAAATTATTATTTCTGTATTGATTATGTACACCTTTTTGATAATTTTTACAACGTGCTTACACCATATACCTACTATAATTGTTTAATAACCACTTGATTCATAATCATTAACCACAACTAAATATTATAAATGAAACTTAACTGATTTAAATTATATTGACTATTTAATGTACAATTTATTTATTTATTTATTGAAAAAAAAAAGAAATACATGAAAACATAAGCTGCACATCTCACTAGGGCATTCCTGTATCGAGATATGCAGTTACTATGCAATTACTTTATACACAACTGTATGCTTCCTAAATAAACATTTAAAAAAAATGTGGTTCAATGAACAAAATTTTTGAATTTACGTGTTATCAAATTTGGAACTGATGCTTTGAAGAATTAATACAAGTGATTTAGTACCTTTCGAAGTGAAACTTCTTTAGCACCGTTGTGATTTGAAACTCAATAAAACTGAAATGACACTAAAAAGAGACAAATACCTACATAGACAGGATTTTTCCTGCGAGAGAATGAGATAGAATGAAACCTTACCTACTTACATACAGTACCTACGAAGCGTCGAGCTGCGCGCATTTGCCGCTTTGATTATGAGCTCAATTTTCAAGGCTTCTATGTTGAGATAGTGTGGGTGAAGTTTCTCTTCTACCGCGTGTGAATTGCACTCGATATTTTAACATTAGCTCCACACGAGAGGCCCGGAGGAAAAAAATCCCTCAGGGCCTATGTCGTCTTTGATAATGCCGTGTGCGATAAGGTATGAGAGCTGGATAATCTGAGGTTCAATGTGCTCAGGAATGATGAACGTATGAATCCATCCCTCCCACTGCGGTGCAAGGTTAGGTCGAGAGAGTCCGGCTGGAGAGATCAAAAGGTCTTGCTCAACCAGTCTCCAGATCCGACCTGCCGCAGAGTAGTTGGGCAAACGTAACCGCGGCCAAGACCTAGACAAATCTCAACCCATAAATCCGGGCACCCTTGCTAAGTCACCAAACGCAAACTACAGGTGACCTATATCAGGGGTTTTATCCAATAATGGTAAGCGTAGACAATCGTAACAAATTTCTTTTGCTTTGAATTTAAGTGTCGTCTTTAAAATTGGAACTCATTGTGCGAAGATTTCAATCAAGCGATTAAGAACATACCTATAATTATTTTTTTTTATTTCATAATTGAATTTTATTTATCAAATTTCTCCGATGTTTTTTCACAAAACTGGTCTGCGCTACTGCCATTCACCAAACTGCCATCTATTGGGATATATCAGAACTTCGGATTACTAACTAAGCCATCGACATCTACTGAAGTAAGCTGAAATAACATGAATTATCAGTTAAAACTATCCTTTCATTCAACTTAATGATAATAAGAAACGAGTATTTCAGTTGTCGTAGAGAGAATATAACGCTATTTAATATTACACGGGTACAATTTGTAATTCAGTATGTCTGAAGGCCAAGGGCTTTACTAACAAACGTATTTTAAATTTCACACAACTAAAAATCAACCATTATGGTAAATTTTAGCAATATTGGTTAAGTTTAGATATTTTATCCAGAGGGTTTGACAGTTTACAAGCCTTGCGAGGCCTGTAAACTGGATGCGTGTGTTGTGGAGGTTTTCAATAAGAACTCTTGATTAAAGCGAATCAAATATATTTACATTGAACATTTATGTTAGAGTAAGTTAACACAAATTTAACAATTATCTCGCAGGAAAAGCAGGCGGACGGAACGAACGTTGAAACCGGAATAAGTTTGCATAGTCATAAACTAGACCGGAGAACGGTACCTGGTGATACCAGTCTATAAAATCGAATTTGAATAATCTTTTTAATTTTTATATGAAAAACTATCTTTTTATACTTTTTTGAAGGTTATTCCCATCAGTGAAAAATATCATATTAGAATAAGTTAACAATAATAATCTAAACGAAAATATGAAAGAGAACAAAACACAGAAAAACAGAAAAAGACAATGGTCGCAACTGGGACTCGAACCCAGACCTCTCCGTCGAACCGGGACGAGTGCGTTAAAGAATTTCGCTAATGTCACCTTCTGTCAAAACGTCATAATTGTCAATCTCATATTTTCAAATTTCAGAATTACATTATTATGAACTAATTATTTTTCTCCATATTACGGACAACTACCCTTTTTTATTGTGAACAATCATTCTAAGAATTGGTTTGTGACCTGGATAGCGTCTCGGATAGATGTATCCGAATTTATTTATACGGAACAATTGACTTTTAAGGTTGTTCGTTGCTCGGCTATAGTTTTTATCGATTGTGTAAATTTTAAAACACATGTGTTGGTAAGGGTTCAAAATTAATTAGCACTGCAGCAAAGAGAGATTGCTTTCAAGAGCTTATATCAGTTTCATGAAGGAAGTTCGTAAAACTTTTGCGAGACTATGAACTTTCTGAATACATTATTGTATTAGTCGAAAGTCATGATGAAACTTTTTTAAATAAAAATATATATTAGGTTTAATATATTATTAATGGTCGCTTATGTACCGTTTATCCAATTACCAATATTTTGTTTCTTTGACTTAACCGATTTCACTTTATAATCGTCAATGACCGGTACATTTTCATAAGTTTTGACATGACGAGATATTGAAACAAACGCAGAATTGAAACAAAGACGAAATAATTTTAATTGCCGGTATATTTTGGAAACATATCATTAGTATCACCCTGGTAGGTTGGTTTTGAAAAGAGAATATGCTCCCCAAGCGCATCACCCTGCTGGAAAATTTAAATTTGGAATAATGGCAAGAAAAGTAGTGAAAATTCGAGCGCATTGGTTTTGAAAACAGATGAAGGATTTGGATAACCTTGGAAGCAAGTTGTTGGTATTTTTCGTGTAAATAGGATATTATTAGACTTTTGTGCTAAAGGCCACGACCTTAAAATTCTGCAACGTAATAATAGAAAATAGTGAAATAATTCTTACAGGCAAAATTTCCTTAAATTTATGCCCAAACTACTTTTAACAAGCTAATTCCCAAAACTCAGTCAATTTGAGAGTATTTTGTAAAATAACTTCTTTGTAGGGAGTCTGTAGTTGGCTTCTTACGAAAGTACGAAGTTCAGTCAACGATCAAAGTTTGCCGTTACTCTTAAAGCTCTCTGAGTTCAAACTAAAAACCCTTTCAGCACTACTGGGTCATTTCTGACCACAATAACAATAATAAAAAAGGGCAACAAAAATTATGGTTTAGTTCTATTTATGACCGGGACATATGGAGGAGCCTTGTCCATGCTATGGGTCCTCGACCCGAATAGGACAAGGGGAAGAAGATGATGATGAGTTTTATTTATTTATATTTTTTTTACATGCATACCGTACAAGAGTCCCAACTGCTCCCGTCTGGAGCCTGTGGGACTATGGCATCCCCAATTGGGGTATGTTGTGAGGCTGAAGGTAGTGGAGAGGGGAAGGATATAGGGAAGAGGAAGGTGGGGAAGTACCTGGATATTCAGATCTGGTCACCAAAAACGGCTAAAGCCATTTCAAGCAACGTTTCAAATCTGAATGGTGGTCTTACACGAGGGCGATACTGATAGTATCTTTCACTCTAGTATGTCACGACCCGTCCTAAGTTTCATGTTTTAGTTAAGTTGCTGTAACGATAACCATATGAGAAGGACATTGTTCCAATATTTATTCAATCAGTGATTAAATATCATTTCTGCTCCGTTCATAGCATATAATAAGTTCATCAGATATTAGCTCGGTACATTAGTCGATTTTAAGCTCGTCTTGGCTGGAATGTCTAGGTTAGAGCCGTACTTGTATCGTAAGCCTAGATATCACCAAAATTACAGGAGTTGTTTCCGTACTTTTCTTGCAAAACCAAAGTTCTGTCTGCGTGAGTGTTATTTATATCTATGCTTTCTATCGTCATCGCGAGATCACGATCTTTCAAAGTGTCAACGACAGTAGTTTATTTTTAGGCAGTTTTGATTTAAGAGTTGATTTTTGATAAAGCATACTATTTGTAAATAGTATATGATTTGCAATAATTAGGGCACTCTTAATGAAATTATGACGAACTAACTGCTGCTCCCTATTATCATATCTAAACAGCGCATTTTAGATTGGCTATCAGTTAATATCATTAACAATCCTCATCGCTCGATGGATATGATTAAATTAGAAAGTAGTCCATTATAAAATTAGAAAATTTTGGTGAGATGTCATTATTTACAGTAGATTAAACTTTTTTACGTCGATTTCATTTTTGGTGTTTGTATCATATAATTTTTTTTAAACTAGTTGCGATGGTTTTAAATTAATGGTGTCAATTTGCAAAGAAAAACGTAAATACCTAATACATTATATTTAATACAAGCCTGGGTCACATTTGACCCAATGCAGATGATGGGTTAAGTCCTCTTCTTCATTCATAGCACGTTGCAACCGCGATAAAGTTGCCAGGTCTCATAATGACAAGCTTAAATTATTACTCGTACCTAGCCAACTTTATTATTTATTACCGCCGGGGGAAATACAAAGATCGCTATTGACGGGATAATTGGGGATTTATTTCCTTCTAAAAGCACACCCACACGTAAGACTTATTGATTTTCTAAAACAATTTTCTCTAATCTTGCTTCTGAATTTTAAGTCAAACTATTTCGAATTGGGAAAATGAACGTTAAAGTCTTTTAGACACAAAATTAGTCGATGTTTGCTTTCTGTGAACTGTCACTGTGCACAGATCGATAACGTAGTTACACATACGTACCTACTTTCAAAATATATTAATATTCTGTTGATGTTTGCTTTTTGTGATCTGTCACTTTGCACAGATCGATAACATAGTTGCACATACGTACCTACATTCAACATATATTAAAATTGTATGGATGTTTGCTTTCTGTGAACTGTCACTGTGCACAGATCGATAACATAGTTACACAATATACGTACCTACTTTCAACATATATTAAAATTGTATGGATGTTTGCTTTCTGTGAACTGCCATTGTGCACAGATCAGCGTAGTTGTACATAGTACGTACCTACTTTCAAAATATATTAAAATTTTGTTTATGTTTGCTTTCTGTGAATTACACAGTCACTATGCACAGATTTAAATTCACGATAACGTATTACACATAGGTACTTTCAAAATATACTAAAATTTTCGGCTTGACAAATAAATTTTGTTGTGGGTGGCATCGGTAGTCTACACTCTACACTAACGATGGAACAATTAAATGCTGCGGAAATTAAATTATATATATATATATATATTTTAAATAAAGTTTATTTATGCAATGTTGTTCAAAAAGAAGACCGAATACTTCAGAAAAGTGCGGTAACATCATAAGAATGTGGAGATTAGCAAAGAATGCATTAATGGCGGTGAAGGTTTGGGCACGTAGAGCGAATGGACGAAGAGAGCAGTGTAAGGAGAATATATGACGAGAATGTGAATGCTAGAAAAGGCAGAGGACACCGTAGGAAGACATCGCACCTCAAGTAAAACAAATACATTTAGTCCGACCATGTCAAGAGTCAGAATAACAGAAGAGAGAGAGAGTGTGAATCAAGACCCTGTTGTTTGGCGGTCAGTCCTCTCTACCTACCCCTTCGGGGAAACTTTATTTTACTTTTTAAAAAAAGATCGTGCATTCGTTAGTTTTTACTACAAAGTTAAGCCTGTAGAACTATACAATAATTTTACAAATAACACCAATTTCATCCTATCAAATTTATCAACAATAACAGTCAAACGTAACCTTTTCAGCTTGTTTCATAAGACAATCGTAAAGCATTTCGAAGTAACGATTAGAATGACTTGTCAAATCAACAATAAACAATGACATCTCTTTGTAAATTCCACCATTCAAAGGCAGTAATAGACTTGATAATGAGTTTTGCCTCGATGTTTCCAGGTATTACAAATATTTAAAATTTAATCTTACAAACAACTTGACATTTATTAGTGGAGAAAATAAATTGATGGCACTGTGTTCGCTTAAAAGACTTTAAATGACAACACCAAGATAGATTATAAGGAAAGATTGCTTATAGGGAAATTAATGGAAAAAAAAAACAATGGTCTTCCCACTTTTCTCTTTCCACCTGGGTGTCCTGTCAAAATTCTTTTTGGGACGCGTGTATCATAATTAATTTAGCATCCAGGGGGGGGGGGGGGTCGGACAGCATTTGCAGAATTACAGAATTATTGTAAAACCGCGAGCAATATCTGATTTTCGACGATTGTATGAGTGTCATTTGCACTCACCCTCCACTTATTAAAATCGGGTCACATGCATTCGATCTTTCAAGAAATGTACGGAAACATAGGTGTAGGTACTGGTTGGAAATGATTGCGAAAATAAATTCCTTTTATTCCATTTGCAATAATTTCTTTTATTGAAATAAAACATTTTTTTTATTGAAATAAAACATTTTTTTTATTGAAATAAAACAATAACTTAGTTTAAATTATGCTTGCAATTTTTTTTTATCTATTTAAATATTTTATGTATAGTTCTAATAATAGAATAAGCATGCTTATTTCACCAACTTTCAAAACAGGTTTATGTTTTCGGATACGTTGTATATATCCTATTTATTTTTATTTTATTGCAAAGCGGAAATTCTGTGACCTTCTGACAAAATATCTCGAGGCCAGAGGGGTTAAAAATAATAAGACATCATGTGTAAGACCAATAAGTATTCATAACAAAGCAATAACTATTTTATTAAATAAACACAATATTATCGAAACTCTGGAAACTATGAAAAATCTGGAAACAGAAAAATCAGAAAAAGATATTGGTACCTCTGGACTCAAACCCAGATCCTTCGGATTTCCAGGCCGCGGCTCTACCAACTGAGCTAAGGTGTCCCTATCCGATTCGGACTAAGGTGTCCCTATTCGATTAAGAACTACCAGCATTATCGCATATTTTATTGGCTGCTATCTTATTGTATGATTGCAAGATTCAAACCCGAACTAAAATGCTATCAAGATGGTATCTAGATACTTTTTATCCATTTTATTTTTAATACGCGAAATTTATTGATTTGGTAGAATTGCGGCCCGGAAAGCCGAAGGTTCTGGGTTCAAGTCCCAGAGATGCCAATATCTTTTTCTGATTTTTCTGTTTCTAGATTTTCGATTGAGTTTCGCTAATATTGTTTTATTAGAATTACATATTACAATTTGAGGTTTTACTAATAAAGTTAAAAATAAATAACTATTTTGTTTTTTTTTTCAGGTTTGACCCTTCTCGCCACAACCCTCGCCGGGCCAGTTGAGGACCCCTGCGACACAAAGTCGCGCGTGACAGGGGACGACAAGCACTGCGACAAGTTCTGGGAGTGTGACAATGGCCAGCAGGTTGAGTACGACTGCCCCAACGGACTGGTGTTCGCCGGCAAGCATCGCGGCGTGACGGAGGGGTGTGACTACCCCTGGAGGTCGAATTATTGCGAATACCCTAAAACGCAAATAAGTAAGTGATTTTTTTTTTACTATTACATTGTAGCGAGCAACGAACAACCATAAAAACCTATATTTATCCGATTTTATACAATGGTATCACCGGCTACCACTCTCTGGCTGGGTGCATGATATTGCACATTCATTCCGGTTCGAGCGTTCGTTCTTTCTTCCTGCTTTTCCTCTAAGCAAGATAATTATTAAATCTTTATCAATTATTGTAAAACAAAGTTTTATTGTAAAATATATTTGACTCACATTAAATAGAGAGTTGTTATTGAAAACCTCCACAATACACTCATCCAGTTTACTGACGTGGCAAGGTTTGTAAACTGCCAAACCCACTGGATAACATATCAAAATATACCAATATTGCCAAAACATTATTAACACTATAATAGAAGCTACTTAAAATATTAGTGTGTTACTAATACACATAAGAAGAAACCTAGAATTCCTATATTGGAATAGTACATACGCTAAGTGGCGGAGTACGGGAAAAGCGACATTTGTAACGAAATGTTTTTTGTCTCACAGTGCGCTATTGATCTGTTAAGGATTATTTATTTACTTTTTAAAAAGACAATGTTGATTTTTTTCTATGCGCTTTGTAAGTTAAACATTAAAATGATTCTTAAAATAATCCGTTCGCCGTATACAAACTTTGGGTAATGACTATAAAGATGTTGTTGATATATTCAACACACCATTCTCCAAACATAAAAATATAATATATTATTATTAAATATAATTATTATATAGAAAAGAAGAACATCAAATTTAATTTAATTTACCTAAACAAACTACGTAGCCCTGCATCGACTTATCTTACCAATGTATTGTAATTTTCCTAGTATTATATTTTTCCATCTTGCATGGTGGAGTATTTAGTTTCGATTTTATTTCGTTTTTTACTTTGTTTTTGCTTTAGATGTTGCTTTTGATTTTGTCTTCTATTTTGTTTTCGATTTTGTTTTTTGATTTTGTTGTGCTTATTTAGATGTTCTTTGTAATAAATTAAAAAAATAACATGTAAAAGCTCAACCGGACGTGAAATTCAAAATAAATAAATAATTCACATTCTGTTCTTTTATAGCAGGGGCTAGTTCAATTATTTTGTGAAAAAACACTTTTGTAAGTGATGTTTTAAAATATAAAGACGTTTTAATTGTTTGCGCCCGTACTTACCCTATATAAATATAAATCAATATAGTTTTGCGAAATAAAATTGTATTTGTTAGCCTTTCTTAAGAAAATTGAGTTAGTTTATGGACAAAACTATTTATTCATATTCATATCGCGTGTGTGCCACAAATTTACAAATTTAAAAATGAAAACCTAATGAAATAAAAATATATACATATAAGTACCTACATTTTGCTTACAGATAGCAAGCATGCGAAATTTAACAGCAAAATCAGATTAAATACTTTTACAAATGAAAATGTAGATGTTGAGTTTAGTTGGTTTTTGCTTAGATTTGTGAGTGATTTTCAAAGAATTGTATTACAACTTATCCGAGATAAAACGTACTTAAATATAAATTATGTGCGTGAAGTAGAAATTTATTAATATTGTTCTCGTAAACAAAATATTATGTAAAATCACGTTTACGTCGTTCCAAGTTTTAATACTCTCTCCATAACAATAAACTTTATATTCGTTTACACAACTCTTAAAGAATGTCGTCACAAGAAAATTATTATGATGAAACAGATTATGTATCTACGAAAAGTTTTATTTATCGCTCTTTTTAAGTAACTAATTTTCAAAGACATTTTTTTTATGACACTTGTTATTGTACACTTGCTTTTGGAGGGTAAAAATTACTTTGTGGACTTCTTTTTTAGTTATTTTTTAAAGTTTTTAATTATATTTTCACTTATATAAATAGAAATAACTAAAATAAAAACATTACCATTCGGGAGGCGGGTATGGGTACCACCGCACCGAGAACCTTTATTGGATAACCAACACCTCTGCCATAGGTCACCCCAAGTGGTTTGCTACGTTTGGTGATTCAGCAGGGGTGCCCGGGTTTATGGGGTGAGGTTTGTCCAGGTCTTGGAGGCGGATGACCAGGACACATTTATACATCAGGATTCTTACCCACCCCCTAAACCTTTTTCTTTCCCAGAACTCTCCTCTCCTTCCTTTCCTTAAAAAAAAAACCATCCACAAAGCATCCCCAAAGATGACATAGGCCCTGATGGAAATTGTTTTCCTTAAGTGCCTCTTTTTTTAAATAAAAAAAATACGTCGCTATGTTTCCTCCTTCCTACAGCATGGGTCTCTTCAATACCAATCTTCACTCCTTCCTCTCCTCGAAAAACCCTCCACACAGCATCTCAGATGAGGCCCTGAGGGAAATAATTTTCCTCGGAGTTTCCTGCGTGGAGTTAATGGAAAAGACTTTTTCTTTAGTTCAAAGTCACGTGCGCCCCTGCCCTTTACATAATTACGAGTCGAATTTCCCAATGAGAATCAACAGCAAAAGTCGTAATATAACGCCTTTGATGTATGGAAATCAAAGAAATGACTTATTTCATTCGTTTCCCGACTCTTTTTATGTCCTTAACTTTCGAGTGGCGTGCTGTGACATTATTCTCATATTCACAAATTGTAAAAAAAAAATAACATTTCACATTCAACTGTCTGTGCTGTCATAAGTGCGAAAATTAGTTTTTAGTTGAGAGGAATTTTAAGAGTAAGGTTATTTAATTAATTTGTGTTATTTAACAATGAATTCTTTTTAAAAATATATTTAGTGTATTAGCGGCACGTTCCAGCGTGGAAGATATTCGCAGTATCACCCTGGTGTAAGACCACCATTCAGAATTTAAACGTTCATTAAATCGGTCGTTTGCACGGAGGATCGTTTGTAATTTCTATTTACGTTCATAAAAATGTATTTCTTTTACAAAATATCATACGGATAAAACATCCTCTGACAAAAAAATCTACTAAAACCTAACTTATCTATCCGAACTTAGCCTAACCTTATTTTACATTTTACTATTTTTGAACAATAATCGATTGTCTTTACAGGATGTCTGTATTATTTTGGTCCCATTTTACTATTTTTGAACAAAAGATTATTGTCTTTACAGGTTGTCTGAATTCTTTTTGTCCCATTTTTTGGTAGGTTAGGTAAGGTTAGGTTACATTAGGTTTCAAGTTAGTTTGGGTTAGGTTAGGTTTTATTTGATTATTGTTAGGGGATGATAGTTTGTCGGGGATATTTTGTAGGGGGGTATTTTGTCGCGGGATGAAAAGTCGCAGAATCGTTCCTCTTAGCCTAACTTTGATTTATTCTTCCGAACAAATTGAAATTACCACAGCCCACCTCTCACAGATCTACCGATTCTTATGTTTCTTCAATAATTGCTTCTTCGCCATATTCCAAATTCTAAATGACATTAGCAATCGTTTGCCCTTTAATCTCCGCACCAGAACCGCATCGAAAAGAAATTTCCTTTAATTTCCCCTACAATTTGAAACCCCACCCTACCAGGCTAGCATGATTTACACGTCGACTTTTTTCGTATAAGTACCTGCTTTTCAAAATAATTAATTATTTTAATAAATTCTTGAATTTTTAGAAAAAATTTTACCAGCTTTTCCATTATAAATAAATACCCAATCGAACTACGAGTATATATGATTAAAAAATGTTACAGATAGAAATTTTGAACAATTTTAACATTTTTCTTATATTCTCAAATGGAAATATATGCAAAATTTCTATTTAACCCCACACAGGAGGTAGTGGCAGTCCGTAAGTTTTAAGTGAGCCAGAGAGCTAAGATTGAAAAATAATGCGTTATTGGCGTTGTTGTAGCTGAAAATGAATTTTATTTTTTTCAAAAATTTTACTTTGTATGAAGATCTTCATGAGTATTTCAGTCAAGTGATGCGCCGCATCCACAAACTGAAAGATCTTCATTAAAAAAGCTGAAATTTTAAAAGAAATAAAATTCATTTTAAGTTACAACAACATCAGTAATGTCGTATTTTTCAATCTTAGCACTCTAGCTAAGATCGAAAAAGGCTCTAGACAGGAGGCCCTGAGGAAAATAATTTCCCTCAGGGAATATGGCATCTTTGAAGATGCTGTGTGAAGGATCTTTTTGACACATTTTGTGGGAGGGAGCGCAAAGGGACACTATTTCCAGTAATATTTTTTTTTGAAGTAAAACTTCTTTACGCACGCTCGACTTGGGGGGTAAGCTGGTGAATGCGTTAAGAAAAGTGGTGATGTATTACAAAAGTGTGATCTGTTACGAAAAGTGTGATGTGTTACGAAAAGTGTGATGTGTTACGAAAAAGGTGATGTGTTACGAAAAGTGTGATGCGAACAGTAATCGATGCGAACGATGATCGATGGCGAGGCAAACGGTCGGGCCATTACGCACGCTTGACTTGGGGTGAGATAAGGATAAGGATAAGGATAAGGATAAGGATAAGGATAAGGATAAGGATAAGGATAAGGATAAGGATAAGGATAAGGATAAGGATAAGGATAAGGATAAGGATAAGGATAAGGATAAGGATAAGGATAAGGATAAGGATAAGGATAAGGATAAGGATAAGGATAAGGATAAGGATAAGGATAAGGATAAGGATAAGGATAAGGATAAGGATAAGGATAAGGATAAGGATAAGGATAAGGATAAGGATAAGGATAAGGATAAGGATAAGGATAAGGATAAGGATAAGGATAAGGATAAGGATAAGGATAAGGATAAGGATAAGGATAAGGATAAGGATAAGGATAAGGATAAGGATAAGGATAAGGATAAGGATAAGGATAAGGATAAGGACTTCTGATTGTTCTGAACCTTTCAGATCACTTGGAAAATATCATCTTGATTTCCATCAGCTTAACCCAATGGGACTATATCATCCTCAATTAGGGTAGATTGTGAAGCTGAAGGTAGTAGGGGAAGGAAATGAGATGGGAAAGAGCAAGATAGGGAAGTACCTTGTTATTTAGACCAGGCAACTAAATAAGGCTAAAGCCATTTGAAGACACGTTTGGATTCTGAAAAGTGATATTTCACCAGGGCGATACTGAAAGAATCTACTACTCAATTGCGAAATTAATTATACGTAAAGCTAGCACTAAACTTTACATCAATTTTTTTTTATGAACACCCAGCTCAAGAGTTTCAACTACTCCCAATCACATATTAATGTTTGGTATAGGAAATAATTTCATAACGCTAGAGCTCACCATTATACAAGTATATAGAAACCTTTGAGGGAGTGCGCACGAAAAATCACCAAAGTTTCATCACAATCGGATGAAGGGTTTAGGTACCGCATAAGAAACAAACAAAGAAACGTTAATTTTTATATACTCGTATTAACATTCAAAGCCATAGCAGGTGGTGCATGGACAAGAGTAGCTAATGATAGAGAGAAATGGCTACAGTTGGAGGAGGCCTTTGTCAATTAGTGACATACAGACAGGGAGTCGATGCATAATAAGTGTTATAAATATTATAAATAATATAATGTAATTTACTGTCTGAATGAACGCTATTATTATTTATATTTAATACGAATACTGCACAAGAGTGTGGAGCCAATGAGACTATGGTATCCACAATTGCGTATGTTGTGAGGCTGAAATGTAATGGGAAGAGAAGGAGATGGGGAAGTAGAAGGTCGGAAAATACCTGGCTATTCAGTTCTTATCATCAAACACGGCTAAGGCCATTTCAAGCAAAGTTTCAATTATGAATGGTGGTCTTACACCAAGGAGATTCTGAGAGTATCTTCCACCTTGGCACACGCCACAAACATACCTTATACTATTTTAAATGATATAATTGTATAATGACACAAATCCATCAAATAAAATTTACTTGTACCGGGATTTAAACCCACGACCTCCGGGTCACTAATCGAGCGACTTACTCCTCGATCACTAAGGCAGTCATAGTTAGTTAGTTAATAAATCTAATAAATATAGTTGGTCCTAACGAACAATACTTTTATGATCCAACTAGAGTAGAAAGTTCATCATTCTATTCGGAATATTTCCGTATAACAATGATTCCCTAGTACTAAAAACAAACGAGGTTGTTTTTCTTCCGAGAAATTCGTTATTTCGAATACCTTTCGGGGTTTATGAAAAGTCTTGTATATTATTGACTGAGTGAATTTGTTTACGTAGTATTTCACTGATTTTGTTTTAGTTGAGGTTGAATTCGTACAGAAAAAGTATTATTCGGCATTCCCAAGCCAATTATTGGATTTAAAGGAACAAAAATTAATGATATATAGTACATTCCATAGAAAAGCGTCATAAGTCAAAATTTTCTATTTTACATTTTATCTCTGAAAAGTACAGACATACATACGTTCCCCTTTTGTCCAATTTTTGACTGTTGACATTTAGCGTGCAAAAAAGAGGTGCAGCATTACATCTGAATAAAAGCCAAACAATCAGCGCATTTCGTTCACTAGTTATAAATGGTGTAACTATTTGTTCATATATTAAGATTTTGTTTTAAATATTAAGATTTTATGCATTGTTACTACAATTATCCAATAATATGATTTAAAAGCTAAGTACGTCTTGTTGAAAAATTCTCTCCAGAAATCAAACCTTCTACCGCTACAAACTCAAATGATAAATAAAATGATAAAATATGTAAAAGAGGTAAAATTATGGTTGAATAATGTAGATACTGAAACGCTTTTTCTATAAATTTATCCATCCTTCTACAACTCACTTTCTGTAACTTTCTAAACTGTAGTACAATATGTTTTCTGTTTATTTATTTTTTTATAATAACTAAAAAAATAAAAATAAATTAAAAATCAGTAGATATGTTTTTCTCCATATTTTTAATTTTATTTTTATAATAGCTGAAAAAAACCTGTTTCACTTATTCTACCATTGTAATACTAACTTTTTAACTTTTTATACTAACTTTATATTTTATATGTTTTTTTTAGAGTATATTTAATACTTTGGGAACTTGGAAATATAGTATTTTATTTTAATATTACCCACACTCAGTCAGTGCCTTAGTGGGTTTTCATTTCTTGTTCATACTATTTGTTATTATATATTATGTTATTATATAATATTTGCTATTATACATTATATGTACAAAGAAATGGCAATAAATAAAGTAAAAAAAAAAAAACTGAGTTGTACTGACATAACACAGCATAATAAAGAAACGTGTTTTTATTCTGTTTGAAATAATGTTTCATAGTAACATTAAATTATGATTCAGCGAGAATGAGGTTGAATTGATATAGAATTCAGTAGATCAGCCCTTTATTTCAAGCTGAACAAAAAAACCTATTACTAAAAATAAATCACATATCAATCACGGATATTTGAAATGCTGTCAAGGACAAAGCGTAATTTTTTTTTTTACATTAACTCCATACAGGAGGCCCTGAGGAAAATAATTTCCCTCAAGGCCTGTGTCATCTGAGATGCTGTGTGGAGGGTCTTTTTGGGGAAAAGAAGGAATGGACATTGGTCTTGAAGAGACCCATGTTGTAGGAAGGAGGAAATTGTTTAAGTTTAATTGTTCAGGAGAGCGAAAAAAAGTTTTTTTTTTTTTAACCACGTCTCCTGATTTTTCATTATAACATAACGTTGAATAGATCTTTCAGAATTCTTAACATATTTTGTAAAAGTCTTTAATAAAAGTATTTAATTTTTCAGAAAAAAAATTAACTGAAAATGCACGTCGTAAAAGACGTACCTATTTTTCTACAAATGGTGCAGATTGAAAGAGAAAAAACGGAGAATATGACGAATTCAACGAATTCAACTAATTTTTAGATTTGTTAATTAACAGCATTATCAATTTCTGCTGTCGACATATGTTTATAAACGTATTTTACTTTAAAAAAAGTCTATTATACTCTTAAATAGACTTGATTAGAATATTATCCAGTTATCTATTACGATAAAAATAAATGATGTGTCAGTGTAAAAGAATAACGTTGTAAATACATATTTTTAAACCATTTTAAAAAATTGACCCTCGTTTGATCCTCTCCCTTACAATTTAGCAATTCTCAGTAATTTGTAATGTAATTTGACGACCGGCGTGGTCTAGGGGTAAGGCTCTTGTCTCGCAATCCGAAGGTCACGGGGAATTTTTTTTATATGATTAATTTATTTTATTTCATAATTAATTCATTTAAAATAATATATAGCATATTTGCGGAACGTTCCAGAGAGGAATATAATCTCAGTATCGCCCTGGTGTAAGACCACCATTCAGAATTGAAACGTTGCTTGAAATGTCTTTAGCCTTATTTGGTGACCAGATCTGAATAGCCAGTTACTTCCCCACCTTCCTCTTCCCATCTCCTTCCCTTCCCCACTACCTTCAGTCTCACAACATACCCCAATTAGGGATGCCATAGTCTCACTCGCTCCACACAGGAGCAGATCAGCTAAGATTCTTGTGAGGTATTCACATAAAAAATACTATTTTCCACATCCACCAGACTTTTTGCATAATTTTCAAGTATTTGCAATACCTCATTTTTCCATGCCAATGGAGATAATAAAATTTATTTCATGCCTAACAAGTCTGAAAAGAATTTATAAGGAGTGATTTATTACGTTACCCATTTTTTATCTGTTTGGAAAGGTTTTATTGTAAGTTTTATTACTGAAATGATTTTATGTAAAAAATAAACTCTTTACTTCTTATATGTGTTCAATTTGGCAGGCGGATATGGGTACCGCCACCCTGGGAACCATTTATTGGATAACCGATACCCTGCCTTAGGTCACCCCAAGTGGTTCGCTACATTTGGTGACTTGGCAGGGGTACCCATGGGATGATATTTGTTTAGGACCCACGTAGAGTTTGCCCACTTATTGCACGGCCGGCCGGATCGAGACAGATTGGTTGAGCCTTACTTAACCTAATCTAACTTAGACCTCCCCGGTCTCTCTCGACCCATCGCCTTGCACCGCAGTTGGAGGGATGGATTCATTCGTCCGTCACCAGACACATTGACCCCCAGATTCCTACCCACCCCTCATACCTTTTTCCTTCCCTGAACTTCCTCTCCTTCCCTTCCCTAAAAAGACCCTCCACCCGGCCTCTCAAAGATGACATAAGCACTGACGAAAATTATTTTCCTCAGGGCCTCTTGTGTGGGGTTTACAAAAAAGAAATATCCGTTCATTCTGGATTTCCAGATTCGTACTATGATCCTAAATGATTTAACCACATGTGTATGTTCCTAGAAATTAATTTCTACAGCATTCCGTATGCTTCTGACACTTTTGCCATTTCTCTGAATTAACAGATTGTAAATATACCGTTAATAATAAATTTTAATAAAAAGACAAATAATGCCATCACATAGTGAAAACCTTTCCGAAGAATTTTTCTTCGAAAAATTAATAATTAATTGTTAGTATGAAACAGTGTGCGCAAAAATGGCACCAAAATCCTTCACTCACACTATTGCAAATCGTATCAGAGCAGAGTGACGCCCCACCTTTGTTTTTTTTACTTACATAACACTAAGATATAACTGTTATCGCATAGTCGCTAATAGTCCTTGCGGTCTGGCCGTAGGCAGCTTGACGACAGTCGACAGTCGACTGTCCATGCCATATCTCCAGTTGTTTCTATTTTATACTAGCTGACCCAGCGAACTTCCTAGCGCCTCAGAATTAATAACTATTGTGCTTAATAGCTGAATTAAATTCAGTTGTTTTATTAAGGTAAAAATTACACAATGAAACAATTATGGATGCGCAACTGTCCGTGTTTTATATTTGTCATTATCAGAGATGGCGTTGGTTACAGATTTACAATTTTTTTGATTTTCTTACTTATCCACTTACTTACGGGAATTGCGTTTCATTTTCTTTTTACGGGCGAGGGAGATTTATTATATTTTTCCTTTAAAGGGGTGCAGACATACGTTCACGTTTGTTCCATTTTCGACTGTTGACATTTATAATAAAAGCAAAACCATGAGCGCATTGACATTTGACGTTTTTGAATTTTTGGGATTCACGCACTATTCAATAATATACTTATCACAATATTGCTGCTGCTTTTTCAAAATATGAGAACTCGTTCCGTACAAAATGTATGAGGAAAATAATTTTGTTAAAAAAAAAATTATCGTGAATTTTTCAGATTTTTTAATAGCTCTTCTACTATTCGGGGCAAAGACAAATCCAACAAATCAAAAATCACAAAAATCGGTCCAGCAGTTTTTGAGTTATAAATGGTGTAATTAACCCGACTTTGTTTTATATATTAAGACTAGTTGGGTTACCCGGCTTCGCTCAGGACAATAAGATAGTGTTTTGGAATGTTGCAAAATGATGTTCCCGATTCCCTATTCCTGATCATTCCACGACATACTCCGCCACTCCTTCCACAACTTTCTACAGCTCTATGGAACCTTCTAGAACTTTCCGGAAGACTGTTCTAGAAATTTCAAGAGGGCGAAACTTTCAGCCCTTATATCTTTAAAAGCACGCCCTTTAGGTAAAAACGGATACCCTTATTCCCTAGGGGGGATAGAGATCTACCGCACCATATAACTCCCTTGATCGAACCGGGACTCGTTTCTGAGCTTTTGCGAGCTGCACGTTTTTTTGGACTTTCTTTTATAATATATGCCATATTCAAATAAATAAAATATTACTCCTTACATGTCCTTTCCCGTGCTTTCCCCTCCATCGTTCCACTTCCACCTTCCCCGCCACATTTCTTGACTCCTCTCCCGCCCGGCCCGTAGCCGAAACTTTTTTCTAATACTAACAATTTTAAACTCATGATATCTTTCTAATTAAATATCCGAATTGAAAAATTTAAAAAGTTAAATAAAGATATTGAAGCTGTCTTGAATATGAAGTAATTTATTTTGATAAGGATTAAAACCAAGATACAAATAAAGAGCCTTTTCAAGCGGCGACATTTAAATTAAATTTTTAAAATAAAAGAATACTAATTGTGGCATAACCATAATAGTTAGACATATGCTGTCACGACCTTTTTTGTAAATAATGACGTGTTTCAAAAAGTCGTGGTACATTATTTTATTCTCTCATGAATAGTTTTCGCAGCGCACGCGATTTAAAGAATATTTTAGGTAATTTTTTTACACCCTGGGTTACATTATTGAAGTTTTAGTAAGGATGCCTATTTTTTTAAAAATATAATATAGCCTATGTCACCCAGAGATAGTGTAACTTCCCAACAGCGAAAGAATTTTTCAAATCGGTTCAGTAGTTTCGGAGCCTATTCGATGCAAACAAACAAACAAACAAACAAATATTACCTCTCTATATAGTGTAGTAGATTATGGGTCCGTTACTTGCAGATTAATACTTAGATCCAAGAAGTCTGTTCTTTGAAATTATTTTTGGAATATTTTATTGATTGAATTTTTTCTTCATTTCCAGACCCACCAATAGGCGTCGAGCACTGCGATTGGCTGTACGGCATCTTCGGCCACGAGACATCCTGCACCCGATACTGGACATGCTGGAACGGAACCGCGACCGAGCAGCTCTGCATCGGGGGGCTACTGTACAACGAGAACGCTCACAGCTGCGACTGGCCCGAGAACGTGGAAGGCTGCCAGAAACACCGTAATATATTTGTTTATCATATCTTGGTCTCAATAAGACTGGCAGTCTTAATTAAAGGTGAAAAAAAAATTAAGGAATACAAAAACATCTGGAAATTGGCATTCAAAATTCAGCACTGAATAACGAGAAACGAGAAAACTGCATCCATTTTAAGTCAGGCTCGATCTGTAATAGATTTGGATCATTTTGGCAAACATTGAAAAATTCTAACTTGGAAAATAATTTGTTCAATACAATACTTTGTAGTATCATTCGAAATAGAATGAAATAACAAATATTGTTTGAATTTCTTCAAACAATATTTGTTATTATTAAATAGTCATAAAAATAAAATAGTCATAAATACATTGGGAATTATTTAAGTCAATTTGGTTTTTAAATGGGTAAATTATAATTATGCAATTGTAAATGTTCTCCTAAATGACTTGGAAAGAATCTCATGATTGTGATATCCCGAAAAAAAACCATTCATTTATTCGGAATGCAATTATTAATATTCTTCTAAATGACCTTGGAAAAAATTCATATGTCATATATTCTGGTTTATAAATAATGTGTAATTTCTACCACTTAAGAAATTCTAAAAATTTATGTACTTTATTAAATTAAATTGTCATAAATTCATTGGGAATGCCTATGTCATATATATATATATAGGTTTATAAATGTGTATTCTTAATTAAGTTTGTATGTTTCTTAATTAGTTAATTACCCTCTCCCAGTACCTATTGTTATATTAATTTATATACTTATTTTCTATTTTTACGCTTTAAATTTCAGCTTCTTCTTTATATGGTTACTGGCTGAAGTCCCGGTGTTTCCCAGTCTTTATGCAGAGTTTACCTTTTGATTTGAATAATGAAATTGTAGAGTTTTATAAAAATCAAATCCACGTCGCCCGCCCGGTGTCCGCCCGCCTGCTTTGTTAAATAAGCAGAAGATAAATTAAAGATTGTGGTTATTTTGTTATTTTCATTTTATTTTAAAATTATTTGGTTGTGAAAAACGAATTTTGAAAACTTGCTAATATAATTGAAGTTAGATCATTTTTTTTTGATAACTGGACTGGAGTTTCTTATTACCAAAATACCAACAACGCTGATCTGATTGCTTTTTTTCCAGCCCTCTGCAATGAAGACGCCAATGGAAACGTACCCTTGGGCAAGTCCTGCAACCGTTACTGGCAGTGTCAAGGAGGCTACCCGCGTCTTCAGAGGTGTCCCGCCATGCTTGTGTTCGACAGGTGAGACATCACTTTCTTTTTCACCTTTGATTTGTATATTTAACTTTATATTTTCTTCCTTGCTCGTCAATCTGAGAAACTTAAGCCTGAGTCCTTGGCTCTCTACTCTCCGTGCAGCGCAGGACTGTTTTTTGTTTTTGTTTTCGACCATCCGAAGCCAGTGATCATGGCATCCCTAATTGGGGTATGTTGTGAGGCTGAAAGATAATGGGGAAGTAGGGAAAGAAAGTACCTGGTTAATCAGATCTGGTCACCGCTTAAAGCCATCTTAAGCAACATTTCAATTCTGAATGGTAGTCTTATACCAGGACAATACTGAGAGTATCCTCCATCTGAAACTTGCCACAAATGTATCTCGTATTGTTCTCTTTCGTATTTTCGTTTAGATTATTAGTGTTATCTTCTTCTTCAATGATATATTACATTGATGGGAATAACCTTCAAAAATTATAAAAAAAAGAGTTGTTCTTAAAAAAATCAATATTAATATAAAAGCACTATTTAAAAACTTGAGTTAACATCACTTTTCAACATTTTAGGTCAGAAAATCTTCTGATAATTGTAAATTGTGTCGCATAGACCGTCCTTTCCTTTTACTCAAGCCCATGGTTTCATCCTACTTTCATACATCACACAGAAATGGAGGTACTAACCTATGATTTCGATGAACCAATCTATTCGCTAAATGTCTCATCTATGTATATATATATCAATGGTCGCAAGTCGCCAAACTTGAAATACAGCAATACTTTTTCTCACTATATTCTGTTAAAATTAAGTGTAGATACAAACGTTCATAGGAAACATTCTGAAATAGGTTGCTTTTATAAACTAACCAATTCTTCTTTTTTTCTTTGACACTCCAACCACCATATTTATCAACCATTTTTTTAATGTCTTTAAATTCGTGAAACAATATATTTTAATCCGTATAACATGGCTGTTATATCAAGGATATTATATCCAACCACACCAGCGCGCTGGTAGCGCCACCTGCTGCGAGCTTTTCATATTACCAGCCATTGCATCTAATTACGCTGTTTGACAGGAGAATTATATCAGAGCTGGTTACATTAGATAGAGCCATTAACTTAATTGACAGCCCTGCCACGGGCGCCACTATTAAATCCCATACACTATTGAGGAACACAAGACAAAATATAACATGTTTCTGCAACACATGCACAACCAACTATCAGACACATTCAACCAATAGGATGCATGATTTAGGCAACAAGTTTGGGAATACTATTGAACTCCATTTATAGAATGAAGTGTAATCTAAACCAGCACTTAGTTAAATCTTATTATTTTTTACATTAGCTGCACACATGAGGCCATTAAGGAAAATAATTCCACTCGGGGCCTATTTCATCGAGGGTCTTTTTAGGGGAAGGGAAGAGAGGAAATTCTGGGAACGAAAAAGGTATGATGGGGTGGATAGGAATTTGGGGGGTCAGTGTGTCCAGGAGTGACGGACGAACGAATCCATTCTTTCCACTGCGATGCAGGGTAATATTCCGAGATAGTCCTGCTGGAGAGGTCAAAATATCTCCCTCAACAAGCCTCTCCCGACCCGGCCTGCCACGATGTTGGTGGCAGACACATCCAAGATCCGAACAAACATGACCCCATGAACCCGAGCACTCCTGCTAAGTCACCAAACGCAGCGAACCACTTGGGGTGACCCATGGCAGGGGTGTTGGTTATCCAGTATATGGTACCCATAACGGCCATCACGGCCAAAAGTATTTTCGTTATTTGTTTTTGGGGTGTTATGCCATGTTGTGCTACCTCCTTCTTTCGGACAGCTGTCGGATTTGCCGGATCTGTCTGATGAGACAATAATCCTGTAAAGACAATAAATTATTCCAAACTGAAGGTAGTGGGGAGGGAAAATACCTGGCTATTCGGATCTGGTCACTATTTAAAACGTTTCAATTATGAATGGTGGTCTTACACCAGGACGATACTGAGAGTATCTTCCACTCTTTAATTTGCCGCAAATATGCCTTATATTACTTTAATTGATTAATTTGTGATATAACACAAATCGTTCAAATAAAATTTGCCGGATTCGAACCGACGATCTTCAGATTGCAAGTCGAGAGCCTTTTCCTTATGTAGACCTTCATATTTCTTATATTGATACCATAAATATACAAACGTAATACATAAATACACATTATTGAAGACATGTACAATGATTTTAGAGCTCCTCCTACGAGGTCATTTTTCATCTGTGCAAACAGCAAATCCCTAGCTAATGGCCCCATCATCTCTCTGGAAATATCGATACTAGATATTGCGTCATTTCCAGATGCTTATTTACTTACTACAACAATAATACTTCAGTGACAAGTCTGTTTTTTGTTTGCTCCCGCAAAATTAAAAAAATATATTTAATAAAAGTGACAGAAACCATAAAAAAAGTGCAGTAATTGCTGCTGGTATTTTAGTTCTGTCTTTTAAGTGTCTTATGTAGTCAAAACCATACGGTTTTCCTCCAGTTATACAAAATCAAAACTAACCAAGCCAATGAAAAAGTGATATAATTTACGACATTTTTAATACAGTAAAAAGTTTACTCACTCCCTATTTTCAAAGTGTAAATATAATTTTAAACATAAAATTGATAGTATTCCATAATAAACAGTGACTTACTAAGTTGTACAAGTTAATTTATTCAACTTATAAAGTGGAAGCGACAGTTCGCAGTAAATCGGTCAAAGTTTTTTTAGTGCACATTGGATCATTTATTTAGCCCTATGTCCAAACCAACTAAAATCATGGAAACAAGGTCTAACAAAAATACCAGAGATGACCCAATATTCGAATTCATCAATTCAAAATTCGAGGAAATGAAATCAGTTATGTTTAAAAAAATAGAAACTGAGCTTCAAGAAATAAAAACGTTTAACAGCTTTATTAACGATAAATATGACGATATCCTAAACAAACTGTCGCAAATCATAGATACACCAAAACACATAAACAAACTTAAGGAAGAAATGGCAGAAAAGGAGAAAAGATTGGCTACGGTGGAGGTTCACCTGGCAGACATTGAACAATCAGCCCTGTTAAACAGTATTGAAATAAGCGGCCTTAAATTACAGGAAAACATACCCCCAGCCCATACTGTGAGCCAGATCGCTGAGCTCGCAGGCGTTACCATATCACCAGAGGACACCTTTAAAATTACAACTTCCAAACCAAACAACTAAAAAAAAAACATATTAATTTTGTAGACAATAAAAAAGTACACATCATGTTAGCTGCTAAACATAGTGACCCAATAAAAAAATTCAACGGGGAAGGAGCCCAATACGTCTATCTAAATGCGGCATTAACACAGTACTACAAAAATTTACATTGGAACACCAAACAAAGAGCCCTAGAAAAAGAATATAAATATGTTTGGGTTAAAGATGGAAAAATTCTTATAAGAAAAACTAAAGACTCAAAGGTTATCGAAATAAGACATCTCAACGATATACCTATTAAGATGATTTAAAAAAAAAAAAAACCCTATATACACTCCATCTACTCTATATCTTTATAATGGCCTCTTTCACAACGGAAACACTTGAAAAACTGATACCTCAACCAATAATCACCACAAATACCTGCATGTTAAACCGTATACTCCAGGACGAGTTCCCGATCCTGAACATAATTCATCAAAACATTCGAAGTATTAACAAAAACTTTGAAGATTTCACTGTGCTGATAAATGAATTAAATTTAGAACCTGACTTATTAATCCTCACAGAATGTTGGATAAATTCCTCAACATATGTGCATAAAAACATCAACAACTACAAAGTCTTCAATACTAAACTTCACAAACATCAAAACGACGGAGTAATTGTATATTGTAAAATTAAGATGGAATGCAAAATAGAAGAAATTGAACTACAAGACGCAAACCGTTTGAAAATAAAACTCGATCAAGATACATGCATCTTCGCTATCTACAGATCGCCTTCATCTGCAAATTTATCACCATTTCTTGGATCACTAGACTCCATACTACTTCAAGAACGAAACATCAGGAACCTGTTCATTATTGGGGATATTAACATTAATATACTGGATACTGGAAGGCAACATCCACAAACACAGGAGTACCAATTACTCCTCCTCTCCCACGGGATGTCTGCCGCAATAAGGGAACCAACAAGAGTGGATCACAAAATGAATAAATCAATCCCCTCGCAAACTTGCATTGACCACATAATGGCAAAAACGAATAAAAAATACTCCACAATCATACATCAATCAACCATCACTGATCACTACACTTTAATTCTTAACATTCATGCAAAGAAAAATCGACCATCGACTCAAAATTTAACGTGGAATAAACGTGTTATAGACTATACAAAACTAAAAAAATCACTACAAACTGAAACCTGGGAGTCAATATATAAAGCTGAAGACATAGAAGTTGCTTGGAAAATGTTTATTGAACACTTGCAATTAAAAATACAAAACCACACTTCAATAAAAACTTACACGTATTCACACAATAAAATTATCAAAAAAGCTTGGATCACACCTGGCCTACTTAAATGTATAAGAAAAAGAGACAAGATCCATCAGCAAGTAAAAAACAATCCTTATGACTTTTCTTTAAAACTATTTTACAAAAACTATAGAAACATCTGCTCCAATCTTACTAAATCGGCTAAACAAAATTACTACAGATCTAAAATAGATCAATCCAATAATAATCCAAAACTTATCTGGCAAATAATTAAAGAAATCACCTACACAGATCAAAACAAACCAAACCCATTGGAAGAAATCAACACAGATAACGGTACACTCTCGGTCAACAAAAACGTACATAAACTAATTAACTACACAAACAACTTTTTTGCAAACATAGGCTCGAATTTAGCGAACAAAATAACCAAACCTCAACACTTTAACCCGAACATAAACAAACACCCAAATCCACAAAGTATTAAATTTGCCCTAAAACCAATCACTAAACAAGAACTAACACTAATGTTATCTAAATTCAAATCAACATCCTCATCTGGTAGTGATGAAATCACAATGAAAACAATAAAATTCTTACAAGATGAAATTACCGAACCGATACTCTTTCTAATAAACAAATCTATCACAGAAAGCAGATTTCCATCTCAACTCAAAATAGGGACTATTACACCAATCTTTAAATCAGGAAATCATAAAGATATCAATAACTACAGACCAATCACAATTCTAAACACATTATCTAAAATCTTAGAATTAACAGTTAAAACTCAACTCGTCGACTACCTAGAATCAAATAAACTATTATCACCAAAACAATTTGGCTTCAGAAAAAATTTAGGAACATCCAACGCCATAGCCTTAGTAATTGAATATATTAAAAATTCTCTAGACTCTCATAAAAAATGCATTGGCATATTTCTCGACCTTTCTAAAGCGTTCGACACAATAAATCACTCACATCTTTTTGAAAAACTAGAGAACATAGGAATTACTGATAATGAACTAATATTTTTAAAAAGTTACATGGAAAATAGAAAGCAAACTGTGAAACTTAACAACATAACCAGTGAGTGTATTGATGTCAAATTCGGGGTGCCTCAAGGAAGTATTCTGGTTCCGATTCTGTTCCTTATTTATATTAATGACCTATGCCACATAGAATGTGACGGAGAAATCATCAGTTTTGCGGATGATACTGTTCTCCTAATAAATGGGAAAAATTGGGCAGAAACATTTAAGAAAGCAGAAGACACACTTAAAAGAATTAAAAATTGGCTAGACTACCATTCACTTACACTTAATGCTAATAAAACCAAATTCATCACTTTCAAAATAAAAAATAAGAAAAACTCTGAAGAAAACCTGAACATGAAAATTCATAGTCAGCATCACTTAAATGAGCATTGTAATTGTCCTTCATTAGAAAACGTTGACCATATAACGTATCTGGGTCTAAAAATTGACCAAAACTTAAAATGGACCGAACACATTACCTATTTAAATAATAAAATTAAAAAACTAAGTTATTTTTTCAAAACTATCAGGAATGTCCTCATTAAAAAAGACTTAATCAAGATTTACATGGCTCTCTGCCAATCACTGTTAGAATACGGTATTATCGGATGGGGCAGTGCAAATAAAAACATACTAAATCCACTAATTAAAACTCAAAAATCCATAATGAAAATTATACTGAAAGTTCCTGTAAGAACTAGCACTGATGAAATCTTCAATAATCTTAACATCATGTCAATTAAACAACTGTATTCTAAAACTATACTCATTTACATTCATAGGTACAAAACCCAAGAAATGACAACTTACACGTACATTAGAAACACTAGATCTCATGGTCAAAAACATATCCAACAAGTAACTACTAACACAACATTTGGGCAAAAAAGCTTCTTGTATTATGGTATTAAACTTTTCAATAAAATACCACTCTCACTTAAAAACCTCAACAGTATAACATTTAAATCTCAAATAAAAAGCTGGATACTAAATATAGGGAGAACAGAAATAGAAAATATACTGATATCAAATACAGACTAAAACCGAATCTACTGATCTGAATTATAAAAAAAACACAATTTTATTTAATTTTTAATTATTTAACAAAATACTACATGATACCTATACGTTTATAACAAATTCATATTAATTTCTTATAATTAAAATATAATATGTAAATGAAATCCTCAGCACGGGAAATCCCAGTGAGGATATCATTATCTTTAGATGTTTGTAAAGAAAGAAAAACAATAAATCATTATTATTATTATTATTATTATTTTACGATTCAATTTTAGAAATATGTACACCATTAAAATAAGGAAGATAGGGGTATATAAACTCAAAGGAAATCACATAAAATCGTCTTTTTAAATTTAAACCTATTTTTGGGCTAAGCATCGATAATATAACATTATAGTGAAATATCATTTTTCTTTATAATAAAACACAAGAAATTACTGGTAGGTACTGCACGTTTTCATCCCGCGACAAAATATCCTTCGACAAAATATCACTCGACATAAAATCCCAATACAAAATATCCTACGGACAAAACATCCCCCGACAAGGAAGGAAGGAGACAGAGCAAGGAACTTATAGTGTCGATTTAAATTTTAAATTTGGCGCCGAAAGGTTTTGTTGGATTAGGTTAGGTTAGGTTAGGTTTTGTTGGGTTAGGTTAGGTTAGTTTAGGTGAGGTTAGGTTAGGTTAGGTTGGGTTAGGGTTACATACACAGGAAATGAGTATATTAGATAGGAGACGTCTACTAATATCTACAGGAATTCCAAAAACTGAACAAATCGGACTAATATCTATGAGAACCAAAGTGAGAACGAATATCTACAGCTCAAACTACTGACTAATATCTATGAGAATCAAAGTGAGGACGAATATCTACAGCTCAAACTGCCGACTAATATCTATGGAACAGATGAAGTCGACGAATATCTACAGCACTAGCAGAGGTTGGATTTGCAATTATGTATAGCATGTTGGCTTAACGTAATATTGCGTATGCAGTTTAAATAACTTAATTTATGATAAGTTAGGTTAGGTTAGGTTAGGTAAGGTTAGGTTAGGTGAAGTTAGGTTAGTATTACGCAATTGAAGTAATTTATGGTTTTCCGTTCAACCTGCTCAGCTGCCCTCTGTAGATATTAGTCCCACCTACGCTCCATAGATATTCATACGACCTTAGCTCTGTAGATATTAGTCTTCACTCGGAAGTTCATAGATATTTGTCCAACATATGAGCTATAGACATTCGTCCGACATACAGGCTGTAGATATTAGTATCTGGAGTCTATTAGATGCTAACAAAATTAAGGTAAGTATAGGATCAAAGAAGAAAAAATAATAAAGGTAAACTACTCTTCTGGCTAGAGTTTTGCTGCTGCACGTATATATTATGGTTCCATGACAGTATATCCTGCGACAATTCATCCGGCGACAGTTCATTCGGGGACAGTTCATCCGGCCGACAGTTCATCCTACCGACAGTTCATCCTGCCGACAGTTCATCCGGCCGACAATTCATCCGGCGACAATTCATCCGGCCTGATCATTTAGAAGAGTTTTTCTTCAAGTATGCAAAGAGGATATACGGCCGTACAACCAAAATCGATATACTTATATCTGAAGGCATCTTGAGTGGAAATCCGCTGTAACCTAACCTAACCTAACCCAACCTTACCTAACCTAACAAATTAGTCAATTCACCCTAAAAAGATGGTGTAAATTTCATTTAAAAAAGTTATATTATATGCAAGAAGGAATCTTTACGGTTTTTTGCTAAGCCGACTGCACGTATAAGTATGTCGTATTTTGTTATTCACGCATGCTTCTTCGGAGAGTCGAAATTATCGTTAGTAAAAATATTTTTACAGCGGATTTCCACTCAAGATTTTGGTTGTACGGCCGTATATCCTCTTTGCATACTTACTTGAAGTAAAAATCTTCTAAATGACCAAGTCGGATGAATTGTCGCCGGATGAACTGTCGGCAGGATGAACTGTCGCCAGGATGAACTGTCGGCAGGACGAACTGTCGCCGGATGAACTGTCGCCGGATGAATTGTCGCCGGACGAATTGTCGGGTCACCATATATTATATAACTTTAACTTAATTTTATATTATATTATGTAACGTAATATATTATAGACCTAACTTTAACTATATTATAAACTAGCTGGGTTACCCGGCTTCGCTCAGGACAACATTCGAGAGTGTTCTGGAATGTTCCTTCAAAAGTATTAGCGAACCTTCCAGAACGTTCTCGCAACTTTTGGACTCACCGACATACTCCGCCACTCCTTCCAAAACTTTCTAGAGTTTTATCGAACCATCTAGAACTTTCCGGAAGACTGTTCTTTAAATATCTAGAGGGCGAAACTTCCAGACCTTATATCTTCAAAAGCACGCCCTTTAGGTAAAAACGGGTACCCTCACCCTAGAGGGAGGATAGAGATCTACTACACCATGTAACTCCCTTGATCGAACCAGGACTAGTTTCTGAGTGTTTGCGGTCCGCACGTTTCTTTGGACTTTCTTTTATAATATATATTGATTATATTATTTTATGATATAACTTAATATACTATTTAACAGATTTTATGTCTTGTAGTTGATATTTCATAATAATAATGTTAAAAATTGATTTTCAAATGATTTACTGCAGATTTTCAAAGCTCGTCGAAAATTTGTTATCAAAAGCAAATCATAAATGGTTTCGGATAGTGTTTCATAATATTCCCGTGATCAAAAGTTATGAGTAGAACCTTCCTTGATTTTGTTTCAAAATATTCCACAAACTCGGAATGCTGTAATAAGACAACGAAGCAGAACACAAACACAGAACCGCGGAATTACAAGAGAATAGGATGTCGTTTGTTCGCGGGAAATTTAAAGGATTAAAAACAAAGTTATGGGAATTTGTACTCCTTTGTAAGCATCCTCAACAAATCAAAGACAGATTCAGTAACCAATTTAGGAGTTCTTCGACTAATGATCAAGGATTGTGAAATTGTTTAATATAGCAGAAAAGATATGCTGGTAATAAAATTCTAATTTAGCCACTCAAGCGTTCGCGTTAATTATTGAAAAATGCGTCACGAAAAAATTCTGAGCTCATTAAAAATCACGCCCCAAACTTTAATAAAGCGAAATTTTAGAGTGCGAATGAATACATCTATATATAACCGTTTATCCCATATTTTTAGGATTCATAAAAAATTTATAAAAAATTCTCAAATTTATAAATGCATGAAATCTGAGGTGAAAGGTTGATCCCAAGACAGTCGCCCCCCGAAATTATAATTATTATAAAATAATATACTGTGTGCACTATTTACCAAATTCAAATTTCTATTTATTTACACACATTTTTACTTTCATGGAATTTTTATTCAACTCATTCGGCATAAGTCAATTAAAAAATAATGGTTCAGAAATAACCTAACTTTTTCTGCTAACAAATATCGAAATTGAAAAATTACATTATTTAAATGATTAAAACTGACGAAAATAAAGCAAATAATAGTAATTATTTATTTTTATTTTTAATATTATGATTAAAACCTCAAGTTTTAATGTTTAATTAAATGAAGACAATATTAGCGAAACTCAATCGAAAATCTGGAGACAAAAACATCAGAAAAATATATTGGCACCTCCGGGACTCGAACTCAGGACCTAAGCTCTCATGGCAACAGCTCTTCCACCTTAGCTCAGTTGATACAGCTGTTGCCATGAAAGCAGAAGGTCCTGGGTTCAAGTCCTAGAGGTGCCAATATCTTTTTACGATTTTTCTATCTCCAGATTTTCGATTGAGTTTCACTAATATTGTCTTCATTTAATTAAATATAGTATTTTTTTCATTATCCTAAAATAATAGTGAATTTGTCATTAGAGTAGAAATTTTGTCCAAAAACATTATATGAATCCTGCGTAAAATGTCACATGTCAAAACTGTAATATTGCAGTGAGTGAAAAAAAACAATAGCGGATCCGGGCATGCGCAGATCTACCGAAATTCGATGTTGCCAACATAATGATGAAATTTTTTTATTAGTAACATTCCAAAAAATAAAATGTTCAGTCTTTAAACAACGTGGAACAAAAACAAGTGAAGTATTTTTATACATAAGGCTGATTGTGTTTTCCGTTAAAGTTGTGCAAATTATATTTTCTATCTTTGAGATTGATCGATCTGCGCCTGACGATAATAATAATATAAAAGGTCAGAGTGGATCGATACGTTATTTACGTCGATGTAATTTACGTTCATTCAGTTAAAATAACATCGTTTACTGGGTGAGCACTGATCACTTAGGATGTATCGTGGAATGAAAACACACAATAATTCAATTTCAAGCGCTTCAACTTTTTATAGCGATTTTTTCGCTTCATTTTGTGTAGCGTGTCTTTTATCCTAAATGTAAACGTTAAAAATAATCAGGTTTTCACCGAACCATTTTTAATTTAAGTGTTATTTTTTTTGACCCATCTGTTGATACTTTTTTTTACATTAACTCCAAACAGAAGGCTCTGAGGAAAATAATTGCCCTCAGGGTCTGTGTCATCTTTGAGGAAGATGTGTGGAGGGTCTTTTAAGAAAAGGAAGGTAAGGAAGTTCTTGGAAGGAAAACGGTATGAGGGGTGGGTAAGAACCTGGAAGACAATGTGTTCAGGACGAATGGAAGTATGAATTCAACCGTCCCACTGTGATGCAAGACGATGTTCCGAGAGAGTCCTGCTGGATAGATCAAAAGGTCTTTCTAAACCAGTCTCTCCCGATCCGGCATGTCACGCAGCTGACAGACGCATTCGCCGCTAAGAACCGGACAAAACTCTCCTTATGCACCTCTGCTAAGCCTTTAAACGTAGCGAACCATTTGGGGTCACCTGTGCAAGGGTTTTGGTAATCGAATAAATGGTTATCCCCATATTACCCATATCCGCCTCCCAAACAACAACTTTAAACATGATAAGCCATAATTAATATAACCGGTCAGTGGCTGGGTGGGCACTGCGTTTGGATCCCACAAAGCAACATTTTCCGCTTAGTGCGCGGTAGTAGTTAGAGATTTTAAAACATTGTTGGGTTATTCGTAACCCGGGAATGTTTGCCTTTCTGTAAAAAAATAAAATAAATGTATCTAAAAATAAAATAAATGGTGAGGTTAGGTACCATTTTTGCCGCCGTAAATCCTCTATGGTCAAACCTTTTGTTCATATTCGAATACCGCAAAAGAGTGCCAACGTATGGCATTCCTATTTGTGGTACTCGTATTTTGTGATTATTCGATGCGTTGATTTTTGTACTGCTATATTTTAAAAAATGACGAACGAAATAAATATTTTATTAATAACTGATCGCGCGTGCCCGGCGTTGCGCTGTACCTACCTGGTTTGGGCAGTTAGTATTCGAGGGATTGGGGGTAGGAAGGGGGGGGGTGCAGTTCAGGGGGTACGAAGGGAAAAGGTGCCAAATTTCAGAGACAATTAGTCCAAATTTTGAAGGAGTGTTGATATTTTTTGCCTAAATTTTTGTTTTAAAATTTTTCCTATTTTGCAATTCGGAAAGGGTAACCAGGAAAATAAATACGGTGTTTATATTTCACAGAAGTTTTCTTGTGAGTAACTTTGATACATTTAGTTAAGATTTATTAGAAAGTGTGGGGTTGTACGGAGAACAGCGATAATACGCATTTATTTATATCGAAGGGTGGATGTTCAGGATGAGGGGGTGTGTTTGAAAAGGTTCTATTTTCAACCTTGGTAAGAGACCCCAAGAGAGCCCTTGGAGCCTTTCAGGCATCTTGAGCACAAAATACAAGATAATTTGGATATTCTAAAATCACAAACCTTCACCTTAAATTGTTGTAATATGGCTCTTAATATTGGCTATTAATAACTGTCGTAACTAGCAAAAATATGTTATGTTCCTGGAGTGCATAATATTATAAAACCGTGAGTTACATTAATTATTCATTTTATAATTGAGGCGGGTTTGGGTACCGCCACCCCGGGAACCAGTTATTGGATAACCAACACCTCTGACATTTGGTGACTTAGCAGGGTGCCCGGGTTCATGGAGTCCCACAAGCTGCATGTCAGGCCGGATCGCGAGAGAACCCACTGACCCCCAGATTCCTACCCACCCCTAATACCCTCTTAATTTAATATCTTAGTTAATTTCTAATGTTTCAAAATCACATAAATTAAAAAAAAAAAAAATTACATTGAAATGTTTAAACTCAGTATTTTCTTTTTTGAAGCTATGGCCTTTCTCTATTAGATGGTTATCAAACTCTGAGTAGTTTAATAGTATACTTAAAACATCGTAGTAGCAGTTTCTGGAAAACATTATCCAAACCATGAAAATCATAGAAGTCGCTGAAAACTTAACCAAAGCAAAGTCCCCCTCAGCACAGGATCTCCTAGTGAGGAGGACTACGAATATACTTTCTATCTTATATACATGTATATCTAAAATGTTTCATATAAAAATGTAAAAAATAATAAACATACAGGGTGTTAAACGTACTTGACTTACTTTAACAAGTGATTCCTGACATTATTTGGAGTAAAAAATGTAAATAAAATTTTGGTCTCCGAAGACATTTATTTTTATTTTTTCTACAAAAACATGGGAAAATGCTAGGTGTTGGTCAGTTGGAGGCGGGGTAAGGGGTGGGTCGGCAACTCGGCGGAGTGACCAGTGACGACATGCGGAAGATTTTTTTTTTGTTTGATTTTGAAGAAAAAGTTTTGAAAAAAAGTCACCAAAAAAAGTCACCGGAGACCAAAATTTCATTTACATTTTTTACTGCAAATAATGTCAGGAATCACTGGTTAAAGTAAGTCAAGTACGTCCCTTAACACTCTGTATAGTTACTAAAATAAAAAATAAAATAAAGTTATTATTTCGTAAACAAAGCTGATGTAGTTTTAAAATTTCAGGGAACATGAACTTTGTAAATGGTACAATGTACCGGGACTGAATGTATGGAATGCGGGAGGGGGGAGGGAAACTCGGGTAGGGGGTTCGCGGGAGGGGGGGTGGGGAACCAGATAGGGAAACTTGGAAGTGGGGTTCGCGGGACGGGGGAAGAGGGGGAGTGGAGTGGGGAGAGGGAAGGTCGAGGAGGCGAAAGGGGCCGCGGGAGAGGAAGGGGAGGTGGAAGGGGAATGGGAAAGGACACGCAGGGAGAAACAATTTTTTATTAAATGGCATAGTAACGAATGCCGGGTACCAGCTAGTAAATAAATAAATATTAAAATAGATACATTTTTTTATTATACCTATACGTGGGAAGGAATCTGAAAACAAACAATTACAGGAAGCTAACACCACAGTTGCGCTTTTACTAAAATCCTCTCCTTTTCGTAGATCTAAAATCTGCGTAAAGGGAACCTTTCTGTCTGTGAAATACCTCAACATATCAGATAGTAGTAACGTAGGTTTGATTTGACACTGACTTATTGAGCTGTGCTCAGAATCAGAACTACAGATAAATAAAAAAAAATTTAAAAATCTGCAATAATAGAAATTAAGAAATCACAGATAATAACTGATAATAACCGTTACAAAATATTTTTCAACTAGAGCGAACGCAGAGTCCGTTTAAATTGCTACTTCAGTAAGCAATATGAATTTTTAAAAAGCAATATTAAATCGTTAAAAGCAGTGCCTTTGCGAGCATCAATTTCATTCTGCAGTTTGTGAAAAGCTCTGTGAATTTTTTGTATTGTTTTCAACTTTTTCTTCAACAAGAATCCTTCCTATTTTATGCTAGAAAGAAAGAAAAAAAAGAAAGAAATGCAGTTTTGAACATTAACGCCATTATTAAAATTTTCTGGCTTTATTAATAACGCGAATGGTGAAAACAAATAAAGCAATATACTTTTACTTCCATGTTGAGCTTTGACGGAAATATGAAATGATGCGAATACGGATGTTTGTTTTATATCGGAAGTAATTATTTTATTTTATGTAAATTAACCCGTTGGAGAGAACTAACGAAATTAAATGCGTGCTTGTTTTTAAAATGAATATATATACTAATAATAAATAATAATAATAATAGCGTTTATTCAGACAGTAAATTACATTACATTATTTATAATACTTATAACACTTATCATGCATCGACTCCCTGTCTGTATGTCACTAACTACTGGTAAGGTCTGGCATTATGAAATTTTTATTAAAAAAAATCAATAGGCGGCACGCGAGCTGAATGAATGTATGGAATGCGGGAGGAGTTAAGGGAATCTGGGAGGGGGGAGGAGAACCTGGAAGGGTGGAGGGGAACTCGGGAGGGGGGTTCATGTGAAGGGTTAAGGGAGGGAGTGGAGTACGGAGTGAGTGAAGGTAGGAGTAGGAGTGGGAACGCGAGAGGGGAAGGGGACACGGAAGGGGAACGGGACGAATGGGAGAGGACACGCAGTGAGAAACAATTTCTTTATTAAGTGGCATAGCAACGCATGCCGGGTACCAGCTTGTTGGTAAATAATGCTGAAAAAATTATAATGTTAGAATAATATTATAATAATAATAATAAAATATAACGTGTTTCAATCTTTACCATATGATTCAGTTAATTGTGGATAGGTTTGGAATTGAAAATGGTTGAAATAATAATTTTTCTTGCAAGAAAATTGTTAGTGTCAATACGCCATTTAATCAACTTTGTTCTTCCTTAACAACCAAGAAAAACATTCGTAAAACCGCATAAACTCAGTAAACAGCGTTTTGCTCTCATTTCCACATTACTTTAGTTGCATTTCCTGAATCCTGGAACTGTGCAAACTTGCACCAACCTTCCCCCAGAGTGAGAAAGACGCAATGACCTTTACCATACAAACCATAGTGTTAGAGTGGGATAGTGTTAGTAAGGTTCTGTTATTATTCGCTGCTTGGGAAACGGGGAAGTCGGGGCAGGTGGTCTCAAGGGGCTACTCGACTCGCTGAGCACTGTTTTGATAAGTAAAGAGTTTTCCCCTTTAGTTTGTGTTTTATTTTATATTCTTTATGGGAAGAAGGCATTTCTGAATAATTGAGAAGATTTGCATTTTAACGATCGTGCTTTAAACTATTTTACGAGAAAATAAATAACATTTACGAAGTTAGATACCAACGGGAATGAATTAAAAATTCGACGCTAAAACTATAAAAACCAGATGTTTAAAAAGTTATGAGCTCCAATAAATGAATAATATACATCGTTAATGTTATTTACACAAATAATAACCAAAAGATTATTTACAAATACTTATAAATTATTTGTTTTCGATTATAACGCCTTTCGGCTTTTACATAATATAACATAGTGTATAGCAACAACATGAAAAATACAGCTCTAGTGAGTTTGTAAAACAGAAAGAAATAGTTAATAAAGACAAATGTAGATATTCATATAACAAAACGAAAATAAATGCTACGATATTTAAATATTTCGATATTGTAACGATGAAAAAATATATATTTAAATTATAATACATGCAAATTACTTAACTTAAAGAGGATAAATGATTTATTATTTCATGCTTATATTTTAACAGCGACACATTCCATACATATATGTGCGAAAACATATTGCCCAAGTTTTGAGTTCTGTGTAGTGGTATATTAAAATGGGACATTGTCGTAGTATTGCCACAAAAAAAAGGTATTACTGACCTGGGATTTTTGGATGGCACATTAAAAATTATGAGCGCCAAGACTTCAGGGCTGTTAATTTTCTTATGCAAGATTTTAAATAAAAATACTAGATCGAAAACAGTTCTTCTGTCACTCAAATTTAATAAATTAGATAAACGCAGAATATAGGTCTAGTTTAATTGTTCTTTCGGTATTTTTAGTTTATAATTAAAAAAAATATATAATTATTGTACTTTATAATTTATGTAAAATTTTCACTTGAATTGAATTTTAATGTCATTGACAATACACATTGACCGCAAAACATAATTTTAAATTATTTTGAGACCAAAATAAAATACATGTTATGATGCTTAATGCGAGGCATAATGACGTTTATCGGGGGTTTGCCCGAGGCTTAAATTTTAATTTATTTCGGTGAATTTGTAATTGAATTACTCGTATCATTTTTATTTCCATGCCTCACAAGGGATGCGAGTTATTTATATTTTAGATTAATAAAAACAGTACGTTGCCATAATTTTTTTTAACGTACAACGCCTTTAAAAATTGTAAAACGTTGTACAACTAAAGTTAGCGGTGAGCACCAGTTTTTATTTTTCTAGACGATGAATTAATAACTTCTTGAAGTATTCATTTAAAAAACATCTTAAATATTAGTAACACGTTCTTCAGAATTAATTCAAATGAACCTGGCGGAAAGGTCGAATCTCCAGGCCTGCTAGGGTGAATTCAACTATACGACAGTCTAATACGCCGTGCCGCGGGCGTATATTTGTTTACACGCTTTCTTTACTTACGTCGCGCATCGTTAAGATTCCCAAATTATTTTTCTTCTTCTTCTTTCCTTTGATAGGGCAAATTCAACAGTAGGTCCGTCAAATACACGGGTCGCGAGTCGCAATTTGTATTCACGGCTTCTTTACTTACGTCGTTAAGATTCTGAATATATTTTAGGGTCGTCTTAACCAATAAGTATTTTGTATTGTATACTGTAAGTCCAATGCGTTTTTGGGCAATAAATACTTGCGATAAAATTGATAATTGTACACTGGAACGGAAAATCCTTTGTTAAAAATATGGAACCTTCCGCGTGGGTAAACACCTCAAAGCTACCATAATATTGGAAATTTATTTCCTGTAGGCTCTTCCGCTTTGTCCTTTTCTAATAATAGTAATAATACAATCCTCTCCGGTTTGGATTATATTTCCGGCTCGTTTTTTCGGATGGAAGCTTAGGATATTAAAAAGAGTCTTTTCAGACTTATTTAATATTCATAGACTTTTGGTCAAATGAATAATTCATATTTTTTATCTTCATGTAGTATTGAGGTAAGATTAAGTGGTGCACGTAGGAATTGGAAAATTCCTTTAGCTTTGTCGATTTAGCTATGTTTAGTACTAAATTACCACGGAGCATCAGAGCGAATAGAACACTGGGGTATCCAATTGCGTACTGAGCGTTTTCATAAAAAAAACCCGTCAAAATATCCTACAGAAAAAAAATTGTACAACTAAATATCTACTAAAACTTAACCTAACCTAACCCAATCTAACCTAACCTAACCTAACGTAACCTACCCTAACCTAACCTTATTTTACATTTTACTACTTTTGAACAATAATTTATTGTTCTTTTCCGTTATTTGTTTTTGGGGTGTTATGCCGTGTTGTGCTACATCCTTCTTTAGCCACTGCAACGCTGTCAGAAACGTTGGCTAAAGAAGGAGGTAGCGCAACACGGCATAACACCCCAAAAACAAATAACAAAAATGCTTTTGGCCTTGAAATCTAAAAAAAAATATTATTTTTACAGGATGTCTGTATTATTTCTGTCCCATTTTTGTTAGGTTAGGTTAGGTTTTAGTAGATATTAGTTGGGGGATATTTTGTCGGGGATATTTTGTCGCAGGTTGAAAAGTCGCGGAACCCTCCAATTCGAGGAAGGTTGTAAAGGATGTTGGGAGGGTAAGAATATTCAGAAAAAGGTTGAGAAGCATCACTTAGATCAGTTAAAGTCATTTTAGGCAATGCTACGACAAATGGGTTCTCACTAGGACTTTTATTAGAATCGGAACCATCCACCCTTCTACGAAATGAATATAATACAGATTTTTTTTTTAAAATTAACTCCAGACTCGCGTTTGGCTTGTTTTCCTACTATGCACCGGTGCAGAAGGTATCAACGATGCTAGTTCATCCGAGATTCTTCCATTGAAATATCGGTAAGACAAGGAAATAGACAGATTTTTTTCTTCGCATTAGATCCACACAAGAGGTCGTGAGGAAAACAATTTCCCTCGGGGCCTATGTCATCTTTGGGATGCTGTGTGGAGGATCTTTTTATAGAGATTAAGGAGAGGTGTGTATAAGAGGTGGGCAGGAAACAGGGGTTCAATAGTCCAGGAGTAACGGACGTATGAATCCATTCCTCCCACTACGGTACAAGGCGATGGGTCGAGAGAGTCCGGCTGGAGAGGTAAAAAGATATCCCTCAACCAGTCTCCCCCAAACCGGCCCACCTTGCAGGAGGTGGGCAAACGCATGTTCCGGCACGACCCAGACAAAACTCAACCCCACGAACCCAAGCACTTTTGCCTAAGTCACCAAACGTAGCGAACCACTTGGGGTGACCTATGGTAGTGGTATTGGTTATCCAATAAATGGTTCCCGGGGCGGCGGTACCCATGCTCGCCTCCCAAAATGAGAATAATAATTTACTGGTTATAAAATTGGTAAGTCTGTGACGAGAGCCCAGGAACTTACCCTCAACCACAGAAGTAATCGTAGTTTACGAAAGACATTTACTTTTTTAAAGAAGTTTGTTTTATAATACCTAATCACAAAAGACATAGACATTAATTTGACTGAGTAAATAAATAAATTTTTCGGCAGCATTTTCGCAAAGATTATCTCGAATGTTTTAGAATTTCTATTATACCTAAATGCTTATAATTTAATTTAGATTTGTACATGTAATTCCCACACCCGGTTACAGCTCAGGGATTTCAGGGATTTTGTAAAACAAAAGAGAGCTTTGAAACAAAACCTTTTGTACATTCACCAAGTGTCTGTAATCACTACATTTAGTCAAGTGTTTCGTTCAAATTTACATTATTAAATACCTTTTCAGTAGTTCTCTACATTCTATCACATTGTTTCTAATTTAAGACAAAGATTTGTCGGAAGCATTTGTCAGCTGTACGTACAAAAACATATTATGTATTGCTGCGCTATTATAATAATTACTTACCCTCTTCATTTAATGAAAAATATTAATAACATTCACAAGGAGTCACATAAAAATGATGTATTCACATAAAAAAAGGCCCTGAGGGAAATTATTTTCCTCAGGGCCTCCTGTGTGGAGTTTATGTAAAAAAAGTTTGTGGAGACGGTCTATGCTTCGTCGCATTTAAAAATACATTAAACAGCCGATTTAACCCTCTGGTGACCGTTTTTTTTACTTGTTTTACTTTAACCACTGGAGCGACCACGCGAAATAAATAAATTTCCCTCGATTGCTCGAGATTTCCAGAAGATCATATTTAAAATTTATCGCCAACTTAAAAAAAAATTATGCCTTCGAATTTTAACATAGAGACATGAAAACTTATTATAGTATAGCCAATGAATTAACCTGTGTTTTACCATTAATCTCATATATATGTAGGATTTATGGAAAAATAATAAAAAATCGTAAAGTTAATAACTGCGTCGTAACTGCTGCGAGTCCTGCGTGTTTGTTACATTGAAACTCCGTGAGAGGTACTTATTCGAGTCAACATAGAATATTTTCATTTTCTGTATGTTATGGAAAAAATGACTTAATTTTAACCGTAAACAGCTGATCAAAAATTCGGCGTGAAAAAAAAATTATTTTTAACATAATTTTAAAAAAGTCTACGATGTTCGGATTTGCGACATTTATGGTTATAATAGATAAAGCATTTCAATAGCTTCGTTATAAACTAAATGACTGGCCATGGAAATGTTTCGAATAATTACAATAAATGTTTTACGAATTGTAGGAAAATGTGGTTCAATTTTGGACCGTTATCAATCGCAGAAAAATAAAAGTGGTCCATTTTTCTACCATTATTGCTCCAGTGGCTAAGTCGAAAGCACAAATCAAAAAGTTATACTACAACATCACTGAAACTAAAAGTTATGCTACAAAATCACTAAAACTAAAAGTTATGCTACGATTTCCCTCTTTGCTATGAGTTTCCTGACGTAATGTACGTAATTTAAAAATATATTGTATTTCTATAAAGACAACACTGCCATTGTCACACTAACCTCGCCACAGGTCAAGTACGCCCGTTCTATTTGCGTCCGAAGAACTGCTTTATAACTTGAATGTTTTGTTTGCAGACAATCGCTGAGATGTGTAGTCCCACCAACGGAAGACTGTGATGTCCCCACAACTCTACCTCCCCCACCTGAAGACGAGCTGCAAGAGAACCAGAATACCCCGCAGGTAATATTTCTACTTGTGCTGGGTCATTAAATTGTGTCCGGACTATCGGGATATCAATTAAAAAAAATATTGTTTCAAAGTATTTGAAGAATAAATCGAATTAATGTTATCGGAACCAGTGAGCCGATTGTACCAAGAAATGTGATCTACAGTGATTTGAAACAAAATTGATTGCCGTCATTTAATGTTAAAGTTTAGACTTACGGAATTCAATAATTTGTTTGTGTGAAAGCACTATACAGCAGTACATGATTTTGAAAATAAACAATGTCAAAATGAAACCATAGTGTACTAAATCTGTTAAGATTGGACAACACGCTCCTATTCTGACCACGTTAAGGTGGCGCAAACACAGCGCTAATTTAACCTTGGCTGTAATAAATGAATGGTTGGGGCAATAAAACCCGTAACCTACAGAAAAATTTGTGTCGGAGAGTATACCTTAGTCGTCAACGGTATATACGAATGTAGTATATTTCAGGGGTAATCTCAAGCTCTTAGAAAATATACATAATTGCTGCGTAACAAAACGGTACACTTTCCAACATTGCGATATGTTATTTAGATTTGTATGTATATGCGATTAGTACCTATTCACCTTCGCGTTCCAACAGAGTATAATTTCAAAATACGGCTCCTAGGCCCTAGACAGAGCAATACATTTTCAAAACGTTTTACGAAATATATATATATATACATTTTTTTAAATTTTTTTTTTATATATTTCTTTGATGGTTACACAATTTGTGGATTTTTCGACCATGCTAGGTACATGCCGTAGTTCTTATATGAATTATTTCATGTACGACTACCACAATACCGGCATAAGCCTATTATGGTAGTTAAAAAGATGACAAAAAACTGTAAATTTTGAAAATTTACTAAATGATAAATAAAAAAAAATGTTGAAAATATTTCAATTTAAAAATGTTTCGATTTGTCACAACAGTTATTTGATTAATTTCTCTTACTTCAAACCCACGAATATGTCTGTAAAACATGTTTACGGTTTTTCCCTTTCGTGTTCATGATAATTCACACGAATACGTCCGTAAAACATGTATACGGTTTTTTCCTTCCGTGTACATGATAATTCACACGAATACGTCCGTAAAACATGTATACGGTTTTTCCCTTTCCGTGTTTATGATAATTTGGGGAAGGAGATGAGAAAGAGGAACGTTGTGAAAAACCTTGCTTAGATTTGGCCAAGCAACGTTTGGATTTTGAATGGTTGTTAAGCATTATCAGCATTCAGAATGATGAAGCACATTCTAGATTTGAAAAAAAAATACTCTCCGACGCGCGACGTTTCTAACTTTATCTTTTTTCCATCTTCCAGAACAGGCCCGGTAAGAAGAGTCCGCAAGACAGACAGCAAGAGAGACAGCAAGCGCAAGAGAGACATCAACAGCAGCAAGACAGACAGCAACAACAGCAAGAGAGACAGCAACAGAAAAACGAGGAGGAATACGTCGGTCCTCAAGGCACGAGGACAAGGAACTAAAGTGTCCTCAAACAATAATATTATATCATAGCATCATCAGCCCATAAATATTAATGTTCATATTTCATCATCACAATCATTTACATTTCGGATGGGAAAAGCAGAAAGAACATTTAAAATTTTGATTTGGAGTTTTTGTTGGTGAGCATGAATGCGCAGATATCGCAAATGAGACTTCGCATTAATAACTAAAAAGATTTTAAAGTCTGTAACGTAATCGATATCAGATGGAATTTCACATTTTTTTACATTTGGTTATGCTATATTCATCCTTGAGATTTAAACCTAAAGGCCAGTACCCAAACTCGTTCATGCTCGACGGTTTTACGCTCATTCAAAAAAATTTCAATGTGTGTACCGTTTTGCTTAATGTTTTCTTGTTCGATATAGAGCCAACGACACGATGCGAAAAAGATTCAAGGTTTGTAATTCTTGCTCGATGTTGGACAGAAGCTTACGATTTTACTGGGCGTCTTGGTAGTAAATCTGTGTGGAGCTGTTCGATCGTACGCAACATCGAGCATGATTCCAAGCCAAAATGTTCGATCGAGCTAATCCGTCGAGCATGAATATAGCCATTGGCTTGATGGCAAAAAGATTCGAGGTCTGTAATTCTTGCTCCGTGTTCGACAGAAATTTACGATTTGACTGAACGTTTTTGTGGCAAATCTGTGTCGAGCTACTCAATCATATGCAAAAACGAGCATGGTTACAAGCCAAATTGTTCGATTGAGCTAAACCGTTGATCGCGAATACGCGTGTGTACATAGCATAATGTTGTAAAAAAAATCTTGTCCGTATACTTTTAACCTCATGAACGCTAAAGTGACTTTCGCAACTGTGAATCACGAGATTAATTTTGATAAATGAATTAAAAAATCGGTAGTTAAAATCATACTTTATAATTTACCGAAGATTTCCAAACATTTTTACTGTCTTTTCCTAGTTGATTAATACAAATTATAAAATCAAATAATCGTTTAATAAGAAGAAATAAACATCTTTAAATATTGAAACCAAGAAAATATTTCTTACACTGCCTTTTGAGTACAGCAATATTTTAATGTGCAGCTTTTAAAAAATTAGATCATGTTTTAGTATTTCAAATACCTTAAATAAGGTGTATTATTTATTGAACAAAAATACTGATGAATCAAAATAACAATCATTCATTATTCCTTAGTTTTAGCGTTTTGTTCAGTATTTTATTATTAATCTATTTTACAAAAGGAGTTTGTTAGTATTGTAAGGTTAAATAAAATAAATTACAGATTACCTGTATCCTAGTGTAAGTGAAATTTTGTGAAATACAGTTTCAATTAAAATCCTGTTCTGTGTGTTTTATTTGTTATGTTATCTTCGAACGAAAAATTTCCTGGAGTATCGACGAACTTTGTCGAATGTTTCGTTTTTGTGTATTCTTGAATGTCGAAGGGTTGAAGAGGTTATTATATTGGCAGCCCTATCAATTTTGTCTACTTTTCAGATATTTTTTCGTTTCTATTGCATGAGTTTGAAGTTACGACCACACTTTCTTCGATTTGGCTGGCGGGTATATGACTCAAAACCAAAACAGCTGGTAATCACCTGCAGAAAAGTTATCTTTAATATATATATAAAACAAAGTCAGGTATGTTACACCAATATTTGTGATAAATATAAATATTGAATAGTGAGTGAATTCCGAAAAATCAAAAACCTCAAATATCAATGCGCTGATTGTCTTGCTTTTGTTCTTGAACATACATATACCTAATGCTGCCTCTCTTTCTTATACACTAAATGTCAATAGTTGAAAATGAGACACACGGCGAACGTATGTCTGCACCCCTCAAAAGGAAAAATATAACGATTATAATAAATCTCCCTCACACGCATAGACCTTTGAATATTAGTAGACCTGCCCTAAGCGATAAAAGCGTATTATTTCCCCCTCCCATTGGAACTCAAGATACATGGCGTGTGCCCGTCCCTGTTTACTGAGGTAAGTAAATTATGAAACATTTATAAAAGTGTCTTCACTTAATACAGTAACAAAATATTGAATTCGACCTTATAGGCGATCTTACTTTGCATATTTGGACTTCGCAAATGTGTTCATTACGCGGCGAACAATTCGCGCTCCTATGTAAAAAGGTATATTCATTCAAAAGCAGAGTTTACTTTTAAGAACAAAAGTGTGATATTATAGTGCGAGATGCCTATATACTGTCAGATTGAGTTTTGACGAATCACATATCACCAAAGCCGTCTTCCTGCCCTTCGTCCCGCTGTAATAATAATAACATAGTATTTATATAGCGCAGTTTTGTGATATTTCACTTCAAATGCGCTTAATTATAATAAGCTTAAGATTAATTATATGGTGTTCCTTACGAGTCCTTACAAAATTGATTAAATAGTGTGAAACAAATAATATACAGTATATACAAAACAATTCCTAAAGAACAATATTAACAACAATAGTGAGTGCACATGACAATAGATATTGATCCCATTGTTGCCAAACAATTGGTGGGGTATTTGAACTCTGCCGGTCTATTTGCCAAAAATCAATCAGCTTATCGACAGTTTCATTCAACGGAAACTGTTCTTCTGCGGTTGATTTCAGACTTGATCATCGGGATGGAAGCAGGTAAGTTGGGTTTGGTATCTGTTCTTGACATGAGTGCGGCATTTGACACGGTAGATCATAGTATTTTATTAAATGTGCTTGAAACCGAATTTGGCGTTCGAGGTGATGTACTCCAATGGATGACATCATACCTGTCTGGACGAGTAGCCTCAGTAATTTTCAATAATTGTACTTCACCTGAAACTCCCATAGAATGTGGAGTTCCACAGGGTTCTGTCTTGGGTCCCATTCTCTTCATTCTCTATACGAATCGCCTCGAGAAACTCATTCAATCAGCTGGCTTTGAATCACAAGGCTATGCAGACGATCGTTTCATTTTCAAGTTTTGTTCCCCGGATGGAAAAGACGTCCTTAAAAACGAGGTGGTTAGTTTCATTAACACAGTCTCAAGTTGGATGTCTGTCAATAAACTCAAACTTAATCCGACCAAGACGGAGTTTATTTGGATAGCTTCTCCTGGAAGGCAAGCCCTCATCGACTCTAACCCAATCCATATTCAGGGTACAGATATAATCCCTTCTACAGAAATAAAATTTCTGGGTTTCACAATAGACAATAGTCTTTCTCTTGAATCACAAATTTCAAAATGTGAAACACCTTTCTGTTCTGGTCTATTAATATTCATATGTCTATGCTCACACGTAAAGAAAATGAAACGCATTTCCCGTAAGTAAGTGAAAAAGTAAGAAAAATCACAAAAAAAATAAATCCATACTGACAACAATAAAACATGGACGGTTGCGCGTCTATAATTGCTTCATTGTATAATTTTTAACATTGTAAAAATAAATAAATTGAATTCAGCTACTAAGTTAACATAACATTTATTGATTCCGAGGCGGTACGAAGGTCGTCGGGTTGAAGTTTTCAGCTTGTTTTTAATATAATCTTAATATATAATGTTTTGTTTATTTGTCCCGTATGCGTTCCCCTACCATTCATCTGATTGCCATTAAACTTTGGTGAGTTGTTGTGTAAACGCCCGCGAAGGTTTCTATATATAATCGTGAGCTCTGGCGTTATAACCATTGTATAAAAAAATTACAATGGGTGACGCTGAGTCCTTTAAAGAATGTGTATATTTCATACAGTTTAGTGGCAGGGAGGGAAGGTTGGAGATTGAGGGAATCGGGGGCGGGCACGGGGACGCAGTGGAAGGGTGACGAAGGGATTAGGGAGAGAACTATCTACATACCTTCCTGTTGGTCGCAAATCATCTCCTTCAGCTTGCTCTACATTTCATATTACAGTCAACATCGCCGATAAATCAGCCATCTTATGGAAACCATAACTTTTTATATATACGTTTCCTGTCCTTTAAAACACTAGAAAGACCAGAGTGGTTAAATGACCCCAATGTTGATCAATCATATTATTAAAACCATTGCATTGTAGTCATTGTCGTTTTATGACTTTCAATATTGTCATTGCTTACATTATTTTAATATGTATACCGATATCAAGATAAATATTTATTAAAAATGATTTCCTACCTAGAGAGACCAGAGTGGTCAAATGACCACTGCGGTAAATATTTACATTTCGTTGAATAAACTTGTGTCACTTGATTAATTTTTTTTAATAACTAATAAGTTCTTTTAACTAACTAACTAACTAACCATCGCGCCGTTTCCCCGCAAGGGTAGGCAGAGTAGACGGACCACCAAACAACTCGGTCTTGGCACACAGTCTTTGCCTCACTCACATTCATACATCGTCTCATACATACTCTTCTATTATTCTGACTTTTGACATGGCCCGACTCAAGTATCTGATTCACTTGATAGCGCCATATCTTCCTCGGGCGTCCTCGACGTCTTCCATTCACATTTGCGTCATATATTCTTCTCACACTATTTAGTATTAAATTTCTTAAAATTAAAGAAGTATTAAAATTATTGAAGTATTAAAGTTCTTTAATTTACCTAGTAATAAATTTTTCAATTAATAATATATAAATATAAAATTATAAGAATAAAACATTACAACCTATGCATGAGTCATTTGACCCCACTTGGTCTTTATAGGTAGTTCAAAATTTCGGTCTTCCTAGTGTTATATAGAGCGCGGGAAACAATCTTAGGTTAGATACAATCTATCAGGTTTTTACAAATTTGTCGGTGTCGAATGGTTCGAACCATTGGTTATTCGAGTGGAATGACTTTTGATATTTGGCGTCAAGTATGTGCCTTCGATGAAAATCGAGAATAATAAAGTCAACCAATGTACAGCGATTGCCAACGTCTCTTTTGGAGAATTGAGCCCCAGAACCATATGTCACCAACTTTCTTACTCAATAACAGAAGCTTGGTGGGCCTATTTAAAAAAATGCGTTACTCAATTGTCAATATCGACACACAAAGGTTTTTATCAATTGTGATTAGACAACACTCCTTTCTGCACGACCGCAAATTATCAATGAAATTAATTTGAGAGTTGACATCTTGAACCTTAAAATCCCTGGACGTTGATATGAAACATGTCTTTACCTACTTAATGATACATCCTATCCCCGGTCTCATCGAATCCCAAAAAAATATCTGCTTCAGGTGTTCTAGCGATATTAATCCACTAACGTCGACAGCTTCGTTAGTCTTATCGATCTTGTAATTGTCGAAATTATCGTGCGTTGGCTACCAAACTCAACAATAGGACAATTAATTATGTAAACAGGTGTCTAGAATTAATTATTATAGTATCTGCAAGCTCTGTATAATACGCTCAGCTTCTAAGAGGCAAGACTAACTCCATTTATTTATTTTGATAATTAATACAATTTTAACAAAGACGCTTACAGGCTTACAAAAGTAAGCGTATTATTCTGAAACTGAATTAAACAATTATAACAGTAAGATATGAATTACCTAATTAGGTACAGAGACCCTACTAGTATGACCATTATATTAGAAACAATGGAGATGGGACATCGAATAGTAGTAATAATAGGCTTGCGTCTGCGTGGTTGAATTTCAGAATCCGGCTTCGAGTGCATGTCTGACGCCACGCCAAACTCGCCGCACCACAAATACGTACGTACGTGGAAATTCAAACCAAGCTACCGTTGTAATTCGGTTTCGAATTCAAGAATTCATCAATGTGTCACCACTTCCGTCAATATTCCGAATTTGTGAATATGTGGTATCTCTCCGGATATGGAAAGATTGACTGTTATAAATAGTTGTATCAAGCGGCTATATATTACATATTATGGTATCATTGCTTATCTCAGTTACTTTGTCCCGGTGTTTAGCTATACTGGATGACAGTGGATCCTAAAAAGTACGGGCTATTTTTTGAACCAGTTCCTATTGGATTTATAAAATGGTCACCAACACTATCAGGGCGAAGCCGAACCAAACGCCCGCAGGGCCTAGCAGTAAGAACCTGCGGAACGGGTTTTTAACTGCTAGTGAACTATTATTATTAGTTTAAAATCGCATCTACGTTAAACGTACAACGGCGCCCTGCCATTTTACAATTCATCTCTTTGAATTTTGATTTCGTTTTCGTGAATGATTGAATGCACGAATGCAAATCTTGGAAGTGGAAATCAACCCACTTCTCGACATCCGATCGAGCTGAAACTTAGCAAATAGATTTGTTGTCAATGACAATGCATTCTATCAACTTTTGGTGGCACTCATACATACACACGCTCACACATACGCATTTCTCTGAAATTGAAAACGGATACATTATAGTAAAAGAACATTGTTTTTATAATGGGCAGTTTTTTCAACCTACACACCAAACTCGCAACTTTTAGGTAGCAGCTCGGCGACAGTCCAAATGATTCCATGCCAAATTCGCCTCTGTTTCCATTGTCTACGGGCACAAACAATGGCTGGTTGGCCCTGCAAATACGAATCCTGAACAATTTACATTGTTACTGTCCGAGTTAAGGGGCTTGCAGACAAATTCAAAATATAAATTTTCAACAGCTATGGATTTATAATGCCCGAACAGCTAGGGAAGTTTTGAGACAAAAAGATAACCACTACCTCGAGAAGTTTCGTGATTGAGGTAAGGCCAACTTATTCAGTTTCAACGTCTCAAAAACCCAAGCTTCTGATTTCAGCAAAGGAGAAGATCAATGACTGCGTGGTACAATTTGATAGAAGCCATCCCCACATTAAGACTCCACTGAAGTGCTCGGAGTAAGTACATCAGACCGAGAATCGGGGTTCCAAAGAAGCACTATTAAATCTGGCTTTTAAGAAACTGGGTGTCTTGCATTGGGCTTGCAGATTGTTCAATAGTGACCAGCTGCTAAGCTTATACAAATCTCAAGTACGCCCAACAAATAAATTTTGGAGCAACCTTTTGGCTGGATCCCCAAAACATTTGATAAATCCGTTGTTAACGATTATCGATTGCTATTTGTAATATACAGACGCAATGTGGGCATACTAAGTCTGTTCTAAATGTATTTTAAAGGAGACTGCAAATGTGAATGTTTGCCCCGGTGCAAATGTGAATGTTTGCCCCGGTGCAAACATTCACATTTGGCTTCACGAGAACGGGTCGTTTCTTTTGACTCATTTTTGTATTCACAAGAACATGCAAGAAGAACGAGCCAAAGAGTTCTATTTTTCCTCCTTCACGTAATCCGGGCTTCTTAAACGTCGCTTACTGCTGCTCTCACCTCAACGCGCCTCACAACACCGAGTGGCGACATAATATGTAGTTCCCGCTTAGTTCCCATATTTAAAAATATATATTTCTGAAAATATCAGTAAGTTTATTCATCACTCAGCTTCATCATCACACTTGGCTCTACTAGCCCTTTTGGGTCTTGGCCTCTTCAAGAGTCTTCCTCCACTCCTCTCGGCTTTGTAGCGGCTCGCTCCATTTTAAAATCCACTAGGTAGATATATATTTGAGGACGTTGCTCCATCTTAATCTTGGCCTTCCCAGGCTCCTTCGCCCTGTCGGTCTTGAGTTCAGCAGGGACTTTGGTGCTTGATGCCGGTCATTCTCTCTACATGACCCAGCCACCGAAGTCTTCCCAGTTTTATAAATTTTGTGACGTTCAGATCATTAAATAGAGTAGGTATGTAGCTCATTGTAATAATGTCTGCGCCAAACCCATTTTCTGAAGCCGGTCCGAAAATACACCTCAATATTTATAACTAGCTGGGTTACCCGGCTTCGCTCAGGACAATAAGATAGTGTTCTAGAATGTTGCACAATGATGTTCCCGATTCCCTATTCCTGATCATTCCACGACATACTCCGCCACTCCTTCCACAACTTCCTACTGCTCTATGGAACCTTCTAGAACTTCCCGGAAGACTGTTCTAGAAATTTCAAGAGGGCGAAACTTTCAGCCCTTATATCTTTAAAAGCACGCCCTTTAGGTAAAAACGGATACCCTTATTCCCTAGGGGGCATAGAGATCTACCACACCATATAACTCCCTTGATCGAACCGGGACTCGTTTCTGAGTTTTTGCGAACTGCACGTTTTTTTGGACTTTCTTTTATAATATATGCCATATTCAAAAAAATAAAATGTTACTCCTTACATGTCCTTTCCCGTGCGTTCCCCTCCAGCGTTCCACTTTCACCTTCCCCACCACCGCTCTCCCGCTCCCCCGTCCCGCCAACCCCCCTGGCACTGCATTTCTTGACTCCTCTCCCGCCCGGCCCTTAGCCGAAACTTTTTTCTAATACTAACAATTCTAAACTCGTGATATCTTTCTAATTAAATATCCGATGTGAAAAATTAAAAAAGTTAAATAAAGGTATTGAAGCTGTCTTGAATATGAAGTAATTTATTTTGATAAGGATTAAAACCAAGATACAAATAAAGAGCCTTTTGAAGCAGCGACATTTAAATTAAATTTTTAAAATAAAAGAATACTTATTGTGGCATAACCATAATAGTTAGACATATGCTGTTGCGACTTTTTTTGTAAATAATGATGTGTTCTATAAAGTCGTAGTAAATTATTTTATTATATCAATAGTTTTCGCAGCGCACGCGATTTAAAGAATATTTTAGGTAATTTTTTTACACCCTGGGTTACATTATTGAAGTTTTAGTAAAGATGCCTATTTTTTTAAAAATATTATATAGCTTATGTCACCCAGGGATAGTGTAGCTTCCCAACAGCGAAAGAATTTTTCAAATCGGTTCAGTAGTTTCGGAGCCTATTCGATGCAAACAAACACACAAACAAACAAACAAATATTACCTCTTTATATAGTGTATAGTAGATATAGTAGATATAATATAAGTTTCAGTAAGTTTATTATGATATAGTTTTTTGGATAATACGCACCTCAAATGGACTGCTTGTTTTGCACTAAGAGGAATAGTTATATGCAGGTATTTTGAGACTCCAGACTAAATGTAACTCCTCAGCCAAACTCAACAATAGCGTACAATTGCGATTTGTAAAGGGTCATCAACTATGTTAAATATCAAAGTTTATAAGAGCTCTGTACAGCACGCTCAGCTTCTAAAAGATAACTTTAATTAGCTTTTCAAATAAAACCCTATTTCCAGTGTTATTAAATAAATAAATTACACAAAATTTCTACAGTACAACGATTAATTACTAAGCGTACACAACTCTGGATGCATTGCGATAAGAGCAAAATGGCTTTGTAAACATCCTAGCGTTTCGGAATTTACGATACTATCATTGCTGGAAAGTAAACCGAAAACTATTAACACTATTAACTCCGAAACATTCGAAGTTTTCCGATTATTCTTAAGTACAAAGGCACTTAAAGAAAAGTATGCTATTTAGAAGGGTATGTTGAATGTAAACTGTTTTATTGTTTTACAAAGTGGTAGTGTTTGCCTAATGGAAACTTAATAGGCGTGAAGCGATATTTACAAGATTTTCCTAAATTCGAAACACGACCAACATAAGAGTTGAAAACAAGATTAGCATTCGGTCATTTAGTTGGATAAACAAGTAGAACACATTTAAAGCAATGGTAATTCTAAATAGATTTTGTTATTATATTGAATAGAGGCCTTTCACAAGGATATTTTCGGTCAACTTTTTGAAACTTTTACATATTTTAAAACTTGAAATACTAAGAGTATTTACAATCGACTGCCGCCAGGTCTGGAGTTGAAAACACCAATAGACGTAACAAATGTGAAGAGGAAAAAAAAAACGAGTGTGCTTTAGACCACACGACTGAAGTAAAACTTCACTAACTTATGCCATCCATTAACAATAACAGGAATAAAATATCCCCATCCCCTCAATATCCCCATCAACTCAACTCAACTCTCAACTCTCAACTCTCAGCTCTCATCTCTCAGCTCTCAGCTCTCAGCTCTCAGCTATCAGCTCTCAACTCTCAACTATCAACTATCATCTCTCAACTCTCAACTCTCAACTATCAACTATCATCTCTCAACTCTCAACTCTCAACTCTCAACTCTCAACTCTCAACTCTCAACTCTCAACTCTCAACTCTCAACTCTCAACTCTCAACTCTCAAATCTCAACTCTCAACTCTCAACTCTCAACTCTCAGCTCTCAGCTCTCAGCTCTCAGCTCTCAGCTCTCAGCTCTCAGCTCTCAGCTCTCAGCTCTCAGCTCTCAGCTCTCAGCTCTCAGCTCAACTCAACTCAACTCAACTCAACTCAATTCAACTCCCCACCTTCCTCTTCCCTATCTCCTTTCCATCCCCACCACCTTCAGCCTCAGAACATACCCAAATTGTGAATGCCATAGTCTCACTGGCTTCAGACAAGGAGCAGTTGGGACTCTTGTGCGGTATTCATAAAATAAAAAATAAATATTAAAAAAAAAAAAAAAAAAACGTGTCACATTTTTTCGTAACGTTTCATAAAGTATTCATCATTTTACCCCCAAGTGTCGTGCGTGCGTAAAGAAATTTTACTTCAAAATACTAACATCCATACTAATAAAAAAAAATACAAGTGTGCAGTGCACAGTAGAAGTGAAACCTTCAGAAAACTAAATAGACAAGGGTGGGGAGGCTACAAAATGCCACACAAAGAGGAGACCCATTATTCTATCTCATTCTCCCGTAGGTTAAATCCTATAGATATATGTATGTATTTGTCTCTTTTTAGTTTCGCTTTTTCGTTTCATCGAGTTTTAAAACACGATTTTGAAGTTTTCACTTCAAAAAAACACTTCCCATACTTTAACGGTGTTTTAGCTACACATTAAATAAAGGCTATACAATTTATATTTCGAATTTTCACTAATAAAAAATGACTTTAACTGTGCTGCGAAAGAACTGGCAACATTGCAATTTCGTAGACCGGCGCATGCGCCATTCGCGTGATTTTCCCGGCAAAACGACAGTTTTGATTTGTGGTGTGTGATTCAATTCATGTTTTTGAAGTAAAACTTCTTTACGCACGCTTGACTTGGGGAGTAAGCTGGTGAATGCATGATGAGAGCGTTATGAAAAGTGCATGTGATCGGTCGAGGCGAACGGAAATTGAGAGGGAGATATAAGTTAGTGAAGATGGAAAGAGAGAGTAACGTTTCGTTTATTACCGTAGGGGCAAGAGAGAGAGGTGCGAGCACAAGGAATCATTTATTGAATAACCATGCCATAGGTCACCCCAAGGTCATAGGTGACGCCAAGGTCGTAGGTCACCCCAAGGTCATAGGTCACCCCAAGGTCATAGGTCACCCCACGGTCATACGTCACCCCAATGTCATATGTCACCCAATGTCATATGTCACCCAATGTCATATGTTCTTTTATAAGTTAGCGATGTTTTACTTCAGTCGTGTGGTCTAAAGCACACTCGTTTTTTTGGTTAATAATTTCACTTCTTTGGTCATTACCAAATCACATTATTTTATTACAATTAAATTTATTTAATATTATTGGTTTAATTTTTTAATAGTTTTAATACATTAATATTGTGAATTTATTTTCATAGTATCGGAAAAGGGATGGTTATTACTGACAAATTATTTTTTAATTTACTTTCACCTAGTGGATTTAATAACTCTTCCATCGGAGCGCCTTGAGGTGATTTTTCCCGAAAACGGCGCTATATAAATTAGCCTAATATTATTATTAAATATTATTATGAAAGTGATGTTTTTAATAACATAAATGCCTTTTGCATTGATTAAAAATATTTGTGGTTAACTTTTTTTCAACTTTTTTCATGTTTCAAATTAAAATATATAAATTTTGAAACGTTTCAGTATATTTCAAATAATAAAATCTAAAAGATATTTATATCTAGTTTCTAAAATGGTATTTGCTTCAAAAAGAAAGACATATATTGGACATCTAAAATGCCTTTAAAAAATTTAGAATGTCTTCGACAAATTATTATTATTAACAGTTTATAAAGCAGATAAACAACCCTGTTTATCTGGATAAGCAATGTATATAATAAGCGGTTATTTATCAATATTGTATTAAATTTTCACAACGTTTATTAGTAAAACTATAAATATTCATCTATGGTACCAATGTAAAGGGATTTTTGCTTGGGAGGCTTTCAGGCGGAATGTAATGATAAATTATTTCGAAATAACGAAAATTTTATTTCGTAATACGATAAGTATAATGTTTTTATTGGGAAAAAAAAATATTTCGTATTTTTAAAATTTACAGGGGGTTAGCATTTATCAAAAATAAATCAGAAATCAGACCCTTTTCTGACCGCTCTTCCATATGTTTTACAAAATATTTTCAAATGATGAAGACCCTTAAAAATACTCTGGAGGTTTTTCTTTAAACCGACATACGTAAATTTAAAAAAAAATCAAGAATAGGGTTTTGGTTTAATTTTTTCATAAACCCTAAATTCAATGTTTTTTAAAATTCAAATTACAAAACGTAGGTTAAGTTTATTAGAAAAAACGAAATGACAACAACATATTAAAATCTTTCTCCATTTTTTAAAGATAATTTTATAATTTTAAACTACAATTTAACAATTACATAGGGGATTTTAAATTACTAGCAAATGCCCACTGTCGTGTGGCGCCGTTTTATCTTTCAGCTTACGGGACAATTTTAAACTAAAAGCTTTGTTCAAATTATTTCAAAAGATGGCAGTAATCAAACGCGGTGAGAATCTAAGATATTATTATGGGAGGTAAAAAAATCATGAAATTCGTGTGACGTAATTTAGGATAGCCCCTTATGAGGTATTCACAAAAAAAAATAATAACTACTTTATTTATTTTTGTTATGTAGACCTATCACTAGGTATTTATGGGGTCTACATACATTACAATCTGAATTCTGAAATGTGGTATTTCAACAGGGTCATTTAGGTACCTTACCTTACACAATTCTTGCCATTGCCACGTGGTGTGTTTGTGTTGTAAAAAAATGTTATTTTATGTATTTCTCGTACCTACGTCAAATGCGTTGAGTACCAATACCATATTTACGGCATATTCCAGAGTGGAAGATACCAGTATCGCCCTGGTGTAAGACCACCGAACAGAATTGAAACGTTACTTGAAATGGCTTTAGCCGTGTTTGGTGACCAGATCTGAATAGTCAGGTACTTCAGCCTCACAACAAACCCCAATTTGGGGATTATAATTGACAACATATCACAATCTCACTGGCTCCAGGCGGGATCAGTTGGCACTCTTGTGCAGTATTCACATAAATGTTTTTTTTTAAATCTTCAAAACGGTCAAGGTATAATTTGGGAGGCGGGTAGGAAAGGAAGGGAGGAGGTTCTGGGAAGATAAAGGTATGTGGGTTGGGTAGGAATCTGGGGGTAGTATGTCCAGGAGTTAGGACGTTTGAATCCATCCCTCCCGCTGCGGTCCAAGGCGATGTTCCAAGAGATTCTGGCTGGAGAGGATAAAAGGCCTCCTTCAACCATTCTCTCCTGATCTGGCCTGCCATGCAGCTGGTAGGCAGACGCATCCGTCGCCAAGACCCGGACAAACTACACCCAGACAAACCATGAACCCGGGAACCTCTGCTAAATCACCAAACGTAGCGAACCACTTGGGGTGACTTATGGCATAAGTGTTGGTTATCCAATAAATGGTTCCCGGGGCAGCAGCACCCATACCCACCTCCCAAATTTATTGGATAACCAACAAGAGGTTCGCTACGTTTGGTGACTTTGCAGGGGTGCCCGGGTTCTTGGGGTAAAGTTTGTTTAAGTGACGGATGCTTTTGCCCACCTACTACGTGGCGGGCCGGATCGGGACAGAAAGGTTGAGGGAGACCTTTTGACCCATCGCCTTGCAACGCAGTGGAAGGGACGGATTCACACGTTCGTCACACCTGACTCCCAGATTCCTACCCGCCCCACATACCTTTTTCCTTCCCAGTCTGACAGTCTTGACAAATCGTGCAGTCCTAGTCGTGACAAATTTTAAACAACAATTGTATTTAAAAAAAAAAACGCAAATGCTTTATTTTATTGGCTCCATGACAGTTGATATCTTTGACAGTTGGTCCCCGACAGTTGATCCCCCGACAGTCAATCCCAACAGTTGATCCCCTAAAAGATTATTTCTTCAAATAAGTATGCCATATGTCTCGCCAAGTGATTCTCTACGTTTGGTGAATTATCAGGGGTACCCGAGTTTTTAGAATGAGGTTTGTCTAGGTGTTGGTGGTGATTGCGTTTCCTCACCTATATTTGCATGTGTGTGTGAGTGTGTGTGTTAATCAACGATGACAACGTCTGCGGTTGAATATAAACATAACAAATGATACCACCAACGATAATTGAAACACATTTTTAATGGTTCCCGGGGCAGCGGCACCCACACTCGTTTCCCAAATTTATTGGATAACCAACAATAAGAGGTAATCTAAACGAAATTATTAAAAAATAATATATTGTGGAATAACACAAATTAATCAGATAAAATGTAGATAGGTACTTGCGCACGCCGAAATTTGAACTCGTGACTTCCGGATTCGTAGCCAAGGATCGTAACAAGATTAGAAATAACTTCAACCACCAAGGTTTGGAATATCGATACGCTTTCAAATGTTCTAGGTAGTAGGAATGTATTATTATTATTTCGACCCTTAGTCGAAAGACTGACATGTGGTTATAGATATATACAATGCGGGTCTCAATGAATACATCAAATGTTTTTATGGTCCGTTTTTATTTTTAGTAATCGGCTAGTAGAAGTGTTGACTGGCGAGAGGATTTTGCACATGTATATCAATTAATAATAATTAAAAAATATATATATTTTATTACAATATAATATTATTACGCGAACCTTACATGTGAATATTTTCGTGATTTAAATTAAACACTTCTTGTTTATGTTTTCTTCTACTTTTATTTCAATAAATAAATAATATACATATGTGGGTAGGAATCTGGGGGCAGTGTGCCACATACCCCAATTACCAAACACACAACATACCAAAATATATAACGATTATAATGACTTCAGACGGAAATATAAAATGTTATCGTTATCCGTTGTTAGTTTTTTACGAGTTTTTTTTGTCTTGAAAGCTGTTGATTTTGTCCACCTACTACGTGGCGGGCCGGATCGGGACAGAAAGGTTGAGGGAGACTTTTTGACCCATCGCCCTGCAGCGCAGTGGAAGGGATGGATTCCCACGTTCATCACACCTGACCCCCAGATTCCTTCCCGCCCCACATACCTTTGACCTTCCCATAACTTCCCCTTTCCCTAAAAAGACCCTCTGCACGGCATCCGCAAGGATTACATAGGCCCTAAGGGTTTTTTTTTCTCAGGGCCTCCTGTGCGGAGATAATTTAAAGAAAGGTCCCACGTCCTTCAGCCTCACAACATATCCCATCTGGAATATCGATAGGTACCTACCTACGCTTTCATATGTTCTAGAATTTTTACCCTCGGTCGGAATTTTGCCATGTGTAGGTAGACATGCGGGTACATGCAATTCGGGTTTCGATGGAGCCATAAAATGTTTTTATGCTCCCTTTTTTCCTTGTTTTTTAGCGACATCTTTCGAAAACAAGCCAAACTTTTTGAAACCAAAAATATTCCAAATTTATCGAAAGGACCATAACGTCCGCTAGAGGCTCTCGATGTAGTTTTGTGTGAAATATAGTACCGATTATAATCCAACTTCAACGAAACGTTTATTGTTGTTGTCAAAGGAAAAGGGCTTATCTTTCTTCGGCGTAACGGGAACATAAATTATAAATATGAATTAACACGGTCCCCATTACTTTTCACTTCAATAATCGTTAGGTGATAATGCGATAGCTGACAGCATTGAATATTCCAAACCATACTGAGTAACGTAGGTGGAAAAACCTGAAAGAAGCTCCCAAAAAAGTTTCAAAAAAATACAAATTGAAATATCAATGAAACCTTCCGCCTACGGTGGCTTCCCACTAGTATTTTACACCTTTTATAATATCATTTTAGATCAGTGTTTTCCAAAGTGAGGGAGCAATCTGCAATCGTTTCCGATTTGAATCAATTCAATGTGAATCGAAATAAATCATTCATCATGATAAATGATAAGTATGTAAAGAGGATTCGTTCATTATATGATATCAATATCAATTCATCTTTAACAATTCATATCGATTTGATTGAATGAATAACCTCATTAAATGAATCGAACTTCATTCCATTGATCATTGTTAAAGCTTACTAACGGCTGACGATTGTTGTTCCAACTTTTCGATCGATCAATCTGAGTCTCCGATCAGCTGTGATTTGTTTAGTAACGCTCGATTCGTCTGTTGGTCGGAGTATTGCGTTGGAAAGAGCGTATTTGTGTATTTGAGGAGTGTTGAGTCAAAATTTCGTCTCGACAGTTGGTCAGTAGGATTGGGAACAGTGGCCGTTACTGTCGTGCTATAAAAATGATGTTTTTTCATATGTGTGAGGGGTTCTATAGATATTAATGGCACTGAAGACATTTACACATACTTTCTGTTATTCCGAATCTTATGACCCAAGTTATGTTTGGCTTCCAGACACCTTTTTAAAATATATATATATGTAATGTATGTACCTACCTACTACTAGATTTTTATTATTTTTAGAAAAAGTGTATTTGAAAAAAAAAAAAAACAGAATATGGTTAATACACTTATGGAACATTTTTTCACATAATCGCCATCCCGTTCAATGCATGTGGTGAGCCGTGGCACAAGTTTTTTTCTACCCACCTCGAAGAACTCTACCGCCATCTCCTTCCCCCACTTCAGAACCTCTTTCTGCACCTCCTCGTAGGATGAAAATTTATGTTCATCCATATATGCTTTCACGGAGGTGAAAATATGATAATCTAATAATGTGGGGGGTGGTTCAAAACATCCCAACCAAATGAGTCCAAGAGCGTGTTGGTGGCTAAGGCTGTGTGAGGACGGACGTTTTCGTGAAAAAAGTACACTTCTCTGGTCAGCATTCCCCTGCTTTTGTTTTGAATGCTCCTTTAGAGTATTTTTTAGGGTAAAACTATATCGTTGTGTATTAATGGTCTCCACTTGAGGCAGCAATTCAACCGACTCAAGGCCGTTTCAGTCCCAAAACACCGAGGACATGATTTTTTTTGCCGAAATTGTGGTTTTGAATTTTTGGACAGATGGGGAATTGGTGTGACGCCACTTTGACGACTGTTTCTTTCCCAAACATGTAATGAGTCGCCCACTATCATCTCCAGTGACAATAGAGCTCAGAAATCACCTTTTTTTCTTGTAGGTATTATTCCTTCCGTGGAAAAAAGCTGATCGCAGCACTTGACGGAATTTTTTGCCGACATCTTTCACGCAACTGAACACTTCAACATTTACGTACTACCATGTTCCTGCGATGGCTCGCTCTGGTCGGCGACCCCCCTCTACCACTCAGTGCTGCCAACCTCCAAAAAAAAAAAACACAGCCATAGTACACTTACTATCTGAACATCCCTCGTACTAGAAATTATTTTGAATGAATACATTTTGTTAAATTAATCAAGAAAAAATGATATGCGCTCCCGGTGAAATCCGGGAGCGCATAGAACAGATGAGCTTGGGAGAATGTTAAGTTGATTATTTGGAAAAGAATATGGAATGTTTCAGGATTTCTAAGTAAACGGTAATTGATAAGGATTTTGATTGTTGCCAAGCGGGAAGATTATACATTGTCAAAATAAGTCATAAATTGTATTTTTTCGTAACCATGGCAGCGATATAAGAAAATAGTTTGGGAATCACTGTACAGAGAATTTCCCAAGCAAATTTTCCTATAAAATGAGATAAAAATAGTCGAAAGAATATATCCCATCCAGGTTTACTGAAACCTTTATATCTTTCCGATGCTATTATTATAAAAGATACAAAATAAATCAAGAAAATATTTTTTCTTCACGTTATTTTTTTTTATTTTTACATTAGCCCCATACTTTTAATTTTAGGAGGCGGGTATGGGTACCACCGCCCCGGGAATCGTTAATAGGATAACCAACATCTCTGCCATAGGTCACCCCAAGTGGTTTTGCTACGTTTGGTGACTTAGCAGGAATGCATGAGTTCATGGAGTGAGGTTTGGAAGGTTTGGCGTCCGATGTATGGCGGTGAATGGCGATGAATTGTGTCTGCTCACTTGCTGCGGGACGGGCCAGATCGCGAGAGACTGGTTGAGGAAGTCTTTTGACCTCTCCAGCCAGAATAACTGGACACACTGACACCCAGTTTCCTACTCACCCCTCATACCTATTTCCTTCCCAGAACTTCCTAATCTTCCTTTCCTTAAAAAAACCTCCACACAGCATCCCCTAAGATGACATGGACCATTGGATAATTTTCCTCAGGGCCTCCTGTGAGGAGCTTATTTAAAAAAAAACACGGGCCCCTGAGGAAAAAACCCTCAGAGTTTAAGACCTCGTTGGGGATGCTGTGTGGTGGGTCTTTTAGGGATAAGAAGGAGAGGAAGTTCTGGGAAGGAAAAAGGTATAAGGGGTGGGTAGGAATCTGGGGATCAATGTGTCCAGGACTGACGTCCAACTCAGTGCAAGGTGATGGGTTGAGAGAGAGCTCGGCTAGAAAAGTCTAGGTTAGGTCTCGCTTAACCGGACTCTCCCAATCCGGCCCGCCTCGCAGCATTTAAGCAAACGCATTCGCCGCGAAGACCTAGACAAACCTCACCCATGCACCAAAAGTGGCGTAGATAGAAACTATTGATTTTGAAATATATCTATCAATTATTTTGTTATATATTTTCATTATCATAAAATGACGCCACAAAGTGAATCTGACTGCTTTGAATTTTTTTTTCTTAAACATATAAATTATTTCGTATTATTAATAAATTCCTCGAATTCTGTATTTTGAAATAATTTTATAGCTTTTGAATTCAGCCGACGTTATTTATGTGAATGCACCAGGTACTACTATTATAGATAATGAAGCCAGAGATTGTAAACCGCACCAAAGGGTCCTTTGCGGACAACTTGGTCACAAGTTATCTGCAGTTACGTTACCGTTTCTCTATTGCAAAGGACTAATATTTGAATGGTTAAGATGGGATTACATTTCAGAGTACTATGAGATCCGGCTCGAAGGACCATCTATGCTTGACATCAACACGGTTCAGATAGTTTGTCTAACGTTCTCTGTAACAATCGACAGTCAGATTAATTGAGACATTGCTGTATCGAACGTGTCGACGAAAGCGTATGACAACCCTGAGAATTCAAGAATGGAATTTACGCTTCCACATAATACCGTGCCGCTGCGCGTTACCCCTTCCAATAACCTACGAAACAAAGGGAGTGCTCTCATTGGCCAACGAAACACTGTGCATTTGGAATGATGTCTACAATGCTATTACATTCTACAATTAACTTATCAATTGAAAACATAAACGCAATTGATAATAAATACATGCTGCAGCATCATTGGACTCGAAAACACATCTGAATAACCACGTAATACTTCCACCAGGGACCCCAGACAGCAATGATCAAAATCAAGGAAATGATTGAGTATTTACGTTATCCCCACCCTGCTACCAGACGCGGCGCCATTGGTCAATGCTGAACAAAGGAAATGTTTGAATCGTAAATATTTACGACAGCCAATTTACATTCCGAAAAACTCGGAGCTAAATTTCGGGAAATCGGGAATAATTTGAATCAAGAAATATATATCATCACCTAAAAATAGGTATATACTACAATAACACCTCAAAAAACTGTCGTCTACCAGTGATTATTGCACTTTAAGAAAATATTTACTTCTAGATATTGTATCTTGTATCACATTTGTAAACTTGTACCTTTTCTTGTTGAAACAATAAAAATTATGTGAGACTTCGGTTTATTGGAACAGGACTGTCTTGGCAAAGGTTATCACACAGATTTTTAACACATCTGTCATAAAATCATAGCGATTGGGAAAAATACGTAAACGCAAGCACCCTTCAGAAACAGGGAGGTTCTGTGTTCCAAAAGTCCAACCCGGATTTGCCCTATAAAACAAACGGCAAACCGGTAGGAAATCAGTTCAAAAACTACCAGCCAAGAAGTCACAAGTCTCCAAGAAACTGAAGTCTCCAAGTTCTAACCTACTTTAAAAGTGTTTTTTAATCAGTTTAAATTCTGTTCTACCTTTCTCTCAGTATCCCATTATCCTGACCCCAACAGTCTCCAAAAGTCTCCAAAAGTCTGCAAGTCTTTTAAGTGTTTTTACAACAGTTATAGAGTCAGTTTTGCTAATTTAACTTAGAATCATTAAATCCAGAAGTTAAGGACATTGGCGTGCCAAGTTGTGTCCAGCTCCCTATTTTTGCAATTTGTGTACAAAACGTCTAGTACATTTGGTCCTTCGAGCCGTATCTACACATAACACGCCTTCAGTCTTACCCAGTGGAAATGCCGTCTCTTCGCAGTGGCCGTAAGACCCCGACATCTTCTGATACATCGCTGTCTAAATCTAAACCTGACGCCCCGGGGACAAGCCGAAATATGCCAGTGGCGCCCCTACGGACCCCGGGCCCACACACCGTAGACACCGATGAGACGCCATCTAGAGGACCCCGCCAGGTCCACGATCTATCTAGTGCGAGCCCAGCCAGGAACTCTGATCTCATCGCGCTTGACCGACCAGCTCCAGAATCTGTCTCCGAGAGCCTCCACGAATCCAACAGTAAAAGCAGCGAAACAACTTCTGAATCAACTGAAGACTCCCTGCGATTACTGCGCCGAGAGATGCGCATTCGGGACAGACGTCACGCCAAGCAGACAGCCAATCTGCTCGCAGCCCTGAACGCTGCGACACGCCAAGCAGTCAGCCAACCTGCCGAGGAGCCAGCACCAACCAGCCCGACCCTGCGAGCCAACCTCGGTCAGGCAGTAATTCAAGTCCAGGCACCAACCGGCCCGTTTACTAACGAGTTCGCAACGAGATATGCCACTCAAGTACACACGTCAGACGGCCCGTCAACCGGAGAGTTTGCAACTAGATATGCAACAACTCAAGTGCCCGCACCAACCGGCCCTTCTGCTAATGAGTTCGCAACGAGATATGCCACTCAAGTAAACAAGCCAGCCGGAGAGTTTGCAACGAGATATGCAACAACTCAAGTGCACGCACCGACCGGCCCTTCTACTAATGAGTTCGCAACGAGATATGCCACTCAAGTAAAAAGGCCAGCCGGAGAGTTTGCAACGAGATATGCAACTACTCAAATGCACACACAAGTCGGTCAGCCTACCAATGAATTTACAGTAACCGATCCAACTGGATATGCCGCCACCCAAGGCTACACACTACTGACGGGCCCTGCAAAAAACATCCCTACGACCGAATACAGCCATCTCGGACCCGAGCGCCCACTTTACAATACAACGGGGTACCAGCAACAGCCAGCCTCCTCCGGCCAGGATTCCCCATTGTTTACACCACCGCATACAGCCAACGAGACAGCACGGCACACCCGAGAATGGTTGCAGCACGGCAACGACCCACTGGCCCAGATCGCCTCTGTGATGGCAGAGGCGCTCCGCTCCTCCAGAACGCAAGATAGCCCTCGCACATTAGAAGATGACTCAAGAATGGCAGCCCTAATCGCCAGGCAATCCACAGCAAAAGATTTGCCTACCTTCTCCGGAGACCCCCTCGAGTGGCCTACCTGGAAGGCACAGTACGCTCAATCCACCGCCACCTGCCAATTGACTCCGAGCGAAAATCTCATCCGGCTGCAGCGTGCCCTCAAAGGCAAGGCGCGAGATACCGTGGGTCCCCTACTAATGGATCCTGCGCAAGTTCCAGAGATCATCAGCGTCCTCGAGCAGCGATACGGCAGCGCTAACTCCATAGCAAAATTTATGCTAGACAAGGTTAAAAAGCTACCTTATCTCACGACCGAGGTATCACTCGAGGACCTGGCAGATTTCTCCGGGACGGTGCAAAACCTGGTGGCATCCCTCCGGATCTTGAAAACCGAAGGTTATCTCACCAATCCTGCATTACTGAACGACGTCACTGACAAAATGCCGAGTTCCCTGCGGCTGGCATGGCTAATCGAGATCCGCAAACAACATGCCCCGGCCACCATAATCCAGCTCGCTGCCTTTCTGAAAGAGGTATCAAACGCAATTCCAAACAGCGGGATGGTGGACCACATACGATCCCGACCACGCCGTGAACAAATACATGCCGGGTACCAGGAGGAAGAAGATAGTGATCGCATGCGACTTCTACCGAGCCATGAGCAAATACATGCCGGACATCAAGAAGAAATCGGGGACGGCCCAAAAGAAAAGATCGCCCCGATGAAACGCAAAATGAATGAGGCACATACTTACCCTGGACCAAGCCGAAAAAGAAAAACAGCCGACGAAAGCTGCGCCCAATGTGGCGGCGATCATAAAACCCGCGAATGCAAAGAATTCGCAGCCAAAGATGTTGAACTTCGATGGGAAACTGTACGCATGGGAAGGTTATGCCGCAAGTGCTTAGAAAAACACCACTCACGAAGCTGCAAAATAAACCAATGGTGCAAAGTAGGGGATTGCCGATCCCCACACCACCCCCTGCTACATAATCCCGAGTTCGTACGAAAAAGCACCGTGGAAAATGTCAACTTGTGACGCCAGGACTCCGGACAGAGAGTACTGTTAAAAATTGCGCCAGTAATATTAAGCGCTCCCAACAAAGAAGAAGTGTCAGTGTTTGCTCTCCTGGACGAAGGATCCACAGTAACACTTGTTGACACTGACACCGCAATACAAGTCGGAGCAAACGGCCCAGTTCACGGACTGCGAATCCACGGTGCCAAAGGAATGTGCACCTCTGACAATCTCTCCCAACGAGTGAGACTAAGAATACGAGGTGCGGGCAACAGTAATACATACCACATCTCTGCCAGCACAATAAGCAACCTCAACCTGCCGGAGCAACAGATCCAAGGAAGGTCTGTCGTCCCGAAGCTGCTAATAGGCCAAGACAACGCTCACCTAATTGTGTCAAGGGAAGTTCGTGAATGCAATGATACTACGCGAATAGCATCACGCACCGCACTAGGATGGATCGCTCATGGGGGAGTCAACCCCAGAGATAATAACACGACTACCACTTTGGCACTACAACCAGAAACGGCCGCAGACATACAATTGAGGGAGCTAGTAAAAACCAACTTCGCCATCGACTCGCTCGGAGTAACATCAGCCACCAGAGTCAATGCAAGCGAACAACAGGCCATTGCACTTATGAATGCAACTACCCGTCCTCTTCCTACAGGGAAGTGGGAAACTGGTCTACTATGGCGCAATCCAGAAGCCTCGCTACCTGACAATCGGCAGTGTGCGCTGAAGCGACTTCTGTCTCTGGAGAAAAAGCTAGCAAAAGACAAAAATCTAGCAGTGGCCTACAATGACAAAATAAGTCAACTTCTCAACAAAGGCTATGCCAAGAAGCTATCAGGCCATGAAGCTTCCACCACCACACCTCGCAAATGGTACCTGCCTCACTTCGCAGTAATCAACCCAAATAAGCCAGGAAAAATCAGAGTGGTATTCGATGCTGCAAGCCGATGCCGAGGAACCTCCCTCAATGATCAGCTGCTTACTGGTCCTGACCTGCTGTCCTCCCTCCTGGGGAATATAATACGCTTCCGGGAAGGAAACATCGCCATTGCTGCAGACATCAAAGAAATGTTCCTGCAAATAAAAATAAGGCGAGAAGACCAGCCGTCCCAGCTTTTCCTGTGGAGGACATCACCCCATCATGAACCAGACACCTATCAAATGTCATCAATGATGTTCGGAGCCACCTGCTCCCCAAGCAGTGCCCAATTCGTCCGAAATAAAGTGGCCGAAACATACGAGCACGAGTACCCGGCCGCCGCAAAAGCCGTACGCACCAAGTTCTACATGGACGACTACCTAGATGCAACAGACACACCCAATGAAGCTGCTACACTCGCCCAAAGTGTAAGTGCCCTCCTCGCGAAAGGAGGGTTCCACTTGACAAATTGGGCGTCTAATAGCCCGGTGGCCCTAGCTGGCGTACCCATAGAAGACCGTGCCAGCTCCGCGATACAGATCAGCAGTGGAGGTCCAGAGACAGAACGAGTGCTTGGTTTGATCTGGGACCCCACCACAGACCGCTTCCTGTACTCATTTCGCGAGGCGATCTCCCCCGACACGGCCACACAACCTACCAAGCGGCAACTATTATCCATAGTAATGAAGATCTTTGACCCAGTCGGCTTCGTTGCCTGCCTTACCATCAGATCTAAGATGCTACTGCAAGCAGTGTGGCGCTCAAGCGTCGGCTGGGACGAACCCATTACCCCCGAACACGCCCAGAGATGGACAGACTGGCTGAGCCTGCTGCACACAAACAGCATCTCAATCCCGAGACGTTGCCTCTCAAACAAACAGAACAACGTAACTCTACACCTCTTCTGCGACGCATCGGAGCAAGCTTGCTGTGCCGTGGCCTACTTCACCGAAGAAATAAATGGATCCTTACGAGTAACATTCCTTGCAAGTAAATGCAAGGTAGCACCACTGAAGCCTCTCTCCATTCCACGCCTCGAGCTTCAAGCCGCCCTCATAGCAGCGAGACTAGCCCAGACGATCCAAAAGGAAAGCAAAGCCCTGATATCCCGCACCTGCCTCTGGACAGACTCCACAACTGTACTATGCTGGTTACGCACCGACCCACGCGCCTACTCAACCTTTGTGGCAAACCGATTGGGCGAAATAGACGAACTAACCAACATACCCGACTGGAAATGGGTACCCACAAAACTCAATCCAGCTGATATAGGAACACGAGACTTAGAGGTGCCAGACCTAACACCAGAAGGAAGGTGGTTTACCGGCCCAGCCTTTCTCACTTCCCCGGAGGGTGCATGGCCGAAAGAACGGGCACCCGCCCACAGGCCTGACGACCTAACACTAGAAGTCAAACCTCACTACGTTGGCCTTGTGTCCACCAAGGGCGAAGCACTCCCATCAGTAGAGCGGTTCTCCTCATGGCACCGGCTAATCCGCTCCACAGCTTGGATCCTCCGTTTTATCAGACGATGCAAGATGGGGCCCAACAAACCAGTAGAAGGCCCACTACTAGCCGAGGAGATAAAAGCAGCAGAACAAAAATGGATCAAAAGGTCCCAGGAAAACGCTTTCACAACTGATCTACACACCATCCGACAAGGTCAAAAACTACCTACTGGCAGTCGCCTCAACTCGCTGAACCCCTTCTTTGGACCAGACGACCTTCTACGAATGGGGACCCGACTACGAGCCTTGGAAAGAACAAAGAGTGTGGCCCGAACCCCCATAATACTGGACGGCGACGAACCCTACACTCGGCTCCTAATCAGTCACTACCACAAAAAGGCGGATCATCCTAGTACTGAGAAAACAATTGCAGAAATACGCAATCATTTCTTCATAATACGAATACGCACAACCATCAGGAAAATAACGCACGTCTGCCCCACTTGCTTCATACGACGCAGCAAACCGACTCCACCTCTGATGGGCGCATTACCACCACCCCGCCTGATGCATCACGTCCGTCCATTCACACACTGCGGGCTTGACTATTTCGGCCCTATGGCTATCACGGTCGGTAGGCATCGAGAAAAACGATACGGAGCCATCTTCACCTGCCTCTCAACGCGCGCCATTCACCTAGAACTAGCCGCTTCACTGACTGCCGACTCGGCCATCATGGCCCTTCAAAGAATGACCGCCCGCAGAGGACAACCCACAGCCATGTACTCGGATAACGGAACAAATTTTCACGGAGCTGACACCGAGATGAGGGACGCCCTGCTGTCAATAAGTCAAGACGCCAGAATGATTGACGCAATAGCTACCCAGGGCATCGAGTGGCACTTTATACCACCGCTGAGTCCCCACATGGGGGGAGCTTGGGAGAGACTAGTACGATCAGTAAAGAAAGCCCTAAGCGCAACACTCAAAGAAAGAGCACCAAAAGAAGAAACTCTACGCACAGCACTTGCAGAAGCCGAGTTTGTGGTAAATAACCGACCACTCACCCATATTTCAGTCGACCCGCGTGATGAAGAACCTCTAACACCCAACCACTTTTTGCTGGGATCGGCCGGGAAGCGCCCCCAATTATCCTTCTACGACAAAAAAGAAGAGGAAGTATGCCTACGCCGCCAGTGGCGCATCGGACAACAACTTGCAGACACCTTCTGGAGGCGATGGCTGCGCGAATACCTACCTACCATGGCTGCCCGACAAAAATGGCACCATCCAACTACACCAATTAAGAAGGATGACCTAGTGATCATCATGGACCCAGCACTGCCTCGAAATAGTTGGCCACGTGGCCGTATCCTCGAAGCAACACCTGCAGCTGATGGACAAGTCAGAACTGCTCGGATCCAAACCAGTACTGGGATATACATACGTAAGGCCGGCAGTCAAAATCGCCGTCATCCTGCCTGCCACACCAACAACTAACGAAACTGTACCAGTTGCGAAGACACCCGATTCAGAACTCAGACATCGGAAAAGGACACGCCCGACGAAGTAGCTGAGCACAGTCGAGACTGCACTGGGGGGAGTGTATCGAACGTGTCGACGAAAGCGTATGACAACCCTGAGAATTCAAGAATGGAATTTACGCTTCCACATAATACCGTGCCGCTGCGCGTTACCCCTTCCAATAACCTACGAAACAAAGGGAGTGCTCTCATTGGCCAACGAAACACTGTGCATTTGGAATGATGTCTACAATGCTATTACATTCTACAATTAACTTATCAATTGAAAACATAAACGCAATTGATAATAAATACATGCTGCAGCATCATTGGACTCGAAAACACATCTGAATAACCACGTAATACTTCCACCAGGGACCCCAGACAGCAATGATCAAAATCAAGGAAATGATTGAGTATTTACGTTATCCCCACCCTGCTACCAGACGCGGCGCCATTGGTCAATGCTGAACAAAGGAAATGTTTGAATCGTAAATATTTACGACAGCCAATTTACATTCCGAATAACTCGGAGCTAAATTTCGGGAAATCGGGAATAATTTGAATCAAGAAATATATATCATCACCTAAAAATAGGTATATACTACAATAACACCTCAAAAAACTGTCGTCTACCAGTGATTATTGCACTTTAAGAAAATATTTACTTCTAGATATTGTATCTTGTATCACATTTGTAAACTTGTACCTTTTCTTGTTGAAACAATAAAAATTATGTGAGACTTCGGTTTATTGGAACAGGACTGTCTTGGCAAAGGTTATCACACAGATTTTTAACACATCTGCTCGAAAATCATAGCGATTGGGAAAAATACGTAAACGCAAGCACCCTTCAGAAACAGGGAGGTTCTGTGTTCCAAAAGTCCAACCCGGATTTGCCCTATAAAACAAACGGCAAACCGGTAGGAAATCAGTTCAAAAACTACCAGCCAAGAAGTCACAAGTCTCCAAGAAACTGAAGTCTCCAAGTTCTAACCTACTTTAAAAGTGTTTTTTAATCAGTTTAAATTCTGTTCTACCTTTCTCTCAGTATCCCATTATCCTGACCCCAACAGTCTCCAAAAGTCTCCAAAAGTCTGCAAGTCTTTTAAGTGTTTTTACAACAGTTATAGAGTCAGTTTTGCTAATTTAACTTAGAATCATTAAATCCAGAAGTTAAGGACATTGGCGTGCCAAGTTGTGTCCAGCTCCCTATTTTTGCAATTTGTGTACAAAACGTCTAGTACAATTGCCAAAGGCCCACTGTTTCACCGATATTCAAATGTGACGTTGTAATCAAGGCGATAATCAACGCCATTTTGTTTAGTTGACACAATATGTCGAGCGTCGATTTTAGGTTTGTTTCAGTTTTTTAATTATATTGAATCAAAAACACAGCAGTCAGATCTAATCACAACTTGATTGAAAACTGAAACCGATCTTTAATCGGAGTTGAATAGGGACCATTTAAAAGTGAAAAAAAAAAACAAAATTATTTTGAAAGCTGATTTTGCGTTACTTAGCAAAAATGTTTGCATATCTACAACCCCTGCCATTATTTTTACCATTTTAGTTAGATTTTATTAAATTTAAGGAACTTGGAGACGCTCGAGGAATATGGTGGCATGATCAATTGAATCAAATAAACTAAAGTCAGGTAAAAATAAGTGTAAGAATAACAGACGAGCGTGTATGAAACGATATATAAATTTGAATGAAGCAATGAGTGAATCCGAGACAGAGAAGTATGGTGGTCTTATCCTGTCTGCCTACCCCTGCAGAGAAACGGTGTGATAATTCGTTTTAATTTCGTAGTTAATATCAACTAAAATAACAACTTTTTATGGAATGGAAGCATGGAAGGTTACTGAAGAACTCATTAGGTGACATGAGGCATTAGAGATATGGATCTACAGAAGAATAATTAAAATAAGCTGGATGGACAGGGTTACGAATGAGGATGTTATGGTTAGGATGAATAAATAAAAAGAAATTATTAAAACTATAAAAAATCCGAAAACTTCAATATCTTGGACATGTGATGAGATATCCAGAGAAGTATGAGATCTTGCATGTCATAATGTAGAGAAAGATTGCGGGAAGACGGGGCCCTGGAAGAAGGAGACCTCATGGCTGAAAAACCTACAGTGGTTTGGCCAGTATACTGTAGAGCTGTTCCGGGCCGCAGTAAACAAAGTCCGCATAGCCAACATGATAGCCAACATCCGTTGAACGGACAGGGCACAAGAAGAAGAAAATAAACTCTACTTCAATAATAGCGATATCACTTAGTGACTTCATTAATTAAATAAAATAACAAACTTTGTTTACTCGATTTATTCAAATTTACCAACATTTTTACTGCTGCAAAGTTTGTTATTTTATTTAAATAAAATGAACATTTATGAAATCATTCAGCAGGTTCTGGGAATTTAGTAATATATTCTCACTAGACAATTTGAGAATAAACTCCCTTGGGAATTCCTGGAAAATATCAAAAGGTCATGTTTTATTGCTGAGCTTTATAATAGTTAAAACCGCTGTGTTTTGATATGGTACATACAATTAATATTTGAATGGTAACTCTAAAAATAATTAGGTATTTATTGACGTCATTATTTCCATTCATAATATGTACTTAAATTTGTAATGAGTGAGTCCATCTGGAGCCAGTAAGACTAATTCTTCCCAATTGGAGGTTGTGAGGCTGAATGTAGTGGGGAATGGAAGGAGATGGTGAAGAGGAAGGTGGAGAAACATCTGGCTGTTCAGATCTGGTCACCAAACACGGCTAAGGCCATTTTAAGAAATAGTTCAATTCTGAATGGTGGTCTAACAATCTTATCTTGGACAATATTGAGAGTATCTTCCATCCTGGAACGTGCTGCAAATATGCTATATATTATTTTAAATGAATAGGATATTTGTAAAATATCACGAATTAATCAAATAAAATTTATTTGCTCACAAAGGGTTTGAACCGGCATCCTCCTGATTGTTAGTCGAGTGCCTTTTTTCTTGAGATCACGGATGCCGACTACATTTTGCTATATTCTTTTTTGATATTAAGTTTATTTTGTAGAACTTCATTTTAATTTTTTATTTCTTTTATATATTCAATAATATTATTATTTAATGTTTAAAAACAGTTTATTATAAACAAGTTCTGCTTTGTAATTATTATCATACGCCCTCTAAAGGCATTATCAAACTGTGGTTGTACCACCTACAGACGATGTATTTCTTTCATTTCTAGACACGTACTTATGATGAAAAAATGAATTGCTTTTATTTTTATTACCTGTGCCCCATTTAACTTCCAAGTTAAATGACTGAAAATATTAATGGTTAGTTTCCCAATTACTGCATTGTTTAAATTTGACTGAATGTCGTTATCTAGTCGTACACAATTATTATTTTTGTTATGAATTTTATATTAAATATTATTAAACTACGGTACTCCAGATTTTATGTCCGAGTTAAATCTTTCCCAAATGAAAGACTAAACCCTTCCACAAACTTTTCCACAAATGATTATCTAGTAAATTCCACAAATGATTATCAACATTCATAACATGAAGATTCATAACATAATTATTATCTTAAATTTGAAATGGTCGTAATTATGCTGTAGAATAAACCCACGATAACTCATGGATTTACTTCATAGCACATTTTTCTATGTTTGGCCATTCGATGAACAATTTATTAGCCAATTATCTGTCCACTGTGTTTTGGGGATGCGCCCTAATTTCACTCTAAAAAGCTTCTATCTTCGTGTTACGGTTGATTAAATGACAAATTTCAAAGCCGTGTTTAATAATAAAGAAAACAAACCTAAACATAATTAAAAATAACTACATTAAGGACCTGGCTGAAGAAACTAACGGGAAAATAACTGATTTATATAGTAAAAGCAGCGGAAGATACTGAAAAAATCTTACGTAAAACATACCGAAAGTTGTACCATAGAAATCGCTGAAAACTTATCCAAAACATAGACCCCTTCAGCACAGGATCTCCTAGTGAGGTGGTGTCTGGAAATAATCTATATCTCTTTTACATTACTTTTATTTCACATGTACCCGCGCAAGTGTATACGCACTATTTAAGAAGACATTCTCTACGCCAATCCTTACTATTTGATTTGTTACATTTTTTCATCCAAGTTCAGTAAAATTTTTGTTTTTTTAAAATAGTAATATTATTTTTAATTTCAAAAACCATAAATAATATATTCTAAAAATCATTAACGTCTGCTTTATTGAATCGAAACACCAGAAAAAGAACAAGCATTCGTCTCTGGTTTTGCTTTTAAAATTCCACGCAAAGGCGTTTCTGTTTTATGCAGTACAGTGTTATTTTTATGGGCAAAACGTGGCCTCTCCAAGGATTTGAAACGTGCTGCGGCTCCTTTATTTATGTATATCTCGAGAATTTTATAAGCATAACTGCACAATATACAATGATAATACATTAAAGAAAAGACGATGTTAATGGAAACACAATAGAAAAAGTATTAAAAAACGTGGTGAATTAATTTATTTTTATTATTTATTTAATGATTGGAGACAATATTAGCGACTCTCAAACGAAAATTGGAAGCAGAAAAATCACAAAAGATGCGACCGAATCTTTTTCTGATTTTTCTGTTAAAATTTTTTCGTTTTGAGAGTGAGCTTATATTATCTTGAATGACTACATATTTCAATTTGGGCTTTTTCTCATTAAGTTTTTCCAATTTTTAAATTTTTTTTTATTTTATTTGCTATATTATAATTATTACATTTATAAAAGATACGTACATAGAATTTTAACTATGGAAGAGATGTTGATTATTTTCGTATGTCTCGTAGTTTCTTTGGTACAACTTCATGTTTTGGGTAGGGTTTTTTTTAGTAACTTTTGCAACGATGTTTTTAATATACTAGGCAGTACTTTCCCCATTGTTTCTTAAGACAAAATTTTATGTTCATAACTACATGAAATCGAACAAGATTTGATGTTTGATTGGACGGCAGGCGTAGCACAGCGGTAAGGCGTTTGACTCGCACACCGAAGGTCGCGGGATCGAATCCCGGCGTGGCAAATATTTTTTATTTTATTAATTTGTGTTATTTCACAATTTATTCATTAAAAATAATATAGTATATTTGCGGCACGTTCCAGAGTGGAAGATACTCTCTGTATGGCCCTGGTGTAAGACCACCATTCAGAATTGAAACGTTGCTTGAAATGGCATTAGCCGTGTTTGGTAACCAGATCTGAATAGCTAGGTACTTCTCCACCTTCCTCTTTCCTATCTCCTTCCCCTCCCCATTACCCTCAGCCTCATAACATACCCCAATTGGGGATTCCATAGTCTCACTGGCTTCAAACGGGAGCAGTTGAGACTCTTGTGCGGTATTCATATAAAAAAAATAGAAAAAGTGGTTGTTAGTGTTTTAATTTGTTTTATACTGTGTAGGAGTTTGTTATGTTTTATGTATTTAGTACCTATGTTTTGCTTGGCTCTGGTTCTATGACTATGTGAGGTGTTTGCTTTTTCGAAGAGATGAAACAGAACATTTTTAGCATAAATTTTTTTGTATACTTGGAACATCAAAGTGTTTAAAAATATCTGCTGTTGACATCCGGAAACCTTTAATTTGGTCTTTATGATGCAATTCTGAGTTATCTTTAATCATTTGATGCTGCTAAGCCCAATCCTATTATTCTATGTTCCAGATGAGAATGGTCTAAAAGCAGAATATATTCCTTTAGAACCCTAGCTAATAAGATGTTTCCTAAGTTTTTGAAAAAGTACATGGATGAGTTTTGTTTTTTTGAGGTTTCATATGTGTGATTTCGAGCGAAGTTTGTCGTCAATTATAATCCCATGATAATTAATGATTTTAGTTTGGGTTACATGCGGTTATATGCTTTGGGCAAGTGCAGTTTGGGAGGCGTTTATTGGATAACCAGCACCTCTGCCATAGGTCACCCCAAGTGGTTCGCTACGTTTGGTGATTTAGCAGGGGTGCCCGGGTTCATGGGATGAGGTTTGTCTAGGTCTTGGAGGTGGATGATCAGAACGCACTGAACCCCAGATTCCTATCCACTCCTATTCCTTCCCAGAACTCTCCTCTCCTTCCTTTCCCAAAAAAAACCCTCCACACAGCATCCCCAAAGATGACATAAGCCCTCAGGGAAATTTTTCTTATAAAATTATTTTGACATTCATGTAAAGTGAATGTTTATTCATTGGTTTTTCCCTTTGTTTGATTTCGTACATTGTATTTTGCCACATTGACTGTTTACTTATTTGTGAGATAGTTTGGAGCTGTTCACGGTCGTGGAAGTAACTAATTGGAATCAAACGTTAATACACTTATTGATTTTATAAAGTATTTTATGAAATTCAAAAAATACTCAAAAAATAACTTTATAGAAAACGTAATAATTTTTTTCGTGTAATCTTTCTTTGTTTTTGGCTTTTGTTATGAGTTATGAGCAATGTGGACTATTATAAGGATTGTGGATTATTACATGCAATGTTGACTATTACAAGCAATGTGGACTATTATGAGCAATGTGGACTATTATGAGCAATTTGGACTATTATGAGCAATGTGGACTATTATGAGCAATTTGTACCATTATGAACAATGTTGACTATTATGAGAAATTTGGACTATTTTTAACAACGCGGACTATTATGAGCAATGTGGACTATTATGACCAATGTAAGCTATTATGAGCAATGAGGGCTCTACTAATGGTAAATGCATCCGCAAGGATTAAGCGTTTTTGTTCAAAATAAAAAGAAGGCATTCGAAATACAAAATTATATTATCAAAAGTCATAATGTCATTTTTATAAAGTGTTAATTTTTATAAATAATTTTGTGAGAACTCTTATTTTCCCGTGTCTTCCATCTAAAGTTTATGAATATTAGTACCTTCATTGTTTTAGGACATTTCCAAAATAATTTAAAAAAAAAACAAACTTACGTCAGATTGAATCACCAACCCAGTACTTACATAGGTAAGTATCGTTATTCTGCCAATTAACGTCGGACCATTTTACCCACCTACGTATTTAATTTAGCTACTTCACACATTGCTAATTATAATGGGCTTAGGTCAGTAATACCGAACTTGCTCCATTGAACGCTGCTCTTCTAGTAGTGATAATTTCGGTTTTATAGTTTAAGATACGCCAGTTTTTGTGAAAACGTGTTAATTATTTATTAATTAATTATTAAAACGTGTTAATTCATTATGTGAAATGTGGTGAACAGTGTTGTTCGTCAGCGTAACTTGGTCCCGTGTTTACTATCATCATCATCACAAACACTATTTGCTCTACAACTCCTGGTGGGTTTTGGCCTCCTCAAGAGTCTTCCTCCACTCATCTCGGTTTTGTGCCAACTCTCTCCAGTTTGGAAGCTCCAAGGTAGATATATCTTTGAGGACGTTGTCGCTCCATCTTAATCTTGGTCTACACAGGCTCCTTCACTCTATCGGTCTTGAGTTCAGCAGGGACTTTGGTGCTTGATGCACAGTCATGCTCTCTACATGACCCAGCCACCGAAGTCTTCCCAGTTTTGTAAATTTGGTGACGTTTAGATCCTTAAACGGAGTATATAGCTCATTGTTGTAACGTCTATGCCAAAATCCATTTTCTTAAACCGGTCCGAAGACACGCCTCAAAATTTTCCTTTTAAAGACGTCCAGTGTTTACTATATATTTAATCAATTTTATAGATAAGTATTTAGATTTTCAATATGTTTTATTTATTCAATTTAGATTCGAATATAAAGCGTGGTGTTTTTTCTTTCTGACACCGTTTTTATAATATTTCTCACCCTGAAAGTAAGGTGAACAAATTAGTCTGAGGGGTTAAGAAAAGTAAGTTCTTAGATAAAAACTAGGTACGTAAAGACATAGATCGAATGTGCGAGTATCTGCCTATCCTTGGGAAGAAATAAGGTGAGAGTTAACATTTTCAAGAACTGCAATGCTTTGTATATTTTTAACTGCAATGCTTTATATATTAAATTGGTGTTTCAAAACACCAATTTAAGAATTATGTTTATTTTATTTTATTTAGAGGTATTTTAGGTACATCAAATGAATAAATAATCATGCATACAGTTTGTCAAATAAGAGTAGAAAACATAGGAGGGCGCCACTGTTCTTCAAATGGCAATACTAAAAAAAAACTCATTGTGAAAATGTAAAGCTGTGTAACCTACATTTATAAAAAAATTTAAATTGCCTAAAAGTGAAAAAAAAAATTCCTTTCAATACAGATACCTACTTATAGGTATATTATTATTATACCTTCACAATTTTGTGTTAACATAAAGAAGTATAACGATATTGTTTTAAAATATAAAGCACAGTTTAAAAATTGCTCACATTTATTTAATACTAGCTAAAGTACCTAGCGTTGCCCGGGATTTAGATCATTAGGTCTCTAATTTAAGACATTTAACTCATTCAGATCTAAAATGAGGCTTATAAAAAACATTCAATTAATTTGACAATGTCAACATTGGCCAACTTCAAATTGTCTATTAACAAGATTTAAAGCTTCTTTTTATATTGTTATATAAACTTATAAGCTAAACCTTTAAACTTAAATTATAATATTATTGTTCTAAAAACTTGTTTCAAAATTTTGTAATATATGGTATGTGTGTGTGAATGATTGTATATATATGTAAGTATTATGTTATCAATGTTGTGTTTGTCTTTAATTAGTGATAGCATCAACCATGGTTCAGTGTAATTGTATCTGTGAAAGCTTTCATGTAAATCACTGTTGACAAACCTAATAAAAAAAAAAAAAAAATAAATAAAATAAAATAAAATAAAATAAAATAAAAGAAGTGTAACTAAACTCACCATTAGTGATTCTTCCTTTCTAATTACTGATAAATGGAAATTTATAATAAATTAAATTAAAGCCAATCCCTTTGTAAAACACCATTTAAACAAATTTATGTCATTAAGTGGGTACCTTAACAACAGTGCTTCTACTTGATTGAAGTTTTTTTCTTTAAGAACAAAAAAAAGTTTTTTTAAATGTGTGTGCAGTGTTCTATATTTTCAGTGTCACTGCACTTTAAAGGAATATTTTACAGTTAATTTGGTGTTGCCAGCCTACAAATTATGTATTTCCATTTTTTAATTTTATACTCTTATTTGACAGACTATACTTACAGTATTTCATGTTTTAAAATAGTTAAAATTGGCGGCAGCTACCATCGGTACACGACACCCTTGAAAAAATAAATGAAAGACTTAGAAAATCATACAGTACAAATTTGACAGCCGATTCCGTATGGGATCTTTCCCGTATCCACAAAAGATACAGAATCGCTCCTCTGTTCGGTAAAAATGAAAGAAGCCTTAGAAATTTTTTTCACCCTTCGCAAAGTGCCGCAAATACTATTAAATTTCTTGCTCTAAAGAGAATTGAATCCATTAAAAATATTTTCAATTTTACGCTACCTATTAATTGTTTTTATTACACATCATCGAGTTTTTATCAATATTTTTTTCGTCGATTTGAATCATATTGATACACTTTAATGGATTGACTGAGGTATATCGAAGACCAAGATGAGACCCGTCGGTGTAGAAACATGGACACTTAGAGCCAGCGAAAAAAAACGAATAGACGCCCTCAAAATGTAGTGCTCAAGAAAAATGGACTGGATGCCATTTGATTTGTTAATAAATGTAATTTGATATTCAATATGAATACCGCTTTATCATTTCTAATACTTATAGACTATAAAATATGTACTTCCCAAGGCCCTGTTAAAGAAGATTTTGCTCTCTCCGATGTCCAACGACCAGTGGCGTCCTATTAACATAAAAGCTAGCAGTTACGGACATACTACCCTTACCGCATTATTAAAATCCTAAATACCTACATTGTCTTTACTCCGGTAACAATTTGGCACACCTACATTTAATTTATTTCCTAACACATGGTGTCACGACCAATGTCGTGATACGAGAGAGATGGTGGACTGTAAATCTAAATTGTGCGAGAACAAGACAATTGACTGCGTTTTTAACTGAATCAAGGAAATCGGTAAATGAAAGAAAAGTCTTTGACGATTCATCCGCTGTTTCTGGACCGATCTTGGTGATGGCTGCACCTCACTTCAATAAATGCACAACTTGGTCACAATTACCGACACTTTGGGGTTAATTAATAAGATTTTTTGCGATTAATAGTGAGATTTCACTGGCGAGATGTGACCGATGTCACTGCGATTTTTCAACTCATCAAAATAGGTAATTTTAAATTTAGGTGCCAATATTGTAGATGGGTTCCACGAAGGTATGAAAACATCTTCTTTTCCTTTTGTAGGGACTTTGGAAAGGAGGAAACCAAAGGAATAAATGAACTGTGAAGGACTTGGGAACATGGGTTTAGCTTTTAAAATGTTTCAGAACTAAAATCATGGACAGTCAGACGCATAAATCTGTCCATTCTGTAAAGCTAGGCATCCATAGTAGGGTCTCTAATACTATCTGCCTATAATGTACTTAGATAAGTTGCTCGCCAAACTGAGGAATCCAACTTGGAGAAATTCAGAGTCACTGGCAAGGTGTTTGGCAGGTGAAGCAGAGGAGGGTCATAAATTCGCTGGAGTGACCAAGTATCACTGGCGTCCGGTAAGTTGGTATTCTTTGCTCTCCATGCAGTGCAGGGTCGCTAGGAGTTGGGGAGCCTTGTTCACCATGGAAATTGGAGTAGGGGTCACCATTTTGAGGAACCGACTTAAGCCCCCTTTTTCCGAATGTCTATCGTTTTAAAACATATTTCTCTTGAACACTTAGGACATGTTGTTTAAAGAAATTTGACGAATTCTTAAAATATTTTAAGTTAATTTTCACGTTCTGTGGAAGTTCTGTGTAAGTGTAAGCAACTGGCATATAATGATATAATAACAGAACTTGAATAGATCTTACATGGAACGTGAAAATTAACTTCAAATATGTATTTGAAGAATTCATCAAATTTTCTAAAACAACCCGTCCATAAGGTTTTTAAATTTCTAAAATAATATACATACCTATGTTTTTTTTTAAGATTATATCTATAGATACGTTTGCCATGCCAAAAAGCTGATTATTTAAATTCCGAAAATTATTATAAACATTTTTTTTCTGTTATTTTACAAGTCATATGTATAAAAAAATGAACAGTGTTTCTTTATGAAATTTTGAACGAGTCGTGTTTTATGAAATATTTTCACAATTTTCGCATAAATATTATCGTTTTTAATATAAGCGCGCTCCCTCTAACATTCGTTTTTACATATCTCCCCTTCTTCTTATTTTTGAGCGCCTACTACCATGCCTTAAGAAGGATCGTATAGAACAGTGCAATAAACGTGCAATAAAAATGCAATAAACACTAAAGCGTATTACCTTTATTTATGAAAGTCGTTCAAAGTTATAAGAAACAATGTTTCATGATGGAAATAATATCGAAAACCTAAAACGATGCTTTAGATTTCAGGTTTCTAATTTTTTTTGTATTTCTTGGGCATTAACTATGTAACAGATTCAAGAATTTTTTTTTGATGAGTTTTGATTGAGAAATATTCAATTTGGTGCAGTCGTTCGGATGTTATGCGCGTTCATACATTTCCGCGATTCATTTTTATTTATCCACAGATATAGATAGAGATATAGATATAGATATAGATATAGTCATAGACATAGACACAGACACAGACACAGACACAGACACAGACACAGACACAGACACAGACACAGACACAGACACAGACACAGACACAGACACAGACACAGACACAGACACAGACACAGACACAGACACAGACACAGACACAGACACAGACACAGACACAGACACAGACACAGACACAGACACAGACACAGACACAGACACAGACACAGACACAGACACAGACACAGACACAGACACAGACACAGACACAGACACAGACACAGACACAGACACAGACACAGACACAGACACAGACACAGACACAGACACAGACACAGACACAGACACAGACACAGACACAGACACAGACACAGACACAGACACAGACACAGACACAGACACAGACACAGACACAGACACAGACACAGACACAGACACAGACACAGACACAGACACAGACACAGACACAGACACAGACACAGACACAGACACAGACACAGACACAGACACAGACACAGACACAGACACAGATGCAGATGCAGATGCAGATGCAGATGCAGATGCAGATACAGATACAGATACAGATACAGATACAGATACAGATACAGTTACAGATACAGATACAGATACAGATACAGATACAGATACAGATACAGATACAGATACAGATACAGATACAGATACAGATACAGATACAGATACAGATACAGATACAGATACAGATACAGATACAGATACAGATACAGATACAGATATAGATATAGATATAGATATAGATATAGATATAGATATAGATATAGATATAGATATAGATATAGATATAGATATAGATATAGATATAGATATAGATATAGATATAGATATAGATATAGATATAGATATAGATATAGATATAGATATAGATATAGATATAGATATAGATATAGATATAGATATAGATATAGATATAGATATAGATATAGATATAGATATAGATATAGATATAGATATAGATATAGATATAGATATAGATATAGATATAGATATAGATATAGATATAGATATAGATATAGATAGATAGATAGATAGATAGATAGATAGATAGATAGATAGATAGATAGATAGAAAGAAAGATAGATAGATAGATAGATAGAAGGTAGAAGACAGATAGATAGATAGATAGAAGAGATTTTTTTGTTCAAAATATTGAACAAAAAAGATTGAATTTTTTTTTTTAACCGATATTCAGTTATCATCGAATTTAAAATATTTGTAACATTATTATACTATTATGAGTAATACGTTATAAATTTATTCTGGTTGAAAAGTCTGAAATTCCATACAAATTCTTGACTGAGAAATTTCGCAGCATAACGCACATAAATATATCCAACCCAAACATGCCCTTGGGAAAGTTAAAAGGGATAATAATAATAAAAGGTTCGGTTCGTGTTAATTATAGAATGAGATTTATATCCTCCAATAGGCTATAAAATAAACCTAAATATATTATTTTACTATGCTAGCTAAATTCATCCCAGTTCTATCGTAAAATAAATAAATTCCAATCAAAAATTGAAAATCGATAATTCGGGGATTGTGAAATATTATTCTCTCGTATACTGAAATTGGCAATTTATACTATACTAGCAGACCCGGAGAACTTCGTACCACCTCAGAATCAATAACTATTGTGTTAACTTATAAGCTGAATTAAATTCAGTTTTTTTTGTTATTGAGTTAAAAATTACACAATGAACCAATTATCGCTGCCCAACTATCCGTGATTTGTTTTTGTCAATATCAGAGATGGCGTTGTGTATGGATGAATAATTTTCACGATTTTCTTACTTTTCCACTTACTTACGGGAATTGCGTTTCATTTTCTTTATACGTGTGAGGTAAATTATTATAATTATTGTAATTTTTCCTTTGGAGGGATGCAGACATACGTTCACCGTTTGTCCCATTTTCGACTGCTGACATTTAGTGTGTAAGAAAGAGGGGCAGCATTATATATTTAAGAACAAAAGCAAAACAATCAGCGCATTGACATTTGACGTTTTTGAATTATTTGAATTCACTCACTATTCAGTATTATATTTATCACAATATTCCTGTAGCTCTTTCAAAATACGAGAATTTTTTCTATACAAAATGTATGAGGAAAAAAATTTCCTTCATAATAATTTTTTTCGTGATTTTTTGCGATGTTTTAATAGTTATTCGGGGCCGAAACAAATTCAACGAATCAAAGATCATAAAAATCGGTCCAGCCATTCTCGAGTTATAATGTAACGGCTGTGAGCTCCGCTCAGGTTTGTGGGGATTTCTGTCAGTGTAAGAGGGATTTTAGATAAATAAAAGAGTATGAACTGTTCAACAAAACTATATTATCGGCATCAAAGTTAGGGCCATCAATCACGGCCATCAAAATTAATCAAAACAAACAAACACTAAAACATACCAGATGGACTCCGGGAAAAAGAAAGGCTATCCTAACTAAACACTGGGTTCGCGGAGTGCGACGATATCGGGACGTTTCACGCAGAAACCAGGGAACCGGGGAGCCAGGGTCATCCTTCTATGTGACAATTCGGTGCCGCTACTTCCATCCCAGGCGGCCTCCACCCTTTCCACACCAACAGCACGTGGCCCCAAATAGTCTGCCAGGCCTACAGATATCGTCTCACGGAGCTTACACCCATCCGTGGCTTCGCGACGCGGGGGTCACCCAAAGGCATAATCAAAAGCCACTGCCAGGACCAGTCATTTAACGATATGCTGTCCATTCAAATACTTTTCACAAAACATGGCGATCCGCCAACACAGTAACAGGTGAGATTCACCGATCCACCAAAATAAAAACGTGCACGAACTTCTCGTGACACGGTAAAACGCCCCGCGACGTTTACAAGACAAAATCCACTTGGATTCACATGATATTTTCAATAAAAGACTTTCATAGTCAGTGACTAATTTTTCAGCCGGCTAGCCCGTCGCCAGGAGAAAAGGAAGTGACCATGAACAAAAAACTCTCTTTTTCTTATCAAAAAGAATTGCCAGACAACCAAAATAAAACCATAGACAAAATAACCAAATAGGCAAGAACTGCACCAGTCACATAATATTTATGTGACAATAAATGGTGTAACTAACAACTAACCCGACTTTGTTTTAAATGTTAAGATATGCATAAAAATGTGTGTTCAAAGTTTGAACACACATTTTTGAGAAAGTGAACTTCAAAGTTACAAAATGATTTAATAATTGGATACAATATTAACAACCATTAATTTGGGAGGCGGGTTACTCTATTCAACCTTTTCTTCTTATTCTGATTGTCTTCATCTACTATCGAAGTAACTTGTGCATTGCATAAGTTACGATATGCCCCCCAATGTGGGGATGACATTCGACGGCGAAAAAAACTTACGAAAGTAAAATATTGCCACAAAAATATTTTACTTAACAAAACTATCTGTTATTTATATTTTCGTAGTTCTATGGCCCGGTCGGTCAGGGATTCCCCAAAAATTGTATTGTTTTATTTTGGTTCCTAACTAAAGCTCGGTTGGGGATTCAAATACGTGTAGTTTTGTGTGGACCAATGCACTACAATTTTTCTCTATTTTTCCTTTTCTTAATTTTCTTTTTCTCCATTTTTTGTTGCTCTGTGGTGTTCGGTATCATCCGAAGCCGCTATATTTTCATTTTGGGAAGCGGGTATGAGTACCGCCGCCCCGGGAACTATTTATTGGATAACCAACACCCCTGCCATAGGTCACTCCAAGTGGTTAGCTACGTTTGTTAACACACCACTGGTGTCCGGGTTCACCCACTGGGTGGCAGGCCGGATCGGGAGAAACTGGTTTAGGTAGTCATTTTGATCTCTCCATCCGGGCTTTTCGGTTGGAAACATGGATTCATACGTCCGTCACTCCTGAACACATTGATCCTCGACTCCTGCCCACCCCTCATACCTTTTTCCTTCCCAGAACTTTCTCTCCTTCCTTTCCCTAAAAAGACCCTCCTCAAAGATGACACTCCTGTGTGGCGACAATGTAAAAAAACGACTCTCAATCAAAAAATTTTAATCAGAAAAGACAGAAAAATATCCAGTCGCATCTAGCAATCCGTCAATTGATTAATTGATATGGTTGAATTAGCTAAGTGGTCAAAGTATTTTCCCGAAAAGGCTTAAGGTCCTGGTTCAATTTCCAGATACTGCTCAATCTTTTCTGTTTCACATTTTTCTAATAAGAACGATTAATATTGTAATATATAATTATTGATGACAAAGTTAGTGACTCTCAAACAAAAATTTGAAACAGAAAAATCTGAAAGAGATTCGATCGCATCTAATAACTGAATTAAGATGTTCAGATATTTGCAATTACGTAGATTGGAACAACATGATCGTGTGAGAAATGTGGAGATCCGCAAAGAATGTAGAGCTGCTCTAACCGTAATGAGTAAGATTAAGGAAGAGACCCTCAGATGGTTGCCCTCATTTGGCATGTAGAGTGAATGAACGAAAAAAATAGTGTAAGAAGAATATATGACGCAAATGTGAATGGTAGAAGAAGTCGGGGACGCCCGAGGAAGACATAGCACGATCAAGTGAATCAAATACTTGAGACGGGCCATGTCAAGAGGGTTCCATGCCAACTCAGAATGAAACCAACGCAGAACCATCTCAGAAAGGTCATTAAAAGCTATGAAAAGATAATTTTAAAACAGCCGGTAAGCTTAACTTAATTTAACCTATTTAACCAAATTTTTAAATACTTTTTTTATCATCACTCTTAATGACCTTTTTGTGGTGGTTCTGATTTCGTTTCATTCTGAGTTGGCCGGTCTCCGTCAAGAGTCATAGTACGTATGAGACGATATATGGATGTGAATGAGGCAAAGAGTGTGTTTCAAGACCGAGTTCATTGGCGGTCCGTCATCTCTGCCTACTCCTGCGGGGAAACGGCGTGATGGTTAGTTAGTTAGGAACATGAAAATCTAATAAATGTAATTATTACAGTAATTTTCTATTAAAAAAGTAAATATCGCATATTCGTATGATAAATTTTATATATTTGCCATTCAGGGGTACAATTTAAATTAAACGAACTTTCGCCATTGATATATTCACGTCAAATAAAGTATTCTATAAATCAAATAAAATGTGGTATGGTTAAACACCAAAGTTGGCGCCAGGATACGTTTTAGCTGCAAGGCCACACAATTTTGTTATCTCAAAATTTACATTTTGAATAATTTATACAAAGCGAGCTTTTACCATTGATCTTCCAAAAGACAAAGAGTTTTGTGTAAATAATTTATTCGAAGAAATCAACCATTGATCAAAGATGAAAGACGATGAATGACATTCATCAATTTTGAATCTAATATCGAGTTTGTCGGTTTTCTTCTATATTTTTTTTGCATTGATGTGATTTTTAAGTTCAAAAAGATACTCGACTTAGATACTATTGTATAAAAAATGCAATTTATATTGTGAGGTAGAAAATGTGTCAATGATTTGTTCAAATATTTGATGACCTCCGTGGTTGAATGGTAAGACTCTGGACTAGCAATCCGAAGGTCGCAGGTTCAAGTACCGGTGCGCGCAAGAAAATTATATTTGGTGTAAAATTTGAATCTTATTTTCTAAATCTATTAATTTAAAATGATGCACAGTGTAATAATGTATAGTATCGTCTGGTGTAACACCACCACTCAGAATTGAAACATTGCTTGGAATGGCTTTAGCCGTGTTTGGTGACCAGATCTGAATATCTAGGTAATTTCTTACCTTCCTCATCCTCGTTTTTTTCTCCTCCCCACTACATCCAGCTTCACAACACACCCCAATTGGGGATGCCATAATATCATTGGCTCCTGGTAGTTGGGAGCAGTTGGGACTCTTGTACGATATTCACGTGAAAAAAATGTATACACTTTTACTTTTTATATATTTTTTTAAATGCTTTTTTTCGAACAGTTTAATAATTGCCTAGAACGCCGAAACAACTGTCACAATAATTAGACTAAAATTCTTCCAGAACTCTTTAATAACGGTATTGAATTTGATTTACTGTAAAAAAGAAAAAAATATTTCATAAATGAGTTTTCAGCTTTGAGGTAAATATTTTCAGTATTGGTTTAGTAATAGACCACCGTTCAGAATCGAAAAGTTGCATGAAAAGGCTTTAGCCGTGTTTGGTGATTTGTAAAGTCAGGTAGATACTTCCCAACCTTTATCTTCATATCTCCTTCCCTTTCCTACTTCCTTCAGCATTACACGGTACACGGGGGTACAATAATGCCACAATTGCTCAAAAAAAATCCTGCGCTGTCCTTTAATAATTATTTTTTTAATCAAACTCAATTTAAAATTATAATCAAAACGTTCATCTGTGCATTTTATTTGTATGTGTTTCCATCTTTTATTTAATAATATAAAACCCCAAAGAAGTATTCATTCCCAAAATAAATTCGGTCAAATAAATAAGACAAGGAAGTTCGTAAATGTTTATTAGTTTTGACTAAAACATTTATGTATTATGTTTTATTCGATGATCTATAATCAAAATACCCTGACTAATAAATCGTAAACATTTTTATGAACAAATCGATCGTCCAGTTGATTAGTCAGACATCTCCGAAAAATCAAAATTTAAGTATGCAGTTTGTGTAAAAGTATACCCTCTATCAGCGTCCAGTATACAGCGCCCTTGTACGTAGCGCGTGTAATTGTGTATATAGTATTTTCACGTATGTGCATCGTTGGGAATCGAATCAGCTTTGTCCTTAGAGCAGGCTCCATTGCAATATCTGTGGAATAGACTCAGTCTGCCACATTGCATCTGTGTATTAGATAAGATATCGGTCTGTTAATAACGCTCACCACAAAATCAGGTTGATTCATCAAGTATTTTGAGGCTCCATCTCGGAGGTGGCTCCTAAATTCAATTGTTTGACATTCTAGAGACTCGTACAGGGTTAGCATCTGGTTATTATGAAGAATTTACTGGTAATACAAAAGCCGCTTTTTTTACAATATAGCCAGCATTCACCGCGAAGACCTAGAAAATCCTCAACCCATGATCCCGGACACCCCTGCTAAGTCACCACTAAGTTAAGAAATTATGTATAAAAAAAATATACGAATCGCACTTAAAATATCACAATATGTAAAAATCGTAATTTCGCCGCCCGTGAAAATAAACGCGCATGCGCAGATCTACCGAAGTTCAACGTTGCCAATATAATGACATTTTTTTTTAGTAACGTTCCAAAAAATAAAATATACAGTCTTTAAAAAGAGTTAAAAGACACGAAAATATACTTAGTTAATTCTCAGGACATTTTAATTAAAAGTCACATTTAATAGTTACTTTCTTCTAGCCATAGGGTGCCAAGGGCGCAAGTCCCGTAAAAGAGTTTCGTTTTGCTTTTTGGGGAGATAAATTCAGTTTATAGCTATAGTTAGATTTCATAGCTTTTTATCTTGCTTTAAAAAAATATATCTCAAACACATCGACATGAAATGCAATAGATTGGTATTCATTTTATATTTTTGACGTGATGTTATTCGGTTTGAAGTTGTGAAAAGAATACTATAATAAATCAATCGATCGGTTAGTAGTCGAGAAATTCCAAGCATCTTGTATCAATCCCAGCATCACGGGTTCAATCATCTGCCTAGATAAGGCATCCATTATAGCACAAGCAACAGTTTTCGTTTATAAGGATGGTATTAGAAGGAATATTTGAGCCCTAGTCCGGAATACTATCAATGTTAAATTATTGATGGAATAATGTTGTATCCAACTAAACTATCAATGTTGAGTTATTGATGGAATAATGTTGTATCCAAACTATCAAAGTTGAGTTATTGATGAAATAATGTTGTAGCCAAACAAACTTTCAATTTTGAGTAATTGATGGAATAGTGTTTTCTCCGACCAAACCATCAATGTTGAGTTATTGATGGAATAAAGTTGGGCATATTATTATGCGTCTTTGAAGGTATGGATTATGCTTTTTTTTTGTTATGCCTAAGGCAGTATTTTAAAGGTTGTACGTTGTAAAATGTGTGTTTCTTAATCACGGAGCATGGTTTCATTCGTGGAAATTCAAGGAGAAAACGAACATCTTACGGTTTCAACTAGAAATACTTCAAAGGTGCAGGAAAGTAGTATTTGTTCAGAAAAAATATTATTAAGCCTGCTTTTTAGCCGTTGAAACAGGTTTGTAGAATATTGTTGTAAGTTGATCTCATGATAATATCTCGAAAGTTAATGGTTTGATTTATTCATAGATTTATGTGCTTTTACATGTGTAAATTTATATTAGAAGAACATGTTGCTTTGTGCAAGGTAAGTTCTAAGAAAAAATGTGGAATAAACACGGACGTACAAATAGATGGACATACCCTAAGTGATAAAAGGCGTATTATTTCCCCCTCCCATTGGAACCATTTTTTCGGAACCGGCTGGGCATGCCAGAGCCTCGCGTGAAACTAAAAAATGTGACGTCATCATTCTTGTCCGGACCAGTGTCGAGCTCTCATCGTACATCGTACATCTCATCGAAATAAAACGGCAAAAATTGTGGCTTATGCTATAAAAACGTGTAACAATAGAAGTGAAAAAGAGAATAAACCCAATTGTCTTAATAAATTCCATAGGTAAGATTTATTTTACTTTATTTTAAGATTATTCATTAAGACATCGAGATACATGGCGACGCGAAACACAAAGCCGCTGTTTACTGGGGTGAGTAAATTATGAAACATTTGTAAAAGTGTCTACGGCAACGAAATATTCGACTATGATCATACACGAACCCTTTTTTTGCATTTGGACTTGTTCATAACGTGGCATGTAATTCGCGCTCCCATATATAAAGGTCTATTCATTCAAAAGCAGATTTTACTTTCAAGAACTAAATGGTGATATTATAGTGCGAGGTGCCTATAAACTGTTAGATTGATTTATTGGCGAATCACAGTCTCTTTCCTCTCTTCGTCCCGCCATAGTTGGTTTTTACCCCTCATCTGTAAGTTCTCGTATATCTATTTGTATGTATATGGGAATAAAGTTGTTTGTGAAATTTTTACACACAAAATTTTCCCACTAATTCAGCATAAATTCTTGCAATAAATTCTAATGTACGTTCATTTCTTTGCGACTCTTATTTTATTTCTTGGGTATTAACTATGTAACAATTTCCATTACTTAATTTCTATGACAAATTTCTATGACTATTAACTATGTAATATTTCTAGACAGTTTGATCTCCCATCATTCTTCCCCTCCCCCAAAATCACCTCTCCCACTACCCCCACCTAATTAAATTTAATCAGTTTTGTACTTGTATAGAATTTTTAATCTAGTTTTAAGTTTGCTAGTGAATGACACGGATGTGTTGAAACCGGTAGAAGAAATTTTAAAATATAAAGTAACAAATTAATATAAACTGAAAATTTAAACCCTTCAAAACAAAATCTCTTAAGAATTGTATATTTATCGTATTTTAAATATTATAAAACATAACAGGTTTCGTTTTTTTCTATTTTTCTTGGAACAAGAATATTGTCGAATACAACGTTTTTCGGAAAAATGCTCTTTTATTGTTAGGCTATTCAAAGGCTTGGAAAGTTTGTACGATATAAGGTAAGTTATATATTTTTTTATTAAACATTAGTAACAAATTTATTCCCGTCAAACATGTAGTGCAGTCGTCCATATAGTAAATTATAACAATTTTCCCCAAACTGTAAACCTTGAAGACTGGGGTTATAGTATTGGATAATATAATTTTTCACAGAAATTTCTTCGGGCAGGTAGGTAAAATAATATTCAAAATATCAGTCAAAGTTAGCCATCTAGTCAAAATAAGGTTGCTTGAACAATATTTTTGAATTGCAAGTGGAAGCAGAAGATTTTCAAAACCGGAAACGGAACGTACAAACAAATTTACAGCCGAATTATATATGTTTGCTATTTGGGAAGCGGGTACTGCCGCCCGAGTGGGTTGGTACCAAATAGTTCTCTGCGTTTGTGACTTAGCAGGGGTGTCCGGGTTCAGGGGGTGAGGTTTTTCTAGATCTAGGCGGTGGATTTATCTGCCCACTTATAGCGTGGGAGGCCGGATCGGGAGGGACTAGTTTGAGGATACAATTAAGCCTCTCCTGCAGAATGCTCTCGATCTATCGCCTTCCACTGTAGTGGGAGGGATGGACGCTGACGACACTGACCCCCAGATTCCTATAAAAACCTCATCTATTTTCCTTCCTGGAAAATCTTCCCCTTACTTTCCTTTAAAAGACCCTCCACACCGCATCCCCAAAGATGACATAGGCCCTTTCCTCAGAGCTTCCTGAGGTTGTGAAGAAAAAAAAATGGGTATTTGAAGTTCCGATACTATCGATCACATACAAAATTAACTTTCTCATTGTTTTGATTTTCAGTTGACAAAAAATAGAAAAAGTTTAATTGGTTTAGTCGTCTAACATGTTTTACATCAATGTAGTAAAGAGTTGTAGCATTTACGAGTACCAAGTACCACCGATGGGTGTGTCTAGATTCTAGATTGTGAAGTAAGTACCTAAGTGAACTATAAAATACACAGTCCCGGCCCCGGCCTTGCACAAGTATTCCCAACTGCCAATAAAGTTACAATGAAAAAACACTTTTGATGCTACGTAAATATTATAGCTCACGCTACGCCTAACCCAATTTTTTACAGGTATTAAAAAGGATATTGTTGGTTTTTTTGACCGCCTGCAAAGATTGCTTCGTAAAACTTTAAGTCCGGTTGAGATTGGGGCTCAAGCGAGATCTCGCGAGTTTATGAATAACAATACTACATACAATAATTTCGAGATCTCTCGAGATTGGCAGTTTAGTGTGTTTTTTTGGAAATAATCACAATATTTGAATAAATTAGGAAAAAATAATAAAAATTAAAAGTATTATAAGATAAACATTTATTTTCACGAATTTTTCAATAGACTTTTATGCATCAAACATTGTTTGACATATTTGTCTATAATTTTTTTATAAACTTCTAAGTAGTAAACTTTGACGTACGTATCTATCAAATAACAAATTAAAGAAACAACCAGTCTTCTCTTCTAATATCAAACAAAAATCTTTTGTAATAAAACAGTTATTTTATAACAAACAAAAAAACGAGAAGTACAAAAAAATGAAACTTTTTATCTAAGTTGAGTTGACTATTAAACTGAGATATTATTATCAATGAAATTAATATGTACTCAGCAGATCCATTAGATATTACATATTAATGAACAAAATATACCAATTAGTCAGACTATTAGAAATTACAGATTGCAACTCCGTCCGTGTCAGTCCGTGCTTCGAATAAGACGTTTTTATGCTCGAGTGCAATCTCGTTAAACTCGCGAGATCTCGCCCTTTTTTCGTCCGAGATCAATCTCGCTAAAAAAGGCCGAGATCTCGCGAGAACGAGATTGCATTCCCTACTTCTGACTCACATATTGTCGTCATATTTTGACTCATGTATTTTCTTAATTATAATATTAATATATTATTACTTGCTGGTACCCGGCATGCGTTGCTATGCCATTTCTGTCTTAGGTCCATTGTTGTTCATTATATACATGAATGATATTATCAAAGTGTTAAAGCTTGTGCAATTAAACCATTTGCTGATGATACATTGTTATACATAGCCAGTAAAAATTTACAGGACGCCATTGAAAAAATACAAACTGATTTAAATTATGTAGCGCTTTGGCTTCACCAATACAAATTAAAATTGAATGTTACGAAAACAAAGTTTTTAATTGTGGATAGCCTAGGTGGAAAGGAGCAGGCAATACTAACAATCGATAACGAAAACATAGAAAGGGTTAGCAGTATTAAATATCTGGGTGTAATTATGGATGATAAATTAAAATTCGACGAACACTTAGAATACATAACAAAAAAAATTGCTAAAAAAGTTGGATTCTTAAAAAGGATCAGAAATAACTTGGATCTCAAGACAACGCGCCTTGTTTACAATTCTATTGTAACTCCGCATTTAAATTATTGTTCTAGTGTTTTATTCCTATGTAACGAAGCCCAAAATAATAAACTACAGGTTATACAAAATAGGGGGATGAGGATGATTTTAAAATACAATATGTTTACTAGAGTCAAAATTATGTTACAAAATCTAAATATGATGATGACAAAACAACATATAACATATAATGCATTAACAATAATTTACAAACTGAAAAATAATATGCTACCAAATTATCTGAAGAGTAACATTATGTTTCACGAAAATGTTCACAACTATCCTACGAGAAGACGCGGAGACTTTAGGCTTCCCAAAACTAAACTTTCGTGCACACAAAATAGCGCGTTTTATAAAGGACAAAAACTTTTTAAAAGCCTGCCGAATGCCGTAATGGAAGCCTCAAGTCTTAGCACTTTTCGTAGGATGTGTGCATTATATGTGAAGAATGTTTTTTGATTCAAAACAATCTTACCAATATTATTGTCATATCTGTTTCCTCAAAATGTAATTTTATTTTTGTAATCTTTTTTTTTTTCCTCTTAAAATGTATTTGTAAAAATGTAACTGTATCAATTGTATTTGTTTATATTTTTTTACTAGATGTATGAAAATTTTTTTGCATACATCTAAATAAATATTCAAAAACAAAACAAAAAATTTAATAAATAAATTGTTTTCCCTGCACGTCCTTTCACATTCGTCCCGTTCACCTTACTCCTCCCCTTTCTCCCCCCGCGACCGCTTCCCCTCTCACGTTCGCACTCCTCCTCCTCTACCTTCCCTCTCCTCACTAAACTCCCCCCCCCCCTTCCCCCGTCCCACGAACCCCCCTCCCGAGTTCTCCTCCCCCCTCCCGAGTTCCTCTCCGCCCTCCCGGGTTCCCCTACCCCCACCTGTATTCCATACATTCATTCCCGACACATTCATTTTTAAAACAGCTCCCTCCACCTTCCCCCGTCCCGCGAACCCCCCTCCAGAGTTCCCCTCCCCCCTCCCGTATTCGACTTCCCCCTCCCGAGTTACCATCTACCTTCCCTTTCCCCACTCCATCCCCCCCCCCTTCCCGCCATCCTCTTCCCCCACCCATCCCAAACCCTACCCCTTCCCCCTCCTACACCCCTCCCCCCTTCCTTCCATCCCCCCTCTTAATCCCCCAACCCCTCCACCCCACCCTCCTACCATCTCCACACCCTCCCCCAAACCTACCCCTCCCCCCTCCTACACCCCACACCCCCTTCCTTCCCTTCCCCCTCTCACTCCCCCAACCCCTTCACCCCACCCTCCTCCCCTTCCCCATACCCTCCCCTCTCCCCCTCCCTTTTCTCACATTCCCCACATTCTTTCCCGGTACATCCAGTTTTCTGACTACTCGCGTGCAACCTATTACAATTTTTATACAAAGCTCAACATTAACAATAATCCAATTTGGTGCAGTCGTTCGGAAGTATATACAATTCGGCGAATCATTTGTAAAGATAGGTTTTAATTATGACGCCAACAAAGCACTCTTTTTAGGGTGAATAGCCTAATTAAAAAAAAAAACACATCGTTTCCAAGGCAACAATTTGTTTGCTTTCTTCTGACGTTTGAAATATTCTGAAGAGTTTATATGGGAAAATGAAATTGTTGTTTTTACCGCCTTCCTCTCAATTTTTCCATATTTTCTCACCTTTAAAGCTTCCCTGGACTACGACAAACATTTCAAAACCAAAATCAGATAAATCGGCCCAGCCGTTCTCGAGTTTTAGCGAGACACGAACACCAATTGATTTTTATTTATATGGATAGATAGATTAACCACCGACGCAAAAATGTGTGTGTGTGTCTGTGTGACTGTCTGTGGCATCGTAGCTTCTAAACGAATGGACCGATTACGATGCGGTTTTTTTTTGTGTCTTGGGTTACTTAAAATTTTGGAAAATTTACTAATTACTCGTAATGTTCTTTAAAGGGTACTTAGTCATTTATATAAGAATTTACTTTGAAATATTTTCCAATTTACATGATCTGATAAATTTCATTTTCCTGTCAACTCGGTCGTACGCTTTTTGTAGATCTACAAAGGCACAGAAGAGTTTCTGGTTTTTTGCAAGAAACTTCTCAGTGAGCATACGCAATGAGAAAATCTGGTCCATGCACCCCCTTCCACTCATAAAAGCACCTTGCACATCCCATATTTTATCTTTTGTTTCCATTCTTACCCTTTCAATCAATATTCTACCATACAGCTTTAGAATTTAGAAGGCTAATAGCCCTATGATTCCCACATTCCATACGTGACCCTTTACCTTTGTATAATGGCATGATTACAGCCCTTCTCCAATCTAATGGCGTATAACCCTCCTTTAAACATTGGTTAAAAAGTCTGCACAGCCATGTTAGAATAATACGACTATCTCCTTTAAAGTATTCGGCAGCAATATTGTCGAAACCCACAGCCTTGCCACTCTTCATGCATTTAATTGATCTTTTTATTTCATCCATACTGATTTCGGTAACATTCACTCCATCATCGTTCATAACCGATTCACCGCTGGGATCACAACCACTCGGGTTGTCGGTGGAATCGGTGGGTCGGGATGGAAGGTGTTGTCCAAGTACGGAGTGAATACGAAGCTCATTCAGGCAATTGCGTCGCTATATAAGGGAAGCGTTGCATGTGTTAGGGTGAACGGCGATTTTACGGAGTGGTTTAACATCACAAAAGGTGTTAAACAAGGCTGCGTAATGTCACCGTGGTTATTCAATCTATACATGGATAATTGTATGCAAGAATTGAAAGAGATGGGATTGGGCGCAAAATTGAGTAATCTGGAAGTATGTTGCCTTTTGTATGCTGATGATGCGGTGCTAATTTCTAGCAGTATGGAAGATCTACAGTCTCTCGTGTCTAGGATGAACGAAGTATGTATGAAGAATGAGTTAATGATGAATGTAAGTAAGTCTAAAGTCATGGTGTTTGAAAGAGAGAGTACGAAAACAGTATGCAATATAGTTGTGAATGATGAATACTTGGAGCAGGTGGATGAGTTTGTGTATCTGGGTAGTATGTTTACGAAAGATGGGAAGGCTGATAGAGATATTGAAAGAAGGGTGAATGCCGGTAACTCCATTAATGGAGGACTGAATGCCGTTGGCGGTAATAAAAAACTGTCCAAAGACGCGAAACTAGCCGTCCATAATGGAGTGCTGGTACCTACCCTGATGTATGGCAGTGAGGCATGGAACTGGCAGAGGAAGGATGAAAGCAGACTGAATGCTGTAGAAATGAGATCCCTGAGGCGAATGTGTGGTAAAACCATGTACGATCGTGAGAGAAACGTGGATATCCGCAAAGAATGCAAGGCTGACGTAAGTGTGATGTGTAAGATTAAGAAAGGGACTCTCCGATGGTTTGGGCATGTAGAGCGAATGAACGAGGAAAGGAGTGTAAGGAGAATATATGATGCAAATGTGAATGGTAGAAGAAGTCGGGGACGCCCGAGGAAGACATGGCACGACCAAGTGAATCAGATACTTGAGTCGGGCCATGTGAAGAGTCGGAATAATAGAAGAGCATGTATGAGACGATGTATGAATGTGAACGAGGCAAAGAGTGTGTGCCAAGATCGAGTTGTGTGGCGGTCCGTCCTCTCTGCCTACCCCTGCGGGGAAACGGCGTGATGGTTAGTTAGTTAGTTAGTTAGTTAAATTTCATTATTCTCGATATGGCATGGAACTCAGTTGAGGCTATTAAATTTTGAACTTCCGATGGGTTTAAATATGGTCAATCTCTGTTGTTAATACTTAATGGTATGTTTGACTTCTTCAATTTCTGTTCTTACTGGTAATATTTTAGATTTAACTCTTGAGGAAAATAATTCCCCTCAGGTCCTATGTCATCTTTGGGGACGCTGTGTTGATGGTCTTTTGAGGAAATAAAGAGATTAATTTCTGGGAAGGAAAAATGTATATGAGATGGGTAGGAATTACAAATCTAGGGGTCGGTGTATCCTAGAGTAACGAACGTATGAATCCATCCCTCCCTCTGCCATGCAAGGCGATTGTCCAAGAGCGTCCTGCTGGAGAGGTCAAAAGGTCTCTCTCAACCAGTTTCTGATATAATTCTGTTCTTAGTTATATTCTTGTTTCTTCTGATTTTGGTTTAACTCTGGATTTGATTTATTTATGTCCTTTTTGGTTCTTATTTTGGTTTAACTCTGGATTGAATCAGTAATATTTTTGTTAGTTCTGATTTTGGTTTAACTCTGGATTTGATTTAGTTATACTCTTGTTAGTTCTGATGTTGGTTTAACTCTGGATTTGATTTAGTTATATACTTGTTGGTTCCGATTTGGGTTTAACTCTGGATTTGGTTTTGTTATGTCCTTGTTGGTTCGGATTTTGGTTAGTTATAATTAATTTTGTTCTGTATTTATGGAGTATTTTTTTAAATATTTGGAACATTTAGTTCCAAATGTGCGAGCTTCCGTAAAATTCTTCATCTAGTGAGGCCGGTAATTTACTCGTATTATCATATTTTACATCAATAAACGCCCGGGCGAATGAAACATTTATTTTTATCGGCAATCAGCTCCATTTCAATTTTCCCTACATTTTCCACTTATAACGGCCCCTGTTAACTCTCGATTCTCGACTCGTATTTCAGTCAACAATCATATTTATAAGACCATTATGAGAAACAGCTGATCAAACGTTGACACGGTCTGAAAATAGGCCTAACGGGGGTGGTGGAGACTTGTTTGAAGTGGCAAAAATGAAAAGATTTTTTTTTTTTTTTAAATTGGTCGTTTTCCGATGATATAAGATTTAGATTCCATGACAGTTGATCCCTGACATTTGGCTACCCGATCGCTGACCCGCCGAAATTTTCTAAGTTTATTTCTGCTATACGTCCTCATTCGTGAAGTAAGTATGCAGAGGGTACACACTACCGTATAAGAAAGGTCGATATACTTACATCTGCAGATGTCTCGAGTAAAAATCCGCTACATAAATATTTTTGATAGCAATAATGACGTGTTCCGAATGAGTATGCAGTGAAGATATACGGCCGAATAACCAAATACACACTTATTTATATTGTGCAGTCTGTTTACGAAAAAACAATTAAGTACATATTTTACTATTTTTTTTTTGCATCTATATAAAAAGGTTTACATTTTTTTTGGCCTTACCTGTCGCACTAGGAAATCCTGTGTCGGGAACTAGTTTACAAATATTTTATAAAAATATTAAATAAAGTACATTTTTCAATAAATCAAAAATATTTGACAAAAAATTTCAGGTTGGTAGGTGGTAACAATAATGAGATAAGAGGATTTTATTTGGGTGAGGTGACTAATTGCACGATCTTTTTCGATGATCCATTGTTTGATCAGGCTTTTGTATTTGTTAATATTATTTGATTGTCTTGTTTTGTCAGGAGGGTTATTGTATATTTTAGACGCAATGTATTTGAAATTTCTTTGACCAAATGTTGTGTTTGTTTTAGTTGTTTGTATGAGTTCTTTGGTTTTGTGCCGCGTGTTTACAATATTTTGAGTATTTTCATAAAATGCATGTGTTTTATTTTTAAACAGATGCGTTAAGATTGGTTTTGTGTAAATTTGTCGAATATCTAATACATGGAATTTGTTGAATATATCTAATATCTATAGCTGATAGTGTTGTACCACCCCATGCGATTATTCCATATTCAGGGATATGCATAGAGAATATACGTCCAGAAGTGTAACAAAAATGGAGGGACGAACTGGTGAGGGATTAACTATCCGGGGGATCTACTTTTTCGAGATTTTAAATGTCGGGGGGCCCAACTATCGGGGAACCAACTATCGGGTCTTTTATGTGTTTCAATTACCTTTTCCACAAAAAATACAAAAAAATATAATATTTAGTTTGAAGAACTAAAAAATTAAAAAGGCGAAGAAACTCTTTTGCAACTAAATCAAATTAAACCTTTTCATAAAATTCATGAAAGAAATCTCTTGTTAAATAGAACACTAATTATTTTGCGACCTTGACCAAATAACACCACCCCCAAAAATTCAGTGGTTTAACTTCAACCTTGTTCTAAAATTTGAATTACTTACCTAGGAATATTTTGGTTTATCATTTTTAGAGTATTTTCAAAATTAATTACGACAAAGAAGTCAAAGTTATTGGTAGGTACAATGGGATGGAAATTGTGATTCACAATTTGTTAGTAGGTATCTTCGTAACGAAATTTTAGATAATATTTGTGTGAACTAAAAAACATACATATTCGTTTATAATTTTTGATGGACACCATTAAAACCACTTCACAAAGTTCACAAATCTTACTATATACATATATAAAAACAAAAAAATGTTTGTGTGTCCACTATGTGTTGCTAAACCATTCATCCGATTGCGATGAAACTTTGGATATTTGATGTGTGCATGCCCGCGATGGTTCGAATATATGTAATAGTGAGTTCTGCCATTATGAAATTTGTACAAAAAAATTGCAATAGGGGGCACGCGAGCTGTTTGAAAACTTAATGTACCGAGACTGAATGTGTGGAAGGCGGGAGGGGGGAAGGGAACTCGGGAGGGGGGTTCGCAGGACGGGGAAAGCGGTAGAAGAGATGAGGAGAGGGAAGGCGGAGAAGGCGGAGTGGGAACGCGAGAAGGGAAGGGGACGCGGAAGAGGAAGGGAAGGAGGAAGGCGAAGAGGACGAATGGGAAAGGACGCGCAGGAAGAAACAATTTCTTTATTAAGGGGCATAGCAACGCATGCCGGGAACTCGCTAGTATATTATAAAAATATCCAAAACCTCCCACAAATCATCACATCATAATATAAGCATCATACCATGGGAGGCCACTACTCCCTGTCATAGGTCACCCCAAGTGGCTCGCTACATTTGGTGACCTTGTAGGGGTGCCCGGGTTCATGGAATGAGGTTTGTCTAGGTCTTGGCGACAAATGCGTTTACCCACCTACTGCGTGCCTGGCCGAATCAGGATAGTCTGATTGAGGGACACCTAACCTTGACCTCTCCAGTCGGATTCTTTGGTGACCCATCGCTTACATCGCAGTGGGAGGGATGGATTCAACGTACGTAACTCCTGGTCACATTGATTTCCGGATTCCTATCAACCCCTCAAACCTTTTTCCTTTCCTTAAAATGAACCTCCGCACAGCATCCCAAAGATCACAGGTCCTGAATTTTTTTTTTCTTTTTTGTATAGTTTGCTTTATTTGAAAAAATCAATCAACCTCCAAATAAAATAACAAAATAACTTGCTTTGCTACCCGGGTTCACCGGAATTTCAAAACAATTATTTAAACTTATATTTAATTGACAATCAGGTCTTTTAACTTATATATAATTGACAATCAGGTCTTTTTAACTTATTTTTAATTGACAATTGCGCAATATAGTGCTTGACATTGTTTTAAAAAAAAATAATAACACTGCTAAAGTCTGTTTAGACCCAGAGGAATTCGGGGCAAAAATTCAAATATCACAAATAATTTTCTCCGTTATTTATATAGAAACAAACAGTACAATGGTTATAGTGATGAGAATATTTACAAATAAGTAATATTTCGTGGAGAGTCCCAATAATTTGTTTATTTGTAGTGTCTTATTTATGGTATATATATATTTAGTAATTACCGGGTGATGTGCGTAGTGGGTAGGTTTATGTGTGTGTGAGAGGAAAGAATGAACATTGGCCTTGAAGAGACCCATGTTGTAGGAAGGAGGAAACACATAGGCCGGCAAATCGGTCCACAGCCGAACCGATTTGTTTTCCGTTTTAACGAGTCGGTTTTCCGACCGTTTTCATGTGACAAATTTCAACCGTGTACATATGTTGGGCACGCGTATGGCGTGTTTCCCGACTATGCACTGGTGCCGAAGAGATCAATGACGCTAGTTCCTTGGAACATCTTTCATTGTAATACCGGTAGAACAAGGATAGCGTTCCCACCCGTTCGTTCCCGCTCATAAATACAAAATAATTTGCAAGTCAGATAGAAACATTACTTCTCTAAATTTATACGACGAGAATGCCAGCATTCTTATAAATACCAACTAGGAATTATTAGATTCCTGGTCAAATAAAATTATTCACGCAAAACGCTTCAATTATCTCAACCAAACGCATGTTGACAAACTTTCGTCAAGCAAATTGTTAAGTATTGGAGAGTTGAGCGCAGAAATAGAAGGATTTATGCGTGCTGTTCAAGATTATTAATTAATAGTCATTAATACTAAAAATTATAGGAAGCGTATACAAATCGAATTGATGATTTATGTAGAAAATTTTTGGCTTTTCCGGAAACTATAGAACATATTATATCGGGATGTTCTGTATTAGCACTGTCCGAGTATACATTTAGGCACAATTTGGTTTTAAAAATAATTTACCAAAGTTTGGTAATTAAACATACCTTGATTGACTGCCGTAATATAGTACCATATTATGAATATGAACCGGTTGTCCGGTTCTTGGCGGCGGATGCGTCTTTCCACCTTTGCATGGCGGGCCGGATCGAGAGAGACTGGTTGAGAGAAGATTTTTGACCTTTCCAGCCGGACTCTCTTGACCCACTGTCTTGCACCGCAGTTGGAGCGATGGATTGGATGGATTCATACGTCCGTCACTCCCAGACACACTGACCCCCAGATTCCTACCCATCTCTCATACATTTTTCCTTTCCAGAACTTCCCATCCTCCCCTTCCTTAAAAAGACCCTCCACACAACATCCCCTAAGATGACATAAGTCCTGAAAGAAATCGTTTTCCTTAGGGCCTCCTGTGCGTTTAACTACATTTCATTTCAGAGATTTATTATAATTATTGTATTTTTCCTTTGTAAGGGTGCAGACAGGGTGGGATCTAGAGGGGGGGGGGGGGACAAACTGGGGCCTCTGTCCCGAGAGTCAGTCTTAGGGCGCGCCAAAATCGTCATTTACATTCGAAAAAAAAAACTTGATTCACAAGGCGCCTATCATCCAGCGCACCTTGTTCTATCGATTATTCATTTTATTTTATAACGCCCATTTGGTTTTTGAACACATCCTAAGTTGATGTATGAACGAAACCTAACCACTGTCCACTGGAGCGACGGCACGATTTTTATTATTTTTCTCGGATTGCTCGTGATATTTTGGTGAACGTTTTGAATATTTTCCGCCCACCTTAAAAAAATCATACCTTCGAATTTTAATATGGTTTACAAACTAATCATAGTTCTATAAAGTCAATGAATTCACCTATCTTTGGTTGATTATAACATTTTTCCTAGAAATTATTAAAAAAATACTATAAAATCGTAAACATTTTAAACGGAACAATTCTCAGTAATTTCTCCCAATAAACTCGCCTGGGAAGTTTAATTTTGCCTCCCATTAAATATTTTCTATTAAGTTTCTTTTAAACGGGCTAATTTATAATCACAATCTACGTATATATATAAGAAACTGAATTTTGATATGTTGTGAACTGTTTAATGTTCCCTCTCAACAAACTTTTGACCAAAATTTTGTCGAGAAATGGTGAAATTTGAATAGACTAAAATGGAATTCACAAAAGACTCAAAAAAATAGCTGCAATACATCAAAAAGATAAATAAATTATCTTAGATCCACAATACCAATTAACTCGATTATTGGTTTATTTATTGAAAATATGGCATTGTCAAACACACTCCGACCGTAAAAAAATGTCAAAAACATAACCACCAGACTTTTGTTTTTCAAATATCACTGAATTTTGAAGTTTGAAACTCGTTCAACGCCATTATCATGTACTAATAAAGCAAAGTAAACTTTAATATTGGTTATTTTTTGTAACCCCCCCCCCCACCCCCCCTGAGAACGGGGGGGGGGCGTCTCCTGCCCCAATTCGAAAAAGTCGTAGATCCGAGGCTGGGTGTGGACATTGTCTCATTTCATGTACAGATTTAGGAAATGAGATTAAAAGAATTTGGCATTCTCAGAATATAAAAATATTACTATTGGTTATTTCGGCTACTGGCATTATTCCTAGATTTCTCATTCAAAATATAGCCTTATTAGATTTGTCAAAGAATTTAAGTTTAAAAATGCAAAAATCGGTCATTTTAAATACATGTAGGATTACGAAAGATTTTTTAAATATTTATTTTGAGGGATCAGTAGGATTTATCGGTCCAGTTAGGAGTTCTACCGAGCCGAACCCTAGTCAGTGAATTATTTTCCCATTTGGTCTATGGTAGAATGACATGTTGTTCTTGTATTTTATTTTATTTATTATACTTATACATATAGTGCACTTACGTAGCGTGACTAGATGATCATTTGTGGAAAAGTGTGTGGAAGGGTTTATTATTTTAGTTTTTTCCTGTGGTGAAGATTTAACCCGGACGTAAAATCGGAAGCATAAAATCTTGTTAACAACGTAAGATAACACTGGTTGAATGATTCCGTCAGCCGTTCAAATTATCCCAAGGGTAAATACGTGAATAGAGGCTCATAATATTGTTTCCTCCCCCTTGATAGTGTGCTTAATATCCAGAGTTCTAGAGCCTTAGCGCGATCGATTAGGATAACTTCGCCTTGTCATTCGAACGTCAAGTAGATTTTGAGGAGGGTTGATGTATTATTTTCCCAAAACATTCAACAGTTGTTAAATAAACAGTCTAGTAGTGAAACATTGTTAATTGCGTATTTATAGGCGAACCGACAGTTGATCCCCCGATAGTTGTTGCCAACATAAAATCGGCTTCAAAACAGAGAAACCATACACCCTTCTCTCTGCAAACATCTGCGATGCGCAGCATCGCCAAGGGAGGCCGCACACGTCATTCGTGACGCAAAATAGGTGATGAAATACGCTTTCAAATGTTATTATTAGAAATAAACGTGTAATTTTACAAATGTAAAAATCTTGATTGCAAAATTTAAAAAGTTTTTAAATGGCACACCTATTTAATGGCAGGTACGTTTTTTCTAACTAATAATTATTACCGCTAAGGAAAATAAATAAAAACACACACTTTTTTTCTTAGACAAATATATCATAAATGTTTTCTTCGCCTCACTTTTTGGTCGTTTTTTAAGTAAAAACATTTTCTTTAAATTGCGTTCCGTAACTTTGGTTTCATAAAGGCGTGCATTTTAATTCTTAAGTGGTTAATTTTTAGATTTGAATATATAGCGTGATGTTATCACTTTCCGATATCTTTTAGATCATATTTCTCAAGCAAAGAAAAGCCGAAATTAGCCTGAGGGATTAAATTATCAAGAGCGATTAAATAATATGAAATCCAACTTCATTTCTACGAGTATTTTTCCAGTTTTACATATTTTAACTTGCGTCAATGGGTGTGATACATGTGAAACATAAAAATAACTTTCCTATCACCCAACTTTCAACCACTCTAACATTTCCACAAACAAAAGAAATCTAACAAACCCAATATCACATTCAAAGTTATTTTATAAGAAGATACTTCTTGAGAACGTATTGTCTTTTGACTGTCCTAACTCTCTAACTTTTATTGAAGGACCATCGACAAACTTATCCCTGCAAACAATTTATTAGGATATATTGGCAGACTGTACACTGTAGGTATACAAGGGTTGTGAAATCCTCTGCTTAGGGGTGTTATGTCTCATGCCTCAATGCCTCAAATACAGGGTGCTTTCTATATTACTTAAAAGCGCCCTTAAGAGGAAAAAACCAGACAAAACCGGAAATATGTCATTTTTAAGTCAAATTTAAGACGTATTGACTCTTTTTCACAAAAAATCATAAATTGATTTCGAAAGAATGTTCTTTTATCTAGTAAAGCTATGTTTTAAATTTTGAGAAAATATGTATATTAGGTTGTCAGAGAGAAGGTTGAAGATTTTTGGAACTTGGTAGATGAATTGTCATTGTGCTGTCGTACTTTGTAGTTTGCATCAATTCAGTAAGTCAAGTTCAGGGTCAACACCGTGACCTGCCAATTTATTGTGCCAACATTTTCAATATTGGCCTTAAAGGTTTCAAGAGTCTTAAGAAACGCATGTGATATTACGTGATTCTGATTAGCTAAATTATTTGAGAGCTAAACGTAACAAAAGTTTCGTGAACGAAAATAAGTTTTATCTTTGAGAAAAACTCATTGAAGAAAAACCTCAGCTGGATCAGACTCCCCCCTTAAATCGCAAAGGCTTGAAGTCAACGCTGCCTTACAAACATCGTAAATCAGGAAGTCACCTACTGAGGTGTAGATCTACGACTACACACGAGACGGTAGGTTTCACAAAATACTGCCACAATCCACTGTCACAATTCTGTCATAAATTGCTGACACGTACGGGCAGATGTAAACAAAGGTAGATATTAAATTCCTTAAACGAAATTCGTTGAGTTTGTAGAGTACATAAATTTGATTATATCATGTCAAGAATTCTTTTGATATGCGTGGGATTTATCTGTTCTGTCGGAAGCAATCTTCAAAAGAAACACATCTGTGTTTCTGACAATCGACCATTGATATTGACTTTGTTGTAGTGGCAAGCTCAAATAACGAGATATTTGTATTTGAAATGTCTGAATAATTTATTTTATTTTAGAGAAATCAACTGTTTACGTTTTAGTTGGTTAACACATGTGAGATTTATTTAACTGAGAAACCATTTAGTGTTTCCTCATTATATTGTATCATGTATTTAACAATTAAACAGATCGAAAATATGTTATGTATTCATTTATTTATCCACGTCTTTAAGGCTTTTACATGTATACGTTATTATAGATATATAGTTGTTCAGGCGTACAATAATAAGGGTATATTATATAACATAATAATCTGAACATTAAGGATATAATCTATTTATCAAAACTATTATTTATCTTGTGCATAAACTAGATGCTATGAATAACTGTATATATAGATCCTAACTGCAACTAATATTTTATTTTATGTATACGATACTGCCGCCATGGGTTGACTCACAGTCTCCTTCTTGACAATATCAAGGAGGATACGGTGTTTCTACTTTTGTCGCCAGAATTGCATTTATTCCAAAACATGGGAACACCTCAGCACAGGTTCGCCTAGTGAGGTGTTCATAAAATACCACTAGGTACTTACCTAGGTATATACAGTTACGGACCAGTAACATTTTTTTCCTCATTACCTACTAAACTTAATATCTATGTATACCAATGTAATTATCTGTAATCTGTATAAAGAATAGAAATAAAAAAATAAAAAAATAAAATAAATAAGCAAGTGCACTACTGGTAGGTATGTAGTTTCATTATCTTTTATATATAAGGTTGTACAAAGGAGTATGTATGATAAGAGTTTAAGTATAATAAGAGTAAAACAGAAATGTTTTAGGTAGGTACTATGAAAGTAGTTATAGAGGAATTGTAAGTGTATTGTATGGAAGTGTATTTACTATGTTGATATAATATGAACTTAAGCATAAATGGTTTGTTTTAAAGCAAGTTTTAGAGAACATAGCTAAATTAACAGAGCGATAAATAGTACACATGAAAAAATACATGAGTTGCATTATCATAAAATATGAAAATTACATCAAGAGATTCTCCATAATGTTACATCATTACAATTTATGAAGTTTGATTTATTTGGGATACGAATACGTTTTTAGATAATTTAGAGATTTTACATACCTGTTAGTTACAATAATAATTATTGAAGATATCTACAAACGACAAGATATTATTATACCTATATTGAACACAATTGATTCGCAGAGTTATTAATCAAAAAGTTTGCATGAGAGCGCGCAATGTTGGAAATTAGTATGATTTTGTGCAATGCTTTGTAATGTTTAAAGTTTAAATTGAAAATGTTTTACAGCGTAAATAATATTTTTTTGTTTGCACCTCACAGGAGCACCCCTGTCTGTACGGTGTCAAGGCAAGGGAACCATATCGCCACCCAGTTGGGCAGCTTTGTGAGGTGGGTTAAGAGAGGGGATGTAACATGGAATTAAATAATGCGGTTCTTGAAGAGGTCCGGATTATATGAAGTTGAAAAAAACAGATGCTATTAACTTATTCCCTGCTAGGAGCCGACTTGCACAAAGGTCGTAGAAACGACCCGTTCGCATGAAGTCATCATCAATTGTGAACGGGTGTCCACGATGACCGGCGTGGTCTAGCGGTAAGGCTCTAGACTCGCAATCCGAAGGTCGCAGGATTGAATCCCGGCATAAGAAAGAAAATTTAACAGAATAATTTGTGTTATTTCATAATTCATTCATTTAAAATAATGTATAGTATATTTGCGGCACGTTCCAGAGTGGAAGATACTCTCAGTATCGCCCCGGTGTAAGACCACCATTCAGAATTAAAACGTTGAAATGGTGTTAGTCGTGTTTAGTGACCAGATCTGAATAGCCAGGTACTTCACTACCATCCTGTTCCCCATTTCCTTTCCCTCCCCACTACCTTCAGCCTCACGACATGCCCCAATTGGGGATTCCATAGTATTACTGGCTCCAGACGGGAGCAGCTGAGACTCTTGTGAGGTATTACTATAAAATTTAAAAAAAAAACATACCTACATTGCGTCTGTGACCATCCTCCTTCGTAAAGAATTTGAAAACATTTTGCAGTAAATTTCTTCGCCAACACAACTTTTTGCTTTGAATTTTCCAATGAAAACGACAATCATGTTATAATATTTCGCAAAAAAGCTACTCGCATCTTGCCTTTTTTATCGACCACTTGATTGATATTTCAAAGCACCGTAGCTCAAATTAACGATCAACGATCCGATAACGATCGAGTGCCAAAAAAAGTGTTCATAACATATCATTCTCGAATTGAATATGGAATTATAGGATGGGGATCTACTACACATAAATACATACACAACCCGAATACAATTCAAAAACGAATCATAAAGACCATACTGAAAGTACCTATTAAGACGCCTTCGATTGAAATTTTCAATAGCTTTGACGTACCAAATGTACAACGGTATGCCAAAAATAAATTATTGAATCTATTTTAAAAATACTGAATCCTTTACTCGACCGCGTTTCCAATCACACTAGATCGAATAAAAATTACATAAAAAACATTCTAAGTTATAAAACCACATTCGGACGAAGAAACTACACTTATTTTGCAACAATATTCTTTCCCAAGACAAAAAACTAATAAAAAAAATTAATGAGTACAAATCAAGAATAAAAACATGGCTGAAAGAGGTTAACGAAAACACCCTTATGAAGACACTTAAAACGACATAGAAGGCAAATGAACTATAATAATTAAACAATTTAAGTCCTCATACAATTATTTTATACAGTCGATTAGTAAAAAAAAAATTAAAATAAATAAATAAACTTAATTCAGATTTTACTTTCGTTTGACGGAAATCATGGAGTTACAAAAAATATGTTCATTAAAGAAAAACACATGAATTCTAAGCATAAAAATGTTAAAGAGTTAAGTAAGTTAAATACGTCAAGAAAGGGTTTTGCAGATTTTTCATTCATTTGATAATGCTTTATTTATGTTGTGTGGAATTCGTTATCTTAGAGAAAATGAAAAATTGTTCAGCTAAAGCACTCGTGCAAAATTATCATTATTTCTTTCATAAAGAAATCCCAAGCCAAAAGAAAACATCGTGTATTTTTAATATTTTATGCAGAATGTTTTTTAATCATAAAATACTTTAACAACATTTTACCAGATGGAGTCAGTTTACAAAATAACCGCACGAAAAAGAGATATGTTTTTATTAGATTCAAATTTGATGTATTTCTTTAATTTATTTATAAATGTTTATTGTTTTCCTTTAAATCTAATTATAATGTCGTTTCTCCGCAGGGATAGACAGTTGTCCAAACCTCCACACAACACGCTTCTTGCTTTATTCAAATTCATATATCATCTAATACATGCTTATGATATGATATATTGACAGGCTCCGTGGCTGGCCGCGTTCACAAATACATTTTAATAGATTAATTTGTGTTATTTGACAATGTTAAGATTTTCTCAGTATCGCCCTAGTGTAAGACCAACATACAGAATTGAAACGTTGCTTGAAATGACTTTAGCCGTATTTGGTGACTAGATATGAATAGCCAGGAACTTCTTCACCGCCCTCTTCCCCACATCCTTCTCCTCCCCACTACCTTCAGCCTCACAACATACCCCAATTGGGGATGCCATAGTTTAACTGGCTGAAGATAAGAGGCGGTTTGGAGCAGTGGGACTCTTGTGCGCTATTCACTAAAAAAATATGTGTTTTACTCGGAGAATAATCCTTACACATTTTTTGAAGTGAAAATTCTTTAGCACCGTTGTGATTTGAAACTCGATTAAACGGAAGCGAGCGACAATAAAAAGAGTTAAACACATACATCTATATCTGTAGGATTTAGTCTGCGAGAGAATAACGGGTACTCGGTTTCAATATAATACGATAAATCCACGGTACCACGTAAGACTCCTTTAGACCAAGGGTCGAATCCTACTTTAAAAAAAAAAAAAAAAATATTTTTGTTAAATCAATTTTCAAAAATTCAAACCACTCAAAAAGGAACAGTCAAAGAAAACACAAAAGATAGCAACATCTAGCGACTCCGAAGAAGAAAACACAGATACTAATAAGACTCCAAATATAGAGGAAAAGGTGCATTGGAATTCGACGACAAAAATATGTAAAAAATCATCCTTCAAATTGATAAAAAGGTGCTTCGTAGTCTCCCTACTCTTGTCTACTTTAGTTTTCTGAAGGTTTCACTCCAAAAGCGTGTAAATTGCACAATCTGATTTTTTTTACATACATCGAATTGCAAATAAAACCTATCGTAATAATTTGCGCCCATCGGGTTTTGAAACCGCGATCTTATTTATTTATTTACGCCTATTGAGGCTTTTAAATATATATTTTTTATTTTCGGTGCTCCAGATTTTATGTCCGGGTTGAATCTTTCCCAAATGAAAGACTAAACCCTTCCACACACTTTTCCACAAATGAATATCTAGTAAATTAACGCAATGTAAGTGTACTATATAAGAATAAAACAATACAAGAACAATACGTCAATCCACCAGAAACATAATGGGAAAATATTTCACCGACTCCAGATATTTTCATATCAGAGGGTTCGGCTCTGATGAAATCCTAACTGGTCCGATAAATCCTACTGATCCCTCAATATAAATATTTAAAAAATCTTTCGTAATCCTACATGTATTTAAAATGACCGACTTTTGCATTTTTATGTACAAATTTTTTTTGACAAATCTAATACGCCTAAATTTTGAATGAGAGAGCTAGGTATAATGCCAGTAGCCGAAATAACAAATGGTAATATTTTTATAGTCTGAGAATGCCAAATTCTTTTAATTTCATTTCCTAAATCTGTATATTTTCTTATTTTTTCAGAAACAGTTTTCTGAATATTACAAGAATTTGGAATAGCGACATCAATGATATAAGTTATTTTCTTAATTTTGTCATGTAAAACTATATCGGGTCTATTATGACTAATTGTTCTGTCTGTCAGAATAGTTTTATCATAATAAATTTTATAAAATTCATTTTCTAAAAATTAATTTGGTTCATATTCATAATATGGTACATTACGGCAGTCAATCAAGTTATGTTTAATTACCAAACTTTGGTGAATTATTTTTAAAACTTGATTGTGCCTAAATGTATACTCGGACGGCGCTAATACAGAACATCCCGATATAATATGTTCTATAGTTTCCGGAAAAGCCAAACATTTTCTACATAAATCATCAATTTGATTTGCATCTTTGATGATATGCTTCCTATAATTTTTAGTATTAATGACTCTATCTTGTATGGCAAGCCTTCTATTTCTGCGCTCAACTCTCCAATACTCAACCATTTGTTTGACGAAAATTTGTCAACATATGTTTGGTTGAGATAATTGAAGTGTTTTGCGTGAAGAATTTTATTTGACCAGGAATCTAATAATTCCTGGTTGGTATTTATAAGAATGCTGGCATTCTCGTCGTATAAATTTAATGGTGAAATATTTCTATCTGCCTTGCATATTATTTTGTGCATTTCTGAACTATCAGCTTTCCTATGGAAAAAATTTCTTAGCATTTCTACCTGATTATGTTTTAAAGATGTTATTTTGACTATACCTCTACCTCCTAAATATCTGGGTAAATTAATACGTTCTATAGCTGAATTTGGATGATGGCAATGAAATTTAGTTAATGTAGTTCTAATTAATCGTTCTAAGCTATCTAAATCTGTATTAGACCATTTAATTATGCCAAATGAGTAAGTTAATAGAGGTATTGCCCAAGTATTTATCGCCTTTACTAAATTTTTAGCAGATAGATTGCATTTCAAAATTTTTCTGATCCTACTTTTAAATTTAATCCTAATATCATTTTTAATACTAGTATGATCTAATCTATTTGATTGCGGATATCCTAAATATTTATAAACCTCACCCCCTTTCATACTTTCAATTTTGAAATTTCTAAATATACCCTCGTCTCCATCTACAATTTTACCTTTCTCTATATGGATCGTTCTACATTTATCTAAACCAAAAGTCATTTTAATATCATCTGAAAAATTTTTAACTACTTTAATCATTTTCTCTAAATTTGGTTCAGAATTCGAATATAATTTTAAATCATCCATAAATAATAAATGAGAAATTATATTTCTCTCTCTAGTATTACCTTTAATTTTTATTCCAAACTTGCTTTTAATTAACATTTTAGATAGAGGATTTAATGCTAAGCAAAACCAAAGAGGACTCAATGAGTCTCCTTGAAAAATCCCTCTTTTTATTGAAATGCCCGGTACTATAATTTTTTTATCTTTCAAATTCAAAAGCAAATCGGTATTCCAAAATGCCATAATTTTTTCCAAAAACCTAATAATAATTGGGTTAATTTTGTATATATTTAAAACTTTTATCAGCCACGAGTGCGGGACACTATCATAAGCTTTTTGGTAATCTATATAACAAATATGTAAATTACGTTTTTGGGTTTGAATCTGTTTTAGAATTACAGAATCAATAACTAATTGTTCTTTACATCCCATATGTTTTCTGCGACAACCTTTTTGTTGTTCAGATAAAACATTTTTTTCATCTAAATGAGTGTATATTAAATCTGTCAAGCAAGAGGTTAAAATTTTATATATTGTCGGTAAACATGTAATGGGTCTATACTGAGAGGGATTATTAATATGTTCGCTTTTAGGCAACATATAAGTAATGCCCTTAGTTAGAAAATTAGGAAAATTTTGAGGTTCTCTGACAAATTTTGAAAGATTTTTTGCCAAAAGGGGATGTAAAGTAGTCAGACGTTTATACCAAAAATTATGTATCCAATCGCAACCCGTGGCTTTCCAATTATGAGTATTTTTTATAATTTTGGCTAACAATTCAACCGATATATCAGAAAAACTCATTTGTTCAATGTCTGAACAATTGAGTTCTTCATTTTCTATCCACGGACCTGACTCATTATGTTTTATATCTTTACTCCAAATATTTGTCCAAAAATCGCGCATATCTGATTCAGATGGCAACGGATTATTATTATTCGAAATAATATTTTGTTTATCGTCAAGTTTGGAATAAAATATTTTCTCATTTTTCTGAAATAATCTATTATTATTTTTTTTATTATACGTATAATTATATCTTTTTAACCTACTAGCTTTTACACCTAATTTTTGTTTTAACAAATCTAATAAATCATTGATTATATTTTCATTATTATTACTACCAATGCTATAACCAAATTTTCTCCCAATTACATCTACATGTCTCAAAATATTCCTACTTCTATTTCCATTTTTATACTCTATTACTCTAGCTATGCTACTTCTTAAAAATACTACATCATTTTCTAATCTACTCTGCCATTCTGGTTTTCTATAATTATATGATCTATCATCAGAAGACGTTAATTTAACTCCTAACCTATTACATATAGTGATAGCACTAGCATACACTATTGTATGAAGATCTAAAAAACTAATGTCATCAAATATAATTTTTGGTAAAATTATATTATTTAATTCAGAAATTAATTTAGATAATTTCTTTGACGTATGTAATTTTGGTAATTTTGGTCTAACTGTGGGCTCTATATCTATATATCTATTTATATTATTATGAAGTAAGTTAGCTAATTCTATAATATTTTCATCTAGTAAGTTTAAATTTGCAATGTTGATTTCCCTAAGATTATAAATAACGTCTAAGTTATTTGAGTCTACTGTAATATCATTGGATTCTTCGACTAGAATATTATCTGAACTATCTACGTTCAATGTATCTGATATAACATTACTACTCGTATTAACTTGTTCTAAATTATTTTCTAATTGCAATCTATCTGCTACTTCCTTTTTTATCTGATCTAATGTTACTACAGGAATTAAATTATTTTTAAAAATTGCCCTCTTTTGGTCTGCTAATCTTTGTTCGTTTACTTGGGCAATCGGATAATTTTGTGAGAAAATTAAATGTAATTTTTTCCTATACAATAACATATCTGTTTCTAAGTTAGTTACATAAAAATATGAACGAACGATGAACATATTGACATCGTTCGTCCATTTCATACGCTGCCTAGGAATACCTGCTTTTGTTTTTGGTGGTCTCAGACTATCATTGTTCATCTGTGTAGATGACATAACAGACCGCTCTTCATTTCGGTTGGTTGTAAATGACATATTATCAATTTACAAAACAACACGAAAATGATTATTATTATTATTTCCTACATTCCAGTAACCAAGCAACTATCGTTACCTAGTAATATCATTTGTTAATTGTCAATTGTCAACAAATAATTTTCAAAATGCCCAAATAAAATATTTTAATTTAAACCTTTTACCTTTCAACGTTACAAATCTATAATATATTATATTTTAGAATACTGCTATCAAAATAAAATATATGTAATTAAATTTACCTTTAAAATATATTACAAATTAATCTCAAATATTATTGTTTACCTTGGTTACTGGAGCCTTCACAAAAGAGATTTTTTATATCCTATTTATTTATCTAAATAACCTATGGTTTACTGGCAGTTTATTTATTACGTAATCTAATATACTTATTTTCAAATATTTATATTTTTTGGGATCAAAACTAATTATTTTCTATCTGATATAATGAAAAATCAGAGAGATAATGAAATGCAAATGTCTCTATAGCGTTGCTAAGCACCGATTTTATTATTAAGTATTATTTGTTTGGTTATTTTGATTTTTTTTTATTGCTGTTTTAATTTATATTTATTACTTTTTGAAATTTAGTTTATATAAAAAAATAAGATAAATGTATGTTTACATACGTATATGTATATACATATGTTTATTTTATTTATTATTTTACTTAAGATTTTCAGTATATTGTTTTAATTGTGTTTTGAAATTTTTGAAACTGTCACTAAGGGATCTTATATTTTCTGGTAATTTATTAAAGAAATTTGTTCCAAAGTATTATGGTTTTGTTGGCCAAAAGTTTTTTTACAAATGGGAATTGGTAACATGTATTTTTGCCTGAGATTTGCTGTGTTTTTTAAAGGTATGGTTTTGTTTAGGATATCCTCTTTGTAAACTTGCCTTTAAGTCTATAATAGCCAGGTAACATTTTAAAATACCCACATGAGGTAAAAATTGCAAGGCGCATATGACGCCGTTCTATTTATAAAGAACATTAACTATAAATTCAGTAAATTTAAATGATTCATCTCTTCAAGAAACATAAGAATCTAGTAAATGAAAAAAAATGAAAAAAAAAATAAAAAAATAAGGTTGTGTGATACAGAAAAAGAGTATTTAATTTTCTGACTTTAAATTCTTTGAATATGAGTTCAGATGGATATAAAAATGATTTAAAAAAATATATTTTAATTATTAATTTTTGCGCAATGTAAAGAGATTGTGTGTGATTTTTATAGGCGCCACCCCATCCTATTATACCATATTGGATTATGGATTGACAGAAAGCGAAGTACTTCATTCTCAATAGTTCTTTATTTAGAATGTGTCTCAAACAGCTAAAAATATAGGTCATCGTACTCTGTTTTTAAGAATGGTTTTATGCGGTATCCATTTTAGACATTGGTCATTAGTGATTCATAGATATTTTTTTGAAGTTTTCATTTCAATATTAGTACACAGTAAGTTTCAGTGGTGTTGTTGAGTGTTTGGTGCAGAGTGGAATGAATGTTTATTTCATGCGACGTGTTTGGTTTTTTTTAATGAAAAATGGTATGTTATTTGTTTTTTTAGAGTTTAAAGCTATTAGGTTATTGTCAAACCATGTTTTTAATTAATTTATGTCCGTGGTAGCCTTTTTATTCAGTTCTAACTAAGTGTTTGCTTTTATAAGAAGCACTGTGTCATCTGCATATGAGACAATTTCCCCGTATTTAGCAACTTCATATATATCATTTACACATAATATGAACAAAAGTGGCCCAAGATCTGTGCCTTGTGGTATTGAGAAGTTACTACTTTCAGAATCACTTAGTTCATTTAATAATTTTACTTGTTGTGGTCTATTTTACAAAACGCTTGTAATCCAGGATAGTACCATTCCATTTATTCCAATTGATTTGATTTTTTTAATTATGTTAGTATGAGATATACTTTCAAATGCTTTTTTAAGGTCAACAAATATTCCAATGCATTTTTCATTAGAGTCTAGGGCGGTATATATATAGTTTGTTATTTTTTACAATGGCATCGTGGGTGCTGGTGTTTTTTTGAAACCATACTGTTTAGAATTTATAATATGATGTTGTTCTAAGAAGGCCCAGATTTCGTTTATTACAATTTTTTCGAATATTTTTGATATATATGATAAAAGAGATATGGTGCGGTAATTTTGTGGGTCGTTAGGGCGGTCTGCTCTATACATCGGTGTTATTATTGTTCTTTTATAATTATTTGGAAATACACCTTTTATAAGGTTTGTATTTATTATATGTGTTAAAGGGCAAATTAGATATTGTTTCATTATTTTTAATATGTTTACATCTATGTTGTCATAACCGGGATCAGAGCCCCCCTTTATATCATCAAATATTTTCCAACATCAGTTTCTGATATTTTGTTGAACTTATTATATTGGTGTTGGGTAGTGTAGGGATTATTTTTATTATTGTTGGGACATGTTTTTATAGCGTTAGCCAGATTTTTACCAACATTTAAAAAATAGTTGTTTAAAATATTACATTATTTTTTAGTTTCGAGTTGGACATTATACGTTTTTTTCCCATCTAGTTTTTTTCCCGAAATTTCGGATATACAGCTTTTCTTTTTATTTTTATTTATTATTTCGTTTATTGAAGTCCAAATTTTTTTATTGTTATTTTTTATTGTTAAGATGTTTTTATATTTTTTTGAAAATAATTGATTTTTTAGAATTCGGTTGATAAGCTAGTTTGAAAAGTTATTTTTTTTTCCTAACTGCTTTTACTAATCCGTTAGTGATCAAGGGTTTAATTTTTTTTTGTTTTTGTGTTTTGATGCAAGTTTTTAATTTCAGCGGCATTTAAAATGTGTTCTGATATTTTTTTTCAAATACGCACATATTCATTAGCGCACTTACTGTTTATTACTTCAGACCATTTTTCTGTTGAGAGTGATTTTTCTAACAGTTGGTAGTTTAATTTGGTTTTTGTGGTACGTAATTTATGTATGTTTTTATTTTTATTTTATAGTTAAAAAGGTTTGCTCGATGATCAGTTATGTTTATCTTCCAAATCGTAGATTTGATATTTTTTATGTAATTCAGGTTTACATTATACCAAATATGGTCTATACAAGATGGCGTTTGATTTGATACTTCTCGGGTATAGTTATTAATGCATGATTTGAAGTTGTGATGAGTTCAAAAAGTTATTTTTTCTATCGAATTATGGGTATTGGATATGTTTATGTTAAAGTCTCTACATATAATCGTAAAAATCTTTGTTAATTTTTATTATTTTTTGTTAATTAGTTCGTTTGTAAAATTCGTTATGTTTGATTTGTGTGCACGATATATTGTTATGATTCTATAAATAGAATTTTTAAATTTTATCTATTTTTAAGCAGTTGAAAAATTCAATGTTTACTTCTTCTGTGTTTATCACTTCACAATCGTCGCATTCCACTATTTTTGTTTATAGATATTTTGGTTGCAATTCCTCGGTAGTTGGGTAGCGCACTTATGTATTGATCGCTGTTGCAGTGTGTTTCAGTTAACCCTATGCACACCGGTGATGTGTTTAAATTATTTATGTTTATTAATAATTCATCTACATTTCTTGAAAGGCTTCTTATGTTCATGTTTAACACTAGAAAAGCTGAGTCAGTATTATGACACCATTTGTTAATTTCGGTAACGTTTTCGCATATTTCTTCTATAATTTTGGTCGATTTTTTTTGTAATGTAATCATCCATGTTTAGTTGTAGTCGATTCGTTCCTTTGCATATTGTAACATTTTTATGCGTTGTTTGCATTCTTCGTTGTTGGCTTTATATTTGTTGGATAAGAACTCTTTTTTATCAGGTTGTTAGCTGCTCAGTTTATGCACTTTGGCACTTCATTTTTGTTTTGACAGTCTTTTAGTCCATGATCTCCAGCGCAGTGAGAGCAAGTAGGTTTTTCGTTTATTCTTAGACAACGCGTCGCTGGAAGGCCATATTTCTGGCAGTGGTAACATTGCATTAACGGGTTACAATCTTACACTTTTATTTGGGAGAAACCCAGGTTTACTTTTTTCATGTTAAATCGCCTTACTCATTATCCGCTGTTCAATTTAGAGAGAGTTTAGTTTTGATCGCATGGTACTTAATTAATAAATAAGCCACCCTAAGTCCGGCGTAAAGTTTATATTTTGGCATTCAGATCAAGAATTTTTTATTCACAGATAATTAACACGAAACATACCTAGATATCGTCTAGGCAGCCGCTTAGAAATAACCCATAGGAGTATAATATTGGGTGGGCAATAAACATTTGCAATTTTTTAATCGTGCTAGCGGGGATTCCGAACGGGGGAGGGAGGTAACTTATGCGTAACTCCTCGCATCTTGAAAATTTAGTCACAATGGATCGCTTTACGTGAGAGCAACGCTTTCTGGGTAAAACATTTTTACGAAAACAATAATCTTGTATTCTGTTTTACAAAACAATGTTACATGTCGCCTATTTCGTTCGCATCACCAATTACAGAGTATTAATCAGTGCCTAAGTGTTAATTTAATTAAATCATGGTTTAAAAATTTCGAAGAAACCGACAGCAAAATAAACAGGGCGGCCATGGAACAAAAGAAATTGATTAAAGAAAATTTCCCTAACAAACTGATCTCGCGCAGAGGAGATATTCCAAGGCCTCCCAGCAGCCCGGATCTAACATTTTTTAATGATATATATATATGATATATATTTATATTATCTTACAAGTCGAGTCTACGTAAATAAACCAGCGACTTTACTCCAATTAAAGGAGAACATTCATCAAGAAATGGTTAACATACTCCGAGATTTGTGTCGAAAAGTTTTCGAAAATCTGCGGGCCTGATTTGAGGAATGCCAGCGACGAGATGGCTACCATTTTGACGAAATAATTTTTACGAAATGATTTTCCAGCATATTTTTGTTCTTACCAATCATTCACATAAATGCAATCTGCATTTTTTTCATGATTATTTCAAAGGTGCAAATGTTTCTGGCCCACCCTATATAATCCACATCCTTGGGAGTATAATATAATCCATAGGGTTTCCTTGGAAGTTATCCTCGAACGGAACTAACATTTATCTAATAAATTATTCACTCATTCGTGTACTCGAGTAGAAAATCATTTTGTTTGATGTGTTGGTGTATTCAGCAAATGACTTTCCACTGTTTTGTTGGCTATTGATTACCGAGGCAAATTACGATTAACAAATATTTTCCTATATTGAAAAAAATCATTATGAACACTATTAACCCATGACTAACTATTGACGCAATTATATTATGCATCTCCCTTAAATATATATTCCCTCATTTCACAATTTCCTAACCCTACAGTGTTGGAACATACAATACCTACTCGTATTAAGTAAGTATAAATTAAGTCAAGCCAAAAAAGTTACTTATGTTAATGTTTCTTGGAGATGGAGTTTTATTGTATCTTAAAAGAGGGAGAGAGTGAGGGGGGAGGTAGAGGAATATAGGATGGTGATTAGGTAGGATAAATAGGTTAATTAACTACTTCGCAGGGAGTGTGGATATTTTCCACATGTCCTTCAACGAAGTTAAGCTTGAGGTATTATTTAACTTTTTGTCCCACATATAAATGAATTTGCCACCTCAAATATATTGTTTTGTAATTTTCTTTACCACTTTCGCAATTTTCTACAAGGTAAAAATTAAACAAAAAACGTCTGTCAGTGAAATTCTAAAAGCCAATTTCATTAATCAAATGGACAACGCTATTATTCATTAATGTGTGTGTCGTAAAAATGTTACACTTTTTGTACTAAAACATAAAAAAATCACTTTATCAGGTTTCGTGTTGTTAAAACTCGTGTGCGAACCATTTGGTTCTACCTACTACAATCAATTTCGAAGGATTTCTCCGGAAAACGACCTAAAAAGTTCAAAATCGTTGTAAATTCACATTATAAATAATCCCTTGCGAACTTTTATGAATACTTGCCAAATTTATTGTAAAAAAATACATAAAAGATGTTCAACCTTTCAGAAATAAAGCGGCATTTTTCGGTTCCTGAAAAAAACACATCGTCCAATGGAATAAAAAAAGTAATTGGATTCTGCCGATCAGTTAAGGACCCTTTTTGACTTTAACCCCACACATGACACCCAGAGGAAAATAATTTACCTCAGAACTCAGAACTAGGGAATGCAAATCTCGCGAGATTGAGGCTCAAGCGAGATCTCGCGAGTTTATGAATAATAATACCGCGAGATCTCGCGAGATTGGCATTTTGTGTGTTTTTTTTGCAAATAATCACAATATTTGAATAAATTAGGAAAAAAATAATAAAAATTATAAGTATTATAAGATAAAGATTTATTTTCACGAATTTTTCAATACACTTTTATGCATCAAACATTGTTTGACGTATTTGTCTATATTTTTTTAATAAACTTCTAAGTAGTAAACTTTGACGTACGTATCTATCAAATAACAAATGAAAGAAACAACCAGTCTTCTCTTCTAATATCAAATAAAAATCTTTTGTAATAAAACAGTTCTTTTATAACAAACAAAACAACGAGAAGTAAAAAAAATGAAACTTTTTATCTAAGTTGAGTTTACTATTAAACTGAGATATTATTATCAATTAAATTAAACTATATGTACTCAGTAGATCCATTAGATATTACAGATTAATTGACAAAATATACCAATTAGTCAGACTATTAGAAATAACAGATTGCACCTCCGTCCGTGTCAGTCCGTGCTTCGAATAAGACGTTTTTATGCTCGAGTGCAATCTCGTTAAACTCGCGAGATCTCGCCCTTTTTTCGTCCGAGATCAATCTCGCTAATAAAAGGCCGAGATCTCGCGAGAACGAGATTGCATTCCTTACTCAGAACCTATGTCATCTTTGGATGCGCTGTGTGGATGGTATTTTTAAGGAATTGTAGTATATGTCATGTTGACGTCTAAGGTAGGAGTTCGGTTTTTACGGAACTACAGTGGAGATTCACGATCGCTAGTCTTATTAACGCGCTCTCGTCGCGGAAGCGTCCCTTATTTGTTAACCAGCCTACGGGCTAGATCTAATATTCCATTGTTCTATTATAATATTCAAGCAACAAACCTTTCGTGTATACGTAGTTTCAATTATAAACAGTTAAGGAATACTGGAGATAAAGGGCCCAGTATTCAAGGAGTTGCATGTGTACGGTTTGATAAGGCATCAACCCGAAGAGCACTACATCACAGGAATGAAGGAGAGGAAGTCCTGGAAAGGAAAAATGTATATGGGGTGGGTAGGCATTATCAATCTACCGGTCAGTGTATCCAGGAGTGATGGACGTATGATTCCATCTCGCTCCGGTGCAAGACAATGGGTCGCGAGAGACATCTGGAGACGTTAACCCTGCAGTGGTCGCGCTCTTAAAAGTAACGCCAGTGGTCGCGTGGATTACATATGTAGGCCACATAGACATATGAATATTAGTAGACCTGCCCTAAGTGGTAAAAGCGTATTATTTCCCCCTCCCATTGGAACCATTCCATTGGGACCGGCTGGGATCGACTATGGGTTCGCGTTAATCTAAAAAATGTGACGTCATCATTCTTCTGCGAGCCAGCGTCGAGCACTCATCTGTACATATTACGAAAAAACACGGTAAAAACAGTGCCTTGTGTTTTGAAAACGTGTAAAATAAAAGTGAAAAAGAGAATAAACCGAATTGTCGTATTACATTCCATAGGCAAGCATTATTTTAGACTATTTTAAGCTAATTCAGATCACATAATATGATCGTTTTTCAAAATCCACTATCACTCGAGATACATGGCGTGTGCCCGTCGTTTTTTACTGGGGTGAGTAAATTATGAAACATTTGTCAAAGTGGCTTAACTGAATACCTCAGCAAAATATTGAACTCGACCTTATAGGCGACCTTTCTTTGCTTATTTGGACTTCGCAAAATTGTTCATTGCGCGGCGTGCAATTCGCGCTCCCATCTAAAAAGGTCTATTCATTCAAAAGCAGAGTTTACTTTTAAGAACTAAATGGTGATATTATAGTGCGAGATACCTGTATACTGTCAGATTGAGTTTTGACGAATCACATATCACCAAAGCTACCTTCCCGTTCTTCGTCCCGCTGCAGTTGGTTTCTACCCCTCACCTTTCTGTTCTGGTCTATTAATATTCATATGTCTATGGTAGGCCATTTTTAAACTAAAGTGAAATCATTTAGAATTATTTAGTATTTATGTTTTAATCTTATAAACTAAGTATTGTTAACATATATTAAACATAACTTCTATGTTTTTCACAATTAAACAAAACATAAATGACCTCTTTTTTTAAACCAAAAATTACATCTTTCACTTTTATTGATATAACATAAAAAAATAACATACTTACCTATACTAAATTAATTTTTGTTCTTTTCAATGATTAGTTAATTAAACAATAATTTGCGGCAAATATCTTTTCTCGGAAGATTTTTTCAACGTAAATGAGTGTTTCTGGCTGATAATTATTGCTTATAATAATTGTTACCCTTTGTGCTATGCATAAAAATCTTGTCTTAAACGTTAGTTTATCAATTAAAAATAATAATACAAAATAAGGTAATCAGTAAACTATTTAACCACAAGTCCAGAACATCCACAAAAAATTATATATGGAAACCAAACTATTAACATTAAGAAAACTATATGAATACAATACATGTCTCCTTATATACAAAATAAACAATAAACTCGTACACACAAACACAGAATTCATTAAAACGTCCCAAGTACACAAACACTTTACACAACAACACTATAATATACATTTAAACACCATCCACACTAACTATGGTAAACAATCCATTGGTTACGAAGGGGGCAACTTATATAATTGCCTCTCAAACGACATTAAAAACGAAAATAAGCTGTGTAAGAACTAAAACTTCACTAACTTATGCCTTCCATTAACAATATAACAATAACAGGAATAAAAATATCCCCATCCCCTCAACATCTCCATCAACTCAACTCAACTCCCAACTCTCAACTCTCAACTCTCAGCTCTCAGCTCTCAACTCAACTCAACTCAACTTAACTCAACTCAACTCAAATCAACTCAACTCATGTCATTGATTAGCGTTTCACATTGATAACGTTTCATATTGATTAGCGTGTCACATTTTTTCGTAACGTTTCATGTTTTTTCGTAACGTTTCATAACATATTCATCATTTTACCCCCAAGTGTCGAGCGTGCGTAAAGAAGTTTTACTTCAATAATGAAATAGAATAGTGCTATATTGTTTATCTTAATTTGTATAATTATTTCTAGTTCAATGAGTGAAAATGTAATTTTCTTTTAACTGGAATAAAAATAAAAATAAATCTAAACAAATTTAAAAATATATTCCAATTTACGCTTTCAAAAGCCAGGATAACTTTACATAGACAAACTCGGGCCGATTCACAAGATCCACATTACAACATAAATTCCACCAACCACAACTAAAACGACTTTTGGTCAAAACAATACGCAATATTTCTCCATAAAATTATTTAATCTCACCCCTCTTGCGATAAAAACCATCAAAAAATAACCGACTTCAAAAAAAGCATTAAGATATGGATTATGGATTTTGGTAACTTAGCAGGGGTGCCAGGGTACATGGGGTGAGGTTTGTCCGGGTGTTGGCGGCGGATGCGTCTGCCCATCTTCTGCGTAGCGGGCTGAATCGAGAGAGACTGGTTAAGGGATTCCTTTTGACCTTTCCAGCCGGACTCTCTCAGTTGGAGGAATGGATTCATATGTCCATCACTCCTGGACACACTGACCCCCAGATTCCTACCGACCCCTTTTTCCTTCCCTTCCTTAAAAAAAACCCTCCACACAGCATCCCCTAAGATGATATAGGCCCTGGGGGAAATTATATTCCTCACGGTCTCCTATGTGGAGCGTAAAAAAGTGATATAATTTTCCTCTTGTAATATTTTTAGTAGATATATTTATATTTTTACTTAGGTACACTAAGGATGGGTTGTTTCAAAAAGCTTGATGAATTCATCAAATATTTGAAGTTAATTTTCACGTTATGTGTAAGTTCTTATCAAGTGCTATGATTAATTCATTTTCATGCAACAACTGGCCTATAATCTTACTAATATTATAAATGCGAAAGTTTGTATGGATGGTTGGTTGGATGGTCCTTACTCTTTCACGCAATAAATATTGAATGGAATTTTAAAATTCTTTCACTAATCGAAAGCTACATTATTTGCGAGTTATAACTGTTTTATATATTGGTAAGCTCTGTCGTTATGAATGAGCTGTGGCGTTATCAAATTATGTATCCCATTTTTGTTATGTTTTCTTGTTTTTTTTGTTTTGTTATGTTATGTAATGTTTTCTGTCCCTAACAAAATCGAGTTATTGCAAACGTCAAACAAATTGTGACCTTGGAAACAAGATTTTTTTTTTTAAATTTTAGGCTTAAAAAGAGTGCTTTGTTGTGATTAAAAAGAGTACTTTTTTGGCGTCGTAGTTAATATCTACATATCTCTAAAAATGTTTATTCTCCGAACAAAAATCATAACGTTGCTATAAAGCATAACGTTTGAAGTGGACTGTCATTTTCTTATTTTTTTAGGTTACTCTGGATTCAAATATGAATAAAATACTAATAAAGGGAGTAGGTACTTGAAATAAATTTCTATTTCTATAATTTAAATATTTTCTTAAATAGAATTTTTATTTGCGAAATGTCATTCTCAAATTTTGAAATTTTCTATTAAACCATAATTATTTTCAGCAAGAATAATAACAATTATGCCACGAAAGCGTAAGTCGAATCTAAGCAAAAGCTCTAATAAAGCTCGAGATATGAAAGTTGCAAGACTTGAAGAGACGTTTCCACAAGCTTAAGTGCGAAGACTTAAACATGCGGTGCGTCAGGCAGCACACAGAGTTGCTGAGTCAGTCAGTAATTTCCCACTAATACCATGCGAGCGAAGTCGCGGGTAAAAGCTAGTAATATAATAACAGAATTGAATAGAACCTCCGCAGAACGTGAAAATTAACTAAAAATATTGGTTGTGTAAACAACCCGTCCTTTATTTCAAACACGAAAATATGTGCCTTAGAACGGGGTACCCCATTAAGGACACATACTTTTCTAAAAAAAAACGAGTTTGAACATCTGAAGTAAAACTTATACTCCATTTACAATATCTACATGATAGGAAGAGAGAAATATGTACGTAATCTAAGTACGCGCGCACTGCTCTCTCTTGCCCCTACAGTTAATATACGAAGCGTAACTCTCTCTCTTTCTATCTTTACTAACTTATATCTCCGTCTCAACTACCGTTCACCTCACTTTTTGTAACGCTCTCGTCACGCATTCGCCAGCTTACTCCCCAAGTCAAGCGTGTGTAAAGAAGTTTTACTTCAAAAATGTAAATAATATATTTAAAAAATGTTATGTAACTGCGAGGTGATTGCTTTCCACCAAAATGACTTAGTAAATATATAGGTTAATGAAATAATAACAGCCAGACCAAACGGGGGAATTATTAGCTTAAACCCAAGAACAGACATGATGTTTTTGTGACACGAAACTCCAGAAGAAGTTTATCGATTAGCGCGTATAATATCATGTGTATTACATTCTTGACTGTTTGGGATTTTAGTATAACTTTCAGGACAGAAATTATTTTAGACCTAACTTATTTTAATTACGTGAACATCAGATTGTATAATAGTTGAAGTACTTTTTATAATAGAAATATTTATTTTGAGATATTTATAGGAAAAGGTTTGAGCTTCGTAGCCATGACCAGGCCGTAGGTAGGTATCGGATGCGACTAAAGTTAAAATCTTAGTGGGAGCAAATGCATACATTATAATGTATGTGCTGAAAATTTTATGAAAATAGTAAATCATGTAGAACAAAATGCGAATATCATATACCCATAGAGTGGAAGCATGTTCGTAAATTTCCGACGTTTTGTCAATTCGGGATATTTTGGCAGCGCGCGCTGCGATCGGTAAATACATTACGATTTTTTTTAAAGTGAAACCTTCTTAGCATTTGAAACTCGATGAAAAAGAAACGACACTAAAAAGAGACAAACACATACATCTACAGGATTTAGCCTGCGAGAGAATGAGATAGAATGAAACCTTATACACGAACAGCACGAGTACCTACGAAGCGTCGTCGTGCTCTGTCGTGTCTTTTATACAGATTAAAAAAGGAACGAAAGTTTTACATGTGGCAGTGTTCTCCGGTGATTTTTTTAATATTTTGGCATTTTTTGAAAATTACAAACTAATAATTTCACTGTTTCCTTCACCATTTTCCGCTTTGATTATGAACTCACTTTTCAAGGCTCCTTTTGGTTGAGATTGTGTTGTGAATTTATGATACCTCTTGTTTACATATTAAATCTAATTTTTGAAGTGATTCTTTAGCACCGCTGCGATTTGAAACTCGATGAAACGAAAATCAAAGACACTAAAAAGAGACAAAGACATACATCTATCTATAGGATTAAGCCCGTATAATCGGTCTCCTCTTTTTGCGGTGCTTTGTAGCCCCCCCCACTCTTATCTACATTAGTTTTCTGAAGGTTTCACTTCTACTACGCGTAAATGGCACACTCTGATTTATTTTTTAAATTTTTCTTTATTCATAGCTTTGATGGATAGGTACATCAATTCGGGGGTTTTACCACGCTAGGCACATGCCTGTGTTATGGTGGTTTTTATAATTGGTACAATTGTTTGACTTACTAGAAACTTGCATGTGGTTAGCAGCTGGTCACTATGAAGAATATGCTAGCCATATACCAAAGACGCCCTGAGGAAAATAATTCCACTCAGGGCCTATGTCATCTTTGCGGATGTTGTGTCTTTTTTACGAAAGGAAGGATAGGATGTTCTGGGAAGGAAATATGTATCAGGGGTTGGTAGGAATCTGGAAGTCAGTGTGTCTAGGAATGACCGACATATGAATCTATACTGCGTTGCAAGGCGATGTTCCGAAAGAGTCCTGCTAGAGAGGTGAAAACCAGTCTTAAACAGTCTCTCCTGATTCAGTCTGCTATATGAAGAGGTCAAAAGGACAATAAATGTTTACAAAATAGACACACGCTTAATATACTAACACTTAAAAAAAATGATTAAACAATCCATAAGCAGCCACATTTAAGCACGCATAATACGGATTATTTACCAAAAATGTAGAAGTTACGTATTAACTAGAACTAATATATTCAGTAACAGTAATTTGGAAAACATGCATTTAAATATTTATAATAGGACACCCTCAACCGGTTTCTCCTGATCCGGCCTGCCACGCAGTTGGTATGCAAATGCATCCGCTGCCAAGTTCCGGAAAAACTTTATCGCATGAATCCGGGCTCCCTTGCTAAGTCACCAAATGTAGTGGACCATTTGGGGTAACCTATAGCAGAGGTATCGGTAATCCAATAAATGATTCCCGGAGCGGCGGTACCCATACTCGCCTCTCGAATTGAACGAAATTGTAGTGGATTTTTTCGTTTTTATCAACGACAAAATATCCCCGACCATATATCCCTGTCAAAATATCCTATCGACAAAACATCCTCCAACAAAATATCTACCAAAACCTAATCTAACCTTATTTTACATTTTACTATTTTTGAACAAAAATGTATTGTCTTTACATGATGCCTGTTTTATTTTTGTCCCATTTTACTAATTTTGAACAATAATGTATTGTCTTTACAGGATGTCTGTACTATTTTTGAACAATAATGTATTGCCTTTACAGGATGTCTGTATTATTTTAGAAAAATAATGTATTGTCTTTACAGGATGTCTGTACTATTTTTGAACAATAATGTTTTGTCTTTACAGGATGTCTGTATTATTTTTGAACAATAATGTATTGTCTTTACAGGATGTCTGTACTATTTTTGAACAATAATGTTTTGTCTTTACAGGATGTCTGTATAATTTTTGAACATTAATGTATTGTCTTTACAGGATGTCTGTACTATTTTTGAACAATAATGTATTGTCTTTACAGGATGTCTGTACTATTTTTGAACAATAATAATGTATTTTCTTTACAGGATGTCTGTATTATTTTTGAACAATAATGTATTGTCTTTACAGGATGTCTGTACTATTTTTGAACAATAATGTTTTGTCTTTACAGGATGTCTGTATTATTTTTGAACAATAATGTATTGTCTTTACAGGATGTCTGTACTATTTTTGAACAATAATGTATTGTCTTTACAGGATGTCTGTACTATTTTTGAACAATAATGTTTTGTCTTTACAGGATGTCTGTATTATTTTTGAACAATAATGTATTGTCTTTACAGGATGTCTGTACTATTTTTGAACAATAATGTTTTGTCTTTACAGGATGTCTGTATAATTTTTGAACATTAATGTATTGTCTTTACAGGATGTCTGTACTATTTTTGAACAATAATGTATTGTCTTTACAGGATGTCTGTACTATTTTTGAACAATAATAATGTATTTTCTTTACAGGATGTCTGTATTATTTTTGAACAATGATGTATTGTCCTTACAGGATGTCTGTATTATTTTTGAACAATAATGTATTGCCTTTACAGGATTTCTGTACTATTTTTGAACAATAATGTATTGTCTTTACAGGATGTCTGTATAATTTTTGTCCCATTTTACTATTTTTGAACAATAATTAATTTTTCTAAGAAAACTTCTTCGGGAAGTTTTTCACTTTGTGATGGCATTATTTATTTTACTGAGAAGACAAATAACTTTGTTGACCTCTTTTTTTGTTTATGTATAATCAACATTTTTTATGAACGATCATCAGAATCAAACTTAATTTTATTAAAATATACCTAATATAATAATTAATTGTCTTTACATGATGTTCGTAATATTTTGTGCTATTTTTTTGATGGATTAGGTAAGGTTTTAGTAGATATTTTGTTAGAGAATTTTTTTTTTACATGAATACCGCACAAGAATCCGAACTGCTCCCGTCTGGAGCCAGTTGGACTACGGCATCCCCAATTGGGGTATGTTGTGAGGCAGAAGGTAGGGGGGAGGGGAAGAAGATAGGGAAGAGGAAGGTGAGAAAGTACCTGGCTATTCAGATCTGGTCACCAAACACGGCTAAAGCCATTTCAAGCAACGTTTCAATTCTGAATGGTGGTCTTAAACCAGGGCGATACTGAAAGTATCTTCCACTCTAGAATGTGCCGCAAATGTACTATATATTTTTTTTAAATAATAAATTGTGAAATATCACAATTTTTTTATTTTATTTATTTATCTATAATAAAATATATTTACAATAGTTTTATGTATGTGCCTGTCTCACTAGGGTATACCTGTGTCGAGACAGGCGTACAGGTATATAAATGAATTTTGTAGTTACAAGGATATTTAAGGTAAAATACATTTCACTTTGAATAGAATTAAAACAGAAAGGTGATTGGAAGGGTGGTAAATCTTTTAAAGAGAGTTATTTTATAAATGTTGGAGATGAAGTAGAGAAATTCTGCCTAATTTATTTAAAGGTCAATTTGACAGGATTCCTTTTTTTTCATTTATTTTCTAAGGGTTAGGTTGTATGTGAATAGTTATTTTTGTCTATGTGTGAATTATTTTACAGATGTTTGTAATAGTGAGGCGTCCAATACTTATAATCCATTTTTTAATATCTTGTTTGAATTTTGTAAAGGAGTCAGTTAGTCTGATCGTAGTTGGTAGTGTATTGTATAGTTTACAAGCTATGTATTTAGAGTGTCTTTGCACGAAGGTGGTTTTGAAAAAAGGAGTTTGGAGAAGTTCGTTGTTTTTGGCTCGGGTATTGTGTATTGTTTGTGTAGCTTTGTATAGTGTTTTGTTGTTTTTGTGTAATTAATCAAATAAAATTTATTTACCACTCCGGGATTCGATCTCGCGACCTTCGGAGTACGAGTCAAGAGCCTTACCGCTGGACTACGCCGGTCGTCATGCCGGATGTTTTATCCGAAGGATATTTTGTTGGGGATATTTTTTCGTGAGTTGAAAAGTCGCGGAACACACTACCAATTTACACGGATCCATTGTAATTATCACGTCTCGTGAATTTCGTTAATTAACAAAACAGGAAAAAACCTAAATCACTTTCAAAGGTAAAATGGTTTTTCTGCAAAAAAATTGGTTTCACCTGTAACATAATATTTATTTTATTTTCTTTTCTATCCATTAGGGCGGGATAAGTCTAATAATGTGATTTTTTCTTACATTTTAATTAATTCCGACGAATATATATACATATATATAATTTTACAAGTTACCGAATTGAATATAGACACCCTAGCTCAGTTGGTAGAGCATTTGCCTCGTAAGCAGAAAGTCCTGGGTTCGAGTTCCAGAGGTGGCAATATCTTTTTCTAATTTTTCTGTCTCCAGATTTTCGATTGAGTTTCGCTAATATTGTCTTCATTTAATTGAATACATTTTAGGTCAGACCAATTCTTACGGATGTAAGTCATTTATATTTTAGACAAGCGAGTTCCCGGCATGCGTTTAATTAACAAAATGTTTAATAAAGCAATGCCAGTTAATAAAGAAAATGTTTCTCCCTGCGTGTCCTTTCTTATTCGACCCGTTCCCCTTCCGCCTCCCTTTCCCCTCCTGTGTTCCATCCGTCTCACCCGTTCCCCCATCACCTTTTCCGTCTTCCCTCTCCCGCTTAACCGTCCAGCGAACCCCCCTCCCGCATTCCCCTCCCCTCTTCAAGGCATGAGGGGTGGGTAGGAATCTGGGGGTCAATGTATTCAGCAGTGATGAATCCATCCTTCCTACTACGGTGCAAGACAGTCCTGCTGAAGAGATCTTTCTCAACCAGTCTCTCCAGATCCGTCCCGCCATGCATTAGATGAGTAACAGCATCCGCCGCAAAGACCTAGACAAACCTCACCTCATAAACTCGGGCACCCCTGCTAAGTCACCAAACACAGCGAACCACTTGAGGTGACCTTTGGCACAGGTGTAAGTTATCAAATAAATGGTTCCCGGGGCGGCGTATCCATCTCCCAAATTACAACGAGTTTTACTTCTAAACTTCTAAACCATTATGTTTTAAAACCACATGGGGTAGAAAAATGGCGAAGAATAGAAAAATTAAAGTCCCATATTTCAGAATAAAAATGAGATAGCAGGCTAAAGATAAAAAAATGAACAACGAAAACCTTTACACAAAAAAAACGAGTGTGCTTTAGACCATACGACTGAAGTAAAACTTCACTAACTTATAAAAGAAGAGTGAAAGAAAATGTGCGCGCGCACTGCTCTCTCTTGCTCCTACAGTGTGATAGAGACAATAGGCCTGCACTGTGTCTTAGATATACGAAATGGCTATGAGAGAAAGAAAGAGAGAAAATGTTTGCTCGCACCTCTCTCTCTTGCCCCTACAGTAAATACAAAACTTAACTCTCTCTCTTTCTTCATCTTCACTAACTTATATCTCCCTCTCATATATTATTCGCCTCGCCCGATCACATTTTTCGTAACGCTCTCGTCACGCATTCACCAGCTTATCTTCCCAAGTCAAGCGTGCGTAAATAAGTTTTACTTAAAAAATATCGAGTGCAGTTCACACGCGGTAGAAGTGAAACTTCACCCAAACAATCTCAACCAATAGGAGCCTTGAAAAGTGCGCTCACAATAAAAGAGGCCAATGAGGTACTTTAAGTAGGTAAGATTTCATTCTATCTCATTAACAGACTAAATCCAATAGATGTATGTCAAAAACCAGGGCAACTTTACACAGACAAACTTGAGCCGATTCACAAAATCTACATTACTACATTTCAATTGCGAACTTACCAAATATAAGAGGTCCGTAAAATAATATTTCTCTGATGGTTTTTCGGTTTGTTAATAATGTTATGTTTTCATATTTTATATTTCTGTTATAATTTGATTTATATGTACAACCTCTCTTCATGGCTACCAATGTATTGATAGATTTTTTGTTTAGTAATGTTTCGTTTTAATATAAGAAAAAAAAATTGTTTTATATTTTTTGTTTTTGTTTTATATATAAAACAAATAGGTAAAGTAAAATTATAATCTTACTTTACTTACTCTTATTATGCTATCTCAATACAAGTAAAGTCACAAGGAGGAAATCATAATTGGTTTTATTTTGGTTATTTAATATTATGTACAAACTAAAAAAAATGTAAACTGTCGATTTCCTGAAAATTAATAAATAAATAAATACACGTACATTCCACTAACCTACAACTAAAATGACTTTTGGACAAAGAAATATGCAATACTTCTCTATAAAATTATTTAATTAACTACCTTTTGCAATAAAAACCATTAAAAAAATAACCGACTACAAAAGAAGCATAAAGATATGAAGGAAGAATATAGATACAATTTTGCAACCTAACAAAGATTAATGCTTGTATTGTACTTTCTTTTAGATTTAACTTTAAATAATAATCTAATAATATTTTAACATAGATTAGGTATTTACTTATATTTCAAACAAGAAACTTGTACGATGTGTCCTTAGAACGGAGTACCACAGTAAGGACACATTTTTCTCTAAAAAATTGCAGAACAAAATGTATAAATAAATAAATACACAAAACATCAAAATGTTAGGAAAAATTAATGATTTTATTTGAAGATTTTTATGCGTGTAATTTCAATACATCAGAGCTCATCGTTCGAAAGTTTTTCATGTTGTAGAAACGAACAAGGTTATAAAAAATGTACGGAATATTTTATTTTCACAGATTTGTAGGTAATAAAATAAAACTCTCCTATACCCATCAAAAAGGCTATATAATAACATTTAAACTTGACCCGAGCCTCACAAAAGCAATGGAATTAACAGCATTGCTGACCATAGCACGGTTTGTTGGCAAAACCATAACAATATACGGGTAACGTTAAATTTCAGCTCTGCGCAGCGTGTAGAGAGTAGAGACCATTGTGCAGTCTGCGCCTGAAAAATACGAATCCACTACCGGCAGTACACATCTGTTCGGCGGTCGGTATAGACGCGTTCTCGCAGGTGCAAGCAACTCGCAAAAATAACAATCAGCCTTGGCTCGTAGTAATTACCATAAATATGTTGTTTTATTCTGAGTGAATACATTATTATTGCTTGTTTAAAAGTTAAGAGAAAACAATTAATGCATAGTGTGTTTAGTTTGTAATATTATTATTGTGAAATAAAAAAAAACATACAAAAAGTGATTTTAACGCAATTAAAGTTAGTGAAATAAAAACGTGTGCGTAGTTGATTGGTGTATTTAATTGTTGTTAATTATTTGAAAATTCATTTGGGTAAGTTGGTTTGTAAAAAGTTTAATTATTAGTATTGAAACAAAGAAATTAATACTAAATATTCATCGATGTTTCGAAGGTTATTTTTTCATTATTTATTTAATCTTCACTGTAACTGTATCTGAAAAATAAAAGAACAGCAATTATTTTCGATCATGTTTTTGAGCGGTATATATTTATTTTTGGTAATTTTGTAATATTATTTTTATAGAGCGACCTCCTTAGGGTAGTGATTTCAGTATTTGATTTTATGGGACTTGGTTAAGAGTTCAAATCCCGATGCGGAGCAAAAATATTTTAAGGATTTTTTCTTCTCATTTATTTGTGAGGTAGTCTAGCTATTTTAAAATAAATATTTATTTACAAGAGCCTTACCAAATGCTACATTAGCTTATTGAAAATATATATAATTGTATATATTATATGTAACAGTAATTACCAGCTGATATACGTAATACATGTATTTTTATTTTATTATTTTTTTAAAATGAAAAACATCATAAGAATTCTTACCGCTTCCAACCACCTGGAGTCAGTGAGACTACGGCATCCCCGATTTGGGTAGATTGTGAGGCTGAAAGTAGTGGGGAGGAAAAGGAGATGGGGAAGAGGAAAGTGGGGAACTATCGAGTAAGAGGAAGGTGGAAAGTATTTGATTACCAAACACGGGTAAAGCCATTTCAAACAAAGTTTCAATTCTGACTGGTGGTCTTACACCAGATCCTTGATACGTTCGATCGGTAAGGATTGTATCGATAACGTTCGGTAACTTAGCATGACTGCAGATCGCCAAAGAATGAATGGCAGTTCACAATAACTGAGTGTTCTTAATATATTTTCCAGCGGAAAAGCGATGTGATGGTTAGTTAGTTAGGATTTTTTCTTCACTTTTTTTTTTAACTATGCAGTCTTTTGAACCTGTGACCTCTGTGTCCATTACAAATAACTCTCCCCTCTAAGACAGAGGTCATAGAGCTTACTCTTTACTTGTGCAAATAATGCCGAAAACTTGATAAATTAACAAAGTACGCATTTCAATTTATTTGTTTATAGTACCGAATCAGGCACTGAACAAAAAATATTTCCTAGAAATATAATCAATACTCCCCATTTGATGGAAAATCACAAGAGTCCCTCCTTTCGGAGTATCTACATATATACCTACAGTATATAACTGGGGAATGTTGTGTTTCGTTATCAGGTTAAAGAGGAGATGGAGATATGTATAGTGATCAGTTTGAGACAAAAACTCACGACATATGGCCTCTGAAGATGGACAGTGAGATCTGTCCGAAACGTCAGGAGTTAAAAAGTCCTTTTAAGGATTACGTTACCGGGGTAAACCGAGAGAATGTTTTACACATATATATTTGTTATTATTTTTTTTTTATTAATAACTTTTACAAGATTACAATTTTTTGTATTTTTCTCAACTACCAACTAGGCTCGTATCAGTGGCGGTCCGTCACTTTGAGTGAGCCAAAGTGATAAGATTAAAAAATAAGACACTATATTCACTTTTTTGTAACCGAAATTATTTTTTATTTTATCAAAATGTCTACTATTTGAATGAAGATTTCCAGTAATCTTTGAGTTCGGGGAAGCACAACATCCCCAATCTGAAAAATCTTAATACGAAAAATGAAATTTTGAAATAAATAAAATATTATCAGCTACAACAACATCAACAATGTCGTATTTTTCAATCTTAGCATTGAAAATACTTCGTATTATGGTAGTCATACAAGATTAAACCATAATATAAGAACTATATAGAACTGGAAAAACACATAAAAAAGAAAGGCTGGAAAGTACTTGCGTATTCAGATCTAGTCAACAAATATGCCTAAAGCAATTTCAAACATCTTTTCGATTCAGAATAATGGCCTTTCACCAGCCATGCGATTCTGTATCTTTTGTGGTGAATCGATTCCATACGTAATCTACTATCAAATTTTTGTGATTGTTTGTGGCTTACAATTGCTTCTTCATGCAATCAAAAACGAAATGCTGCAAGTATGCATGTATAAATAATCATGCATACTTGCAGAATTTCGTGTTTTAAACTAGTTGAAATACGACAGCTAACATATCAGTTAAAAAAAAGCAATTAAGAGTTTAAGTATTTCACCAAAAAATATAGACATAATTTGTATCGACGCCACCTAATAGGAGATTTAACACTTACAATGCCTTTCTCATATAAAATAAAGTTGGTTGTTTGCAGTTGGCAAAATTTAATAAGTTGTAATTGTTGAATGTAACACTAGTATATATTGAATTATTTGGCGGGCAGGAGATAAGTCGACGTAGCTCAGTGGATAAGATCAGTTGACCGGAAATCCGAAGGACGCGGGTTCGAGTCCCGTCGGTGGCATGTATTTTTTCACGGGAGATTTTTTCAGGCTAATAATTATTACTTATTGTTAAAAAAAGCAATTGCAAGCCATAGACAACCACACAAATTTTGCAGTAGATTATGTATGGAATGCTCTTTTGGGAAATCACTACACATTTTCAAATCTTTTTATCAATTTCACCAAAAGAAAGGAAACATTGACCTTACTTCGGACGCACGACAGCGCTCAGAACTCATTTCTTTCGGTTTATCTCTTCAGTGGCTTATATCTACATAGATATTATAATTTATCTAAAGCTAGGCATGATGACTTCAAAATATAACATTTCGAGGGCGTTATACATTTTTCTGTGGAGTGTCGTTAAACCCTTATGTGTAAATTAATGCCTTGCGTGTTTATTCTCCCGATATGCCTCAGTTTAATACAAATATTTGAATTTCACTTTTGTTTATTTGAATGAAGCAGTATCTTGGATGTGGAAATTAAGGGCGATTAACCAGCGGCCGAGAATTCAAATTTCGTCAAAAGACGGTCTTGCAATTGTGCCCTTGCTACTGTACAGGGCGATCCCAATGACAAAGATTAAGTATTATACGTACCAGCATTTTTAAAGTGGAGTGTGTGCCAAGACCGAGTTGTTTGGCGGGCCGTCCTCTCTGCCTACCCCGGCATCGATGGTTAGTTAGTTAGTTAGCATTTTTAAATAATAACTCAATATCATTTTATTTCAATAAGAATTTGCTTTGATTTATACCTATATTCAAAAATTATCAAACGTGTGATAATAAAACTAATAAAATTGTGTACTTTTTGTTATTATTTTATGATCATAATTATTTATATTTTTTTAATAAGTCTAAGCAAAATAAAAAAGTTTAAAAAACTGATATGTTAGTATGTAAGACCATAAATAAATAATAACGGTATAACCTTACTATACCTACTAAAAATCAACTTTTTTTTTCAAAATTTAAAACATACCTACCTTTACTAGATAAAAGAACAATCTTTCGAAATCGATTTATACTTTTTGTTGTGGAAAAAAGTCAATACGTAAAATTTTATTTAAAAATGACATAATTCTGGTTGTGTCTGGTTATCCCTCTTAAATCTTTTCTAGACGACATCTTATCAAGCTGAAACTTGGCAGATAGCTTCGTGGATAATGAAAATGTATTCTATCAACTTTGGTGGCAATCGCGAACACACGCGGATGAAATTCGAAGAAATTAAAATACTTAATATACGAAATAAATGTCCGTATTACCAACTCGTGATTTGGCCTGGTTGGTAGCGCGGTTGTTGATTTCGATCACTGGGTAGGAAGGTTCAAACCTCAGTCAGTCGAGACATTTTAACCCCTCAGGCTAATTTTTTTATTTTGTAAAACAACTCATATACATGTGTAGGTAACATAGAAAACGTTGTCTCCCGTACCGTCATGGTAAGAAATGTGATCAAAACAGTGTTAAAAAGAGAAAACACCACGCTTCATTATATTAATCACGGAAGAATTAAAACGTCAATTTCCAAACCAAAGTTTCGAAAGCAATTCGAGAAAAAATATTATTTATGTAATTATTTTCAGATAAAACGTCAAAAAAGTGAGATGACAATAATGTTTATAATACATTTGTCTAATAAAATATGTGGGTGTATTTAGTTTTTTTCGTTAATCGTAATTTTAGTTGGAACAAACGTAAGGTGACACTATTTAAAACATTTTTATGTTTGCATTGAATATTTTAATATTTCTGAAATCATATGATTATTTCTAATGATAAAATTTTAAAGCTTATTTTTTCGTCTCTTATCTTCTTCCTTGCCCTGCCCCAACTCATTGCCTAGGTAGGCTGTTGGGGTCGGCTCTTCTCGTTCTTAGGTTGTAGCTTCTTCGGTTCTGAGTATCGCTTTCATCCAGGCCGTTTCTCTGAAGTATTTTGGAGCATTGAGTCATCCAGGAGTTCTTTGGTCTTCCTCTGGATGACTGTCGATGAAGCTCCATGGACATGGCCTTCTTCACTGTGAGGTCTGGTGGTATCTGTCTTATGCGCCTATACCATCTCAGCTGTCGTCCCTCCAGCTTACTGTTTATGTCCATGACACCCAGGCTACCACGAATGCGTGAACTTTTAACCATATCTTTTAGTGATACTCCTGCCGACCATCCAAGCATTCGCATTTCTGCTGTTTCGAGTTGCCTAGAGTAGGAGTTTTACATAGTCCAGCATTCGGAGCCATACATTAACTTATTTCATCTCTTGCCACCTTTCAAAAAACAGTTTTTAGTTTTTGGATACATTCAGAAATGTTAAATTTATTTGGATTTTATTGCAAAGCGGAAATACTGTGACCTTCTACTATACTCGAGGCCTGAGGAATTAAAAGATATTGGTTTATTTTTTAAACACTAAGAACATTGTGTCTTTTACTCAATAGTTTGGCAAGCAAGGTTTGTGTTATTTTTTAATTAGCTTAAATACACACACCCAAACCCGCCACCCAAATTGCGTGGTTTTTACTTAGTTTTTATTTTCTAAAACTAGACTTAAAACGTAACATTTTCGAGAGCCTCAAGTTATAAATTTTCCAGTCGAGTTTCGGTAAACCCTTATTTGCAAATTAATTCCTTGCGTGTTTATTTTCGAGACTTGCCTCTTTTTTAACGCACTAAAAACATACATTTACTTTTTACTCAATAATACGGTAAGCATGGTTCTTATTATTTTTTTCTCAAACTCAAAACACACGCACGTAACAAAATATTTATTGTCGCTTTTTGCCTAAGTAAAGAGTACAAAGAACGGGGAAAGAAAAATACTTGAATAAATTAAAAATCAGCAGATAAGATTTAGCTTAGAATTATGTTTATTTATTTATTTATTAATATATTATAGGTATGCCTTTACGTGCTTTTTCAAACATGTGATATACTTTAAAAAATTGGAACAGTCCAGACAAAATAGACGAAAAAAAGTGCTGAGCTTGTATTACTTGTGGGTTATTTTTTTATCCTAGGTCAAAGGTCACAAACTTTAGTTTTTTGTGTGTATCTCTGAAACGGTGAGAGCTACTACTACACTAATGTGTGCACATCTGCCCTGATGAAGGACACTATAATAATGTCCGAATCGTTGGCTAAAGAAGTATGTAGCGCAACATGGCATAATATCCCAAAAATAAATCATGATAACACTTTTTGCGGTGAAAATCTCAAAACATACCCCTTCAAATCTTCCCTACATTTTTAACTTTATTCATAGTTTGATAAAATACACCATTCCATCTGGACACACATTCCTTGCTTTGTTCACATTCATAAATCATATCATGCATACCTTCTGTATTTTGAGTTAGTGTATCGGTCTTTTTTTACATGTATCCTGATTTTCCTTTGCAGCTATAGGCAAGTAAATATTTAGCAAAGGACACGATATTACCGACCACAAAATATAACCACTGACGGACGTAAGCCTAGCTCTCCTCTCCATTCTGCAGGCTTAATGTTAATAATAATCAACTTTGATGTTCTGCTATATTCCATCCTTGGTGTACTCCAAACACATCCAACAAGTAACTACAAATGCAAAATTTGGTCAAAAAAGCTTATTTTACAAAGGTATAAAGTCAACAATAAATTCCCACTCTCACTCAAAAATCATTAAAACATTAAAATTTCAAATAAAAAGCGGGATAAACAAAGGGAGATCAGAAACAGAAAATATACTGACGCCAAATACAGACTCCGTGGTCGAGGGGTGAGGACCTTGACCCGCAAACCGAAGGTCGCGGAATTGAACCCCGGCGTAAATAAATGTTATTTGATTAATTTGTGTTATTTCGCAATTAATTCATTTCAAATATTAGATAGTATATTTGTGGCACTTTCCAGAGTGGAAGACGCTTTCAGTATTGCCCTGTTATACGACCACCATTCAGAATTGATACGTTGCTTGAAATGGTTTAGACCTGTTTGGTGACCAGATCTTAATAGCCAAGTACTTCCCCACTTTACTCTTCCCCATCTCTTATCCTCCCCCACTACCTTCAGCCGCACAATATTTCACAATTGGGGATGCCATAGTCTCACTGGCTCCAGGCGGGAGCAGCTGGAACTCTTGTGAAGTATTCACATAAAAAAAAAATCGAAACCATTCAAAACTACACTAAAAAAACACTATCTAGAATATTTTATAATTATTTTGTAAAAAGCACTATGTTTGTTTTAATTGAAAACAAAGATAATACTAATAAATCTAAATTAAACAAGAAATTTTTTTAAATAAGCCATTTTAAATACATGTAGGATTACGAAATTTTTTTTAAATGTTTATATCGAGGGATCAGTAGGATTTATCGGACCAGTTAGGATTTTATCAGAGCCGAACCATCTGATATGAAAATATCTGGAGTCGCTGAAATATTTTCCCATTATATTTCTGGTGGATTGACGTATTGTTGTTGTATTGTATTGTATTTATTATATTTATATAATGCACTTACATTGCGTGAATTTACTAGATAATCATTCGTGGAAAAGTGTGTGGAAGGGTTTAGTCTTTCATTTGGGAAACATTTAACCCGGACATAAAATCTGGAGCACCATAAAATTAAAAGGCAACGGTCGCAACTGGGAATCGAACCCCGGACCTTTTGCTTTACCGGGACAAATGCCTTAATCAACACGGCCATTGGGGTCTATTTATTTTATGCATTTTTGTCGATCTCATATTTCACAATCCTTTTATTTTAAAGATCAAGTGGGCAAAATTTCATCTCCGAAAAAAAGTGTAGATTTGTATAAAAATCTAATCAACATCGCCCGCTACAGACACTTTTCCATAAATAGAAAGAAAAACCTTCGAGATTTAAGGGACATACTTGATTTACTTCAACAAGTGATTCCTGACATTATTTGGAGTAAAAAATAACGAAATTATGGTCTCCGATGACAGTATTGATTTTTTTCTAACTAAAAACAAAAACCAAAAACCCTGGTTATTGAACAGTTAGGGGCGGGGTAGGACGTTGGGTATATAATCGGCGAGTGACCAGTGACAGAACGTGGAAAAATTTATTTGAATTTTAAAAAAAAAACAAAAAAATTAAACTTTACAGAGCAAAAATTTTCTCCAGGAATCACTGCTTAAAATAAGTCAAGCGCGTCTTTAACACCCTGTATACTGAGCATGGAATTTTTTTTTGTGACTAATCAATTATATTTATCTTTGTATTCTGTATGTAGCTGTTTGTTTCTTAAATAAAAAAAACCTCCATTATTTTTTGAGAATGAGTATAAATGATTTTTAAATATGATATTTTATTATTCATTACAGTGAAAAATTTAAATATAAAAATAATATTATTCGAAGTAGTTTTTAGTGTAAAAGTTAATTATTACTGCAATAAGATTTATCAATAATAAAAATAAATAATAATATGTAAATAAAAACAGAAAATATTGTGAATAAAAGTAAGTGTAATAAAGTGAATATGTGCTACTTTTAATACCTCTGTGAAAAAGTGTTTTTAAAACTCATTCGTGCATTGGTAAGTTGTCTTATTTATTTAATTATATTTAGTAATAATTTTAGTGTCTGCTCTATTCATATTCATACATTGGTCAAGTGTTGGGATCTTCCACTGAATAATCAGGTTCTTATTTTAATTTATTTTATTTATTAGGGAAAATCAACAGATATTTTACATTTATAATAATAACATTGATAATACACATAATATCCAATTAAAGATTTTTACATAATTAAAATTATAATTAAAAAGTAAGGGTTCTGTACCATTTAGAAGTAATAAAAAATATAACCTTGGAAATTGTAAAAAAAAGAGGATATAAAAATAAAACCTTAATAAAAACTATAATGCTCGTATAAACTAATAAAATCTGCTAACTAAATTTCAAAACATAAATTAGTCAGAATCAGAAATTATTCTCACTACACAATAGCAATAATAATATGTACATACATACCTACAACTCAGAGTGAACACAATAGTGCCTACGTGGAATGGCAAGTAACTGGAAAGGATTCACAGCAATAATATGATAACTTGCAAAACGGTAAAAAAATTATTTAAAGTTAGCTATGACATATTTTTTAAGGTGCTTAAATTACATGAGAATATGTCTATATTATTAAAATTCTTATCAAATATATTGCATGCTCTGAATATAAAAGCATTTTGTCTGAGATTAGTAGAACATTGTTGAAAATGAAAAAGTGATTTTTCTCTGGTTCTAACGCCTGGGACTCTAAAATTAATCATTACAAGTTGCTTTATTATTTATCGTGGATATTTACAATATTATATTATACTGGAATCTGGCCCGAACCTGACTGGCTAGGAATTAGAAGCTCGCTCCGGTAGGCGGCAGCGGCCCACTCTGCTGAAACCCTTCGGCTCTCGTGGTAACCGTTCGTCTTCACGACACGAACGATGCTAGGTGGTACTGCTCTAACCATTTCTACTTCAGCGGGCATCTGTTGGGATGTGATAGAAGCTTTCACATATCGACATCTATTAACAGTAACTTAAACTACACGATTATCGAATACACTCCAGGAATCTGACATTTATTCACAAGATAATTACGTAAAATCAGTATATCATAAACCAATAAAGTTCTATTAATTAACCGTATAAACAAATTATACATACGAGTTTATACGGTCCTCAGGAAGTCACAAATTATCGTATAGAAAAATAAAATTGAACTTATCGTTAAAGCTGCTGTAACATATTACAAATATTTAAGACGTTTTACTTTTTAAAAATTATTGAGAACGTACTTTTCTCATTAATCTAAAATATAGATAATTTGCATTACTTGCGAGGCACGGGAAAAAAACTTATAATTCAATTACGAGTTCGCCGAAATAAATTAAAATGTTAGCCTCCGGCAAAACCTCGATAGAAGTGATAGTGTCTCGCCTTAAGCCTGTCAGCTTATAACAATTTAATATAAAGCTAAAATCCGACCTTTCAAATGTAAAAAAAGCAAAATTGTGCCAAAAAGTGGCCATTTTATGACAATGTTGCATATGAATTTCTATGAAACAATTGGTCCTTAGATTCACGATATGGTATCAACTACATATATTTGCTTTATGTATGTTTGTACGTTACGCGTTGCTAAACCATTCATCCGATTGCGATGAAACTTTAAAGGATTTGTTGTAAGCATACCCGCGAAGGTTTCTGTATGAACTGGTGAGCTCAGACATTATAAAATTTGTATATACAAAAATTACAATAGGTGGCACGCGAGCTGTTTGATAACTGAATGTGTGGGGAGAGGGAAGGCGGAATGGGAACGCCTGAGGGGAAGGGGACGCGGGAGTGAAGGAGAGGCGGAAGGGGAACGGGACGAATGGGAAAGGACACGCAGGGGTAAACAATTTATGTGGTAAGTGGAATTGGAACGCACGTCGGGAACTCGCTAGTTCGGAATAAATCATTCGATTTTGTGTGTTACCTTTTGGTATTAATATATGTATTCCTTTATTTCTGGACTTATGCAGGATGAAAAGACGGTTTCTGTGACAGAGCAGTAAAGTCTTTGAGTCCGGTCCCAGAAATAGCGGATCGCATTCGATTTATTAATCGAACAATTGATATTCGCGTAATACCATATTATTATGGAAGACTAAAACCCCTGCTTCAATGCAATACGAATTTCAAACATTAATTTGGAAAGGAGCTTTCAGGAGCTTTGGTCAAATTTAAACAATACAATAAACAGGAAAGCCTTCGTAACAACCATTAATAATTTCTACCATAAATGTACTAATACCTAGATCGATATCATCGAGTCTTCTCCACACAAGCACTGTGTCATCAACTTAACCACGGATGAACCCATAAGATGAAACAAAATGGTGCAAATAAACTAAAGATATAGGAAGTTTTTTTGTCTACCATAAACAATATAATTGCACGCGCCTTACCGCAATCCATTAGCCCAATAAATTATTTAAAAACAAAAATGCTTGGAAACAGAAAACGTTTGTTTCTTATTACATTAGAAAAATGAACCACTCAGGGTACATCTTTAAATATGTTTAATTTCAGTAAAGACAATCGATAATAACAATTGGTCGCAGAACCGACTGAAATTTCTTACAACTAAGGTATCCTAACCTCGAATTGATTTACGGACGAATTAAGCTGAATGATGATGTTTTATATAATTACCTCATTCTCTGACGAAATTTTGACACATTTTAATCGTTTTTTCACCTCTGGAATTAAATATTTAATAATTTTTGGATTGAAATTTGCAGGATAATCTCGCAGTCAAAGCAAATCACAACACGTATCTAGCGGTTAGTTTTTAAGTTTCTATTGGTCAAGCGACCTAGTGACATAGTATACGACTCTTTCCGTTACACGTAGAGAGTGAGAGATGGCAAATAAAATTACAGATCTATCTGCAATTCAGTTTGTCTATAGGAATTTGGCTATTTTACGTCATCAATTTAAAAGTTTTAGCGGAGATATACGCCCCAGCTCTCTACTAATGGTTGCTGGTTAAAATATCGGCGTGCGCAGGTAAATTTAATTTAATTAATGTTTACAATATAAGCGAAACTCAATCGAAAATCTGAAACAGAAAAATCAGAAAACGATATAATCGCATCCGGGACACGAACTCAGAACCTGCGCCTTGCCAGGGCGGAACTCTACCAACTGAGCTAATGTATCCTTATCCGATTCGGTCAAATTTAACTGTATCATACTTGACTGAGAACTACGAATATTATCTTAATTTTTATATTTTTATTCGTCGGTCAAATTCCAGTGCACCTTTTCCTATACATTTGGTCATCTTATTAGTATCAGTGCTTTCTTCTTCGGAGTCGCGAGATGTCGCTTTCTTTTGTGTTTTCCTTGTCTGTTCATTTCGGAGTGGTTTAAAGATTGGACATTAATTTTACGAAAATGATATTTTATTGACACAAAAAATAAATAATTTTTTTCGATTTCTTAGGATTCAATCCTTGGTCCACTGAATGTCTGGCCGCTAAGGTTCCTCAGGCGATTATACCACTAGATCAAAGGAAGCATGCAAGGGACCGTGGATTTATCGTATTATATTGGAACGAAGTACCCGTAAAATAAATAAATATTTTATGGCCCTCTCATTCTCTCACAGGCTAAATCCAATATATGTACTTGTTTGTCTCTTTTTAGTGTCGGACGCTTCAGTTTTTCAATGAAGTTTTCACTTAAAAAAAAGTTTTATTAAAGTGAAGATAACGATTCAGTTTTCGAAAACGCAACAACTACAAAAGGATGAGTTTGCTCATTTCGCTGGAGCTTATTTCGACCTATAACCTTCTTTGTTTCATACAAAGATATGAGTTCATAATCGGATCAACAAGGTGTTTGGCAAACATACAAAAGCCCACAAATGTGGGCTCTTTTAATCATTAACTTCACACAGGAGGCTCTAAGAAAAATAATTTTCATATGGGCTAATGACATCTCTGGGGATGCTGTGTGGTGGTTTTTTTATTTAGGGAAGGAGAGGAAGTTCTGCGAAGTAAAAAGTATGTGGAATGGGTAGAGAAATAGTAATAGGGAGTCAAATGAGGGATTCTGGTAGGAAACCCTGCCGTATCTACTCGTTTTCACCATCTTTTCCACTGTAACAACTCTAGCACTAACTATACATTTAACAATATAAGCTAAAATACATGTATTTAATTCTCAAAGTATCTTATTTTAATATGTTAGCTCCATATAAGAGTAAGTTTCCCTCAGGGCCTATGTCATATTTGGGGATGCTGTGTGGTGAGTATTTTTAGGGAACGGAAGGAGAGGAAGTTCTGGGAAGAAAATGGGTATGAAGAGTGGGTAGAAATTTGGAGGTCAGTGTGTCCAGAAGTGACGGACGTATGAATCCATCCCTCCAAACCAATCCACTGCAGTGCAAGTCGGTGTTTCGAGAGAGTAGATACGGCTGGAGAAGCTAAAGGGACTCCCTCAACCATTCGGTACCAATCCGGCCTGCCATGCAGCTAAAGACCCGGAGAAACCTCACCCCATAAACCCGGGCACCCCCGCTAAGTCGCCAAACGTAGCAAACCACTTGGGGTGACTTACGGCAGAGGTGTTAGTTATTTAATAAATGGTTTCCGGGGCGGCGGTACAAATACCCGCCCCCCAAATTGTAAGTATCATACAGTTAAATATGACCGAAGTTGATAGTCCAATTTCATTCGAGTTGTTAATATTTTCTTCAATGTTTAATAAATATATATTATATAGTATTGCTTGGTTTTTCAAAAAACTCACTTTTTCCTTGATGCGAAAATCGACCTCACCGCCCCTCGCGTTTCACCAACCTCAAGGTTCACTTTGGCTCGAAGTCTAGAATTGTCCTTTCGGCTGACACGCGATAATGGACATTAGCGCTCGCTATTTTGGAACGCTTCAAAGTTCACAATCCTTCGAAGGGTCGATTATTTTCCAGCCACTAGCAGTTGTTTTTTTTTTTGTTAGGGGAAACATTTTTCATCGTTATCAATATGTTTGCCATAACTTTACGGGAGACATCTAGCGGTGCGGAATACAAGTATGGATTATTCACATTAGAAAAAATCAAATGTCTATCGAATACTGTTGTAGTTCTATTTTCATCCGTTCGAAATGGCAGCTTCGTCTGAATTTAAATAAACACGCTAGCTTCACGATTTTCACAAAAAAAATAGACTAGACAGGAAACTCACATAAAATTGAATTGACACATTTTAAGAGCGAAAAATTATTTAAATTTGCGGCGAAAACTGGAACTACTCATAAAATCACTCAATTCGGCTAGGTTATATTTCCCGCCGACAGGTTCGCCCCTTTAAAAACGTCGGATCGAGAAGGGAAGTAAAAAAAAGTTAGTTTCCCGTACAAAACTGATTTTGCTAGGAATTTATTCTAATTAATTAAACGGCTTCGAGAAAGTTCTTTAGAAAAATTGACATTTTATAGGGGCATTACGGAATTAAAGATTGCGTTAAAAGTACACCTTCCGGCGGAGATGTTTTTTATTAAACATAAACAATACAAGTTTTAGAAACTTTTAAAACCAAAACATGTTTAGCTTCCCCTTGAAAATGTTTCACAATATTGCATTCAAATTCGACATTTTTCTGACATTTGCGAAAAATTCACTTTCATAGATAATGTTAATTGTTTGCAGCCTGTAAAATCGCTTATAAAATTCGGCAGATATTTAAATTTTCCCCAACTGTGCAACACTGAAAATGGAATGATATTCCAATTCTCAACATACCACCTCAAGCCCTCGGCAAAGCCAGGACAGCTTATTTGTATGGAATTTTTTTTAAAAACGATGCCTTTATTCGATTTTCAGGCCTGGTTTGAGGTGCTTTTTCACAATGTTTTCCGTTGGTCTTGCCAGAATTGAAAAAAATAATTTTAGAATATTGAGATGAACTAGGTAGGGACCCGATAAATTATATCTACCAGTATTTATTTATATTATTATTACATATGAATTGTCGAAATATGTCCGCACATAACTTCCAAACGATTGAACCAAATTGAATAATTCTTTTTACGTTGTGATCCTTATTGTTTGGACAAGGTTTTTATAAATTTACCGGTGAGCTCTAGCATTATTAAATTTGAATAAAATGAATTACCGAAGTTTATGTACGCTCATAACTTCCGAAATACTGTAACAAATTGGAAAATTCTTTTTTTGTTGTGTTCGTTATTGTTAGGGCAAAGTTTGTATTAAACTAATGGTGAGCTCTGGCATCATGAAATTTGTATTAAAATGAATCCCCGAAATGCATGTACGCTTATAACTTCTGAACGACTGCACCAAATTGGATAATTCTTTTTATGTAGTTATTGTTATTGTTAGGACAAGGTTTTTATATAACTAATTGCGAGAACTGGCATTATGAAATCTGTATAAAAATTAATCGCCGAAAAGTATGTACACGCATAACTTTCTAACGACTGCACTAAATCGGATAATTCTTTTTATGTTGTGTTGGTTATTGGCTGGTGAGCACTGTCATTAAGAAATTTGTACAAAAAATTTCAATAGGTGGCACGCGAGATGTTTGAAAACTAAATGTACCGGGAATGAATGTATGAAACGCGGGAGTTGTGGGAAGGGGAAACAGGGAGGGGGGAGGGGATTTCGGGAGGGGGTTTACGGGACGGAGATGGGGGGGGGGTGATGTGAAGGGGGGGGAAGGGGGGGGGGTGGAGTGGAAATGCGAGAAGGGAAGAGGACGCGGGAGAGGAAGGGGGGGGGGATGGGGAACGGGACGAATGGGAAAGGACACGCAGGAAGATTTTTTTATTAAATGGCATAGTTACGCATGCCGGGTAACAGGTATCTTTTATATATGTAAAAATCAAAAAATGTTTGCATGTATGTATGTATGTCCGCTTAGCGTTGCTAAACCATTCATCCGATTGCGATAAAACTTTTGGGATTTGATGTGCGCATGCTTGCGATGGTTTCTGTATACAAAAGTGAGCTCTGGCATCATGAAATTACGCATTGCTAAACCGTTCATCCGATTGCGATGAAACCTTGGGGATTTGATGTGTACATGCCTACAATGGTGTCTATATACTAACGTATGGCAGGTTTTTGCTGCTAGGCCCTGCGGGCGGCTTTATGTTTGTTTGTATGTTTAACCGCTAACCGTTGCTACACCATTCATCCGATTGCGATGAAAATTTGAGGATTTGATGTGTGCATGTCCCCGACGGTTTCTGTATGCAAAAGTGAGCTCTGGAATCATGAAATTACCCATTGCTTAACCGTTCATCCGATTGCGATGAAACTTTGGGGATTTGGTGTGTGCATGCCTACAATGGTGTCTATATACTAACGTATAGCAGGTTTTTGCTGCTAGCCCCTGCGGGCGGCTTTATATATATTTGCATGTCTAACCGCTAAGCGTTGCTAAAACATTCATCCGATTGCGATGAAACTTTGATGTATGAATTTTTCGCCTTATCCACATTCAAACGTCGTTTTTTTCTTCATATATTTAGTTAAACACCCGCTCCTCGCTTCATCCACGTTCACACGTCAAATCGCATAGTGTTTTAACCCGTTAGTTGCATTTGCAACAGGCATAAGCTAGTTATATAGTATTGTTTGGTTTTTCAAAAAACTCACTTTTCGCTTGACGGAAAAATCGACCTCACCGCCCCTCGCGTTTCACCAACCTCAAGGTTTAATTTGGCTTGGCGACGCAAAAATGCCGCTGGCACGCCAAAACGACCTCTCCGATCCTCGAGTTTCGCACACCTCAAGGTTCAATTTTGTTCGAAGGAAATTGTCCCGACGGCTGACACGCGAGAATGGACATTAGCGCTCGCTATTTTGGAACGCTTCAAAGTTCACAATCCTTCGAAGAGTCGATTATTTTCCAGCCACTAGCAGTTGTTTTTTTTTTGATAGGGGAAACATTTTTCATCGTTATCAATATGTTTGCCAAAACTTTACGGGAGACTTCTAGCGGTGCGGAATACAAGTATGGATTATTCACATTAGAAAAAATCAAATGTCTATCGAATACTGTTGTAGTTCTATTTTCATCCGTTCGAAATGGCAGCTTCGTCTGAATTTAAATAAATACGCTAGCTTCACGATTTTCACAAAAAAATAGACCAGACAGGAAACTCACATAAAATTGAACTGACACATTTTAAGAGCGAAAATTATATAAATTTGCGGCGAAAACTGGAACTACTCATTAAATCAACCAATTCGGCTCAGTTATAGTTCCCGCCGACAGGTTCGCATTAAAAAAACAACCACAAATCAGGCCTTAGTTTCAATGCAATGGAAAATACTAGAGAGAATGTTGAGACAGGTCAGTTATCCGAGATGTCAAAACAAAACGGATCTCTCAGCGGTTTGGGTTGTTGTTTTTTGGAAAATGGCATTGCAGCCGAAAAAACGATCCCCGGTTAGATGTTTTTGAAAAATTCGGTACGCGGCAATATTAGACAACTTTTAACACCAAAATTTTGTTTCCGTTCCATGTAAAAAATTTCAGGATCGCCGAAAAACTAATAAAATTTTCCAAAAAAACAAGGAAATCCATAGATTCACTTCAGTAGGGTGGATATTTACCTGCCAGTACAAATTATGTTATGAATTCAGGGTAGGTACCTACTTATCTCGGTAGTATTGCAAATATGATGAAAAAAGCAAAACCATTGCCGGAATTTTGTAAGGAGATGCGCCGGTACCTACCGGAATGGGTAGTTAGACAATTATTTAGGTTTTAATGCAATATAATTTACTAAGGTAATGTTATTTCCACGATAATAATTTTTTAAAGTTCATTTTCACGTTCTGTGAAAGTTCGGTTTTTTTATCAGTTAATGCCAGTTGCATCATAAAACTGAAATAATTACAGAACTTGAATAGAATTCGAACCGAACTTTTACAGAACGTTAAAATTGACTTGAAAAATTGAAGAATTTTTAATTTCGTTAAACAACCCAGCCTAAATATGTGTTCTTTTTTACGTTTGTAGTATGTAAGTACCTATACTCAGTATATAAGTAGGTTCCTACCTGCACATAAACACTCGGTATCATCTGACGATCGCATATGTATTAGTTTTCTAATTTTACAATGAAATTAACTGAAGTTGAATGAGGTTTTTTATTTAAAGTATTAAATTAACATAGCTTTTTTTTAAGCAGTAAAACTACTGGTGAGTTCTGGCATTATAAAATTTGTATGAAAATGTACGTACGCTCATATCTTCCGAACGACTGCAACAAATTGAAAAATTCTTTTTTTGTTGTGTTCGTTATGGTTAGTACAAGGTTTGTATAAAACTACTGGTGAGTTCTGGCAATACGAAATTTGTATAAAAAATTTTAATAGGTGGCGCGCGAGCTGTTCGAAAACTAAATGTACCGGGAATTAGTGTATGTAATGCGGCAGGGGGGGGGGGGAACAAGAAAAGGGGGGGGAACCTGGGAGGGGGGAGGGGAACACGGGAGGGGGTTTACGAGACGGAGAAGGGGAGGAGTGAAGTGGGGGGAGGGAAAGTGAGGGAGGCGGAGTGAAAACGCGAAAGGGGAAGATGACGCGAGTGAGGAAGAGGGGGGGGGGGCGGAAGGGGATCGGGACAAATGAGAAAGGACACGCAGCGGCTTTATGTGTATTTGTATGTTTAACCGCTAAGCGTTGCTAAACCATTCATCCGATTGCTATGAAACTTTGGGTTTAGATGTGCGCATGCCTACCATGCCTGCAGGGCAGTTGGTACCTACCCGCTTATTATGAAACAATATTTTTTCTGCATTTTTTTAACAACAATAAATCAAAGTTTTAGTTTCTTAGAAATTCTGATTTATACACTTTTATAGCGTCGTTTTTGTGAAAAATTACAACAAAGTATCTATTAAGTACCTACCCATTTACTATGAAATAATATTTTTCTGTAATTTTTTTAACTGCAATAAATCAAAGTTTTAGTTTCATAGAAATTCTGATTTATACATTTTTATACCGTCGTTTTTGGAAAAATTACAACAACGTTCCTTCTAAGCACATACCCGCACACTATGAAATAATTATTTTCTGTAAGTTAGTAAGTCAAGTTAGTTTTAACCCGTTAGTTGCATTTGCAATAGGCATAAGCTAGTACTATATATTAATGCTCAGTTTTTGAAAAAACTCACTTTTTCCTTGACGCGAAAATCGACCCCACCGCCCCTCGCGTTTCACCAACCTCAAGGTTCACTTTGGCTTGGCGACGCAAAAATGCCGCTGGCACGCCAAAACGACCTCTCCGATCCTCGAGTTTCGCACACCTCAAGGTTCAATTTTGTTCAAAGGGAATTAGCCCGACGCCTGACACGCGAGAATGGACATTAGCGATCGCTATTTTGGAGCGCTTCAAAGTTCACAATCCTTCGAAGAGTCGATTATTTTCCAGCCACTAGCTTTTGTTTCGTTTTTGTTAGGGGAAACATTTTTCATCGTTATCAATATGTTTGCCAAAACTTTACGGGAGACTTCTAGCGGTGCGGAATACAAGTATAGATTATTCACATTAGAAAAAATCAAATGTCTATCGAATACTGTTGTAGTTCTATTTTCATCCGTTCGAAATGGCAGCTTCGTCTGAATTTAAATAAATACGCTAGCTTCACGATTTTCACAAAAAAATAGACTAGACAGGAAACTCACATAAAATTGAACTGACACATTTTAAGAGCGAAAATTATACAAATTTGCGGCGAAAACTGGAACTACTCATTAAATCAACCAATTCGACTCAGTTATAGTTCCCGCCGACAGGTTCGCATTAAAAAAAAAAACCACAAATTAGGCCTTAGTTTCGATGCAATGGAAAATACTAGAGAGAATGTTGAGACAGGTCAGTTATCCGAGATGTCAAAACAAAACGGATCTCTCAGCGGTTTGGGTTGTTGTTTTTCGGGAAACGGCATTGCAGCCGAAAAAACGATCCCCGGTTAGATGTTTTTGAAAAATTCGGTACCCGGCAATATAAGGCAACTTTTGATAACGATATAAAGTGTCCGTCCCATGTAAAAAAGTTCAGGGTCGCCGAAAAACCTATAAAATTTTCCAAAAAAAACAAGAAAATTGGTGTCCATAGATTCACTTCAGTAGGGTGGATATTTACCGGCCAGTACATTGAAATGTTATTAATCACGGTAAGTACCTACTTATCTCGGTAGTATTGCAAATATGATGAGAAAAGCAAAAACATTGCCGGAATTTTGTAAGGAAATGCGCCGGTACCTGCCGGAATGGGTAGTTGGACAATTATTTAGGTTTTTGATGCAATTTAATTTACTAAGGTAATGTTGTTTCCACGATACTGAATAATTTAACAATTTTTTAAAGTTCATTTTCACTTTCTGTGTAAGTTCTGTTTTTTTATCAGTAAATGCCAGTTGCATCATTAAACTGAAATAATTACAGAACTTGAATAGAATTCGAACCGAACTTTTACAGAACGTTAAAATTGACTTGAAAAATTGAAGAATTTTTAATTTCGTTAAACAACCCAGCCTAAATATGAGTTCTTTTTTACGTATGTATGCAAGTACCTATACTCAGAATATAAGTAGGTTCCTACCTGCACATAAACACTCGATATCATCCGACGATATTGCATAAGTATTAGTTTTCTAATTTTACAATGAAATTACTCGAAGTTGAACGGGATATTTTTTAAGTATTAAATTAATATAGCGCTTATTTTTAAGCAGTAAAACTACTGGTGAGTTCTGGAATTATAAAATTTGTATGAAAATGTACGTACGCTCATAACTTCTGAAGGACTGCAACAAATTGAAAAATTCTTTTTTTGTTGTGTTCGTTATTGTTAGTTCAAGATTTGTATAAAACTACTGGTGAGTTCTGGCTTGACGAAATTTGTAAAAAAAAATTGAATAGGTGGCGCGCGAGCTGTTTGAAAACTTAATGTACCGGGAATTAGTGAATGTAATGAGGCAGAGGGGGGGTGAAAACAGGAAGGGGGAACCTGGGAGGGGGGAGGGGAACTCGGGAGGGGGTTTACGAGACGGAGAAGCGTAGGAGTGAAGTGGGGGAAAGGGGAAGCGGACGCTGGTGAGGAAAAGGGGGGGGGGGGGGGAAGGGGATTGGAACAAATGAGAAAAGACACGCAGATAGAAACATTTTCTTTATTAAATGGTATAGCAACGCATGCCGGATACCAGCTATCTTCTATATATATAAAAATCAAAAAAATATTTGCAAGTAAGTATGTATGTATGTCCGCTATGCGTTGCTAAACCATTTATCCGATTGCGATGAAACTTTGGGTTTTGATGTGCGCATGCCCGCGATGGTTTCTGCATACAATGGTGAGCTCTGGCATAATGAAATTACGCATTGCTGAACCGTTCATCCGATTGCGATGAAAATTTGGGGATTTGATGTGTGCATGCCTAAAATGATGTCTATATACTAACGTATGACATGTTTTTGCTGCTAGGCCCTGCGGCCGGCTTTATGTGTATTTGTATGTTTAACCGCTAAGCGTTGCTAAACCTTTCATCCGATTGCGATGAAAATTTGAAGATTTGATGTGTGCATACCCACGACGGTTTTTGTATACAAAAGTGAGCTCTGGCATCATGAAATTACGCATTGCTAAACCATTCATACGATTGCGATGAAACTTTGGGGATTTGATGTGTGCATGTCTACAATGGTGTTTATTTACTAACGTATGGCAGGTTTTTGCTGCTAGGTCCTGCGGGCGGCTTTATACATAGTTTTGTGTTTAACCGCTAAGCGTTGCTAAACCATTCATCCGATTGCGATGAAAATTTGTAGATTTAATGTGTGCATGCCCACGGCGGTTTCTGTATACAAAAGTGAGCTCTGGCATTTTGAAATTACGCATTGCTAAACCGTTCATCCGATTGCGATGAAACTTTGGGGATTTGATTTGACGTATGGCAGGTTTTTGCTGCTAGGCCCTGTGGGCGGCTTTATATATATTTGTATGTTTAACCGTAGGTACCTACCCGCTTACTACGAAATTTTTTTTTCTGTTAGTAAGTAAGTCAAGTTAGTTTTAACCCGTTAGTTGCATTTGCAATGGGCATAAGCTAGTACTATATATTAATGCTCAGTTTTTGAAAAACTCACTTTTTGCTTGATGCGAAAAACGACCGCACTGCCCCTCACGTTTCACCAACCTCAAGGTTCACTTTGGGTTGGCGACGCAAAAATGCCGCTGGCACGCCAAAACGACCTCCAGGCAGTTTGATTTTCGCACACCTAAAGGTTCACTCTCCCTCAAAGGCTAGCGTAACTAAAATCGTATGGGAAAAAGTCAGCCCATCACTTTTAAGCGAAAGTGAACCTTGGCGCTCTGTATTTCGGATGACTCTAAAGTTCAATCTCCTTCGAAGTGCTCGGCACTAGCAGTTGTTTTTTTCTGGATCGGCCGCGGAAACGGGGAGCTTTTATTTGTCGACACAATTTATTTTTTCTAGCGTTTTTTTCACAGGAAAAAATTGCGGCGAAAACTGGAACCTCAAATAAAATCACTCAATTCGGCTCAGTTGTATTTTCTGCCGACAGGTTCGCATTAAAAAAACACACACACAAATTAGGCCTTAGTTTCAATGCAATGGAAAATACTAGAGAGAATGTTGATACAGGTCAGTTATCAGTTACCCGAGATGTCAAAACAAAACGGATCTCTCAGCGGTTTGGGTTGTTGTTTTTCGGGAAACGGCATTGCGGCCGGAAAAACGATTCCAGCTTGGATGTTTTTGAAAAATACGGTACCCGGCAATATAAGGCAACTTTTAACACCAAAATTTCGTGTTCGTTTCATTAAAAAATGTTCAGGAGGAGATGACAATCATATAACATTTTGCAAAAAAAACAAGAAAATACGTGTCCATAGATTCACTTCAAATTGAAATGTTATTCATTCAGGGTAGGTGCCTACTTATTTCGGTAGTATTGCAAATATGATGAAAACAGCAAAAAAAATTGCCGGAATTTTGTAAGGAATGCGTAGGTACCTACCGTAATGGGTAGCCACACAATTATTTAAGTTTAAATGCAATTTAATTTACTAAGGTAATGTTGTTTCACCGATACTGAATAATTTAACAATTTTTTAACGTTAGTTAATTTCACGTTCTGTGTAAGTTCTGTTTTTTTATCAGTAAATGCCAGTTGCATCATAAAACTGAAATAATTACAGAACTTGAATAGAATTCGAACCGAACTTTTACAGAACGTTAAAATTGACTTGAAAATTGAAGAATTTTTAATTTCGTTAAACAACCCAACCTAAATATGAGTTCTTTTTTACGTATGTATGCAAGTACCTATACTCAGAATATAAGTAGGTTCCTACCTGCACATAAACACTCGATATCATCCGACGATATTGCATACGTATTAGTTTTCTAATTTTACAATGAAATTACTCGAAGTTGAACGGAATATTTTTTTAAAAGTATTAAATTCATATAGCGCTTTATTTTAAGCAGTAAAACTACTGGTGAGTTCTGGCATTATAAAATTTGTATGAAAATGTACGTACGCTCATAACTTCCGAAGGACTGCAACAAATTGAAAAATTCTTTTTTTGTTGTGTTCGTTATTGTTAGTACAAGGTTTGTATAAAACTACTGGTGAGTTCTGGCTTGACGAAATTTGTAAAAAAAAATTGAATAGGTGGCGCGCGAGCTGTTTGAAAACTAAATGTACCAGGAATTAGTGTATGTAATGAGGCAGGGGGGGGTGTAAACAGGAAGGGGGGAACCTGGGAGGGGGGAGGGGAACTCGGGAGGGGGTTTACGAGACGGAGAAGCGTAGGAGTGAAGTGGGGGGAGGGAAGGTGAGGGAAGCGGAGTGGGAAGGGGAAGAGGACGCTGGTGAGGAAAGGGGGGGGGGGGGAAGGGGATTGGAACAAATGAGAAAAGACACGCAGGTAGAAACATTTTCTTTATTAAATGGTCTAGCAACGCATGCCGGATACCAGCTATCTTCTATATATATAAAAATCAAAAAAATATTTGCAAGTATGTATGTATGTCCGCTATGCGTTGCTAAACCATTTGTCCGATTGCGATGAAACTTTGGGGATTTGATGTGCGCATGCCCGCGATGGTTTCTGCATACAATGGTGAGCTCTGGCATCATGAAATTACGCATTGCTAAACCGTTCATCCGATTGCGATGAAAATTTGGGGATTTGATGTGTGCATGCCTAAAATGATGTCTATATACTAACGTATGACATGTTTTTGCTGCTAGGCCCTGCGGCCGGCTTTATATGTATTTGTATGTTTAACCGCTAAGCGTTGCGAAACCATTCATCCGATTGCGTTGAAACTTTGGGTTTTGATGGTGCATGCCTGCGATGGTGTCTATATACTGACGTATGACAGGTTTTTGCTGCTAGGCCCTGCGGGCGGCTTTATATGTATTTGTATGTCTAACCGCTAAGCGTTGCTAAACCATTCATCCGATTGCGATGAAACTTTGGGTTTAGATGTGCGCATGCCTACCATGCCTGCAGGGCAGTTGGTACCTACCCGCTTACTATGAAATAATATTTTTTCTGTAGTTTTTTTAATAGCAATAAATCAAAGTTTTAGTTTCTTAGAAATTCTGATTAATACATTTTTATAGCGTCGTTTTTGTGAAAAATTACAACAAATTATCTTTTAAGTACCTACCCATTTACTATGAAATAATATTTTTCTGTAATTTTTTTAACTGCAATAAATCAAAGTTTTAGTTTCTTAGAAATTCTGATTTATACATTTTTATAGGGTCGTTTTTGTGAAAAATTACAACAACGTTCCTTCTAAGCACCTACCCGCGAACTATGAAATAATTTTTTTCTGTAAGTTAGTAAGTCAAGTTAGTTTTAACCCGTTAGTTGCTTTGCAACGGGCAAAAGCTGTCTCAAAATAAATTGATGAACTCAGTGAGTAGGTACTGAAAGCAGAAACTATTTTTTCGTTTTATCCACATTCAAACATCGTTTTTTTCTTCATATTTATAATTAAACACCCGCTCTTCGCTTTATCCACGTTCACACATAAATTTGCATAATGTTTTAACCCGTTAGTTGCATTTGCAACAGGCATAAGCTAGTACTATATATTAATGCTCAGTTTTTGAAAAACTCACTTTTTGCTTGATGCGAAAATCGACCTCACCGCCCCTCGCGTTTCACCAACTTCAAGGTTCACTTTGGGTTGGCGACGCAAAAATGCCGCTGGCACGCCAAAGCGACCTCTAGGCAGTTTGATTTTCGCACACCTAAAGGTTCACTCTCCCTCAAAGGCTAGCGTAACTAAAATCGTATGGGAAAAAGTCAGCCCATCACTTTTAAGCGAAAGTGAACCTTGGCGCTCTGTATTTCGGATGACTCTAAAGTTCAATCTCCTTCGAAGTGCTCGGCACTAGCGATTGTTTTTTTCTGGATCGGCCGCGGAAACGGGGAGCTTTTATTTGTCGACACAATTTATTTTTTCTAGCGTTTTTTTCACAGGAAAAAATTGCGGCGAAAACTGGAACCTCAAAGAAAATCACTCAATTCGGCTCAGTTGTAGTTCCCGCCGACAGGTTCGCATTAAAAAAAACAACCACAAATTAGGCCTTAGTTTCAATGCAATGGAAAATACTAGAGAGAATGTTGATACAGGTCAGTTATCAGTTACCCGAGATGTCAAAACAAAACGGATCTCTCAGCGGTTTGGGTTGTTGTTTTTCGGGAAACGGCATTGCGGCCGGAAAAACGATTCCAGCTTGGATGTTTTTGAAAAATACGGTACCCGGCAATATAAGGCAACTTTTAACACCAAAATTTCGTGTTCGTTTCATTAAAAAATGTTCAGGAGGAGATGACAATCATATAACATTTGGCAAAAAAAACAAGAAAATACGTGTCCATAGATTCACTTCAAATTGAAATGTTATTCATTCAGGGTAGGTGCCTACTTATTTCGGTAGTATTGCAAATATGATGAAAACAGCAAAAAAAATTGCCGGAATTTTGTAAGGAATGCGTAGGTACCTACCGTAATGGGTAGCCACACGATTATTTAAGTTTAAATGCAATTTAATTTACTAAGGTAATGTTGTTTCACCGATACTGAATAATTTAACAATTTTTTTACGTTAGTTAATTTCACGTTCTGTGTAAGTTCTGTTTTTTTATCAGTAAATGCCAGTTGCATCATAAAACTGAAATAATTACAGAACTTGAATAGAATTCGAACCGAACTTTTACAGAACGTTAAAATTGACTTGAAAAATTGAAGAATTTTTAATTTCGTTAAACAACCTAGCCTAAATATGAGTTCTTTTTTACGTATGTGTGCAAGTACCTATACTCAGAATATAAGTAGGTTCCTACCTGCACATAAACACTCGATATCATCCGACGATATTGCATACGTATTAGTTTTCTAATTTTACAATGAAATTACTCGAAGTTGAACGGAATATTTTTTTAAAAGTATTAAATTCATATAGCGCTTTATTTTAAGCAGTAAAACTACTGGTGAGTTCTGGCATTATAAAATTTGTATGAAAATGTACGTACGCTCATAACTTCCAAAGGACTGCAACAAATTGAAAAATTCTTTTTTTGTTGTGTTCGTTATTGTTAGTACAAGGTTTGTATAAAATTATTGGTGAGTTCTGGCATTACGAAATTTGTAAAAAAAAATTTATAGGTAACGCGCGCGAGCTGTTTGAAAAATAAATGTACCGGGAATTAGTGTATGTAATGCGGCAGCTGGGATGGAGGTGGAAACAGGAAGTTGGGATGGGGACCTGGGAGGGGGGAGGGGAACTCGGGAGGGGGTTTACGATACGGAGAAGCCTAGGAGTGAAGTGGGGTGAGGGAAGGTGAGGGAGGCGGAGTGGAAAGGGGAAGAGGACGCTGGTGAGGAAGGGGGAGGGAAGGGGATCGGAACAAATGAGAAAGGACACGCAGGTAGAAACATTTTCTTTATTAAATGGTATAGCAACGCATGCCGGGTACCAGCTATCTTCTATATATATAAAAATCAAAAAAATGTTTGCATGTATGTATGTCCGCTATGCGTTGCTAAACCATTCATCCGATTGCGATGAAACATTGGGAATTTGATGTGCGCATGACTGCTATGGTTCCTGTATACAATAGTGAGCTCTGGCAACACGAAATTACGCATTGCTCAACCGTTCATCCGATTGTGATGAAACTTTGGGGATTTGATGTGTGCATTTCTACAATGGTGTTTATATACTAACGTATAGCAGGTTTTTGCTGCTAGGTCCGGCGGACGGCTTTATACATGGTTGTATGTTTAACCGCTAAGCGTTTCTAAACCATTCATCCGATTGCGATGAAAATTTGAGGATTTGATGTGTGCATGCCCACGACGGTTTCTGTATACAAAAGTGAGCTCTGGCATCATGAAATTACGCATTGCTAAACCATTCATCCGATTGCGATGAAACTTTGGGGATTTGATGTGTGCATGTCTACAATGGTATTTATTTACTAACGTATGGCAGGTTTTTGCTGCTAGGTCCGGCGGGCGGCTTTATTCATAGTTGTGTGTTTAACCGCTAAGCGTTGCTAAATCATTCATCCGATTGCGATGAAAATTTGTAGATTTGATATGTGCATGCCCACGACGGTTTCTGTATACAAAAGTGAGCTCTGGCATCATGAAATTACGCATTGATAAACCGTTCATGCGATTGCAATGAAACTTTGGGGATTTGATGTGTGCATGCCTACAATGGTGCCTATATGTATACTAACGTATGGCAGATTTTTGCTGCTAGGCCCTGTGGGCGGCTTTATATATATTTGTATGTTAACCGTAGGTACCTACCCGCTTACTACGAAATATTTTTTTTTCTGTTAGTAAGTCAAGTTAGTTTTAACCCGTTAGTTGCTTTTGCAACAGGCATAAGCTAGTTATAATTAAAGGTTTCACTCAATAATTATTCCACTAAAAAATATAAGTAATGTGAAATAACGAACACTTTGTTTTAAATTTGCACACAACCAGTTTCGAACCCCGCAACTCTGAATTCAGGACAAGAATCTTATTATTGAGGCTAAAGAGTTTATACAATTATGAATAATTATTTTTTGTGATTATTCAAAAAAAAAAATTATTATTTGAGCTAATTCCAAAAATTTCAAAACATACAAAACTCTCGGAAAACATCATGAAACCCATTTGTTGAATTGAATGACGTTAATGACAACATCATTTTCGTAGTTAGTTAATTTTAATCGAGTTCATAATTAAATTGGGAAACGGTGCAATAGATAACAATCATATTTATCTGAAATTCAAATTAAATAACGACTGTGTTTCATACATGGGGATGATCATGATAAACAAACAATAGGGGAGGCACAAAATACTTATTTTATAACAAATTAAATTACAAGCCTTCAAATTATTCGTTCAGTTAAAAGCCTGGCCTTCTACCAAAACATTACTCAAAATACTTCCCCTCCCCCATCTCCTTCCTTCCCCACTACCTTCAGCCTTACACCATTCAGACATCATTCAGCCGGAGTTAAGTTAGCCTCTCACAAACTGGGCGCACTGTACAAGGCCCGCAGATACTTTAATAGTACACAAATGCTAACCCTGTACAAATCGCAAGTGCGCCCCACGGTTGAATTTGGCAGCCACCTCTGGTCTGGTGCTCCAATAAAGTTGCATGCTTAATTATAAAACCACACGCAATTTAAAACATGGCGGATCATTTAATTAATGCGCTGGATTAATTTAAAAAAAAAACGGTTGGGAGCAGTTGGAACTGGGAAAATATAAAAGGAAATAAACATCGCATTTTGAAAATGATGACATTTACATAAATTCAAAGCTAAATTTCTAGAGTCCATTGAACCGGAGTTACAGACAGACAGAGTCACAACTGAAATTAGTATTTTTAATAATAGCCAATATATTTTTTTTTTCATTTTTTTACCTTTTAAATATATTTTATCCAAGCAGTCCCTTTATCATTCAATTGAAGGGATAATGGATAAAGGAAACTCACCCTTCACATTGCAATGATGAAGTGTCAATTTCCGTTGGGTTCTGACACCGTTTTAGATCGGGATACCCTCGATTTACTATATAATTCAGCAGGAATCGTTATTAGATACTAACTTATTATCTACTGAACAGGCCATCTAAAACACATACCTCCATTAATGATTATTGGATCCTAGCGTTGGAAATTTATGAAACAGATGCGGTGTAATCCTTACACATTTCTATAAGGCTGTATTTTACGAGAAACCCTCAAATAAAACGGACTATAACTATTTATTACTGCTTCGTACATCGGTTTTCTGATTGGTTCTGAACATAGATCAAATAAACAAGGGAGATAGGACATAGACCACTGTTAGTATGAAACAGCCCGCATAAGCCCAGGTAAATAATCTGTATATTTTCTGCCTGACAGAATATAAATAAATATTCATATATGTACATTTTAAAGCAGCATTACGTTCATTGGTCAAAAGCTTTGTACGTATAGTTTTGTATTTGTGATCGATGAACTGGTGGATGCATTTGTTGGTTATTAGTTGAAAAATGGTTTGTTTAGTCTAATAAAATAGCGAACTGTTAAATCTTATAGATATATAAAGGCGAAAGTTTGTACGGATGTATGTTCGTTACTCTTTCACGCAATAAATACCGAATGGAATTTTAAAAATTATTTCACAAATCGAAAGTTACATTATTTACAATAGCTAATAGGCTATATCAGACCCGGACTGGCCAGGTCCGCAGGTCCGCAGGTCCGCAGGTCCGCAGGTCCGCGATCGCGAGGGGGCCCGGCGCGAGGGGGCCCCGAAGGGGCCCCAAAAAACGTACAAAAAAAGTTTTTGTCTTGTTAGTAGTTATTTTTTGTTCTTGGTAATGGACCCCAAAAAGTTTTACTTTATCTTGAAACTCCAAACATTTCCCACAGAAGCTCTGCACAGTGTTTCTAAACTGTGTAAAATTGAAAGAAGTCGGCTGTTGATAGAGCTGCGACAGTTTGCACAACAATACAGGAGCTTCATAGCGGCAGAGTCCACTGATAACTACGGAGACAGATGCAGTGACGAAGAAGACGATTTGGACCCAACGGCAGCGGAAACAAATGCTGACATTTACTGCTCTGAAAATAGACAATGTTTCCAGTGTTTGACAGGTGCTTTTTCTGTTCTGTTTGAACTTACTCAATCTGGACTATTTACCAACCTGTATATTGTATATAAATTTGTTCTTACCATACCTTGTACCCAAGTCACATGTGAACGAGTTTTATCTAAACTTAAAATCGTTAAAAATCGACTTCGGTCGTCCTTAGGCCAAAACCTTATGTCCAGTCTGCTTTTTATTAATGTTGAGAGGGATTTATTTTATAATTTGGACAAAAATAACATAATAGATGAAGTAGCTTTAACAAGTGAGTTGCTTACAAAGAAACTGTTACTTTAGGGCTATGCGAGCAAAATGTCGAATCATTTCAGTTAAGTTAAGCCCCTTCTATTCTAGTATACATATAACATTGTAAACAGTTAAACACACAGGATTTTTTTTAAATGTAAGTATTATTTTTCTAATCCCTAAAATCCGTTTGTCATTATTTTTACTACACAAATAATTTTGACATAATTCATTAATGCTTTGGTGTGAATAAAATCCTGCCTATTTTGAACTCCGTTATAATTATTGGCAGTTCTACAGCATGTGTTTAGTAGTGTTGTGGTATCCTAAAAATACCGTGAATTTCTTATTTCAATAAATAATAAAGTCAACAAAAGTCGAAAATCATAATATTCGTATAAAAACTTATCTGAATTTCTTCTTCTTTATAGGTGCCAATATAGCGTAGAAACGCGTTTTCATTGTTTTCAAGCACCTAGTTTTCAAAAATTATCCGGGGTTGGCCCCCGGACCCCCCGTTTTCTGACCCCCCCCCCCACCCCACGTTAGGGGGCCCCTTTACAGGTTTTAGAGGAGGGCCCCAAATGGTCCCAGTCCGGGCCTGGGCTATATACATTGGTAATCTCTTTCGTTATGAATAAGCTTTGGCGTTATGAAATTATTTATTATACTTTTATTGTCAAAGCGTGTTGCTCAGTAAATGTTTGACGTTGGCCGTCATTTTGTTATTTGTTTAGGTTACTGTGGAGATTTCTTTGATAGCAAAAATTCAAATATGAGTATTCTATTATGAATATTTATTATAAAAAAATAAAATAGGTACAAATCTACATTTTGACTTACTATTATGAATTCGAAACGGCGCGTATTGCACGAGTGGGGGGGTGGTTGGTTGGGGGTTGTGGGGGGAGGGGGGGGGCGAATATGCGAGCAAAGCCGGGGGCAAAAGCTAGTATATTATAAATTTGTACAGCACCCTTGATGTTATTTTTCACAAAAACTGCGCTTTACAAATCATCAGCACGCTTTCATGCCATATCTCCCAGTGTTTCTATTATCTATGGATTTTCGAATATGGAACTCTGGTCAAATTCATATATATATGTATGTTTTTCTTAAAGACTCTTTTATTAACTCTCACACTGGAGGCCAAGAGTAAAATAATTTCCTCTCATAGTCTAAGTTGTCTTTGGGGATACTATATGGAGGGTATATTTAAGGGAAAGAAGGAGAACAAATTCTAGGAAGGAAAGGGTATGAGGGGTGGGTAGGAACTGAGGGTCACTAATAAATAAATCCATCCCTCTTGCGATTCAAGGCGTTGCGTTGGGGTCGGGTGTGTCCGGCTGGAGAGGTCAAAAGAACTCTCTCCCGAACTGGTACAGACGCATCCGCCAACAAGACATTGACAAATCTCAACCCTGCTATGTAACCAAATGTAACCAAATGTATTCAATGTTTTCTATTATTTAATATGTAGAACTCCATTATAATTTTTATTTCTTTTATATATTTAACAATATTCCTGTTTAATTTATTAAAATAGTTTATTTGTAAAAAAAATTTGCTATGTAATTATTATTACGCGTGACAGCTGTTTCGCTTTCTGAATGTATTATCAAACTGCCATTTTGTTAACTTTTTATAATTTAAATAATTATGTTATCAAACATAAAAAGAAGTAAAAAATAACCAAATGTAGCTAAACACTTGGAGTGACCTGTGCCAGAGGTTTTGGTTACCAAATTAATGGTTTCCGGGCGGGCGGTACCAATACCCGCCTCCTAAATTGTTAACAAACATAATTGTGTTATTATAAAGTTTAGTGTGTAGGACTCAGTTGAATTACCAAATATAAAGATTTAATTTAAAAGTGACTTTAAGGAATTCTGGTATTTGTACTTAGGAGACTTTTTAAAGTCTTTTGGTGGAAAATTAAAAATAACAGAACGGAAAGATTACAGAAGTACAAAAACATGTACAAACTTTGGCAAAAATGAACAATACTTTTGTTGATAATAAAACAGTGACTTTCATCTCCAAAATAAGCAACACAAATTCATTGTTCCTCTACTGACTTTATATTCTTTTGATCTTTGACTGTATAATCTTACGGTAATGTATCGACGGTTTTTTACCTGAGAAAATGAGATATATATGGGAAAAATAAAATGGATATCAACAACCGTTCAAATTAAACGAAATTTCTCTTTTTACGCGTCAGTTATTATTTCTTTGAAAATTGTCACGTGTTCGCGAAAGCAGTACTAATTTATTATTTGCTGTACCGTTTGATTTAAAACAATGAAAAAATATGTTTATCTAGGTTATTCGTTTATTCGTTTCGACCAGTCAGTGGTGGAGTGGGCATAGCGCTTGGGTCCCACCCGAGCGTCGCGTGTTCGATCCCTCGGCTGGCTAAGTCCTCCATCACAACACAAGCAGCATTTTCGGCTTTCTGTGGTGGTAGTAGGAGATTTTCAAACATTGTTGGGTTATTCGTAACCCGGGAATGTTTGTCTTTCTTTAAAAAAAAAAAAAAACTTTGTAATCTTTCAAAAAGATTATTTGGGGATACTATTGTAAATTCTGAATTTAAAACTTGAAATCGTCAACATTTTCAGAAAAATATAGGTCCCTGTGACCGAGTTAGTTAAGGCGCTGTGTCCCGGTAAGATAAGAGATCTTGGGTTAGAGTTCCAGTTGCGACTGTTATGTTTTTATTTTTCTGTGTCTTGTTTTGTTTCATGTTTCGTTTAGATTTATTAAAATTATATTCCTCTTGGAGGATATAAAACAAAGTAATTCAGTTTTTTTAATTTTTTTATATGAATTCCGCACAAGAGTCCCAACTGCTCCCGTCTGAAGCCAGCGAGACTATGACATCCCCAATTGGGGTATGTTGTGAGGCTGAGGGTAGTGGGGAGGGGAAGGAGATAGGGGAGAGGAAGGTGGGGAAGAACCTAGCTATTTAGATCTGGTCACCAAACACGGCTAAAGCCATTTCAAACAACATTTCAATTCTGAATGGTGGTCTTACACCAGGGCGATACAGGGAGTATATTCCACTCTGGAATGAATAAATTGTGAAATAACACAAATTAATCAAATAAAGTTTATTTGCCACGCCGGGATTCATCCCGCGACCTTCGGTGTGCGAGTCAAGCGTCTTAGCGCTGCGCTACGCCGGTCGCCAATTGGTTGAGTATTTTGACCACAAATTCAAAATTAAGTTTTGTTAGAAAATGGCGCAACCGTTCTTCGAAAATATATTTTTTTTGAGATTCAAAAAATATGTACGAGTATGTTTCGTTATTCCTTTAACTTAATAAGACTGGATGTGTCTTTCGCTTTAGTTTTGGCTATGTATGTACGTGGAAAATAGTGTTTTTTACTTGACCTATTGTAAACTACGTAGTAGGTAGGTCAAGTAAAAAAATATATTTTCTAATCTTTTGACTCAATAATATAACTTTTAATCTCTATAACAAAACAGTAGTTGAACATAATATATTACTAAGTGTTGAAGTGTTGGTGGGGTTAAAGGATTTGTGAATAGTGCGTGGAAGAGAACGGATGGTGAGAGGGAACATGTCTAAGATGAGACAGTAAGATAATAATGGTCTAATTATTAATAATGGTCTCATTATTATTAATGGAGTTATTTATTTTTTAAGTTATCTAAGCGTTTTGGAATTGCTAGCTAAAAATGAACGTGCTAAGATAGAAACTCTAGTCAGGAAAACAGTGCAATTTTTACGACGACAGAACTGAACTTTCTATAGATTTTGTTGAGGAAAACAACCAGATATTCAGCTTTAAATTTATGTGTAGCTACAAAAGCAAACATTATATTTATGATTTTTCATTTTATTGCTTTTGAAAACTAGTGCCAGCGATGGCAATCTCACTGTTATGCTTGCCAAGTAAATATCAATTCGTATTTAAATTACTTTATTTTTACAATTTTACCTCAGGAAATAAATAAAATAGCTTCTCCAGAAGAGATTTATTCTGCTATTCGAGAAGTTTGTCGAACGCTTCAGTAGACAGTAATTTCTATTGACTTTACAAAGCGCATTTTGCAAGGACAAAAGGATATTATCTAATTTCAATTCCTGTGCAATAGTCTTCTTCTTCCCGGGTTGGAACTAGTATTAGATCTAGTTACAAGTTAGTACAATTTGGGAGGCGGGTACGGGTACCTCCGCCCCGATATCCATGTATTGTATGACAAACACCTCTGCCATGGGTCTCCCTCTAAGTGGTTTGGTGACTTGGGGTGCCCGGATTCAAGAGGTTTGTCCGGATCTCCAGCAGGACTTTCTCGGAACATCGCCTTGCACCACAGTGGGAGGGATAGATTTATATCTCCGTCACTCCTGGATACACTGAGCTCCAGATTTCTACCCACTCCTTATACCTTTTCCTTCCCAGAACTTCCTCTCCTTCTTTTCATTAAAACTATCTTCCACACAACATCCTTTAACTCGTTTTATCACAGGAGATCATATTTGTTCAAGTTCACACAAGGCTTATGGAAATCGTTGTGTCTCTCTTAATATCGTAGTGAGAAGTATGATCTAAACGGTATTTGTAAAGAGAAAACAACACGCTTTATATTCTAATCTAATATAGGTACTTACCTTGAAAAAAAATTATGAATCTATGAAATTTTTAATTATTATTTTTATACAAAAAACAAAAAAGTGGGGTAACATCAACGTTCTTAATTTATTTTTTCAACTTATTAAAGTTTGCTCCAAAAATTTATTCATAAGAAAATACATGATTATTTCTAATATTAAAATTAGAAAGCTTATTTCATCACCTTTCGAAAACAGTTTTTAGTTGTCGGATCCGTTCATAAATATTCCATTTATTTGGATTTTATTGCAAAGCGGAAATATTTTTACCTACTTACAAAATATGCCCGAATTTTGAACGATTAAGATGACACACACCCTGATGGAGATTATTTTCCTCAGGGCCTCCTGTGTGAAGTTAATGTAAAAACAGTACACCCGTGGGAGATCCATGCAATCTTTTACGCTCCGTAAACGAGGACTTCTATATTGGCAAACGCCAACCGAACGATCGACTACTTATCGATTCTGCATTGACTATCGACATTTTCGACGTCACTTACAGAGAGTTCAGCAACCATATTTTGATGTAAGTCTCAAAATAGTAAAATTGCCCCATGATCTTTTCATACTTAAATGTACCTCAAATTTTTAATTTTCTCCCTAATATATTGGAGTATAACCGTTTTATGGAGAACAAATAAATGAATTGATAATTACATTGCGCCAATTGTGCAGAAAAAATATTAATTTTCAAAATTAAAGCTGAGTGCACACTTACTTTTGAAAAACAACATCACAAGATAAAAGCAACATAAAGCTCCGTTCTCACTTAACTAAGCTTATTTTCTATAACGGGAGCACTTTGGCACTTCTTAGAGTAAGTTACAAGAGAGAACACCATCCCAGTAAGGACCGGTGCTCGTGAACGATAATGCTGCCTAATCTTCCCGCGCAGAGTGTTTTCCCCAGCCCGTGTAAACATGGCTTATCAGGCTGCACTAAAAGCACATCTTGCAAGTGCTTTGCGCTTTCTAATCCTGGAGGCAATTAGATCCCTAAGCTTCGAATCTTCTGTACTGAATAACAGATTGGCCCTCTCGACATGAAAAATGACGACAATTTAAAAAATGTGTACAATTAACTATCACGCCGTTTTTCCGCTGAAGTAGGTAGAGATGATAGACTTCCTCATACCTCGGTATTTGCTTCAATCTACTAGCTAGAATTTTGATTCAACCACGATCATATATCGACTGATCCATACACTTATTTAATTCTGGTTTCTGATATGGCAAGACTCAAATAAAAAATTGATTCACTTGAAATTGATTTGAAAATGATTTCCTCGGACGTCCACCACTTATTCTGCCATTAACTTCTTATTATTGTTGCCAGTGGAGGACTCCTCTGATAATTTTATACATCACCGTCAAAGCTTTAGCGACACGAATATGGTTAAACTTAACTGTTAAATACCAAAGTGTTCTTCAAACAGAGCTATTATTGCAGCGCGGGATGTGAGCTTAACGTTTGCTTTATGTTCTTTGACGAGTGCAGCGCATATATGATATTATATACAGAATATTAAAACACGGTGTTTCCGAGAGATGTTGAAAGGGGGGTAAATACAGGTAGTTCCATTAATGGAGGACTGAACGCGGTTGGAGCTAACAAAAAACAATTCAAAGAAGCGAAGCAAGAAGTTCACTGTGGAGTGCTGGTAGGCAGTGGTATGGCAGTGAAACACGGAATTAACAGAAGATGGCCGTTGAAATAAATGGTAGTACGTGTGGTAAAATCGTATATACCTAACCGTACGAGAAATATGGAGATTCGCAAATAATGTAAGGCTGATATAAGCGAAATGAGTAAGATCAAGAAAGACACGCTCAGATAGTTTGTACATGTGGAGCGAATGAACGAAGGAAGCATTTTAATATGATGCAAATGTGAATGGTAGAAGAAGTCGAGGAGAAGTCTGAAGAATCCATGACACGATCAAGTGAATCAGTTACTTGAGTCAGGCCATGTCAAGAGTCAGAATAATAAAATAATACGTACGTTGTTTGATTGTGTGTGCTCAGAGTTGATCGGCGGTTCGTCCTCTCTGCCTACCCCTGCGGGAAAATGGCGTGATGCTTAGTAAGTTAGTTAAAGTTTGTCCACTCACACAATACATCGGTGAATATATCGTTGAAATATTCACCGATAAATCCTAAACTACTAGTATCTAAGTATTTTCTACCTAAAATTACTCTATTTTAGCCAATTCCTAGAATCCAACGATATGCACAAATAGAAGGAAAGTAAAACGTGATCTTGACAACTTTTCTAACCAGTCACCTTTATTTACTTATTTTTATTACGCTTAAATAAAATGTTCTTTCTTATTATATCAAAGTAGGTACAACACTCTATACCTTAGAGTTTATATTCTTTTTTTGTTGTAGCACGTCATTGTATCCTAAATACTATCATACATTATGTAATTTGTTTAATGTACTTTCTTATTTTGTTATTATTATAATTACGTAAGCTACTAATAAATGATAATGAAAAATAATACCCTTCATATTGCTAATGTCAAATATAATCCATGAAAATGGCTATTAGATACAAATTATTTAACTTGATGCACCAATGATGCCCTTGTTTCGCTAATTGGAATACGCATTACCTTTTATAGTTTGTATTATATCTCATTAACATACTTACATTTATGAATCTATTAATACAACTGTTCGTTTAGACGTGGGTAGGCTGAAAAGTAGGTAATGCACATATGCTTGTACAGCCTGAACAAAATGACCTTCAGAAGCGCACCAAATGAAATATGGAAGTGACATTCCTCCTCTAAATGTAAGTTTAAGGTCGCTGAATTCATCCAGTGTATTTTGAGAAGCGGAAGTATGGAGACGTATTTTAGTGTTATGTCAACGCAAGGTAAACATCGTGCTGTAATCGAATTTTTAACTTATGAAAAAGTGACTCGTACTGAGATTCATCGTCGTTCAAAAGATGTTTATAGTGACCATGCTGTTGATAGGTCTACTGTAAATCGATGGGTAATCAAATTTCATAATTGTGAGCCTGGAAAAGCAATAATTTTTGATAAAACACGCAGAGGACGTCCGATCATTGATACAGACGATAACCAATCCAAATTCATACACGATTTGATTCCAAATGACCGGCGAATCACTCAAAAGCGTATCACAAACCATTCTGGAATATCCAAGGAACGTGTCGGCTTTATTGTTAAATAATTAGGATACCCCAAAATCTGTGGACGATGGATACAACGCCGTTTCACAGACGAGAACAAACAGTGTCGATTAGAGCCTCTGCAAAGCCGGTTTGAACCAATTCCACACCCTTCTCACTCTCGCGAACTTTCGCCTTGCGATTTTTATTTTTTTCCTCTAATCAAGAGACACCTCAAGGTTAATCATTACACCTCAGACGATGAGGTGAAGGCAGCTTTGCTGTCAAGTACTGGATTCGAGAAATGTCTGAAGAATTTTTCAGTTACGTAATGAAAAAACTTGTTACACGTTAGGAGAAATTCGTTAGCCTTAATGGTGACTATGTTGAAAAATAAATATATGATTTTGAAGCTTAAGAAACGTATGATAATGTAATTTTTGCCCGATCTTGCTTTTTTTTCTTGTTTAACAAGCATGTGTGCATTACTTTTCAGCCAACCCTAGTACTTCGATCTGTCATGCTTATTTCTAAATACTTGTTGTATTTTTTTTTAAATTTAACACTTTATTATATAAGATGTGAAATATATGCCTGCTGACAAACTAAAAAAAATTAGAATGGTTTTATCTGCAATGTCGGAAACTTAGCATCGTTTTCGAGCAAGACTGCATATCGCAAACCAATAAACAATAATTTCATTTTATCCTGTCGAAGAAACCGTTGGTGCCGAAACATGTTGATAATTTTGATTAAGTAAGTGGTGTAAACAAAGTTATTTATTTATTAGAATGAATTCATTCAAAATCAAAACATTATCCTAAAAAACCGTATTACTGCCCAACAATAAACGTATTCCAAGAATTCCCTATTCCCCCACTTACAAAAATTTACGAAAAAATAGCACTACTTCAGCTACACAAAGATATCTTTAATAAAAATATTACCTCACTGCTTAATATTAGCATAATGAATACTTCCATTGGTGGACTACCTGTACCACCCGTACGAATCACAACAACGAAGCACAGAATCACTATGTAAATAAAGGAATAAAATTATTTAATCAATTACCCGCTGATATGCGAACAGAAAAAAACTACGACAAATATATAAAAAAAATTAAATCTTATTTTGGTAGTACCACCACATAATAACTTTCTCTTAGATATACTTTTGACTGTTTGTTATTCCTAATGTTTTATGTACATCCTATATGTGACAGTTTAGATTCAGCTGAGTTAAACGTTACAGGTCACAACGTCTACATTATGCATATTTAGTAGACGCAAAGTGTTTCAGTTTAGATACAGTTAGGTTAAGTGTTCAGTTCACGTTTCAGTTGACAGTTTACGTCGACTATATTAAGCATATTTAGTCAACATGGAGTGCTGATCTGCAGTCGTGTTCGTGAACAAAAAGTTACCCACATTTTTATGGAGATTTTTTAAGCGTTGTAGTGGGTAATATAAGGTTGAGAAATACTGGTTTTAATCTTAGTTTGCGCTGTACATTTACAAGAGTTTAGTAGGTGGTGTGAAAGGCTGTTAAGTGACTTAATACTGAGGATGTCATAGTCCCACTGGCTCCAGACGATTGGGAGCAGTTGAGACTTTTATGCTATATTCAAATAAAAACGGTAGGTAGGTACTAAAAAATCTTTGATCATAAAAATTATTTACAAAATAAATAAAAGCACATTCTTATGTTTTTCTTACGTGAATACCGCACAAGACAATATGGCATATATGGCAAAGTGGGGAAGTATCTGGCTATTCAGATCTATTCAGGTCACCAAAAACGGCTAAAGCCATTTCCAGCGACGTTTCAATTCCGATTGGTGGTTTTACACCAGAACGATACCGGGAGCATCTTCCATTCTGAAATATAATTTTTAAATTAACAAATTGTGAAATGATTCAAATTCATCAAATAAAATTTAACTGCTTTCGCTGGGTTTGAACCCGCAAACTTCGGAACGCTAGTTGAGAGGTTTTTTTTTTTTTTTTTACGGACGAATAGTCTATTAACAATATTAGAATAACACTAATAAAAAAAGAGAGATGACAATGGAAGGAGAGTACATATATATGAAGAGCATTGACAAAATACATATAATATAAAAGTAAATATAGAAGATAGTATAATATAAATACATATAATATAAAAGTACATAAGTAGCTTGAAGATGGATTTAAAAGACTTTAAAAAATCACATTGCGTATCGACTGCCGAAAGTCATTAAGGCTTACACCAAAAAATTCAGTGCTTTGATTTGCGTTGACAAGTAGTCTCGACATTCTGGATGAAGGAGAATGATAATTTCGACATTATTTTGGAATCTACGGGAAGGGATGTTGAACTGGATGAGTTGTAACAAAGCAGGTGTGTCAGTAATACTGTTGATAATTTTGAAAATTCGTATTAGATCAGAGTCCTTTCTACGTTTTTCTAAAGAAGAAATGTTTGCCCTCATTCACGGCGGCAGTATTATTATTATCAGTATTTAATTTTGTATATTACCTTCACACAGTAGACCCTAAGGAAAAAAATCCCTGTGGACCTGTGTCTTCTTTGGGGATGCTGTGTGGAGGGTCTTTTTGAAAGGAAGGAGAGTAAGTTCTGAGAAGGAAAAATATATGAGAAGTGGGTAGGAATCTGGGAGTAACGTGTCCAATGAGCGGCGGTACATTCGACATTTATAAACATCTTTAGAGCAGAAATCATTATGACATCTATAAACATCTTTAGAGCAGAAAGATCATATGTTTTATATCCGTAGCTATCGATGGTAAGTAGATAGTTTCTTTAATAGCAAAGGATATCGATCGCGTTACAAGAAAGAGAGAATTTTAACCACTGACTCAATTTTAGGCAATTCTAGAAATCACGTATTAAAAATAGACACACTTCGATTTTGGCAACGTGAAAACTTTACTGGATTATATCTTACATTTTATAAATCAACCAACTTACCATCACGCTGTTTCACTGCAGGGGTAAGCCGAGAGGTTGAACTGCCAAATAATTCAGTCTTGGCACACACTCTTTGCCGCAGTCAAATGATTTTCGAAAAATCTAAAAACATGTATTTTTCTGTATTTTGATAAATTTTATTTATTTATTTAATTTTAGTTATTTGCACATTTAAATTTACAAATCATAACTTACATACTATTACATCATTTATTATTTATGAAAAGATAGGTCAATACAAAAAATATAACTTAGCTAACCCCTCGCTCATTCACATTCATGCCTATATCTCGCACTTTGTTTTGTTGTTTTCTTTTACATTAACTCTACGCTGGAGGCCCTGAAAAATATTTTCCCTCACGGCCTATGTCATCTTTGGGAATGCCGTGTGGAGGGTCTATTTGAGAAAAGAATGGAGCGAACCTGGATCTTGAAGAGGCTCAAGTTGTAGAAAGTAGGAGGGAGGAAACACAGAGGCCGGCAAATCGTTCCATAGCCGAGCTTTTAAACTCAAGAACGAGTCGTAGAAACGACTTGTTCTCATGTGACTGTGCACCGGTGCTGTAAGAATCAATGATACTAGTTCCCCGGATCATCTTCTATTGAAATACGGGTAGAACAAGGACTCTAAAGATTGCAATCCGTTTATGAATACATGGGAATCTATCAAACGAACCATTGGAGGTTATTATCCACCACTTACCCGCCCTGGTAAAAGTAACAGATGGTTACTCCTTCAAGGCTCTCGCAAGGATTCTAATTTTTTTGAAAGAACGAAGCTTCATTTAGTTTAGAACGAATTTAGACCTCCAATGTCCCTGCATACGTTGTTAGCAAGCAATGCAAGTGCTTAGCGGGAAATACAAGATACAATATGTGTTAATATGACAAAATATAGACAAGACAATGGGACAGGTTGGTGAAAGTCCACGAGGTGTCAAGCGCTGGGTGATTGTATCCAGCGTATCCTACAAGCACCTCTTTGGGAAAAAGACACAGTACATAAGTAATACGAGCATGGCAAACGGTTGGGAATCCTCTCCAATCAATTGGCAGTCCCAGCAAGAATGCGCATGACGTTCGGTCTAGCCTAGAGAATCTATCAAACGAACCGTCCGTTTCTGCATGGAGTCGAAGGTTTTTTCAGGTATTATGGGGCTCCAGACCAGAGGTGGTTTCCAAATTCAACCGTGGATTTGCACAGGATTAGCAAATGTATATTATTAAAGTATCTGCAGGGCCTGCACAGGTCGTCCAACTTTTGGGAGGCTAACTTGACTGGCTTCGATGGAGCCCCCATATCTGAGCATATCAATGAAGGGCCTGTTCGGAAGATTGCTTCCGTTGAAGGAGACTTTTGACTCCTAATATCTGGCCCCAAGTATTTTTAAAAGTTAAAAATTTATTTGCGCTGGTCTTTCTGAGCATCCGCGACTACTTATTCAATCGTCTTCACATTCCGCACCTATCTTACTTCATTCACCGTCCATTCGCTCTACATTTGTAACATATCTAAGCATTTCGTATTTCACCTAGTCGTGGTCCTGGTCGTATTTCACCTATGCAGTGGGTATTAAGAATGCGAATGAAAGAAGGGAATATGTCGAAATAAGCTCCGACGAAATTATTATGCTCGACATTTATCCTTGTTCTGTTTTTCAAGTACTGAATCAAATTAAATTTTACTGCCTTAATAAAAATCCTTATCATTTCGTATTTTGTCTCATGAAATTTCTTGTTCCAAGATATAAAAATGAGCATATTTTTGCTTGTTGGCATACTTACTTACTTCTTTGTTTGTTCTTTATGTATTGCTACAAGTACCCATATTAAGCATAGGAAATTTTTGAAACTTTCAAAATATCTTCTTTCCACCCTCGCGAACGTTTCTGGATTATTACAAATACATCTGAAAAGTTTTTTTATCATTACAAAACTCTTACGAAACTGTTAAACATGTCACGATTCGAGAGAAACAATTTCTTTATTAAGTGGCATTCCAATGCATGTTGGGAACTCGCTAGTTTCTTTATACAAATAGACCACAAGTATCTCTCGCGAACCATTAAAATAATAAATTAATTTAGTAATTTTTCTATGTTTTACAAGATCTTGTATTTCTTGATATTTTAGTGTGGAATTTCTACCTAATTTTTCGTAACCTCGAGATATTTATGAAGAAATTTTAGCTAGCTGCTCGAATACCTCAAGTTTACCTCAAAAAATATGAACATTTTTGGAATTTCATTAGAGAGGAATTTCATACGAATAATATGAAGCAAAATCAAGGAAGATTTGTGGTTAAATTTGTTTATTTTTAGTAAATATTTTTTTCAGAAAGAGTTTATTTCTTTACTTTTTAGTTTTATTTTTTTACATTAGCTCTATACAGGAGGCCTTGAAGAAAATAATTCCCCTCAGGGCCTATCTCATCTTCGGGGATGATGTGTGGAAGGTATTTTTAAGAAAGGAAGAAGATGAAGTTCTGGGATAGAAAAAGGTATTATTGGTGAATAGGAATCTGTCTGTAAGATTATCAGCGTGTTCAGGCGTGAAGGACTTATGAATCTATTCCTCCCACTATCCTGCCGGAGAGGTCAAAGGGTCTCCCTCAATCAGTGTCTCCCGAGTCGGTAGGCAGACGCATCCTCCGCCAAGATCCAGACAAACCTCACTCATAATCCCGGGCACCCCTGCTCATATAGCGAACCACTTTGAGTTAAGGCAGAGGTGTTGGTAATCCAAAAAATGGTTCCCGGGGCGGCGGTGGAGGGCAGGCACGGCCCTCCAAATTGAAGGTTACAAAAGTTAATGTTTTCCTTAAACTGTGGTAGTAATAATAAAAATTATCTGCATTGTTGTGTGTATTTTCTTTATGCTATAGGCCTATAAATTGAATAAGGGATGGTGCCTATCACTGTTTTTTCACATGTAAATTGCAGCATTTTTCGAAATTGCAATCTCGTCTCTATTTATTTGCAAAATAAGAAAGGTTACTTACTGCTAGTTCACGTTTGACAATTATATACACCATGTTTATTAGATTTATCAAAATAACTTTCCCTTTGAAATTTTAATAATCTATCTTAAAATATCTCAGATTAAAAATATGTTTGTAAGAATTGATTAGAGGATTCTTAAGAAAGTTCACTCCCAGACATGCAAGATTTATGCTTAGATTATTTTGAAGCTATTAAGGGATTGTATTTAATTTTGTCTAGACTGTCGAACTTTGAGATTCTTTACCACAAAGTTTTAAATATTGTCGCCAAGGTCATCAAGATTTTCCGAGTTCGAACCCAAAATGATTTTTTTAGGTTGATATTTATTTTTCGTTTAGCTTGGTTTATTTGTCACGAAAATGGATGTGTTTTTCATTATATGTCGCTGTACTAAATACCTTTGTTTACAATATTTTTAAAAGCTTGGTGCAGAGTGGTTGGTTAGGCATCATAATAAGTTTTAGTTTTGGTTTTATCTCGATTATAAATTATAAACTACTAGCGAGTTCCCGATATGCGTTGCTATGCCACTTAATAAAGCAATTGTTTCTCCCTGCGTGCCCTTTTCCATTCGTTCCGTTCCTATTCCGCTTTCTCTACCATCCATCTCCCCACTCCCCTCTCCCCTCTCCCGCTTCCCCCGTCTCGTAAACCCCCTCCCCCCGGTACATTCAGTTTTCAAACAGTTCGATTACCACCTAATGCATTTTTTTAATACAAATTTCATAATGCCAGAGCTCACTATCATATATAAAAAAACGTGAAAACTGCGTGGCGGGCCGCCGGGTCGGGAGAGACTGGTTGAGGGAGACCTCTCCAGTAGGACTCTCACGAAGCATCACTTTACACCACAATGGTTGGTATGAAATTATACGTCCGTCACTCCTGGAGACATTGACCCCCAAATTTCTACCCATCCCTCATTCCTTTTTCCTCCCCAGAACTTCATCTTCTTCCTTTTCTCAAAAGACCTTCCACACAGGATCCGAAAAAATGAGCTCTTGTAAGGAGCTAATGTAAAGATATGTAGTTTATATGTAAGAGCACAACACGGTGAAATTCAACGAAAATTTCATAATTAATTAATAAAATTAATTTTTTCTAAACCGATTATTATTTAGAGCGCATTTGAATTGCCCTGGTACGGCTGCTCAGGCGGTGGTTACGCCGCTGACACAACGCAATTTAAACGGGTTTAATAATTTATCTTCTTCGCCCGGTCTCTCCCCCTTGTGTTTTTAAAAAAGCTGAACATCGCACGGAACCTTTCGCAATTTACTTTCTTTCAAAAGGATGCACCTGGTGCTGTTAAATCTTCTGGGATTATTTTGCAGGCTACATGCTTTCAAGAGTTGACAGTCAGGATATGGAAATCTTTTTTTATTGTTTTTTTTTTTATTCATGTACATACAGTGACTTGCATAATAACATAAAATATTGGAAAGTACTCGTAACAAAAGAAATCCCACAAAGGCGAAACCTTTGTGTGGCTATTATTATAGTGTGTCGATTTTAAACAGTGGTGGTTAAAATTTTATTATATTTTTTTTAAATACAGTTACAATGTAATTGATTTTATAGGAGTTTCAGTTAATTACATATACACATACATGTACACATACATATACTTACACATATACATATTCATACACACTTCTTTATTGTCGCTAAGAAAATCGAATAATAGGTATTTAACCAGACTGTTGATGTCACTGTCGCTGTACCCCCCCCCCCCCCCCATATGAATACTGAGCAAAAATTCCTAAATAAAATCGTCAAAATCGAGGTTTTGGAGACGAAAATATTTTATCTCAGTACTTTCTGCTTTATTTTAAATACATTTTCTAGTTTGTATACTGAACGTCTGGGTTGATGGCGTTCAAACCCGGCCATTTTAATTAATTTTGAAGGGTCGTAACTCCCATAAGAAATAACTTATCAAAAAAAGCAAAACGTACCGACACGTAAGTAGTCGATATCTATATTACGAGTAAATTAAAAAAAATATTTGCACTAGTATCAAAACTCCTCACTGGAGTTGGGAATATGGATAAAACGCCCACGGCGCACAGTTAGTAGGTAATTTTGAGTATCTAGGATGACTTTATTATTTTAGTATGTTTTTGGGACAATACAAATTATCATTGTATGAAAAAAATGTTTAAAAATATATATTGCGCAATTCAACCTAGTACAATCGTTTTTAATACTTACAGAAATCCAAATATATATATAAATTTAGGATTCGTATGTTTGCGTTCGCAAATCTCTGAAAGTAATCTATAGATTGACTCAAAATGTTTACAGAACATTGCATTTTAACAGAAGAGTGTTTCTATATATAATGGTAAGCTCTGGCGTTTTGAAATTTGTATATATCGATCTGTAAATTAAAAAAATTAAAGTTGTTAAAGTAAACCGTGAATACATCACAAAGCTAAAGTTAATTAGACACATTAATATCCATGAAATACAGAAACGTAAAATTTTGCCGGATTCATTCGGATACATTAGTCTCGATGAATTCTAAACTTTAAGAAAAGTAACGTTACTTTTAAAAGTAACGTTTTAAAAGTAACGTTTTGAAAAATTGTTATTTCAATATTTTTTATCACACTAAAACACAAGTTAAATAGTTATGATAATTACTTGATTTCCTAGAGTCTATCATAAAGATTCAGAAAAACACAGTAGTTATAGTTGAATTATCACGATGACGTGCACACGTCCACCCGCGGAGAGATCCAAACTCGACAGACACAAAATTACTCGTTCGCGTTTCGAGGTAGTAAGTATTTGCGATGGTGCCTTACGTCCCAAGCAGATAAAATGTTTTTTTTTTTTTTTTATTCTAAAAATATTAGACATTTAGGTACCCGAATTAAAATAAAAATGAAATCCAGATAGAAACCTTGGGTATTTTATTTTTTCCAACACGTTTTTGAAATAATTTCCAGTGTTTCCCTTCCAAGGGTTGTTATTTTTAAAATTTCATAGCTTATTTGATACCTAAATAATTTTTTTTTTGTTAACTCTGAGTAAAATAGTTTCCCTCGAGGCCTACATCATATTAGAGTATGCTGTGTAGAGGGTGTTTTTAAGGAAAGGAAAGAGAGGAAGTTCTGGGAAAGAAATACGAATAAGAGGTGGGTAGGAATCTGAGGATCAGTGTATGCAAGAATAACGGACTTAAGAATACATTCGTCACACTGCGGTGCAAGGCGATAGGTATTCTGGCTGAAGAGGTCAAAAACCCTCCCTCAACCTGTCTCTCTCGCTACGCAGCAGGTAAGCAGACGCATCGACCGCCAAGACCTCACCCCAAGAACCCGGGCAACCCTTCTAAGTCACATGGTTAAATCTAATAAAGTCGAGTCCATCAATAATAAAGTTGACCTATTCACATTGGATAAATAATTATACAAGTAATATACGATGTTGAAAGTACACTGTAAGTAACTATTTTAATTTACAAGGACCTACGCCATCTTAGGGGATGCTGTGTAAAGGTATTTTTAAAGAAAATAAGAGATAAAGTTCTGGGAAATGAGGGATGGGTAAGAACTTAGGGTTCAGTGTGTCCTGGAGGGACGGATGGGACATTTAGAATGCAGCCATTTTATTTATTCATTTTTCAACCGTCACTTTTTTCTGTCGTATTATTGAGTTGCCATAGAGCCCCATGCCCACATTTGTGTGCATATCATTCCAGAGTAGAAGATACTTCCAGTATCACCTTGGTAAGAACACACCAATAGTTGCTGGCTTTGGTTTATTTATCTACCATAATGTAATTAAAAAATCTTTGTTATTTTATATTACGTTCATAAAAAAACCGAAATAGAAAAAAATTTAGAACAGGCACCGCCTTTTACATTAGCTCCACTCAGGAGGCCCTCAGGAAAAAAAAGCGTTCGCATAGGGCATATGACATCTTTGGGAATGCTCTGTGGAGAGTCTTTTTAGGGAAGGAAGGAGATGAAGTTCTTGGAAGGAAAAATGTATGAAGTGTGGGTAGAAATCTGGGGTTCAATGTGTCCAGGAGTGACGGACGTACGTATCTACCCCTTTTACTGCGGTGAAAAGATCTCCCTCAACCAGTCTCTCCCTATCCGGCCTGCCACGCAATTGGCGGGCAGACGCATCCGCTACTAAGATCCGGATAAACCGAACCCCATGAACCCGGGCACCCCTGCTAAGTCACCAAACGTAGCGGACCACTTGGGGTGACCTATAAAACTAACGTTGGCTGGGCCATAATATATCACGCCTGTATTACAGCTTATCCGCGACGTACATATCGACAATCAGATAGAAAGACAGATATTGTATTACATTACTAGGGTATATTAAATTGAATATCAATTAATACATTATTTTACTTAAAATAAAAACTGTGTAACCTTCTACACCGTACAGTAAATAAATAAATTGTCATTTTTAATAAACAGATTTGAAATGTCTGGTATCTTTCAGAACTCCGCTCGTATCAGTTTTCCAGCATAGGAAAACTAATATTTCCACTGGCTTCTAATAGATGTAGAAAACTCGGCAATAATCATCAACAAAATCAATCGTTATAAACAAAAAATCATATTTTCTCTACATTTTAGAATGCTGGCAAAATCCTTTAAATGCAATCTTATATAACCTAATAACAATTTACAATTTCCCAAGGGGTCGTCCATTAAATACTATACATTTAGTCTTTTGCGCGCTAACCATAGATTATAATACAAAGAAGGGAGATGGGCCATGAATTAACATTAATGAAACCGCGCTCACCGCGGTGTCTCCAACAACGTTCACCGTGCAAACCGCATCTACGCACAGCAGCACTAATTTTCTACGCACAGCTAACGCGTAACCATCAACACAGATAAAATAGGCTTTCATAAATGACAAATTCATGCATTCATGTAAATTTTTCTCGTACATTGTGTTCACTTATTAATTTTTCGCGTTATTGAAAAGTTTGTATTCTGAAAAGAAAGATTCAAGATACAAAAATCTTTTTTCATTTAAAAATTAATTTATGAAATGCGCTGTAATTTATGCCCATATTGCATGAATAGACGAGGATACGTATTGCCTATATTACAGCAAGAGGTCATTTCCTTTTAGGTGAGTGCATATTTAATACACATTTAGGTAATTCTTGACCATAATTTTAGAGGTGAGAACGACGGGTGCTCCATGAATAATTTATGCCCATTTTACTTGTATAGACGATGACATATATTGCCTATACTACAGCAAGAAGGCATTTCCTTTAGGTGAGTGCATATTTAATATACCTACGTTTAGGCAATTCTTGATCGTAATATTTGAGGTGAGAACGCTGCGGATGTAACTGATTATTAGTTATTTTTCTTAGGGTAAAATCCCTCCTTTATTGGGCTATTTATACGCTCCACCAGCACTAATGAAAACTAATAAACGGTGCCTGACTCGACCCAGTTTGTAAAAATGTATTTTAGTAATTACTCCTCCCCCGCTGGAGGGCTGTTCCGCCGTTTTGTTTTGGATGGACTCTAGAGCATTTATACTGCCAGGAATGTATGAATAATGTTTCATGAATTCACTAATTTTGACATTTATTTTATCATCTTTAACTGAACTTTTTACATTAGCTCAATACTGGAGGCTGAGGCTGAAGAAAAAAATATTTCAGGGCGTGTGTAATCTTTGGGGATGCTGGGTGGAGGGTCTTTTAGAGGAAGGAAGGAAGTTTGTTAAGGAAAAAGGTATGAGGGGTGGGTAGGAATCTGATGGGGGTCAATATAACCATCCCTCCATCGGCGGTGGAAACCGATGGAACAAGATAGTCTATGTTAGGACTCCATCAACCAGTCTCTCCCAATCCGGCCCGCCATGCAGTTGATGGACAAAGCATTCTATAAATCTCACCCCTTGTACTCGGGCAGCCCTGCTAAATCATCAAACGTAAAAAAAACACTTGGGGTGACATACGACTAGGGTGTTGGTTATTGAAAATCGACCATGGGTCAGTAGAGATAATGGCTCGCTGCTTTGATAGACAGTCAGCACGCGTCCAAGCCGTATCTCCCCTTGTTTCTAAAATTGATGGTGCTAACATATACCTACAAATATTTCCGTACATCTTTCTGAATCAGATCTCCTATTACTGAGTCGCCTATGAAAGTATAATTTATAATAAATAAGTACTTAGATGCAAGCTTAAAATTAAGTTCTAACATTTCGTGTAAGGCCGTGCAAACAAAGCCTCGGGGAGCATAAAGATTTGAGAATTTCCCGAGAAGTCTCGAGTGTGGAGCCTTCGAAAATTTCTAAGTGGGCGGAAGTCGAAAATTAAACAAATCTCTCCAAATATTGTGTATATTTTTGAATAATGAAGCCTTTGAGAACCGAGAAATTCATTTTGCCAAAGTTCTTGGCTCGCATCTCGATTTGATAATTATTTAAATAGGTTGATTATATATTTATGAGAATTTTGTTTTGTTTTACTTGCTTAAACAATACGCGATTTAATATTTAACTGATATCTAAGAGAGTAATAATCACGTTTTTGATTTAACTAACTCTTTAAAAGCTTTTGCGCTCCATTTTGTCATTAATTATTCGAATTCAGAACCAGGATAGAGGGACTTACCAATTCTGCTACGAACACCCTTTCATTTACGGCCATTTTTATCTATCTCATATTATGTCTTGACGAAAATGATTTTCTCTGATAGAATTTTTGATTTCAATTTAGAAAAAGGAGTAAATAATTATCAAAACAATCCCAAAAAAATGTGCGCACGTTATAAAACTTATTGTAATGTCATCATCAAGAATGTAAAATCTTTATTATCTATTAATCTTTACTCTGAATCGGTTTAGATATAGAATTTACATATGAAAAATTGTGCTTACCAAATGTATTAATCTTAATATACCTATAAAAATGAATGTTTCTTTGTTTGTCCCTTACGCGTTCCTAAACCATTCATCCGATTGCGATGAAACTTTTGTGTTTGTTGGGTGCACGCCAGTGATAATTTCTATTAATGGTGAGCTCTGGCGTTATGAAATTATTTCTTATAATATTCATCCGATTGCGATAAAACCGAAGGCATCAGTATAATTATACTGGTGAGCTTTGTAATTTGAAATTGGTTTAAAAATTTTGCAATAGTTGGCGCGCGAGTTGCTTGAAAAATGAGTGTATTTCATATAGTTTAGTAGCAGGGAGAGAAGGAGGGAAAAGCGGGGGGAAAGGAACGATGGAGAGGGGGGTTCGCAGCAAGGGAGACGAGGAAGGGGGGAAGGCGGGGAAGCAGATAAGGTGGAGGGGGAACGCGAGAGGGGAACGGGATGCGGGGGAAGGGGAACGCGGACGGAGAACAGGGATGATTGGGAAATAACACGCAGGGAGAAACAATTTCTTTATTTAAGTGGTATTGCAACGCATTCCGTGAACTCGCTAGTTACCTTATAAAAAAATAAAAGCGTATGAACGCGTACAAGAAACATAAAAAAAACATATTTATGGGCTAAAATTATATCTATATCCACTCAAGCGATTTTTGGCATATTACGGCAAGTTACAAAATGTCTTGAGCGATCGCTTGCCATAATGTGCCAAAATTTATAAAACCTAAAATATGAGATAAACGGTGAAATCAAAGTGGATTCACTCGTTTAAAATCGCAGTATAAAGTTCATGTATGTTTCCGTATTAATATTTTGAGAAATTGTTTTAATTAAATCGATCGGTCAATTCGATAACCGAATCGCTCGAGTGGCTACGACAGTTTCCTTTGATTGACATTATTTTCCTATAAAACTATTCAGCTAATAAACTAAAACCATTTTTGCGCTAAAACCGACCGATTCAAGACTCCGTTTGCCAAGCGATTTTATGCCTATTATCTACCTAAATTCGTGGCGATATAAAGCAGACTAAAAATTATAAACAATTTTGGCTTGGCTTAACCACCACTATGAAATTGATTTTCTCTCAAAAAGATTTTTTAAAAAAATAGGTATTGACGTTCGCATTACATTAACCTTTCGATTGCCACCCACGTCAAACTAAGAAGACTTGTTTACCTGACGTAGAAAGATTTTTCTTCTTTATCGTAACCTCAGGGCAACTTCATACGTAAAAGAATTAGGTAAAAAAACAAGCTTCCGCCACGCGGGAATAAAATGTTGTATTTTCTAAAAAAATAAAATAGAATGATATTAAAAATATATCAGATAATACTTATAAATCTAAACGAGAATTTGAAAAAGAAAACAGAAAAATAAAAATAAAACGGGACTCGAACCCAGGATCTATCGTCTTACCAGGACAAATTCCTTATCATACTCCTAAACCATATGTTTTCTTATAAAGCCGTTAGGAAAGTGGTAGGATCCACTCCAATGCGTCTTGTTCATTTCTTGTTATCATTTTCTTCAATGATTTATTGATGGGTATTTATGGATGGATTTCTTCTGCGTCTTGTTATTTTCTTGTCGTCATCTTCTTTAATGATTTATTGATGGGTATTTATGGATGGATTTCTTCTGCGTCTTGTTATTTTCTTGTTATCATCTTCCTTTATGATTTATTGATGGGTATTTATGGATGGATTTCTTCTGCGTCTTGTTATTTTCTTGTTATCATCTTCGTCAATGATTTATTGATGGATTTCTTCTGCGTCTTGTTCTTTTCTTATCATCTTCTTTTTCAATGATTTATTATGTTGGCGGATATAAGTTAGTCTAACAATACACATTTCAATTGAAAATTGGATATTAAAAACGTTCAAAATTTTCACAGCTTGGGACAGAAAACTTTTGCAGTCGGTGGTGTAGCTAGTACGATTTTTTTGGTTATTATTCGACGTTTCTTCCTACGCCATCGAATTTATTTGTTGTCGGATAATTTCCATCTTTACTCCGAACGAATAATTATTAATTTTTAAAATCTTCTATTCAAAAAAAAAATTCTAAGTAAAAAATATTAACATACGTTTCACGTTTCATTAAACCCTTGAATTTCGAAAATCGTTCAAAGTAAAAGTTGTTTTGAGAAAACGGAGTAGGACTCGAATCAAAATATATTTGCTTTGTGTAAGAATATTATTCGTACACATATCAATGCACGATACCTATAGAGGAATTGTTTAATGAATCGAATAAAGGATAGAGAAACTTCTGAAATAGGTATAAAGATATATCATCAAATATACTAATAATTAGTGGTTGTCTGCGATGTCGTGCGTGATCAGAATTATTCCCATATTATTAATTGTTTTGTGTTTAAACCGTAGAACTCCATTTAATTTTATTAAATTTAATTCAAATTGATTTCAATAATCGCGATCGCCTTGCACTCCTGTACTCATTGACCCCCAGATGTCTATCAATTCCTCATATCTTTTTCCTCTCCTTAAAAAGACGCACCATATAGCATCCCGTAAGATAACATAGGCCCTGAAGGAAAATATTATGCTTAGGGCCTTGTGTTCGGAGCTGATGTAAAAAATATAAAATAGATATCTGTTGCTCTGAGTTTTGCAAATTTTCAAAGAAACAAGGTTCTATCTGATTTTTGGCTAGTTATTTAGCTAAACGTGATTTTTTGTATAAATTTTTCTTAGGCATTTTGAAAGAAAATTCATTTAAAATTCGTTTTTCATATAAAGTTTTTCATAAACATCAATTGTTATTATTTTATTCCAGTTTCAAGCTTCAAACCTCAATAGCCTAATTTCACACAAATGGCAGATATAACCTTGTTGTTCCAAGAGTTCAATTATGAACAAAGAAATTAGGCATGTATGAAAACATAAGGCTTCGTATTAAGAACAACTAAAAAATTAAATTCCATAGAAGCCATTAAACTTTTATATGTATCTCTAGTTAGAAGCCCAATTGAATATAACTCGGTAGTTTGGTATCCATCTTAAAAAATTCATGTTAATAATATTGAGCTTATACAAAAAAAAATCTTCGGTTTATAAATTTTAAATTAAACATCCCACTAGAAGACTTAAAATATAATCTATTACTAAATTTTCTAAAAATACATACACTAAAGACAGTCGTAAAATAAACGACTTAACATTTTTATTCAAAATACTTAACTCTAAATTCGACTGTTGCGAAAAATCCAACAATTCATAAACTTACGAATATCGACAGTAACACCACGACAAAATACTTATATAAGCAGAACTACATTACCCACTCTCCGATACAACGATTTCACACTTTGGGAAATCAGTAGGTACTTAGGTGATGCTGACATATTCAACATCAACTTGGCGAATTTTGTGGATCTTGAAAAAAACTTATTCCAAAACTATTCCTTAACATATACGCATTTTTGTAAACTTATCAAATCGCTGTATTTTTGTATTTTTCTACTTTTGTGCATTTTTATCTATTTTTTTTTTCTGTTTCAAAATCATCTGTCATGATTTAATTGTACTACCAAACACGTAAAAGCCCTCTGGACGTTGAATAAATAAATAAATAAGAGAATGAAAATATAACAATGGTATACACAGCAGCCTTTAAAATCTTATTTGTAGATAACACAATCATTGCCACTGAACCCGATATTGCGTATTTAACTTGCTCAATAGAAAGGTTGACTTTTAAAAGGTTATATTTTAATTGATCAATTTGGGTTTTCTCCCTTTGTTTCTGAATTGTTAAAATTTTGTAAAGGTCGTCAAAATAATATATTTTACTGGTTGAATCAATGTAGTAAATTGTTGTGATTGTATTTTTGCGTTCAAGAAATACGCAACATCTTTGGTACCATTAACTAGAGTTGAGGTTCCCAAAGAGTCTATACAGATCCCCAGAGGTTGATTTCAACTTGCTAAGGGTCTTTAAAAAGTTTGGTTAAATAGGGGTACACGTAAGTGTACCCGAAATGGTAAGTAATATAAAAATATGTTGTGGTAGCGAAAGATGCAGCTATTTTGAATCGCGGAATCATTCCTATTGGCTCCTCACACGCCAATAGCGATCCCTCAAAATTTCCACATAGCCACCGACTGCTGAGACAAATTAAGAAGAATCATTCTGTTTCAGACTGCCGAAGACGTAACAGCTTTGTAAATCGTTGCTTGTTCGCTCCTACTTTTCATGTATGAATATTTTGTAAATATAAATTATGTATAGTGTTGAAATCTTATAAGATTTATTCGCAAACCATACATTTCTTAACCCCCCATAATATAATTTTAAATTAATATCGTGTTATATTATATACTTTTTTCTCTTGTTTTATATTTTTCTTTTCATCTTAGGGCTCGTACACATAAACACGATACGACGTCGCATCGTGCTACGACGCGGCATCGTTTCACGATGCGACGTCGTATAGTAGGAATCTACGACGAGCAAGCGACACGACATCGCAACGTGCCACTATGCATGGTACGACGTGGTTGAAACTGTTCCGGGATCCATTTTCAAGGCGTTATATTTCTTCTTAAAATGACTTTAGTTTAGCTTTTTAACTTTTTAACTTTTTTTAAAACTTTTTTAACTATTTAGTTTTTAAGTTATCTATAAATAGTACTTACATTGTTTTTCATGTTGCTTCTGTGAATATGCAAATGTTATTACTGCAGACACATTAGTCTAGGGATATTTATATTTTGTATTAGAATTTATTTTATATTACCCGCAATTTTTTTTTATAAATATCCTGTTTGTGTCTCAAATAAATAAATAAATAAATAGACTCTCGTTATTCATAATTTTAATAAATTGATGTTTCCAGTATCTGTTTCTTCGTTATTCATCTTCTTAATATCAGCATGAGGAGAACACGTCTAGTGCGGTCCATTTTTCGAGATAACTGCGACCGACCTCACGACGAAACCGTGGCACGTTGCGATGACGATCGTAGTAGATTCCCACGATACGACGTCATAGCACGATGCGACGTCGTATCGTGTTTATGTGTACGAGCCCTTAGCCTTTTTAAAATTAATAACATAATTTATTATTTTTAATCTAATTTGAGCACATAGTCACCCTACATGCATAGATTATAGTGTATTAACTTCTTTGAACTCATTAGGTACCCATTATCGGTAAGACACGATAATGGAACAATATTGTTCTTTCAATACCTATATTATTTTGGGTTATTCTTATTACTTTATAAAACTAATAACCTCGACACAGGCTTGTCCTAGTGAGATCAAAAATAAAAATGTAAACAATAATACCTCCCATGTAAAGAAATAATATATATGATACACCTAACCGATTTTGTGGAAGTAATGATTTTTTAAAGTTTTGTTTATTCATTGAATTGTTTGTTACATGAATTGAGGATTTTTCGACCACCATGCTAGGCGCATGCCCGTATAACATTATTATAATGGACTTATTTCTATCCTTGTTCTAATAGTATTTCAATGGAAGATGTCCGGTCATTCCTGTCAAGATGGTAGCCGCGTTTGATAGTACGTTTTTATTCCGCTAGATCGCATCAGCGTTGTAACTGCTGTGAACTCTGTGAATGTTGGAGTAATCAACGTTAAGCGAAGTCTAGAAACGATTAACAGAACTAGTAAATAAAGTGTATATTGTAATGGGATTATGGTTAAGGTTCAATATAAGTGTAATTAATACGGCAGAGCAGAGACCACAGGTCAGGATTATGGGACTAGTTTTCTGTCAAGTAGGTAGGAAATCAGTAAATAAAAGAAGATGAACTTCATAAAACTATATTGTAGCCATAAAAAAAAAACAAACATGGGAGTGCAAATTTATACCAATGTAATAATAAGAATACAAAATATAAACATACCAGATGGACTCCTGGACACGCTAAGCTAACTAAACGAAGCCGAATTTTGTAGGAAAACACCGGATGACGACCGAAAACTTGGTTCGTAGAGAGAAACGGTCCCGGGACGGGACTTTCGGCCTCATCAACCGGGGACGGCGCGGAATCCAGGGAGCCTAGGTCTTCCTTCTATTTGGGAAGAAGGCCGCTACACCTCCAAGGAGCGTCTCCCGCCTCAGACTGTCTCAGCAATCTCCATCTGAAAGGCACTTGGCCCAACCAGTCTCCAAGACTTACAGATTTCGGAAGAACTATCAGTAATCCGTGACTTCGCGACGCGAGGTCAAAAAGGCATATTATTCTAGCCACTACAAGGACCAATCACTTTACAATTACATGTCCAAAAAACATTTCCACAAAATGGCCAACTGCCAACACCGGAAAAAAGTGGGATTCACATATCATCCACTAAAAATAATACCGTACACGAACTACTCATGTTATGAAAAAACACCCCGCGCCTTTTTTAAGATATAATCAACTTGGATTCACATGATTTACAGTGATTAAAACACCTCCATGGTGAGTGACTAATTCACGAACAGCCAGCCCAATGCTGTTCGGGAGGAAGTGACCATCAACAAAAAAAAACAATTTCTCTTCCCCAAAAAATTGCCAGTCTCCAAAAAAAAACACCATAGACAAAATATCCAAATAGGCAAGAACTGCACTAGTCACATAATATTTATGTGACTGTGACTATTTTTTTTATTATAAACTAGCTGATCCGGCGAACTTCGTACCACCTTAGAATCAATTACTGTTATTTTAACTTATTGGCTGAGTTAAAATAACAGTAATTGTTTATGTTAAAAATTACACAACTGTCCGTATTTTGTTTTTGTCAGTATCAGAGACGGCGTTTTGTACGGATTAATATTTTTGTGATTTTCTCACTTTTCCACTTACTTACGGGAATTGCGTTTCATTTTCTTTATACGTGTGAGAGAGATTTGTTATAATTATAGTATTTTTACTTTGGGGGAATGCAGACATACGTTCACCATTTGTCGCATTTCCGACTGTTGACACTTAGTGTGTAAGAAAGCGGGGCAGCATTATACGTTTAAGAACAAAAGAAAAATAATCAGCGCATTGACATTTGACATTTTCGGAATTCAATATTATACTTATCCCAATATTGCTTTAGCTTTTTCAAAATGTGAGAGTTCGTTTCATACAAAATGTATGGGGAGAAGAATTTTCTTCATAATTTATTTTTTTGTGAATTTTTCCGTTGTTTTAATAGCTATTCTGCTATTCAGGGCGGAGACAAATCTAACTAACCCGACTTTTTTTATGTATTAAGATTCTCTTTGCTCTGTACCATAAAAACATTTAACATTCATTTGCATTCTGAAGTATAAACTTTTATATCAAAGGACCAAATGTATGTCTGCGAATCAAATATTCTCAGGAGATGAATTCGATGTTCGCCAATTTAGAAAAACAACCTTAAAACGAGCTACCGTCTTTATTATTGGAAATAAGGCTTTTAAAATCACAATACTTTCTTAGAATTGCGAAGGCGGAAGGCTAACAAGAATCGGAAAAACAAAATTTGATTTAAAACACAAAATTTTTGAATTTCATTATTATATTCGGTGTCGTTGTTCCGATAACTCTGTGGTTTAGAGTACTTTTGAGTAGTCACTGCTTAGGGAGTAAGCTGGTGAATGCTAATATATAAGTTAGTGAAGATATAAAGAGAGAGAGTTACGTTTCGTATATTACTGTAGGGGCAAGAGAGAGAGGTGCCAGCACACATTTTCTTTCTCTTTTTCTCTCATAGCCAGTTACGTTTCGTATATCTAAGACACAGTGCAGGCCTATTGTCTGTATCACACTGTAGCAGCAAGAGAGAGAAAAGTGAGCGCGCACATTTTCTTTCTCTTTTCTTTTATAAGTAAGTGAAGTTTTACTTCAGTCGTGTGGACCAAAGCACACTCGTCTTTTTTTCAACATCAACTCCACAATTAGGAAAATAATTTCTCTCCGAGTCTATATCATCTTTGGAGATGCTGTGTGGAGAGTCTTCATGCGGAGTCTTTAGGGGGTGAATTTCGTAGGAGGGAGGAAATAAAGAGGCCGGCAAATCGTTCAGCAGCCGAGCTTTTGAACTCAAGAACGAGTCGTAAAAGTGACCCGTTCTCATGTGATAAAAGTCAACCGTGTACGAAAGGTGCCGAAGGGATCAAAGACGCTAGTTCCTCGGAGATTCATCCATTGTTATACCGGTAGAACAAGGACAGTATACCTAGCTGACGCCTATGCTCTAAATATTGCAATCCACTTATTAAGATAGGAGAAACTATTAAACGGACCGACCATTTCTGCACAGAGTCAAGTTTTTTTCAGGTATTTTTGGGCTCCAGATCAGAAATACTGCAAAATTCAACAGTGATGCGCACTTGAGATCTGTACAGGGTCTGCAGTTTTGTACTATTAATTATTCTTACTCACCATCAAGTAGTATCAAAATTCTGCTTTAAATGGTAGGAAAACAGACAGTGTTTCTTCTTGTTTTTATTTTTATTGCCAAGTGTGGAAAATTTTATCAATCTCGGAGTAAAATTGCAGACATGTATACATATCAAAACCACGCCGCCCACCAAAGTATAAATAGCTATCTAAGTACTGATATAATTAGGTAAATGAAGAAAATTTAAGTCTTTTTTCTTTTCTACTGTTGCCATCTGCTAGAGGGGGGTTTTGACAGCCATTTTGATAGTATCACTGTCTTTCGCAGCACAAAGGAGAAGGGGGCATTCATCCTGGTGGAATTCATGTTCGTGTTCATCAGCCATGACAATCACTGTTTTCCGATTCCAGACTGTCTCAATTCTTTTCATCAAAATAACTTGAGAGAAATGATATTTTCTTATGCAAAGATGATACGCCGTATTTCTCTTCTTGATTATGAGAGAAATTCTCTTTTATTCAGTTCATTGATTCTACACCACTCGATTCGAATCGACTCGGTTGAATTTTTTAATTCATAAAAAAGTCTCGAATCGATACATTTTTAAGGTATTGTACCTGTGGAGATCGTAAAATAATGTCATTAGTTTGCAAATTTATGTAAATTAATAAAGTAGATATTATCTACTAGTAATCGCTTACAAAAAATCAATTTTTCTAATTTTCTCTTATTTAAATAATCAATTTGTTAGCCAGGTATGGGTACCGTTATCCCAGGAACCATATATTATATTACCAACAGCTCTGCCGTAGGTCACTCGAAATGGTTTACTGCTTTTAGTGACTTGGCATCAATGCGCGGGTTCATGGGGTGATGTTTATCCGGATCTTGTCAGCGGATGCACCTGGTCACCAACTGCGTGCTCCTCATACCCTTTTCCTTCCTTGAACCTCCCCTCCATCCTTTCGAAACAGACCCTCCATACAGCATCCCCAAAGATGATATGGGTCCTGAGGAGAATTATTTTCTTAAGGGCCTCCTGTGTGGAACAGTTAAAAATAAATAAACAAAAATCTCCTTGAAATTATTGGATTTTATAATCAGGTAGGTACTTAAATACCTACCTACTTAATTATAAACAATTTATTTTTATGTTTTAATAAAAATTATTTCTAGTAAAGAATTATATAATTTGTCACCATCCCAAAGAAAACTAATTTTTATTTAAACTTTCTTCAGGCAGGTTGGTTCCATAATATTAAAAAACGATACGAATCAAAAAGACCAAATAAGGAACCATTTATTGGATAACCAACACCCCCGCCATAGGTCACCCCAAGTGGTTCGCTACGTTCCCTCCACACAGGATCTTCAAATATAGCATGGGCCCTGAGGGAGGTTATTTTCATTATCAGCAATTATTCATTATTTTTCATTACCCGGATTCATCGGTTGAGGTATGTTCAGAACTTGGGGCCGATGCGCCTACCCACCTACTGCGTGGCGGGTCGGCTCGTAAGAGACTGGTTGAGGGAGACCTAACTAGACCTCTTCAGCCGGACTCTCTCGCTCCATGGCCTTGTACTGCAGTGGAAAGGATGCATTCATACATCCGTCACTTCTGAACACATTGACACCATATTCCATCTCAACCCACCCCCTTTTACTTCCAAGATCTTCTCACACATGACACAGGCTTTGCGAGATTTTTTTTCCTAAAGGCCTCTTGTGTGAAGTCATTAAACAAAATATCGGAAGGCAAATTTTATTTCGCAAATTACGTAGCTATTGATGATTTTTTCTTTTTTCCTTTCAGAACAAAATGCATATTCCCAAAAATAGTGTCCAAAAAAATCACTTTTATGAAAGTGGTTTATGTGTGAAATTCCGCCTCTCCGCAGTGGAAATCCAGGAAATACAGGTAGTGTGGTGTTGACGGGTCTCATGTCGCCATTTTGCGTGGTGCTTTCCTTTGACATCGCGCGTCACACAAGGCCTGAGCAGGGGGGGATGCTGTAACAGATACCTCGATTATTTAAATGTAGAGACCAAAGATATTGAAATACAAGAGATATGCTACAAGAGATATGCAAGAGATATGACTGTCGGCGGACTACTACCTAATGGGAATAGTTAGAATACGGAAAGAATTCGTTAATTTAGTTGATTTTTTTATGGTGTGCAGAGTATTGGTTAAAAATATAGTTTTAAAACGGAAAGAATTCGTTCATTTAGTTGATTTTTTTTAAGGTGTGCAGAAGTATTGGTTTACGATTCGCGAAGTCAGTGCTGTCTCTAAGTAAAAGTGTTGTTGTTTGTTCTACTCAACCTGTCTTTTATTTTTCATCTACAAATGTATATTGTATGTGAAACTTATATTTTTAATATCTAAATTCCTATGTAAAACTGTAACAATTTCCTCCCACCCAATTGTATGTTCCTCCTGTCCTAAAATGAGTTCTGTAACTCATCGGGATTGCTCTAGCAAGAAATAAAAAACAGTAAAAAAATAATTAAAAAAACTTCCCTGTGTAAAATAGTCTATTCACTTTGTTTATTTAATTTCGTCGAAAGATGATCTTGCGATCGTACCCTTACTGTACAGGGCGGTAGCGATGAGAAAAATGAATTATTCTCCGTTCCAGCATGTAACTAATAACTCAATATCGATTTTATTTCATTCAAAATTTGTGTATACCCTTATCAAATTACCACCCATCAAATTAGAAAAATAATGCTCAAACGCATGATGATAAAAAATGTTAAAATAATGTTCTTTTTGTAAATATTTTTTTATCATAAGTATTTATAATTTTTCAATAATGTCTAGGCAAAATTAGCGTGTAAAAAATTCTGAAATATATTAGTTTGTAAGACCGCAAATAAACAAAGAAACTGAAGTACTTTCGTCACAAAACACATATTTGAATTTAATTTTTAATGGTGTTATTTGAACTAAAATTAAAATTCTGAATAATAGCTTTCCTAAATAATTTAATCAATTACTGTATTATTTTAAATGTGTGTTATATAATACATTTCGTTGCAAAATTTAACAAATCTGCCAACGACTCACGGCATAACCTTATTTTAATCAAAATAAACATATTTTTTCAAAATTTAAAGCATATTACCAGAAATCAATTTATATTTTTTTGTAGAAAGGAATCGGTAGTCTAGAATTTGATTTAAAAATGTCGTATTTTTGGTTGTGTCTTGTTATACCTTCTGAACGCAATTCAGTTACCATTTTAGAAACAAAAAGTTAGCGATAGACCGACGGACGTAGCGCTGACGAGCTGGACCGATGGTCTTGCACTGCAGGTCTTCATTCATTCACTTACATATTATTATCGTTCACGACCGTCGTACACGACCGTCGTACACGACCGACGTACACGACCGACGTACACGACCGACGTACACGACTGATGTTCGCGTCACACTAATTCCAACATAATACCTGTATATCACGCCCACTGACAATTAATAAAAGTAGCTTCCTAGTATCGATCGTTGAAACGTGTCCTCCGGAGCTTCCCCGCTGTCGGGGAGGCCCTATTTATAGAGTCGGGCAAAGGGTCCGAGTAAGTCGTGTGTGTAATGAAATCCGAAACAAAGGCTTATCGGCAAGATAATCGCAGCTAGGGCCATTCCAACCCTTATTATTATTGTCGGCCGAACTAGGCAAGGGGCTGAGAGAAGCAGAAGTCTTCTGTGCGAAACAAGCTACTACTAGTTTTAAGCGATGATCATGTAAAGCTTGATGTTTTTAGATAGGTAATTTTTTTTTCTGACAAAGATTTTATGATATATATACATACAGGTACTTACATAATAACACACATAATCAATAATTTATTCAATTCGTTATTTATTTGATTAAGAATTAACTCAATTAATTAAATTAATTAATAAGCATTTATCATTATTTTTATTAATAATTTCGAATAAATTTAATTCATAATTCATTAAATTAACAATTAAATTTATCAATAATTCATTTAATTAATAATGATAATAAATTTGGACAACTTATATAGCACTGTTTTCGCAAAAAATCACCTCAAGAACGCTAATAATTATATTAATATTATTTATTTAATTAATAAAATTTTGTGTATTTAATTTTCATATCTCAGTTGCTCTTTGGTTTTGTCGTTTAAATTACAAAAGTTTAATTTTTAAAACCATAACTTATTTGTCTTAAGAAGGAGACGCTCAGATGGTTTGGGCAAGTAGAGTAAATGAACGAGAAAGGAGAATATATGACTCAAATTTGAATGACAGAAGAAGTCGGGGAAGACATGGCACGACCAAGTGAATCAGATATTTGAGTCGAGCCATGTCAAGAGTAAGAATAATACAAGTGTATTTGTGTGCGGCAAGGAGTGTGCCAATATGGAGTTGTTCGGCGGTCTGACATCTCTGCCTACCCCTACGGGGAAATGGCGTGATGGTTAGTTAGTTAACTTATTTGTCTATGCTTAAATGTTTAAATTTTTAGCATACTTTAACGTGTTGATAATTTTTATGAAATAGCTGTGTAAAAAACTCAATTATTTTATTTTATTAAAATAACGCACTTGGTGCTTTTATTGTTAGCGAAGAATTAAATTATTATTCATTTACGTTCACGTGAAAACCAAGGACAAGGCCAAGTCAGTGTGTAGAAATGTTTTTGGTGGTATCCATAAATACATTGAATTTAACGCGCGGTCGCTTTTCATGAAAACGCCGATCGATATTATCGAAAATTACGTCCTTCATCGAATTGGAGGTTGAAAATACACTGATGATGTACGAACATTATTTTCTACAGTATTTTTCTATATTTATTTATACATTTCCCGACCTCCCACTTTCCTATCCGGTCCCCAGCTTCCTTCAGCCTCAGCACAAAGTGGGTTCAATTTTGGGCAGTTGAAACTCTTGTACGGTAGGTAATCATATTTCATGTAACTGACGTGTAACTTACATGTAACTTACATGAATTACAATGGACCGATCAGTGGCTGAGTTTGCATCGTGTTTGGATCCCACCCAGACGTCGCGTGTTCGATTCCTCGGCTGGCTAAGTCCTCCATCACGACACAAGCAATATTTTACGCCTACTGTGGTGGAAATAGGAGATTTTCAAATATTATCTGGTTATTCGTAACTCGGGTATGTTTGTCGTTCTTTAAAAATAAGGTAAGTTACATTTAAATTAAATTCATACATTTTTATTTACATATAGCTATCATTGCACTTACATTACATTTAATTACACTTAACTATCATTTAACGTACATTTAACTTACATGTAATTGAAATTTAACTTACATTCAACTTATATTTATCTCACATTAACTTCCACTTAAATTTCATTTAAGTACATTTAACACGCATTTAACTTACATTCATTTGCATTTAACTTACATTTAACCTATGTTTAAATATTTTCATTGTTAGTTTTTGGGATGTTATGCCGTGCTATCTCCTTCTTTAGCCGACGTTTCGGCCAGCGTTGCAGTGTCCATAAAGATAGCGCAACACGGCATAACATCCCAAAAAATAACAATGAAAATGCTTTTGGCCGTGAAAATCTAAAAACTTATCTATGTTTAAATAGATCTACCTTATGTTTATCGTAAATTTAACATACCTATTTTCAACGTACATTTAACTTTTATTTAACTAACACTTAACTTATGTTTATCTACCCATTTAACTTACATTTAAATTGCATTTAGCTCAAATTTAAATAAGATTTAACTTATGTTTAACTTATATTGAATGTACCCTTAACTCATATTTAAATTACATTTAACTTAGGTACTCTAAGCTTAGGTACACCTTAATTTTTTTAACATTTAACTCACATTCAAAATAAATTTAACAAACATTATTTAGCACTGTTGTTCGAAATAAATACAAGTCAGGAATGAAGTTTACATACTAGGAAAATAGCTATTTCGAGTGTTGGCTTGGAAAAACACTTTTCTGCAATATAGCAAGCAGTCCTTGTTAATCTTTTAAAAAAAAAAAAAATTATTGTTTTTATTTCTTGCTAGAGCAATCCCGATGAGTTACAGAACTCATTTTAGGACAGGCGGAACATACAATTCATGGGTGTTGTCAATTTTTTTTAAATTTTGCTGGATACCCTTGTACATATCTGGAAGAGAATTATATAGTTTATAGGCAACATGTAGTTTGTATGCGGATTTTATTGCAATTTCGAGTATTGTGAGTGTGGATGTCTTGATTGTAAAATGGCTTGATGTTAGTGTGAGTTGATTGTTGAGTAATTTGTAGGATGGTGCTTGTGATTTTATGTTTAGGAAGGACTGTGATTGGAAGAATACCGAAAACTGAATAGATGTTTCTGTCTCTGATGTCGGTGACTATTGTTTTTAATTTTAAGTGTGACATTGCATCAAAAATATACCTCACCCATTGTTTAAATAAATATAAATAACTAGCTGGGTTACCCGGCTTCGCTCAGGAATACATTTGAGAGTGTTATGGAATGTTTCACAATGATGATCCCGATTCCCTATTCCCGAACATTCCACGACATACTCCGCCACCCCTTCCAGAACTTTCTAGAGTTCTATAGAATCTTCTTTAACTTTCCGAAATTTCAAGAGGGCGAAACTTCCAGCCCTTATATCTTCAAAAGCACGCCCTTTAGGTAAAAACGGGTACCTTTTTTTCCCGAGAGGGGACAGAGATCTACCACACCTTATAACTCCCTTGATCTTACCGGGACTCTTTTTTAATTTTTTTCGGTCCGCGCGTTTTTTTGGATTTTCTTTTATAATATATAGCTATTTCCCGGCATGCATTGCAATGCCATATTCAAATAAATAAAATGTTACTCCTTGCATGTCGTTTCCCGTGCGTTCCCCTCCAGCGTTCCACTTCCACCTTCCCCGCCACCGCTCTCCCGCTCCCCCGTCACGCCAACCCTCCTGGCACTTCATTTCTTGACTCCTCTCCCGCCCGGCCCGTAGCCGAAACTTTTTTCTAATACTAACATTATTAAACTCGTGATATCTTTCTAATTAAATATCCGAATTGAAAAATTCAAAAAGTTAAATAAAGGTATTGAAGCTGTCTTGAATATGAAGTAATTTATTTTGATAAGGATTAACACCAAGATGCAAATAAAGAGCCTTTTCAATCAGCGACATATTAATTAAATTTTAAAAATAAAAGAATACTTATTGTGGCATAACCATAATAGTTAGACATATGCTGTCCCGACCTTTTTTGTAAATAATGATGTGTTCTACAAAGTCGTAGTACATTATTTTATTCTATCATCAATAGTTTTCGCAGCGCACGCGATGTAAAGAATATTTTAGGTAATTTTTTTACACATTGGGTTGCATTATTGGAGTTTTAGTAAGGATCCATAATTTTTTTGAAAATATAATATAGCCTATGTCACCCGGGGATAGTGTAGCTTCCCAACAGCGAAAGAATTGTTCAAATCGGTTCAGTAGTTTCGGAGCCTATTCGATGCAAACAAACAAACAAACCTTACCTCTTTATATAGTGTAGTAGATTATATAGTGTAGTAGAAGTAGATTTCTATTTTTTTACAAATACACTTGTACTTAATGCCCGGCCCGTAGCCGAAACTTTTTTCTAATACTAACATTATTAAACTCGTGATATCTTTCTAATTAAATATCCGAATTGAAAAATTCAAAAAGTTAAATAAAGTTATTGAAGCTGTCTTGAATATGAAGTAATTTATTTTGATAAGGATTAACACCAAGATGCAAATAAAGAGCCTTTTCAATCAGCGACATATTAATTAAATTTTAAAATAAAAGAATACTTATTGTGGCATAACCATAATAGTTAGACATATGCTGTCCCGACCTTTTTTGTAAATAATGATGTGTTCTACAAAGTCGTAGTACATTATTTTATTCTATCATCAATAGTTTTCGCAGCGCACGCGATGTAAAGAATATTTTTGGTAATTTTTTTACACATTGGGTTGCATTATTGGAGTTTTAGTAAGGATCCATAATTTTTTTGAAAATATAATATAGCCTATGTCACCCGGGGATAGTGTAGCTTCCCAACAGCGAAAGAATTGTTCAAATCGGTTCAGTAGTTTCGGAGCCTATTCGATGCAAACAAACAAACAAACAAACCTTACCTCTTTATATAGTGTAGTAGATAGTAGATTTAGAATCAATACGAAAAAGAAAAACAATTCGCGTTAATGAATGAAACATCAACACGGGAATGGATTTTACTAATGTAGTTACTAATGATTTTACCAAGTAGATGTCACATACTTTGACCTTGAAAAGGCCTTTGACAAGGTCGATATCGATGTCCTATTAAAAAAATAGCTACGTTTGGCTTTTCCAAAAAACTTTTATTACCCTTTGCTTCATACTTCACTAATCGCAATCAATACGTTTTTTATAAGGGTTCTCGTTCTTCTGAAATCTTGGTTTTTTCTGGAGTCCCGCAAGGATCAATTCTTGGACAGCTTTTATTTTTGTTGTTCATCAACGATATTGGCTCAATAATCACTCATTCCTCTTATTTATTGTTTGCTGATGACCTAAAACTCTACTGCATAATAAAAAATCTCGCTGACTGTGTCCTCCTACAAATCGATGTGAACTCTGTCGCAAACTGGGCTAATATTAACTGCTTAAGCTTCAGTGCGCCTAAATGCAATGTAGTCTCTTTCACAAGGGCAAAACAGACGATTGTATTTGAATATTCAATCAACGGTAACATTTTTCATCGCTTTAGTCAAAGAAAAGATCTAGGGGTTACTTTTGACAGCAAAATGACATTCCACCAGCACACAAATGACTTATGCAACAGAGCATATAAACTGCTGGGCTTTGTCATTCGCAATTCATGCTCATTTCAAAACCCACTAACAATTAGGCTACTTTACAACTCACTGGTGCTAAGTGTACCGGAGTCGAACTGTATTATCTGGGCCCCATTTGAAGCATCCTATATCTTAAACATTGAAAGAGTTCATAAAAAATGCCTTCGTTTTTTTTTTTACGCCTCTATGGAACATATCCATATTTATATCCATCGAGATTTATTCTAGGTATGACTAACTACCATTCTTTAGAAACTCGTAGATGTTTTGCGTTGCTAAAATACTTTTTTCAATTAATCAATGGCCTCGTCTCTAACGGTGAGATTCTGGCGCAAATCAATTTATTTGTACCAGAGTCTCACTCTCGGGTACGTCGCCATAACATATTATATTGCCGATTGAGTCGTACAAATTTGTACCCGAATTCGCCCGTGGGAAGAGCAATACGCTATTTAAATATATTAGATAAAAATTTCGACATATTCTTCAAAAAATTCAATGAGTTTGTAAGGTTTTTGGCGCTACATTCTCACTGTGAAAATGGTACTATTACAATTAATTAGATAAAATATCTGTAATGTTGTAATTTTTTGTACACAAATAAAATAAAATAATCATGTTAAACACACCTTCCCACTACACACATTACCCTGTAATTACTTAATATGCACACCATAAATAAGACACTACAATGAAACACATAATAGGTATAGGTCTCGCAAGTTAAGTTGACTTCATCGCAGTACTCACACAGATGCAAAACTTTCATACAGCGTGTTTCGTTACAGTCTTTAAAAAAAACAATTAATGATTATTTCACAATTGAGAATTCGAAGTCAAAGCGTTTTAAAGTCGGTCATATAAAACTTATTTTGATTTAAAACATCTTTATCGAAATACTGAAGATTATCATATTTTTTTCTAAACTAAGTAATTGTGATAATTTTCAGGATTGAATTCAAATGGGTAGGTATTCATAAAAAAAGACAATGGTATTGCTAATCATTCTTAGCCATTTATTTAAGAACACTGTTAATAACAAACTTCCATTGCATTGGTAATGACCCAAATTCACGGAAATTACGGCAATCTAAATAGGCACCTCATTGTTTTTCGGAGAATAATTATTATTCTGACCAGAAATATTTATTTTATAATTTGATATATTAACCCACATTTCCAAAGTTATATTGTTTCCTAGAATATCCCACTGGACCTGGAAATAATTAAACACGCGGAATAAAATTTCACGACTTTGTCCATTCAGTGATTTGCCACGTCCCGTTTTAAAACAGGACTCCATGATGTCGTAATAAATATTAAACTTGCACACTTTAAAAACACTCTGTAAATCTACTAATAAAGATTCGAATTAAAAATAATGAAAACTTTTTATTATTTCAAATTTAAAAATTAATTATTATTTCAATTGCGATATGTAGGTGCACGTATGTTTAAATCAAATTACGAACTGAATGAATAGGACACCCCATAAGTGCAGTCCGTAAGGGTGTCGTTAAAACTTGCCTCTCTTCTAACTAGTTACAATAAGTGAGCGTAAGCAAGACAGAGAACCTTATCTATTAGTGGGCGTCGCTTGACGTTCACCAATACATCAATTCTAAGCATTTTTATTGTGCTCATCTTTCGTTGCGTTACCTTATACCGATCATGAATTATATTTATCAATTGTATCTTTTTTCTCAGCAATGGATAATATAATGTACTGTTTGTTTCTGTTTAAAAATAAATAAATAAACGTGAAACCGAGAACAAAACAAAACAAAACCAGTCTTATTTAGTCCCACGCTTGAGTTTGTGAAGATTAGAGAATTGATTGAAAACATCTCGAATGCCAAGAACGAATTTTCTTCGAATTCACCTCCAGTATGTTTTTGTTGCCCTGTTGACATACCTGCTTCAAATGAGCGCTTGAAAATCACACAAAGAAGAAATCTTATTGATTTTCAACCCTATGAGACCTACCTAAAAGAGTGAATGAAAAATTTTGTACTATAAAACACTTATTGGATTTTTATTATTAACTAGCTGGTACCCGGCATGCGTTGCTATGCCATTTAATAAAGAAATTGTTTCTCCTTGCGTGTCCTTTCCCATTCGTCCCGTTTCTCTTCCGCCTCTCCTTCCTCTCCCACGTCCCTTTCCCCTTTTGCATTCGTACTCCGCCTCCTCCATCTTCCCTCTCCCCCCTTCCCCCGTCCAGCGAACCCCCTACCCGAGTTCCCCTCCACCTCTCCCCTCCCGCATTCCATATATTCAGTCCCGGTACATTCAGTTTTCAAACAGCTCGCACGCCACCTATTGCAAAATTTCATAATGCCAGAGCTCACCAGTAGTTTTATACAAACCTTGTCCTGAAAATAACGAATACAAAAAAAATAATTATCCAATTTGGTGCGGTCGTTCGGAAGTTATGCACATACATACATTTCGGTAATTATTTTTTATTTGTATAGATTTGGTACCATCACCCCGGGAACCATTTATTAGATAACCAACACGTAACCCAAATGGTTCGCTACGTTTGGTGACTTAGCATGAGTGCATGGGTTCATGGGGTGATGTTTGTATAGGTCTTAATAGCGAATGCGTTTACCCATCTACTACTGCGTAGCAAGAGACTGATTGAGGGAGACCCTATTTAGGCATCTCCAGCCGACCCATCGCCTTGTTGCGCGGAGGAAGAAACGGATTGATACATATACTCCTCCAGGACATTTTGACTAGCAGATTCCTATCCTCATACATTTTTCCCTCCCAAAACTTCCTCTCCTTCCTTTACCTAAAAAGACCCTCCACAGAGCATTCCCAAAGATAGCCCTGAGGGAATATAATTTTTTTTAGAGCCTCCTGTAAATTAAAAAAAAAATAAAATAAAATAAATTAAAGCAATTTGAAAGAAATTATTGTGGGTCTCGCAGTGTTTAATCGATACGTATTTCGCAAGACTATGTGGGCTTTAAAATCAAAAATAGATTCTACAGCATATTATTTGTGAAAGAACTTGAGCTTAAGCATAATATTTTCTAATGGTCTTTAAGGGGATATTGTTATTTCTTCAATTCTGTTTGTTTTTGCTAAAGTGGAACGCGTCTCTTTTTTATAAATCAAAAATACACACTAGAAAGTAAACTGACAAAAGCACTACCGACATGGCGCCCAGTATACCGTCCCATCAAGCTATAAGAAAAAAAAATCACATTGGAATTCTTCAAAGATGACTTCATGGGGGTATTACCAGGTAGTCAGTGTGACAAACGCATTTAATTAGGTTAATTAATGCACAAGTTGACTAGTACCAGAGCCCCAAAGTCGTATTAAATTAGTTCACGAATTGATAAGTTGTTTTTATTCGGCTTTCACCACGCGACCTTTTAAACTAGTTTAGGATATTTATTTTATTTTATTTATTATTTACTTATTAACGGACGTACGTCCAGTTAACAAAAAAGTAACATGAAATTTGGAAATGTGCATTGTAAGGATAATGGATGGTACATTAAAGCACAGACAAACAGAGAAAATATAAGAAAATAGAAGTGTCAAGTCAAGTGTTTGCAAAAATTTGAGTAAATATAAAATATCTTTGATTGTTTGAAGAGCGACAGAAATCATTTAACTTAAATGCCAAAAAATTAAGGTCTTGACGCGAGTTGACCATTCTTCACTTTCTGGACAGTGCTGATTTATAACCATAATTAGTCGAGTGCTAATTGAGGAAGGGCAGGTCCTTTTTTCTGAGTCTACGAGAAGGTATATTTAATGGGATGAGTTGTAGTAATGTAGGTGAATAGATTTTACAGTTAATAATTTTAAAGAAATAAATGCGACCAGATTTTTTCTGACGTTCTTCTAAAGGAGAAAGGTTTAGAGTTTGTCTAATTTCAGCATAGTATATATACTATTATAATTTTTTATTTAATGATTTTTCACAGGTCTAAACTATTATAGTCCAAGAGCCCGTGACGATCAGACCTTCGATATTTTATAAAACCTGAAATTTTCTCTGTGTTTATTCCTAACACAGGTAAAGACGATCCCCGACTATGAAGTTTGGATCACGGTGGCTTTGAAAGATATTATATTAATGATCTATAATTGTACTTACGTTAAAGTATAAAAGTTGAATTTTATATATGTTACTTGAGGAACTATCAACATATGTTTTCTCAGGAATCAGACAGTTTCGAAGGTTTTTACACCTTGTCAGACACGTTAAAAGTCTACCGTAGGTGCGAACGCGATATATACATGCAAGCGGGTGCGAGTGAAAAAGCGCAAAATTTTGACGCTGTAAAAGTGCAAACAAAATACTCTTGAAATTTGAGGTGCAATTTTATACACCTTTGCTACCTGCTATCTTTCAAGGCCACCGTGATCCAAACTTCATAGTCGGGGATCGTCTTTACCTGTATTAGAGACATACACAGAGAAACTTTCAGGTTTTATAAAATAACTAAAGTCTGATCGTCACGGGCACTTGCTCTATTAACAAGTATTTCGTTACAACGCTTTTCATGATAGCATAAAAACATATCAGAACACAAAACCATTTTCGTAAAATATCACTTGAAGGCTCTTTGCAAAGTGAGAAAACAGAAGCTGTTCTTTTCATTATTAAAACACCTTTTATGAATAATAAAGTGGTTCCCAGTTTAGGTATTCACGTTAACCGCTTTTTTCACTCAAGTCTCTTTTCGGGAATTGATCGAGGTCTAAATAGGGGAGGGTGTACGAGAATCTACGTGACGTGAAATTCGAGGCTCTATTTAAAGGCTTTGCATGACATGCATCACTTGATCGGAACGATATTTCACCCTTATTTTTAAACAAAATCAATATAGCCTTTCCTAAAATGTTTTCATTCTGTTTTAAATTAAAAAGTTTTGTCGTAAATTTGGATGTCGTTGAGTTGCGAAACATTTTGTTATGATTTTTTAACAATATTATCAAGCTTCAGAAAGCCTTTTTTGTGATACCACATAAAAATTCCAATTGTTTGGAGCCAGTGGGTCTTTGGTATCCCTGATTAAATTTAAGGGTATGATATCTAAAGTCTAAAGTCATGGTGTTTGAGAGAGAGAGAGAGAGTACGAAAACAGTGTGCATTATAGTTGTAAGTGATGAATACTTGGAGCAGGTAGATGAGTTTGTGTGTCTGGGAAGTATGTTTACGAGAGATGGAAAGATGTTTAAACTAGGTTAAATGCAGGTAACTCCATTAATGGAGCATTGATTTCCGTTGGCGCCACTAAAAGACAGTTCAAAAAAGCGAAGATAGCAGTCTACAATGGAGTGCTGGTACCTACCCTGATGTATTTCAGTGAGGCATGAAACTAGACGAGGATGAAAGTAGACTAATTGCTGTAGAAATGTGATCCCTGCGTATATTTGGTAAAACCATGTATATTGATGTAAGCATCATGAGTAAGATAAAGAAAGGGTGGCTCAGGTGGTTTGGTCATGTAGAGCAAATGGACGATGAAAGGAATGTAAGGAGAACATATAACGCAAATGTGAATGTGAGAAGAAGTAGAGAAACATGGCACGATCAAGTAAATCAGACATTCGAATCGGGCCTTGTCAAGAGTCTGAATAATAGAACATTATAAAAATGAGACGATGTATGAATGTAAATGAGGCAAAGAGTGTATGCCAAGACCGAGTTGTTTGGCGATTCGTTCTCTCTGCCTACCCCTGCGGTGAAACGGTTGGTTAGTTAGTTAGGTAATTATTTTACCCTTCAGAACTGGACGAAAAACACACCTAAAGTAATTTCACGAAACACTTCCGAGGGGTGGGTATTTCCTTTCCGTAAGTACAAATTAGATAGATTCATACCTAATGAAGGAAATGATTTTCCATGTTAAAAATATTTTTTTTAATAAAAATTTCATAGGTACCATAGACATATGAATATTGATAGACCAGAACATAAAGGTGAGGGGTAGAAGCCAACTACAGCGGGACGAAGGGCAGGAAGATGGCTTTGGTGATACGTGATTCGCCAAAACTCAATCTGACAGTATATAGGCATCTCGCACTATAAAATCATCATTTAGTTCTTAAAAGTAAACTCTGCTTTTGAATGAATAGACCTTTTTACATGGGAGCGCAAATTGCTCGCCACGCAATGAACAAATTTGAAGTTCAAATACGTCAAAGTAAGGTCGCCTATAAGGTCGAGTCCAATATTTTGCTCCTGTAGTTAGTTTATACACTTTTACAAATGTTTCATAATTTACTTACCCCAGTAAACAGTGACGGGCACACGCCATGTATCTCGGAGTGATGTGTATATGGGTGGTTTGGTATATTTATGTGTATGTTCAAAAACGATCATATTATGTGATCTGAATTAGCATAAAATTGTGTAAAATAATGCTTGCTTATGGAATGTAATACTACAATTGGGTTTATTCTCTTTTTCTCTTCTATGTTTACACGTTTTTATAGCACAAGCCACCATTTTTACCGTGTTATTTACGATGAGAGCTCGACACTGGTCCGGACACGAATGATGACGTCACATTTTTTAGATTGACGCGTGGCTCTCGAAAGCCCAGCCGGTTCCGAAAAATGGTTCCAATGGGAGGGGGAAATAATACGCCTTTTATCGCTTAGGGCAAGTCCATGTATTTTGTACGTCCGTGATAGGTACAGAGTATTGTATACTTGGGCTGCAATGTGAATGATAGATGGAATCCTTCGGTTGAAATCAAATGCCGCATTGAGCAGGTTCGTGCAACCTTTATCCGCATGAAAAAGATGTTCTGCAGTCATGATCTTAACCTTGGATTACGAATGCGAATGGTCAGATGCTACGTGTTTTCGATATTATTTTATGGAATGGAAACATCGACGCTTACTGAAGAACTAACTAGGCGACTTGAGACATTCGAGATGTAGATCTACAGAAGAATACTTAAAATAAGCTGGATGGACAGGGTTACGAATGAAGATGTTATGGTTCGAATGAATAAAGAAAAACTTCATATCTTGGACATGTGATGAGACACCCAGAAATGTATGAGATCTTTCATCTCATAATGCAGGGAAAGATTGCCGGAAGGTGGGGCCCTGGAAGAAGGAGACCTCATGGCTAAAAAACCTGAGACAGTGGTTTGGTCAGTCTACTGTAGAGTCCTGTACTGTAAAGTCTGCATAGCTAACATGATAGCCATCGTCCGTTGAACGGACAGGGCACAGGAATAAGAAGAGAAAAGTGGCTTTAAAAAAAAACTGTAAAAATTAATTTATAGACCGCAGATTTTCAACTTACATTTTAGGTTGTTAGTTTTGTAATTTATTAGAGCAAAGAAAATACTGTTAATTAACAGTTTTTTCAGACAGCTTTAATAATAAAAACCTTGAATTATTCTCATTATTAAAACTTGGAAAAATGACAAAAACAATTAAGTAAGAAAATACATCCTTGAATATAATTGTATTCAAATTTGTACGTGTTTTTCCACAAAAATATTAAATCCGTAAAACCACCCTCGGTAAAAACGAAAATGCCTTTTAAATTAATTGTCTTTTAAAATGTAGCCTTCTAATATGGCCTTCGTTGTCGAGGGGTAAAGTCTCTCGATTAGCAATCCGAAGTCCGCGGGTTCAAATCCCGGTGGGGGCAAATAAATTATATTTGATTGATTTGTGTTATTTTACAATTTCAAAAATAAAAGATATTCTTAGTGTCGCCCTGGTGCAAGGCCATCATTCAGGAATGAAACTTTGCTTGAAATGGCTTTAGCCGTATTTGATGACCAGATCTGAATAACAATGTACTTCCCCACCATCCTCTTCCCAATTGGGGACTCATTGACTCTAGTCAGCTGGGAGCAGTTGGGACTCTTGTACGGTGTTCATATAAAAAATTGAATGAATTAATAAAAAAATTATTATATAAATATCGCACAAGAGTCCCAACTACCAGTTCGACTATTGCATTCCCTGGGAAGTACTTAGCTATTAAGATCTAGTCACTAAGCATTGTTAAGCAACGTACGGAGAAAATTGCAATATCAAGTGCTATTAAATTGTTTCTATCTATCAACGTTTGATGTATTCTCCTATCTTAACAAACAGATTGCAATCTTTAAAGCACAGGTCTCGTGTGGGGACGCTGTCCTTCTTCTAACGGTATTTCAATGGAAGATGCTCCGAAGAACTGTTATTGATTCCTTCGGCACCTGTGTACAGTGTGTCGGAAAACACGCCAAACGCGCGCCAATAGTTGTGCACAGTTGACGTTTGACATTTGTCAAAAGACAACGGGTCGTTTCCACGACCTGAGTTCAACTGCTCGGCTTTGGAATGATTAGCCGGCCTCTGTGTTTCCTCCCTCCCACAGCATGGGTCTCTTCAGGTTGAGTTTCACATTTTACTTTCCACCAAAAGACCCTCCACACAGCATTCCCAAATAAGACGTAGGTCCTGAGGCAAATTAAAATCATTAATGTGACATGGGTTCAAACATCGGAAAAAATTCGGTTTAGTGGCGAAATTCCTAAAAATACAAACTAGTTATTTTTATACTAACTATGGGCCGGGGAATACGAATCTGAAAGAATTAGGCGGCGGCAAGCAATATTAACTGAATTATACGACTTTAAAAAATTTTTTTACACACATAGGAAAATGGCCATTTTGGAAGCATTCTGATTTCTAGAAAATCAAACTAGTTATTTTTATACTAACTTTGGGCCGGGGAATCCGAATCTGAAAGAATTAGGCGGCGGCAAGCAATATTAAATGAATTATACGACTTTTAAATTTTCAATATACACAAACGAAAACAGCCATTTTGACACATGAAAACCATAGAAACCATCAAATTAAGTGTTGCCATTAAGCAGTAATATCAATAACGTAAAACTTTCCGACACGATAATTCTTCACATGATAATTCATCACATAACACATTAACCTGATGAATTATGACTATCTCAACGGCCGTATTCTTAAACCAAAAGTATGAAAATTCGTAGTCTTAAAAAGTTGTTACCTAGACCGGTCACCAATATCAATGTTATTATATAAAACCTAACCTAACCTAACCTAACCTAATCTAACCTAACCTAACCCAACATGGTTTGTGCCCCTTTATACCGCCTGCTCGCGTCAATTTAAAAAAAACATCCCAGTTTTCAAGTAGTTTAGCGGCTACGCTAGGTTTGTGTAACATGGTTTGTGCCCCTTTATACCGCCTGCTCGCGTCAATTTAAAAAAACATCCCAGTTTTCAAGTAGTTTAGCGGCTACGCAAGGTTTGTGTCACATGGTTTGTGCCCCTTTATACCGCCTGCTCGCGTCAATTTAAAAAAAACATCCCAGTTTTCAAGTAGTTTAGCGGCTACGCAAGGTTTGTGTCACATGGTTTGTGCCCCTTTATACCGCCTGCTCGCGTCAATTTAAAAAAACATCCCAGTTTTCAAGTAGGTTAGCGGCTACGCTAGGTTTAGGTAGCATGGTTTGTGATACAAAAGTGAGTAAAATTTATAAAAAGTAAGTACTTAAATTATAAACATGTTATTTTACGTTATTGATATTACTGCTTAATGGCAACACTTAATTTGATGGTTTCTATGGTTTTCATATGTCAAAATGGCTGTTTTCGTTTGTGTATATTGAAAATTTAAAAGTCGTATAATTCATTTAATATTGCTTGCCGCCGCCGCCTAATTCTTTCAGATTCGGATTCCCCGGCCCAAAGTTAGTATAAAAATAACTAGTTTGATTTTCTAGGAATCAGAATGCTTCCAAAATGGCCATTTTCCTATGTGTGTAAAAAAAAATTTTAAAGTCGTATAATTCAGTTAATATTGCTTGCCGCCGCCTAATTCTTTCAGATTCGTATTCCCCGGCCCATAGTTAGTATAAAAATAACTAGTTTGTATTTTTAGGAATTTCGCCACTAAACCGAACTTTAGCCCAAACATCCACCCCTAAGAGACAGGACGATGATAAAGTTCCAGTTCTGCTAAAAATTTTAATAATGAAGATGTAACAATTTTCACCAAAAAGATCCGATTCTTTTAAAAAAATGTAAATCAAAGGCGCTTGGAGATATAATGTTCTTTTAAAATTCCAAATCCCAAAGACGTCTTTATCACCAAGATATCCTGTCAATAATTCTGGCAGATTACCCAAATCCCCAGAAAGTATGTTAACCATACCAATTTGAAAGACAACTGGTGTCGCCAGTTTGTTCCCTTCCGTGTCCTGATTATTTATCTTCTTGAATAAATGCAAAATCACTTTCTGGCAACATTTTAAATAAAATATCATTTCACAATTTTTTTAATAAAGTTCGCTGTGGTTTCAAGTTGATTTTTCGTGTTAATTTTGTACTAACAGTTCCGAGGAAATTAAATTGGTTTAATTGGCTCTCTGCCCGATTCTCCCTCCGCCGCATTAATTCAAAAGAACTTTAAAAAAAAACTTAAACATAAAATAACACGTAACATACAATATCACTATAAAACATGCATAATTGACACACACACACATAACTCATAAAATATATGCCACTTCATCTTTTTAATATTGTATTATAAAATGGGGCACTCAGCACGGGTAAGCCACCGAGTGAAGCCAACATTATTGAATTATATTATAAAATTTAAAATTAAAACAAAAAAAGAGCAACCGATATACTAAGGGGGTAGTAAATCATCCTCCTCATAGATTATCCATTCGAAAACATACATTTTCGATTAATTAAACACGATTTATTGTTTAAAAAGTCTTTACTATTCGATTCTCGAACCTATGAATAGAATATAAATAATGGATAAGTTAGCTGAGATTTTTGCGTGTATTTTATTAATTTATTTATTTATTTATATTCGTTATCGTGTGAATAAACTCTTAGGAGGATGGTGAAATACCCCCTAAATAACATAAATTATTTAGCAATTGGTAATAACGTGGAAATAAATTTAGGAGACGGCTATTTAAAAAATAAATTACTTGGTTATTAATAATACAGATATGCTATTGACTATTAATGGTACATATTTCTATTAATTTATTATATTTTTATGCTCGGTAAGAATTTCTAACCAGCTAACTAACCATCATCAATTCGATATTTGATACATTTTGATAATTTTCACAAGAAGCAAGAAAAAATTGATCTTACTTAGAGAGTGGTCCAAAATATACTTCTATCACATAATAATAATATCTATCTTTATTCCCTTGATGGGCAGTAGAGAGTAAAGCCTCCCTCCCGCTGTAACAGTAGACACTTGCTACCCCTCCAGCCTGCTTTCTAGAGCCTCCTTGTCTCGTGAGATAAAGCCACGCTGACAACAGTCTAATGGCTCTTGTGGTAAAAAAGCCTTGGGGAATAACAAGCCTTAAGGGAGGAATGCACGTGATACGTTTTCACATGACAAACTCAAAAAATTGTATCTGTTAACACCACTGGAATCCTTGCTAGAGATACCTAAAGGAAATTGATATCGCTAAAGGTTTTCATCGAAAGCAAACAGCGTACAGTTTGATACCGAGCTTACTAATGATTTTATTTTGTACTAGCGAGTTCCAGGAATGCGTTAATAAAGAAGTTGTTTCTCCCTGCGTGTCTTTTCCCATTCGTCCCGTTTCCCTCCGTCTCGCTTTCCCCTCCCTTGTCCCCTTCCTCTCACGCGTTCCCCCTCCAGCTTCCCGCCTTCCCTCTCCACTCTCCCGCAAACCATCCTATCGCGATCCCCTCCCCTCTCCCGCGTTCAATATATTCAGTCCCCGTATATTCAGATTTTCAAACAGCTCGCGTTCCACCTATTGCAATTTTTTTTTTTTTTGTATATATAATAAGAACAATCAATCAAATTTGGTACCTCACATATGTAGGTACATATTTAAAATAATATAATTTTCAATTAGATTCAAAGTATTAGATTTTGATCAGTACCATAAGTGAGTACTGCGATTAAATTCATTAATTTAAAAAGTTCACTCGAATACTAAATTTTGAAAAATGTCATTTTCATATTACGACATTTTTGTAAGAGTTTTTGTAATGATCAAAAAAACTTTTCAAATGTATTGTCATGTGATTGTTATAATCCAGAAACCTTTGCGAGGGTGGAAAAAGGTTATTTTGAAAGTTTGAAACATTTCCTATGCTTAATATAGCAACGTATAGCGGACATACATACATACAAACATTTTTTGATTTTTATATATATAGATAGAAGATCTAATGTGATGTTCAATATTACTACTTACGTGAAATTATTCACGTTCAGTGAACTTCTAATTTCCAAAATTGGAAATTATTGTGGTAAAAAATCAGACAAGTGTCGCTTGGTACCAAAATTACTTTTTCACAATATTTTTTTAAACTTTAACCCCACACAGGAGGCCCTCAGGAAAAGAATTTTACTCAGGGTCTACGTCCTCTACGGGGATGCTGTATGAAGGATATTTTTTAATGAAAAGTCCTAGGAATGAATCTGTGGTTCAATATGGCCAGGAGTAACGTACGTGTGAATCCATCCCTCCCACTCCAGTGCGATGAATCGAAGGAGAGGTCAAAGAGTCACTCCCGACCCAGTCTGCCATGTGGATGGTGGGTAGGCGCATCCGCCATCAAGGCCTGAACACCTCGAACCAGGGCACCGTCTCTAAGTCACCTAACGTGGCGATTTTTCATGGGTCTGCTCTCGTTATACACAAAATAATTCAAGTAACGTTTTTTTTTCTCTAAAAATAAGTAGATTATTTTCAGTAATATAAAGCAAATAATTTCAACGTTTAAAAAAAACTGCGGATTATTTGGGAAATGCTTTATTTATTTATTTATTTATTTATTATTTAAACGCCCGTACATAGGGCTATTACATACATAATACAGGTGTATCGAACATTTACAAACATTACATATATATATATATAGAATAACATACAGTACATACATACGATGTATATTAGTACAACAAATATTTATCATTTTACAAACATATCAGTTACATAAATAACTAGTTATTTTTGCTTTGATGCAAGATGATGAGGTTTTGAAAATATCGAAAAGGTCTGTATACGTATTGGCAGTTCGGTGAAAACGCACTAACGGTGAATGATAGGAATAGTTAGTGCTATGATTGTCACTGTGGAAAAGGTGGTGGAGTCGAGTTGATTTAACAGGGACACGAATATTTATAACACTTAACATTTGAGGGCAGTCTATGAGATTGTTCAGTAATTTAAAAAGTATAAGAATGTCATTAATAGTACGCCGGGTAGAAAGTAGTGGTAGGTTCAGATCAGACATTAATGCATTGTAGCGTATTTCAATTACAGGCTGTCTCAATTTGAATTGAACGTATCGAAGAAATTTTCTTTGTGCTCTCTCCAAACGGTGTAAGTTACAGGTATAAATCGGTGACCATACAGGAGATGCATATTCCAGCTGCGATCTTACAAGAGAGCAGTAAAGTAGCTTAATTGACTCAATGTTTTGAAAAGTCCTTGTGTTACGTATAACAAAACCTAGAATTTGCATGGCCTTATTGGAAATTGTTTCACAGTGACGATCAAATGTAAGTTTCCGGTCAAAAATAACACCAAGGTCTTTGATAAATGGTACTAATGTAATTTCATTATTGTTAATTAAATACGATGTAGATATTGGAATCCGTAAGCAGTAAAAACACATGTGGAAACATTTTTTTACGTTTAGGAATAATTTATTTATTTCACACCAGCTAGCAAGTCTGTCTAAATTTTGCTGAAGGATAAGTGCATCATTTAAAGATTTTATAATTTTAAAAAGCTTTAGGTCATCTGCGAATAGAATGAATTTGACATCATCGAAACATAAAGACGAAAATGAAGAGAAGTGGGCCCAGATGAGAGCCTTGAGGAACTCCCGAAGTTACTTTAAATTTATACGAAAATTTATTATTTAATTTTACCATGAGTTCACGGTTACAGAGGTAACTATTCAACCATTTTAGGAATGATCCATGTATACCAAGGGCTTGCAGTTTCGCGAGAAGGATATCAATATTTACTTTATCAAAGGCTTTTGAAAAGTCAGTATATATTGAATCTACTTGTGCACGAGACGTGAAAGCTTCATAGATATAGTGTTCATATAATAGAAGATTGGTTGTGGTTGACCGACCGGTTACAAAACCATGCTGTTCTGGAGTAATAATATGCCTAAACTTAACAGCAATCTTATCTAAGACAATACTTTCAAACATTTTCGGGAAGGTAGACAGTATGCAAATTGGTCTATAATTTAGAACACAATTTTTTTCACCTGATTTAAATACAGGTGTCAAGTGATTAAGTTTCCAAGGACCAGGAAATATTCCAGTTCGGAGTGACAGATTAAATATGTGTTGAAGAGGAGCTGCTATAAACTGAGAGCATTCCTTTATGAATACCGGTGGAATTTTGTCAGAACCTGACCCCTTATTGCAATCTAGAGATCTGATCTTTTTATTAACATCATCCAGGGAAATGTGGCATGCTTTATTCATTTTATTATTTTTTTTTCTTATTTACGTGTATTATTCAATTTATTATTGTCTGTGTATTTATGAGAGATATTTAAAGAAGGGTAAATACAGGTTAATGTAGGAATGAACGTTGGTGCTAACAAAAAACTGTCCAAAGATGCAAAGCTAGCAGTCCACAATGGAGTACTGGTATCTATGTACCCTGATGTATGGCAGTGAGGCATGGAACTGGTAGAGGAAGGATGAATGTAGATTGTAGACTGAATGCCGTGGAAATGAGATCTCAGAGGCGTATGTGTGGTAAAACCATGTATGATCGAGTGAGAAATGTTGATATCCGCAAATAATGCTGGGCTTGGTGTAAGCGTAATGAGTTAGTTTAAGAAAGGTTCCCACAGATGTTTTGGGCATGTAGAGCGAATGAATGAAGAAAGGAGTGGAAGGAGAATATGTAACTGTGCAAAAGTGAACGTTAGAAGAAGTTGAGGACGCCCGAGGAAGACGGGTCATGTCAAAAGTCAGAATAATATAAGAGTATGTATGGGACGATGTAAGTTATGAGAGTTAGTTAGTTAGTTTACATTTGATACCTATAAGTCGCCTCCATACGTGAACTTTGAGAAAAACGCATGAAACCTGTAGTCAGTAATTTATTTTGGAAAAAACGTAGGGTAAGTCATTTAAAAAAAGTTTTTATGTTTATACTGAAAATTTTTATATTTCACAAATTTAATGATTATTTATCTATCTATATATATTAACTAGCTGGGTTACCCGGCTTCGCTCAAGACAATAAGATAGTGTTCTGGAATGTTGCACAATGATGTTCCCGATTCCCTATTCCTGATCATTCCACGACATACTCCGCCACTCCTTCCACAACTTTTTACAGCTCTATGGAACCTTCTAGAACTTTCCGGAAGACTGTTCTAGAAATTTCAAGAGGGCAAAACTTTCAGCCCTTATATCTTTAAAAGCACGCCCTTTAGGTAAAAACGGATACCCTTATTCCCTAGGGGGGATAGAGATCTACCACACCATATAACTCCCTTGATCGAACCGGGACTCGTTTCTGAGTTTTTGCGAGCTGCACGTTTTTTTGGACTTTCTTTTATAATATATGCCATATTCAAATAAATAAAATGTTACTCCTTACATGTCCTTTCCCGTGCGTCCCCTCCAGCGTTCCACTTCCACCTTCTCCACCACCGCTCTCCCGCTCCCCCGTCCCGCCAACCCCCCTGGCACTGCATTTCTTGACTCCTCTCCCGCCCGGCCCGTAGCCGAAACTTTTTTCTAATACTAACAATTTTATACTCGTGATATCTTTCTAATTAAATATCCAAATTGAAAAATTCAAAAAGTTAAATAAAGATATTGAAGCTGTCTTGAATATGAAGTAATTTATTTTGATAAGGATTAAAACCAAGATACAAATAAAAAGCCTTTTCAAGCAGCGACATTTAAATTAAATTTTTAAAATAAAAGAATACTTATTGTGACATGACCATAATAGTTAGACATATGCTGTTTCGACTTTTTTTGTAAATAATGATGTGTTCTATAAAGTTTTAGTACATTATTTTATTCTATCATCAATAGTTTTCGCAGCGCACGCGATTTAAAGAATATTTTAGGTAATTTTTTTACACCCTCGGTTTTTTACACCCATTATTGAAGTTTTAGTAAGGATGCCTATTTAAAAAAAATATATAATATAGCCTATGTCACCCAGGGATAGTGTAGCTTCCCAACAGCGAAAGAATTTTTCAAATCGGTTCAGTAGTTTCGGAACCTATTTGATGCAAACAAACACACAAACAAACAAACAAACAAATATTACCTCTTTATAGTAGATATAGTAGATAGTAGATAGATAGTAGATAGATAGTAGATAAAAATGAATCGCCGAAATATATATTCCCGCATAACTTCCGAATGACTGCACCAAATTCGATAATTCTTTTTTTGTTGTGTTCGTTATTGTCTGGGGAGCTCTGACATTTTGAAATTTGTTTAAAAAATTGCAATAGGTGCACTCGAGCTGTTTGAAAACTAAATGTACCCGGAATTAATTTATGGAACGCGGGATGGTGGGAGGGGAACCTGGGAGGGGGGAGGGAAACTCGGGAAGAGGACGAGGGAGAGGAATGGGGGGGGCGGAAGGGGAACGGGACGAATGGGAAAGGACACGCAGGGAGAAACAATTTTTTTTATTAAATGGCATACCAACGCATGCCGGGTACCAACTAGTTTTTAATATTACATTTGAAAGCGTATTGATCACCTTTCAAACACAGTTTATATTTTTTACATACTTTCAGAAATGTTCCATTTATTTTGATTTTATTGCAAAACGGAAATTTTCCGACCTTCTCACAGAATATACCTAAGACCGAGGGTTAATTGGTGGAGGCACATTTTGCACAATGTAGGTCAATGGATTTGGCGCTAGAGCCTTACAGCACAACCTACAACATAGCTTAGAGCTTAGAGAGTAACTCATTAAGAAATGCGATCTCTGGGTCTAACCCACGTGTACCTTACCTGTACCACTGGGGAATAAGGAAGATTTTTGAATTTATTTGATTGGAAATCTGATACTTTGAAGAAGAGAAAAAGATATTTTGTTTGTTTACAGGAAAATGCTTTTGTTTTAATTTCCCTTTGGAGAAAATTTGATATGTTATATTATGATTTGATATATGTCTATTCTTTATGGTTTTGTAATAGCAGTACCATTATTTTTCTATAGATTACGTCGCAATAGTTTTAACTGCCCCAGAACGCTCGGAGCCAGTGGGACTATGAAATTCTCTATTAGGGTACGTTGTGAGATTGAAGGGAGTAGAAAATGCGGATAAAACTATTTCAAGCAACTCTTTCACCGGAAGATAGCATCTACTACTCTGGAATGCGTCTGAAATAAAAAAAAAATATATTAATTATATTTTTTAAACACCGCAAAACTAAAAATGTTTAGTTTCTTTTCTGACCGCCTGCATAGATATTATTGCCAAGTTGTAAGTGAAAAAAATTTGGACGGGAGTACTCTTTTATCTTCCAAATTCTTCAAAACCTTTGTTTCATATAGGTACCAAATACGTAGAATTTTCAATATTTTAATGGTGGAGTTACAACATACTGAGTAAAGCCTAAAAAAATTTTAATGTAATCATTGAAGCTAATATTAAATGAATTTGAAACAGAAAAACATTCGGTGGCATTTGGGAACTGAAATCAAGAACGCTGTCAAGGAATTGAGCACTGAACTAATTCAAACATTTCAACTACCGACCAATTTCTTTAGCAGCGAGCGACACTAAAAAAAACACACATCAAATGGATTTAGCCTGCGAGAGAATGAGATAGCAATAAAAAATATTTATTTTATTCATGGGTACTCAATTCCAATACAACACGATAAATCCACAGAATCTAATTATCATTTATTTATTTATTTATTTATTTATTTACGGACTTACGTCCAATTTACAACATGGTATAACGAAAATTTGGGAATGTACATTGTAAGGGTGAAAATGGTACATGAGAGCAAAGACAAACAGAAAATAGAAGTGTCAAGTCAAGTCAAGACTTTGCAAAAATTACAGTAAATATAAAATATCATCATTTATTTAAAGAGCGACAGAATTCATTCAAGCTTATACCAAAAAAATCAAGGTCTTGTCGTGAGTTGACCATTCTACACATTCTGGACAGTGGTGAGTTGTAACCATAATTAGTGGAGTGCTGATTGAGGAAGAGTAGGTCTTTATTTCTGAGTCTACGAGAAGGTATATTGAATGGGATGAGTTGTAGTAATGTAGGTGAATCGATTATGTAGTTAATAATTTTGAAGAAACAGATGAGATCGGATTTTTTCCGACGGTCTTCTAAAGGAGAAAGGTTTAGAGTTTTTTCAATTTCAGCATACGAATAATTGCCTCGCTCTAATCCTAGCCTCCTAGCAATCCCTTTTAGGAACCTATGTTGAACGGATTCAATATGACGAATATGGACAGCATAAAAAGGAGACCATATAACACAAGCATATTCAAGATGGGGGCGAACCAAGGAGCAGTAAAGAGTTCTTAAGGTATTTATGTTTTTAAAGTCGGAAGTGATTCTAGTGATGAAACCAAGTAGTTTGAGAGATTTATTAATAATCACATTTAAATGTTCCCGAAAAGAAAGCTTGCTATCAAGAGTGACACCAAGGTCTTTAATATATTGAACAGTTGTTAGGCAATTATTATTTAGTTTGTATTCGAAAACGATCGGATTTTTAGATCTGTAGAAGGACATAATTTTGCACTTATCGACATTTAGTTCCAAGCAATTAATTTTACACCAGTCATTGAATGAGTCAATATCTGATTGGAAAAGAAGGCAGTCATGGTAATTATTTATTATTTTTAGGATCTTGTTGTCATCAGCAAAGATATTTTATTATTTCATAATATTTTTATTTTTGTAAAATCAATCTACCGCGAGTATATTGCACACTCTGATTTTTTTTCGTTTGAGAGTGAATAAGAGAAAACACGTTAGCCGAGAAATTTGAATAATATGTATTTTACCAAACTGTTACTGTTAGCTAGTGCGGACGCATACATCAGATTTGGCTTTCCGATTGTCTGAACAGACAATCGGATCGGATAAATACCGCACACATCCGATTCGAAAACCGGATAGGTAATACAACCGGGGCCACGCCCTTTTTAAAACCGGAGTGGACAGGCGGCGCGAAAGGGTGTGGCCTATTTTTATTACCGATCCGGTTTTCGGATCGGATGTGTGCGGGCTTTCATAAGAAATGTATGGCGCGAAGGCCTTCCGGTTGTCTGATCAGACAATCGGATGGAAAAATCTGATGTATACGCCCAGCCTTAACTCCTCGGATACTATGCGAAAGGGACAACAGCATACCAGGCTGATAATCATCAAGATGAAGGTTTTTTACTACCCATTTTTCTTCTCCATAACTCAACCGATTTTCAAGTTTTTTTTTTACCAACTGTATTAAAGAAAATATTCTACATGTGAACTTTTTATTTATTTTTAAATACATTGTCTAGTTTTTATTCTGAAAGTCTGTTGACTGCGTTCAAACCCGGCAATTCTAAAATTTTTGTATGGTCCTTACTCCTATAAGAAGTAACTTATCAAAAAAAGCAGAACGTACCGACAAGCTAGTAGTCGATATCTAAATTACGTTAAAAATATTTGAACTAATGATAAAATACTGAGAGGAATTGGGGAATATGTTTGTATGGACAGAACGCCGCCAAATTTCCTCTTAATATTGTCTTCAATGATTGAACATAGAATTTTGCTGCAAAAATAATTTCATGATAAATATTAAAATAAATTCGACATTTCCCTCAAAGAGAGTCGCTATCTTTGAAGGTAGGATGAATTTGAAAATTTTCGATGGTTTTTTTGCTGAAAAAGCAGTATATTTTCCCATGACTTCATTGACGGATCATCTAGAAAAGACAACTCGTAATTGAGAAAATAAAAATCTTTATAAGAAAAAATAAAACATTGCCAACATTCCGCTGTGCTCGTCTTCGTTTTTGATAGAAGTTATAATTGGAAATTAGAAACTCGATTTCTCAGACCAATTTGTAACGCGGAGATCACATATCGAATTCCGAGATGTCATTGAAGGATGGCGTTCTGATATCCCCAATCAAAATCTGAGCATTTAAAAGACACTTGGATGAAAGAAATATTTCTGTAATGTAGGGTGACATTGATTATTTCCACGTTATTCGTGATTTTTAAGTTATACTAGCTGAAATCTGATGTGCTTTACACAGATTTTTCGAAATAAAATGTAGACAGTCACCTTTATCTTGTTTTTAAGGTCACATGTCGCGTACACATCAAATCCACACCGTCCAGATCCAGACATTCTCCCCATACAGACATTGTCCTACATATTTCAACAAATTTGCGTAACACTTTAACAAATTATATACCATACCAAAAGTGGTGTTTACAAAGTTATTGTTTTATTTTAAAAAATTATATACCATTACTTCCTCATGAATCACTCTATCTATTGTTGAAAACCGCATTAAAATCCTTTCAGTAGTTTTTGAATTTATCCCGAACAGACAGACAAACAGACAGCCGCGGCGGAGGACTTTAATTTATAATATGTAGATATAAAGTTTTTGCTAATATAAATGGACACAAAATAGTGCCTATTCTGTCGTCAATTATTTTACCATTGATGTCTTAAAAATCTGTTTTATTTTTGCATTGCTCCACACAGCTGTCTATGAGGAAAACAATTCTCCTCAAGGCTTATGTCATATTTGGGGATGCTGTTTTGGTGGATCTTTTGAGAAAAAGTAGGAAATTGAGTTCTGGGAAGGAAAAAGGTATGAGGGGTAGGTGGGATTCCAATAGGAGTCAATGTGTCCAAGAGTAACGGTCATATGAATCCACCCCTCCCCCTGCGGTAACTACAAGAGAGTCCGGCAGGAGAGGTCTAGGTTAGGCCTCCCTCAATCAGTCTCTCCCGATCTGGCCCACCATGCAGAATGTGGGCAAACGCTTGAGCCGCAAAGACCTTGACAAATCTTACCCCATGAATCCGGGTATCTCTACTAAGTGTCTAAATGTAGCGAACCATTTGGCTACCATTATTGGGGTGAATTTTATCTAGATATTTTGACAAACATATATCAAAAAAAATTGTATTAATAGCCGCCAAACTTATAATTTGACTACGTAATGGGGATACTAATGTTACTTAAATATATATCATAACTAGCTTTTGCCCCCGGATTCGCTCGCATAGTGTGAGGGGGGGTTTCTTACTCCGCCTCCTCAACCTTCCCTCCCCCTCCTCCGCCCCTCAAACTCAAACTGCTCGCGTTCCACCTATTACAAATTTCATAACGCCAAAGCTTATTCATAACGCCAGAGCTTAACAATATATACAACTCACATTACTCACAAATAATGTAGCTTTCTATTTGCGAAAGAATATTTAAAGTTCATTCAGTATTTTTAGCGTGAAATAGTAACAAACATCCATACATCCATACATCCATACATCCATACATCCATACATCCATACATCCATACATCCATACATCCATACATCCATACATCCATACATCCATACATCCATACATCCATACATCCATACATCCATACATCCATACATCCATACATCCATACATCCATACATCCATACATCCATACATCCATACATCCATACATCCATACATCCATACATCCAAACATCCATACATCCATACATCCATACATCCATACATCCATACATCCATACAACCATACATCCATACATCCATACATCCATACATCCATACATCCATACATCCATACATCCATACATCCATACATCCATACATCCATACATCCAGACATCCATACATCCATACATCCAGACATCCATACATCCATACAAACTTTCGCCCTTATAATAAGTAGGAAGTAAGATATGTACATACCTTTGTTCCTTCCATGTACTTATTACGTCAATTTTTTTGTTACCTAAACCGGTTACCTAAATAGGGTTATCAGTTGATTGCAACGATTTCCCAGGAACTTATATAGGTAAAACCGTGCGTAGATAACTATTAGAATTAAATATAGAGTTAAAGAACAGTGTAACCATATCACAATATTAATGGAACTGGTTTATATTATATTCACTACTATATAAAAAAATGTTTGTTTCCTTAAGGAAACAAACAAATTGTTAACAATCAAAAATTAAAATTAAATAAATATTTCTTTACGTTTCCATTAAACTTAATCATTAAACCCTTATTTAGTTTCCACGTGACAGAATATTAATATAATCAACTAAACTACAACCGTAAAAAAATACTACCGTCATTGCCTCCTATAAAAGAATGCGATAAAATTGGAGGAGACGAGATGACAGTAGATTAGTGACGGGGAAGAAATTTAGAGGAGATTACTTTATCATTTACGACTATTATATAATAAAGCGATGAAATATTAGCCTAGTTTGTTCTGCAGTATTTCCTGTATTATTTGTCACTAAACTTGGCCTCTTTCATCAAACTCCAGTAGGAAAGGGCAGTAGAGAAAGTAAATGATTTATACATTTTTTTTACATCCATCAAATAAAAAAAACAAGTGTGCAGTTTACTCGCGGTAGAAGTGAAACAATCAGAAAACTAAAGTAGACAACATTGGGGAGGCTACGAAGCACCGCAAAAGAGACTCCGATTATTCTATCTCATCCACATTTCATTATCTCAATCACATTTAATGTGATTACCGTACAAGAGTCCCAACTGCTACCAACCGCCTGGAGCCAATGAAACTACGGTAGCCCCAAATGGGGTATGTTGTGAGGCTGAAGGTAGTAGAGAGGGTAAGAAGATGGGAAAGAGGAAGGTGGGGAAGTACCTGGCTGTTCAGATCTTTTTTTTACGTAAGTTCCTTTTACAGAAGGCCTTGAGGAAAATAATTTCCCTTAGGGCCTATTTCATCTTAGGGGATGCTGTGTGGAGAGTTTTTTAAGGAAAGAAAAGCGAGGAAGTTCTGGGAATGAAAAATGTATGAAGTGATGGATAGGAATATGGGGGTCAGCGTCTAGAAGTGACAGACGTATGTATCAATCCCTCCAATTGCAGTGCAAGGCGATGGGTTGAGAGAGTCCTGCTGGAGAAGTTAAAAGGCTTCCCGCAACCAGTCTCTCTCAATCCGGCCCGCCACGCAGCAGGTGGTCAGACGCATCTGCCGCCAAGACCCGGACAAACCTCAACCCATGAATCCGGGTACCCCTGCTAAGTCACCAAACGTAGCGAACCACTTGTGACCTATGGCTGAGGTGTTGGTTATCAAATAAATAGTTCCCGGGTGGCGGTACCCTTTGCATTCAAAGGGTGAGTTTATTACAGAAATTTGCTTATTCAAAATATAATACATTCCAGACTTTTTGCGCGTGGGTTAGACCTTGCGAAGGCGGATAAAAAACCAAAAAAAGCATTTTTGAATAATAATAGAACGTTTTGCTACAGTTGCTTTAAAGTTGCCTTTGTAAAGTAATATCAACCCACGCGCAAAAATTTATAGATTGTTTCATGCTTTGAATAAACGAATGAGGTATTTTCACAAACTATGAATTAAGTTAAAAATGTGCGGATGATTTTAAATTTATTTTTGTGATTGTTTGTTCAAATATCTGCACATTCTGAAACGGTTTCGGCTGGATTTTTTATTTTTAATTTAACTCTACACAGAAGGCCCTGAGAAAAATAATTTCCCTCAGGGCCTATGTCATCTGAGATGCTGTGTAGAGACCAGCACACACTGAACCCCAAATTGCTACCCACCCCTTAAACTCTCCTCTCCTTCCTTTCCTTGAAAAAACCCTCCACACAGCATTCCTAAAGATGACATAGGCTCTGAGGGAAATTTTATTCCTCAGTGGAGCTCATGTAAAAAAAAGTCTCTCAACAAATTGCAGTTATGATATATCAAATATATATCTAGTTCTAAGAAGTTTAAAATGACGTCATTGGTAGTATTGTCTCAGAGAGAGAGACAACTGTTGGGCGTTTGGGTCTAACACCCGAACCGTTAGATACGAATAGAGCCGATCATATCCGATCTACACGTGGGCTTCTTCAGTTAGCGGTTTGCCTGCGATTAACATACAGCATCCTTTGGAATGGACGATGATTGCAGTCACATATCTATTGTAAATACGGCACGATAATAAACTAGTTTCCTGACGAACATAATATTAAAAACTCCAGATCTAAAAAATTGTATTGTTAATCAGAGGAATTAACAGTACACCACAGAAAGGAAAGTCTTATTTTTTTGTTGAGTGTGATTATGTTTACTAAGTAGTCGTATAAAGTCGAATTATTCACATCGCTTTGTTGTGCAAAACTGTTAGACTTCTAAAGTGCTCCTCTTTTCCAAAAAACAATGAGGGAATCCCTTTGACATCTCCAACAGTACTCTCTCGGAATATCACCTTGCACCGCAGTGGGTGGGATGGATTCATACGTCCATCATTCTTAGACACACTGATCCCCGGATTCCTACCCACCCGTCATACCCTTTTCCTTCCCAGAACTTCTTCTCATTTAAAAAAAAAACACCCTTCACACAGCATCCCCAAAGATGACATAGGCCCTGAAGGGAATTATTTTCCTCAGGGCATCCTGTGTCGAGCTCATGCAAAAAAAAAATATATATTTTTCCATCATACGTCACAACTGAGTAGTCTAACGGGCCTAGTGATAAGCCCTCCGTCTAGTTCCAGCAGCACGGTAACACACGAAACAGTGCGTAGATCATGTGATCCTGTATCGACTTCTACGAGTGTGATCAGTGGTGACGTGTCATTGAAAATATGTTTGATGTTTGTGATAGAAAAAAATATCATCGCACTGCAAAACGACATTTACGTTTTTTACTCCAAATATGCTCTGGAATCGCTGATTTAAAACCTTCTGCAACATGCTGTTATCCCTAGATATGTATTTTATTATTTAATGTACTTATTCAACTGAAAAGGCTCAAACATGCATATAGGCAAAAATGCAAATGCATTATAATCCGATGTCTACTAACAAAATGAATATCAGTTCAAATGAAACAATTTTGAATGTTTGCACTTGTTCCTTGTATTCAGGCAATAATAATCAGTACCGCAAATTAATCGAAGTTTGTGGGTTTTAAAGCTGAATAGATCACGGTCACACATAATATATTATGATTTACGAATTATTAGCTTTGAACAAACAATAATATCATCAAGCGAATAGTTACAAATTCGCAGAAACAGTTAAATTTGAGATTAAATGAAACTAACTTTTTGCTTAAAAATATGTGGTAGGAACAAATAAATTAGTACTACAAAATTTTGTTTTGATAGCATTTCAAATCAGTGTACGTCTAACTTGTGGTTTCATTTAGTTAAATCAGTAATAATCGTGGCATTTTTGATATTTTTTAACCTTTGTATACTAACCTTTGTTGGTCTCTCAGACCGACAAATCAATAATAATTCGTTGTTTTCTCAAAAATTAACATCATCGGTGTTTAGTAGCTTTTTAATTTGTTGTTAGGCATTGTTTAGTGCGGCGTGCGTGGGCATGCGACACTTTAATACTGTAGTCGGTCCGTGAGACCGACGCGAGTATAAGTGTTCTTTTTTAGGTAAGTAACAATTACTACACAAAAACCCGCATAACGATTAATTCTATTTTATAATATTTTATTATTCTTGATACTTTCACTAAAAAAATTATATTATTTTTTAAGAGACTTGAGTTACAAGTCTGATTCTATTAAATAAAGTAAAAGTTCTAATAATTTTCAGTTTTTTTTTTAAATTCAATTATACCCCCCTCTGTATAATAAATATCAATAATTAAAATATGAATAATTCATATATAAAAAAATATGTAATTATAATAATACGGTCTGAGACACCGTGCCGTTGGGCGCGAGCACAGATCCAATATTTTTGGGCGCGAGTATACGAAGGTTAAACCTGCGGTCATGAGAAATGATATAATTTGTTCAAATCTGTCTCGATTAATTCGAAAGCAGTCAATAATTATATTTCAGTGATAAATTGTTGCTGAAGATTTTTATCGATAAGTAGACAATCTTTTCTACGGAACGGATTGGCGCAACAAACTAGCAATGTTTTTCCCAATTAGAACTGTCAAATACATTATCATCGAAAGTCGACTAATAACCGATAATGTTTGTTTTGTTGGTAATAGTAATGCATCAGCTGTTACACGCTGATAGTTGGTAGGTCTGTCGCGACACTTGATAGATAACCTTGAACTTGTGAAGAGTGTCAATAAACGTCTTATATATGAATCGGCTTTCTGTGTTTCATTATAAACCTCAGACATTATAATTTTGATGATGTTAACAACATAAAAATTATGGAAAATATGGTATTAGCCGATCTTCGATCAAACTGCACGGACCATCAAAGCGGTGGAGTCAACGAAAGTTACGCGTTTGATGTACACCCGTAGGTAAAAAGGTTGAAGGGCGCCACTGTACGTAGATTCGATTTGCAGTATTTTGGGTGAATGATGTTGGCGTTACTTTTTTGCTGTTCATCCGCATACTGGTTCATGACCCATCTTCCTTTTTCTATGATAACGTTAATTGTTCGAGTTAATAATTGAAATACACGTTCGGGATTCCTGAGCGACCGAATTTGAAATTTCCCGCCCACATTAAAAAGAATTATACATTATAATTTTAATGTGGAGAAATATAACCAGCTTAAAATGTTAGAGAGCCATTCAAAGCACCTATATTTAACGGTTTATCCTACAGCTGTATGATTTATAAAAAATATGTTATATTTATAAACGCAAGAATTCTGCGTATCCCTTGCCATAAAATTGGCGTACGTAGTACCTATTTTCAGAATATTAAAGATTATGGGGTCTACCCATAAGCTTCACCTTTTATATTTTTATTTGTACAAAAATATTTTTTGATTTGATTTGATATGACTTGTATAATCTATACGTTGTCTACAGCCTAGTTAAAAATAACAAAATTTAAATTAAAAATTGAACATGCAATTTTTATTATTTGTTTTTGGAGTATTATACCGTGTTGCGCTACCATCTTATTTAGCCAACGTTTCGGACAGCGTTGCAGTGTCCATCATCAGGACAGATCCGGCAGATCCGACAGATGTGTCTGCCGAAATGATCTGCCGGATCTGCCATGATGATGGACACTGCAACGCTGTCCGAAACGATGGCTAAAGAAGGAGGTAGCGCAACACGGCATAACACCCCAAAAACAAATAACAAAAATACTTTTGGCCGTGAAAATCTTAAAACGTATCATGCATTTTTCAATTTGTAATATACATGATCTGATAGAAAAATATTTCAAAATTTCCATTCAGGATAAGTCAATGACAAATAATTCAGTAGAATTGCGAGCCATTTCTTGTTTAAAAGTGAAAATTCCAAGTTTTTTCGTAATTTATCGAAGTATACAACGCGCGGGAACTTTTGAAATAATTTCAATAAATTTTTAAAAATAGCTATTCAAATCGGCCACATTTTGGCAAACGAACGCTCGGTGCTTTTTGCAAATTGCTCTGAATGTGGCCAAAAACGCTTCAGTGGATAAAAACGGAGTGTTGACAAATTTAGTCGGTTGTGCTAACCCTCTCGCACTCTCTGTAGCATAACATTTGATGAGTGCTTTATAGAGATTGAATTCAATTCTTTTCAAACGAAGTCTCGGGTTGAAATATATTATGTAAGGGCCGTTGAAGTGTTTGTTAGCCAAAGTGTTTCTTCTGTTAATTTCCTGGTTTGTATCGTTCCGTGTCGTGACATGAATAATTTATTGTAATGTGATTTGTTTTTGGGAACAAAGGGATCTTATTGCTGATTTATACTGTAACAAAACGGAATTATTCGTATTTGAGAGTTTACGTCAGATCAAAGCTCTTATGTGATTCTGTATTGATTGATTTCTTGGAAGAATAATAATTATACAGCATGAATGTTCTTTCCTGCAAAATATTATACATGGTGTCCGGAAACTACTGGTATAACTAGGGAAACTGGTGAATCTACATATCATTTAGAATTATTGAGGTGTAACAATTTTTGATTTTTAGCTTTCGTTTTCGAGTAAATCGAGTCCGAAGTTAAAACTTTATAGGTCAAATTTGTAAAAAAAAAATCGATCGCTACGTGGTTACTATGAGCTGTTTATTGTCTTTTGAAATGCGTCAGGTGTAGACAAGGAATTTTAAAACCTTCTTAATAGCCCAAAAAAAGGAAAAAAATAAAAAGAATAAATTAGGAATGTGTCAAGACTGCTCAAACCAACATAGCTCATGGTGGAAATTAGTTGCCTCCAATTTGGGAGGCAGGTGTGGGTACCGCCGCTCTGGCAACCATTTATTGGGTAACCAACACCTCCGCCATAAGTCACCCAAAGTTGTTCGCCCCGTTTGGTGACTTCAGGGATACCTGGGTTCATGGGGTGTGGTTCATCCGGGTTTTGGCCTCTCCAACCGGACTCTCGTTACCTACTCCTTGAAACACTGACCCTCAGATTCCTACCTACCCCTGAAACCTTTTATTTTTGCAGCATTTTCTCCTCTTCCTCTCTTTAAAAAGACCATCCATATAGCATGACATTTATTTTTTTACATGAATACTGCACAAGAGTCCCAACTGCTCCCGTCTGGAGCCAGTGGGACTATGGCATCCCCAATTGGAGTATATTGTGAGGCTGAAGGTAGTGGGAAGGGGAACGAGAAAGAAAGATAATGGTGGGGAAGTATCTGGCTATTCTGATCTGGTCACCATACACGGCTAAAGTCATTTCAAGCAACGTTTCAATTCAGAATGGTGGTCTTACACCAGGGCGATACTATCTTCCACTCTGAAACGTGCCGCAAATATACTATATATTATATTAAATGAATAAATTGTGAAATAACACAAATTAATCAAATAAAATTTATGTATAAACATGACATAAACCATTATTGAAATTATTTTCCTCGCGTCCTTCTGTGTGGAACAAATATTAAACAAAGAAGTTGCTAGGACCTCGTATTTTCAAAAGATTAAATTGAGCTCACCGATTGAGTGATTTTATTGTTAATTAGTTGATTAATATATTTTAAATTTTTATTTTATTATTTCCAACATTTTTTTTTATTAATATTTCCAACATAATTTACACAAATATATAATTTAGTCAATTTATCGGTAGTCCCGCGGAGTTGCCACATGGCTGCTTGTCTGTAGGTTCTACCTCGATATACACTCGTTAATATTAGAAGTAAAAAAAAATATGTATAATATCAAAAATTGTAAAAGTAAATGCAAATAATTATATTCAACTCCTAAAAAACTGATTCGATAAAAGTATACTTACAATCTTTCAATTAATGCAAAAAAAGGGTATATTCTCAATAAATATGTTTAGAACTTACCCTAACATTGATAGAACCTACCACCCTAATTATACATAACAAAAAATGTGACAAAGAAGTTTTTAATATTCTGCCCTGATAAATGAAAGGTAAGTGAAATCGTTAGGAGGCAAAAATGATAATAATACGTGAGTAGGTAGTTTTTAAGTGGTTCAAACAATGTGAGTTTTTTTATTCTATTTTTAGTTAAACCACAACGGGAATGCTTTCTCAGAAGAACAAAAGAATTTCAGTTATTTTCGACTAGGTAAGAAATGTTGATTAAAAATGAAATTTTTCATTCTCTTTTCGACGTTTATTCGCGGATTACCGCGGGGGTTTCTCTTTGCTGAACCTTTATATTAGGTTTTTATGTCTTTTCGTAAACCTCGGACCACGGTCGGGTGAAGTTGGGATATTTTTTAGGACAACGGAAAATGATTGACATTTATACTGGGTAAAATATTTCTTTACTCTTTCATTGTGTTTACACAGTGAAAGAAGCAAATTATTACGTAAAAGGTAGAAAGATAGTAAGACAGGATAAATATTATGTGAAATGAATAAGGTTGTCATCCCCTATCCTAACAAACGGATTGCAATCTTTAGTTCTTTAATCATTCGTTCTGAATAGAATGAGATCGAATTCGTGCTGAATCGAATGCGTGCTGAATTGAATGAGATCGTATTCGTGCTGAATCGAATTAGACCGTATTAGTGCTGAATCGAATGGGATCGTATTCGTGCTGAATCGAATGAAATCGAATGCGTGCTGCATTGAATGAGATCGTATTCGTGCTGAATCGAATCGAATGAGATCTTATTCGTGCTGAATCAAATGAGATCGTATTCGTGCGGAATCGAATAAAATCACATTCGTGCTAAATCGAATGAGATCGTTTTGTCAAGATTTAGTGAGCTAAGACAATTATATTTTGTTAATTTGAGCGTACATAAAGAAATAGTGGAAAAAGTGGGTAAATTATTTAGTTTCTTATGTACAGAGAAAATTAAGAAACCCTTTTATATTCCCGAACCCATTTCTCACTTTATAAAGTTACTGACCCCAACTCAACTCACCTTGGCGACTTATCAACCTTAAAACCTGTAAGATAAGCTTCAGCGAGACTGCCATCAATGTCTCCTTATTAATTACTTCAGGCAGCGCACAGTGTCAAATTTAAGGAACCTAGCCGGACTTTATTATTGCGTCAAATGGAAACTTTTATTTTATTTTGTTAAAAATAATAGTAATACGTATATAATATTATTAGAGTGTCTGGGAAGAGCTAGGCATCCACAATAGGCTTTCAACTATCTGTCTACAACGTATCTAAAGATACTTTGGACATGTTACTCGCCAAACTGAGGACTCCAACTTGGAGAAATTCATAGTCGCTGGTAAAGTGGAACACAGAAGAAGCGAAGGAAGATCACCAATGCGTAGGAGTGAACAAGTATCACTTGTCCACCATGAAATTGGAGTAAGTACCACGATCCTCAGCAATGATGAACCGACTTGAGAAGAATTTAATTTAATTTAATTTGACAATGGTTAAAAAAAAGAAACATACATTTTATTTTTTATATTTATATGGTACATAAACAAAATTTGTAGGTAGGTAGGTACTCGTACGTGATTATTTTTATAATAATGTATATTTACAATACATTTATTTTTAAATTCCTACACATATATTTTTTCACTTTTCACGCTATCGGAGAAATCCAGGACAAAAAAAGAATCCATACTTAAATTAACGAAAAAATGTAAGTGCAAACAATTCACAATGATTTTTATTTTTTATCTGAATAGGTTTAGCTTTAAACAAAAATGTATGACGGGATAATTGTAAGAATGATTTTCATTGATTTTTTTTATATGAATACCTCACAAGAGTCCCAGCTGCTCCCGTCTGGAGTCAGTGAATCTATGTTGTGATGCTGAAGGTAGTGGGGAAGGGAAGGAGATGGGGAAGAGGAAGGTAGGGAAATACCCAGCTATTCAAATCTGGTCACCAAAAACGGCTAAAGCCATTTCAAGCAACGTTTCAATTCTGAATGGTGGTCTTACTAGAGTATCTTCCACTCTGGAAAGCACGGCAAATATACCATATATTATTTTACATTAATTAATCGTGAAATAACACAAATTAATCAAATACAATTTATTTGTCCACGTTGGGATTCGATCCCGTGACCTTTGGATTGCGAGTCAAAAGCCTTACCGCTAGACCATGCCGGCTAATTAAAATATTTTGCAGGTTAAGATAAAAAAAAAATTAAAAAATATTTTTATTTTTAACTTAATGAGTAAAATCTCAAATTATAATATTTAATTAAATGAAGAAAATATTAGCGAAAGTCAATCAAAATCTGAATACAGAAAAATCAGTAAGCACTTGCCATGTAAGCTAGGGGACCTGGGTTCGAGTCCCAGTCTAACCAATATCTTTTTCTGATTTTTCTGTATCCAGATTTTGATTGAGTTTCGCTAATATTGCCTTCATTTAATTAAATATTAAAAAATACCTTAATAGCCATAAGACTTTAAAAATACATATATAACTATACAAATATTACTAGAGAGCACAGAATTACCACACTGAAGGGGGGAAATCAATTGAAAGAATCCAGTGTGTTTTTTTCATTATTTAATAAAATTTTATAAGTTACAGTTTTTTGTCATTTTTTCAACTACTATGTAGCCCGTGTTGTGACCGTTTGATCTAATATTACGAAAGTAGGTACTGCGGCTTCAACATTTCGTTCTTCAAATTCTTCTTAATTGTAGGGTTATGCGAAAGGTTTGTTCGTTTTGCTATTAATATCTGAGGAGATTTTGAATAAATATGTTGTTAGGTGTATTTATAAAGTTCCGCTAGATGCTTAAAATATCACACTGTGCGGCATTCTAAATTTTAGATCTGATATATAATTTAATTATAAGAGCCTCATGACGTGGCCTAAGTGCTCTGTGGTTTAACTTGACGCTGCTCGTTAGTCCAACAGATAAGGGCTTAGGACTTTGGCCAAGAAATTTATAACGGGTAGGTTGGAAAGTCTTAAAATGAATTATTCATTATGCTTTATTCTAAGTTTATAATATTTACAGTGTGATGTTGCCGTGCAAGGGGGGCAAATAACGTTAACTAGAATTTATTATTTAATCTTTAATGACTTCGTGATAATCAAAAAAGGAACAAAAATGTTTTTTTAATAAAAATAAGTAGGTTGGGTTTGAACAAATTCACCAGAAGCTTTTATTATGACAATTGTCAACTCTTCTTTAAAGCATTTTTTTCAAATTTTAGTACTGTCCACGAGTTACAAATACTAGTAGTTAGTGAGACTATGACATCCTCAATTGGAGTAAGGCTGAAGGGAGTCGGGAGGGAAATGAGATGGGGAAGAGGAAAGTGTGGAAATATCTAGCTATTTTAGATCTAACACGACATTTCAAGCAACATTTTAATAGTGGTCTTTCAACAGGAGAACACTGAAAGTATCTTACACTCTGTTACTTACCGTCAATATACTGTAATTTTTTTTTAATAAATAAATTTTGATTTGAACTCGCGACATCCTGATTCGCGTTGTTTTCAATGGTGTGGATTTACCACTTATCCCAAGTTGTCCGGTTACTTAATTGAATCTCCATAAATCATTATGCCGAAAATATTGTATCTCCATAAATCGTAATGTCGAAAATATTGTATCTCCATAAATCATAATGTCAAAAATGTTGTATCGCCATAAACTATAATGTCGAAAATATTATATCTCCATAAATCATTATGCCGAAAATATTGTATCTCCATAAATCGTAATGTCGAAAATATTGTATCTCCATAAATCATAATGTCAAAAATGTTGTATCGCCATAAACTATAATGTCGAAAATATTATATCTCCATAAATCGTAATGTCGAAAATATTGTAATTCCATAAATCATAATGTCAAAAATGTTGTATCGCCATAAACTATAATGTCGAAAATATTATATCTCCATAAATCGTAATGTCGAAAATATTGTATCTCCATAAATCATAATGTCAAAAATGTTGTATCGCCATAAACTATAATGTCGAAAATATTGTATCTCCATAAATCGTAATGTCGAAAATATTGTACCTCCATAAATCATAATGTCGAAGATAGTGTATCTCCATAAATCATAATGTCGAGAAAACTGATTTTGAAAGCTTACAAACCTTTGAAAATTAAATTTAGTGGGGATAAAATTAAGTTTTTTGTTCAATATGTTGTTCAAATTGTCTGTATCTGACGAAAAAATATTATTTTGTCATGGACATTTAGTTTTAAGCCATAATAATATTATTTTGATAACTAATTAGTTATTCGTTGCTTTTTAATAATTAACCGCCTTTAGAACTCTCCAACATATCATCAATTCTTCGACTACCATAATACGGGCATGTGCCTAGCGTGGTAGTCGAATCACCTGTAAAACTGTACACACATTATATAATGAATAAAGAAAGTTAAAAAAAAAAAAAAAAAAACATAACATCTTTCGAATACCATCACATTACCTGTCAACCTTCAATCTGCCGGCAGTCCAATACCTCCTCGTATGGTAAACAAGAGTTATTGCTAAAAAACACGGGGCATTGTTAAATTAGCATTTTATATAAGGTCTTTGCCCCAGGGCGTATTTCTGTCAAAATATTTTCGGAGAAAACGAATTCCAAAGGTTCAACTTTGCAACCTTTCTGACCTTTTTTCTAAATTTCACCCTGGGCATTACTTTATGAGGTAAACCTGTGAAATAAAACACGGTAGGCGATAGTGCAAACCCGAATGAATCAGAATCTATTTTTATTTTATGGTTGCGGTCAATGGCATACTAAGGGGAAACCCGGTCACCGAAAAATTTGAACAACATATATTTTACCAAACTGTTGCTATCACTGTCGCTCTAACTCCCTCGAATACTGAGCAAAAAGGACAAATACACCTCAGGCTGATAATACCTAAACAAAATCATCAAAATCGAGGTTTAGCATTTCCAATTTTCCTCCTCCAAAACAAAACCGATTTTTAAGATTTTTTTTGATAACTGTGTGAGACGAAAATACGTTATATTATGTTTATGGGTTTTCCTTTTTTTTTTAAACACTTTGTCTAGTTTGTACGCAGAATGTCTGTTGATGGCTAACAAATTGCATCCGCCAGTTCATCGAACACTAATATAAAATTATGTACACAATGCATTTGACCAATGAACGTGATGCTAGGATAAAATGTAGAAAATAGACAGGACCATTCTTACCTGGGATTAACGCTTTTAATTGTTTATTAAAGAAATTTAGATACAGTTTGAACGCAGCGGATATAATTGGAAGCACATGTTATTGGAAATGGTATTATTTATCAATATTAATATATAAAACAAAGTCGGGTTAGTTACATTATTTATAACTCGAGAACGGCCCCAGCGATTTAGATGATCTTTGATTTGTTGGATTTATCTCCACCCCGGATAGGATAATAACCATTAAAACAACACAAAAATTGACGAAAAATATAGTTATTAGGAAAATTCTTTTCCCCATAAATTTTTTATGGAACGAATTCTCATATTTGAAAGAGCTGCGGGCATTTTGTGATAAGTACCTATAATATTGAGTAGTAAGTGAGTTCCGAAAATTCAAAAAACGTCAAATGTCAATGCGCTGGTTGTTTGGCTTTTGTTATTAAACTCTTTTTTTTAAAATTATTTATTTGGCTTTCATCCATTTAGGGTAATCTTAGCCATTTCTTTAAATTATTTACATTTCCATTTGTTTAATTAGTTACAATTTCAGTTTTTTTTAAATTAGTTACATTTTCAGATTTTTTAAATTAGTTACATTTTCAGTTTTGTACAGGGAATAGATAAATTATATTAGCAAAAATAGACAATTGGCCAAGACAAATATTTATATGATTATACCAGAGTTGATATTAATAGTAATTACAAAATTTTAGATTAGGAAGATGTAGAGGTTTCCAAAAATATGAACCTGTAAAATTGTACATAATAACACTGCAAGAACAAATGCATACGTATGAAAGAGAAAGAAATGTGATTGGTGCTTTTTTATTTATTTATTTATTCAATTATTTTCATATTACATTAGGTTATAATAATGACGTATTGCCCATCTCACTAGGTGTGAAACACCTGTGTTGAGATGGCAATTTACAGAGTGGTTATAATCTATGATTTTGTTTTATTAATATTATGAACCTGACAGCTTGATATAAAATCTTTTTTTTCTAAGTAATATACAATTCAAGTATGTTATATGAACATTGCAGTAGGTACATGGTTACATATTTACACACAGTAGGCATAAAGGTAAGAATGTTATTAAATACTCCTGATAGATATGTTTATTTGAGGTGATCAATGATTCTACTTTTAAATGCACTTTTGCTTTGAGTGTTTCTTATTCCAGGAGGTAGAGAATTGAATAGCTTTGTTGCATTATATTTAAAAGTTCTTTGTCCATAAGAGGTTTGACAAACTGGGATGTTAAAAGATTTTACATTTGACTCTCTTAGGGCTCTAGTGTTTATTCGTTTCTCAAAAATGTGTGTATTTTTAAATTGGTGAAGCAGAATATTTTTTGAATACAGTTTTTGCAGGTTAGGAACATTTAGTGTCTTAAAAATAAAATCAGTGCTCGTTCTCAACGGGACTTTAAGAATAACCTTCAAAATTAGTTTTTGAATCTTTACTAAAGGCTCCAGGCAAGTATTTGTGGCACTTCCCCAGATAATAATACCATATTCAAGTGATGATTGTATGAGAGCACAGTAAACTTGTTTCAATTGTTTTATATTTAATATATCTCTAACATTTTTAAAGAAATAGACGAATTTCCTCAGTTTTGTCGTTAAGTTTGTAACATGTGCGTTCCATTTAAGAAGATCATCTATTTGAATACCAAGATATTTAATACTGTCAACTCTACTTATAGAAGGACAGGTACATGGAGTTAATGAGGGGTTACAGCTGTGAAGTTTAAGGCTTTTTTGTGAAGGCAGGAGCTTATTTGATATTCGAAATGTTAGAAATTTGGTTTTGTCTGTATTCAGGGTTAATATGTGAGCATTAAGCCAATTTTTAACAATACGAAAGCCATTTTCTGCCATTTTAAAGACTTCATCCCAAGATTTGGCATAAAATACTAAAACCGTATCATCGGCAAAAGTTGTGATTTGTCCACAAATTTGTAAGTTAAATAGATCATTAATATTTGTACATGTATGAAAAAATGTAAACTCTTCTTCCATCCACAAGCTAATGCTTTTAATGGAAGACCAGTAATATTATAATATGTAGCAATTTTAAGATAAATAAATAAATAAAATATATACTAAGAATAATAAGGGTCCTAGGATGCTACCTTGTGGAACTCCACAAACTGTTTTTTGGGAACTACTACAGGTACTGCTTATTTTAACACATTGCGTTCGATCAGTTAGATAACTATGAAGTAATTGAAGAACTGTATCTGATATTCCTACCCTCTTAAGTTTATCTAAAAGTATTTTGTGGTTCACAGTATCAAACGCCTTTGCAAGATCAAGGAAAATTGCTATACATTTATTTCCTTTGTCAACATTACTTGTTATGAAGTTTGTAACGTTAGCGATGGCGTCTGAGGTTGATAAGTTTTGGCAAAAACCAAACTGATTTGCTGATAATATTTTACTATTTTTACAAATAATTTTTGCTAACAAATAGTGAATATCAGGAGAGTTGAGACTAAAAATTGAAGTTATACTGGTAGGGAATTCAATTTTAAGTTTTATCAATTCATGTATGAGGTTTGGAAATTGGTCATTGATAGGACACTCAAAAAAATTATGGTCTAAAGTATCCTCTGAACTACAATCACAATAAGGCGAATTGACTAAGTGGAATCTGGCGAGATGGCTAAGACAACAATAATTATAACCTAGATGCATTCGAGTCAAGGAAGAGATGTTTTTTTATGCATGGAAGTGTATTTATGAAACCAGAGATTGACAGGCATAGAAGGTTTATCAGAGGGGATGGTTTACATTCAGAGGACCATTGGCGTTGTAACTTATTTTAAAAAATAGGGAAATAGTCTCTAACAGGAATAGGTATACTACTTAATGGACCGTGGACAATGGATTCCTTAGAAATAGAATCAGCCATTTCATTTCCAACAATACCAAGATGTCTTGAGATCCCAGCCAAGACCACTGACACTTGAGCCAGCGACATGCAATGCACGAGGTCTCTGATAGAGCAGGTAAAAGAGTCGCTACTGGAATTGAGAGGGATGCGCTTATTTTTTGTAGTGAGTCTGAAAGGATGAGGGAATTTCTAATGATGAGAGATTTGACGAGTCATAAAACTTAAATGATAGCTATGCATTCAGCAGAAAAAATAGAACACTCTTTGGGAAGTCTGTGTGGGAAACACAATTTCCTGTGAGGTGCATAGACACTGGCCCCACAATGGAAGTCCGAACTGAGTTTGGAACCATCTGTGATTTTTTAAAATATAATTTAGCCAGTTACTTTCAATAATTTTGTTGAATTCTGCATTATTGGACTTTTTACATATTCCAATAAATTGGTGCATCTTTGGATAGAAAGTAAGACTTTCATAGGGATATGAGTATAAGGGGAGAGATTCATTGCGATAGGATTTTGTGCCCCTCTTTCTTACACCCTTAATATCAACAGTCCAAATTGGGACAAACTGTGAACATATGTCTTCGTCTACACGAAACGTATGTCTACCTCCAAAATAAAAATACAATAATTACAATAAATCTCCGTCAGACACATAAAGAAAATCAAACGCAATACCCGTAAGTAAATCTAAAAGTAATAAAATCACATAAATTATAAATCCGTATAAAACGTCATCTCTGATACTGACAAAAACAAAACGCGGACAGTTTCGCATCGATAATTGCTTCATTGTGTAATTTTTAACTTAATAAAAAACTGAATTTAATTCAGCTAATAAGTTAACACAACAGTTATTGATTCTGAGGCGGTACGAAGTTCACCGGGTCAGCTAGTAATATGTTAAAGCACGAAGTGAATGATTACGAAAACATAACGATATTTTTTCCCCAAAATTCTTTTAGAGGAAACTGGGATGCGTTTAGTCCTTACAAACCTTTTCTGCAATTCCCTCACTGGATTTTGACACTGCTGCAAATATTTTTTTATATATAGATATCGACCACTAGCATGACGGTACGTTTTGCTTTATTTGATTAGTTACTTCTTACAGAAGTTAGGGGCCATCCATAAATTACGTCACACCTTGTATCTCACAAATGTAATGATGTGTGACAGGGACGGGGGGGAGGGTAAAAAAATCATGAAATTCATGTGACGTAATTTATGGATGGCCCCTTAGGACTCTCCAAAAATCGTTGAGTTTATAAGAGCCTCAGATGGTTCGAATGAAAGAAGAAAATAGTGAGAGAAGAATATATGACGCAGATGTGAATGAAAGACGAAGTCGGGGACGCCCTAGGAAGACATGGAAAGATCAAGTGAATCAGATACTTGAGTCGGCCATGTCAAAAGTCAGACTAATAGAAGAATATATATGAGACCATGTATGAATGTGAGTCAGGCAAAGAGTATGTGCCAAGACCGAGTTGTTTGCCTACCCCTGCGGGGAAACGGCGTGATGATTGTTAGTTGGTTAGTTAACACAGTTGTAATTTTGAAATTTTTCACGGAACTTTTAATTTATCAAAAAAGTAAAATACGGATCATAAAACACGACTGTCACTTCGAAGACTGTCAAAGCACTGAACTTGCGACTTCTCAGATGTAGGTAGGGACCAAGTGTGGGTAGGAATCAGGAAAATTAAAGGAATAATCACTATCAACGTTTACCTAGGTCTTGGGGGCAGTTTGCCAACCTTTGCTTGGCGAGGGGTCGAATCAGGAGAGACTGGTTGTGAGATACCTTTTGACCTCACCTGCCGGACTCTATCGATCCATTGCCTTGCACCGCAGTAGAAGTAATGGATTCATACGTCCGTCACTCCTGGACACACTGACCCCCAGATTTCTACCCACCTTTCATACCTTTTTCCTTCCCAGAACTTCCGCTCATTTTTTCCCCTAAAAATGACATAGGCCCCAAAGCAATTTTCTTCCTCAGTGGAGCTAATTTAAAAAAAATCTCTTACTCATATTAAGCCATTTTATTAACAGCAGGGGTCATTAAGTTTTCTATGTCGATGGAGAAACACCTAAGCCAGTTGGATGTGGACTCTAAAATGATCTACTTATTTCCCGGCGGGGTTACAATCTGATGTGCTTTCTTTAAAGCAACTCCACATAAAGGGAAACATCAAAATTCGTGTTAAAAACTGAAACACGTCTTTTAAATATGGTAAAGTTTCTTTTTTATATTTCTCGGGCATTAACTATGTAACAATTTATGGATATTTTGTTTTGAAGACTTTTATTTTGCATGTACTTACCATTACTTAAATTTCATTTAAAAAAATAATTTAGTTAACAAAATAAAGCACCCTTTATTTCACCATTATTGATAATGTTCCCATGTTATGCTAACTCCACCCCCAAAATCCCCCTCCAACTAACTCCACTTAATAAAATCTAATAATTTACGTATTTGTATAAATTTTAACTTTGCTAGTGAATGACACGGATGTGTCGAAACAGGTAGCAGAAATATAAAATTTTAAGTAACAAATGTACATGGAAAATAAAACTCATCAAAATAAAATGTATAATTAGATATTTTAAATAATATTGTTAAAAAAAATGTTAACTTAATTATGAATACACTACATCAAAATCATTTCCCGTAAAAAATGTACGATGTAGAATTTACTCGAATTGCGTGTTTTTTCGGCTTTTCAGTTTAAGCGTTTAATTAAATCAATCATTGTTAACAATTTTGGTGCAATTGCGTCAGGTCTGACGGCCTCCGTGGTCGAGGGGTAGGGAGTGGTCGAATGACAACCCGGAGGTCGTGGGATCTTATCCCGGCATGCGCAAGTAAATATTATTTGATTGATTTGGGTTATTTCACGATTTAATAATTTTAAAATAATCTGACGTATAATTGCGGAGTGTTCCAGGGTGGACTATAATTATACTTTCAGTATCGCCCTCGTGAAAGTCCACTATTATGAAATGAGATATTGCTTGAAATGGCTTTAGACGTGTGGGGTGACTAAATCTGAATAGTCAGATATTTCATTACCTTTCTCGTCCAATCTCTTTCCCCACCCCACTACCTGAAACCTCACAGCATATCCCAGTTGGAGATGCGATAGTCTCACCACAGGTGAACGTCCATCTGTTCGCGCCGGCCGCAACGCACGCACGGCACGCAACGGATTTTTCTATATCTTTTTATGAATTAGTATCATAAAACTGCGTCCACTGCCGGCAAATACCGGTGGTCAATGCGGGCAACGGATTTTTCTATTTAAAGATATAGAAAAATCTTTTCTATATAAAGATATAAAAAAATGGACTCTCACCTTTATGCGGTAATTACATTAAAAATAGGTAATATTTTCAGAAATGATTTTACAGGGTGTTTAGGGACGTACTTGACTTACTTTACCATTGATTCCCGACATTATTTGGAGTAAAAGATTTGAATGAAATTTAGGTTACCGATAATATTTTTGATATAGAATATATAAATAGTTTTTTTTTCAACCTAAGACGCTTAAAAAAATCAGTGCGTATTGGACGGTTAATTTCAGGGTGAGTGATTGGGCGGTTAATCGGCGAGTGATGACATGTAAAATAATATTTTTTTGGTTTCAAAGAAAAAAAATGCAAAAAAAAGTCACCAATAACAACAATTTCATTTACGTTTTTAAATTTTCACGGCCAAAAGTGTTTTCGTTATATGTTTTATAATATACGGGCATAATGCCCCAAATAAATCATTTTAAAAAATTGATTTACTTACAGTGTGTGTTTCTGGTTATTTGCTATGCTCCTGTCAATTCTGAAAGCGATGAAGTGAAAGATGATTTTTGGACTGGTGTGAACGACGTTATGAGATTAAAAAATTTGAATGAAAGGATTATAATGGCGGGCGATTTGAATGGGTGGGTGGGAATCGGACTTGACGGATTTGATTCAGCCTTAGGTAAGTTCGGGGATAAAAGAACGAATGACAATGGGAACAGAATACTTGAAGTATGTTTAGAGTGGAACCTGTTTGTATCGAATACTTTTTTCGATCATAAAGGTGTCCACCAATATACGTGGGAAAGAGGAAATGAAAGATCAATAATTGACTTTGTGGTAATTGACTCTAGGTTGAGAGCCGTTACCGAGGACACAAGAGTTTTCAGAGGGGCGGAGGTTGAAACTGACCACTTTCTGGTGGTGTCGAGAGTAAACCTCTTTCGCGGCTGGCGCTCTAAAGTGAAAACGATATCGACTCCAACAAGAGTCAAAGTAGAAAAATTGCAAAACGCAAATGTCAGAAGTGAGTATGAGAATTGTGCAGAGATGAGATTGAATGAGAAGGAAATGGACGGTCTAAACATTGATGAAACATGGAACCACATAAAGGTGAGTCTTTGTGAATCTGCTAGAGATGTATGTGGAATAAGTACGCAAGGTAGGAAGAAAGGTGACGCATGGTGGGATGACGAGATCAAAGCATTGGTTTCAGAGAAGAAGAAAGCATGGTTATGTCTGATAGCGGCTGGCACCGCCTCTAGCGAAGAGGGAGATAGAGCGAAAGAAGTATATAAGGGATGCAAGAAAAGAGTAAGTGTTGGAGTGAAAGAACGAAAGAAACGTCTGGAAGAGGAAGAGGGAATAAAAATGACAAAACACTTCCAAGAAAACATTAAACTGTTTTGGAAGGAGGTCAAAAGGTCCAGAAGTGGTTCAGAGAACGGAAGTGTGAAAGTGATAAAATCGAAAGATGGAAGAATGTTGACGAATGAGGAAGAAATAAAAGAAAGATGGATGAAATATTTTGAGGAAGTCTTCGAAAGCAACCCGGGTGACAGTGAGACCAGCGGTGAATCGGGTATGAATGATGACGGAGTGAATGTTACTAAAATCAGCGTGGATGAAATTAAAAAATCGATAAAATGCATGAAGAATGGTAAGGCTGTTGGTTTCGACAATATTGCTGCCGAATACTTTAAAGGAGATAGCCATATTATTCTCACATGGTTGTGCAAACTTTTTAACCAGTGTCTAGAGGAGGGTTACACGCCATTAGATTGGAGAAGGGCTGTAATCATGCCGTTATACAAAGGTAAAGGGTCGCGTATGGAATGTGGGAATCATAGGGCTATTAGCCTGCTAAGTTCAGTCGGTAAGCTGTACGGAAGAATATTGATTGAAAGGGTAAGAATGGAAACAAAGGATAAAATATGGGATGTGCAAGGTGCCTTTATGAGTGGAAGGGGATGCATGGACCAGATTTTCTCCTTGCGTATGCTCACTGAGAAGTTTCTGGCGAAAAACCAGAAACTTTTCTGCGCCTTTGTAGATCTACAAAAAGCATACGACCGAGTCGATAGGAAAAAGCTTTGGAAGGTGTTGTCCAAGTATGGAGTGAATACAAATCTCATACAGGCAATTGCGTCTCTGTACGAGGGAAGCGTTGCATGTGTTAGGGTGAACGGTGGTTTTACGGGGTGGTTTGACATCACAAAAGGTGTTAAGCAAGGCTGTGTAATGTCACCATGGTTATTCAATCTGTACATGGATAATTGTATGCAAGAATTGAAAGAAGTGGGATTGGGCGCGAAATTGAGTAATCTGAAAGTATGTTGCCTGTTGTATGCTGATGATGCGGTGCTGATTTCTAATACCATGGAAGATCTACAGTCTCTCGTATCTAGGATGAACGAAGTATGTATGAAGAATGAGTTAATGATGAATGTAATTAAGTCTAAAGTCATGGTGTTTGAAAGAGAGAGTACGAAAACAGTATGTAATATAGTTGTGAATGATGAATACTTGGAGCAGGTGGATGAGTTTGTGTATCTGGGTAGTATGTTTACAAGAGATGGGAAGGCTGATAGGGATATTGAAAGAAGGGTGAATGCTGGTAACTCCATTAATGGAGGACTGAATGCCGTTGGCGCTAATAAAAAACTGTCAAAAGAAGCGAAACTAGCAGTCCACAATGGAGTCCTGGTACCTACCCTGATGTATGGCAGTGAGGCATGGAACTGGCAGAGGAAGGATGAAAGTAAACTGAATGCTGTTGAAATGAGATCCCTGAGGCGTATATGTGTAAAACAATGTATGATCGTGTGAGAAATGTGGATATCCGCAAAGAATGTAAGGCTGATGTATGCATAATGAGTAAGATTAAGAAAGGGACCCTCAGATGGTTTGGGCATGTAGAGCGAATGAACGAAGAAAGCAGTGTAAGAAGAATATACGACGCAAATGTGAATGGTAGAAGAAGTCGTGGACGTCCGAGGAAGACATGGCACGATCAAGTGAATCAGATACTTGAGTCGGGCCATGTCAAAAGTCAGAATAATAGAAGAGAATGTATGAGACGATGTATGAATGTGAGTGAGGCAAAGAGTGTGTGCCAAGACCGAGTTGTTTGGCGGTCCGTCCTCTCTGCCTACCCCTGCGGGGAAACGGCGTGATGGTTAGTTAGTTAGTTAGATTTACTTACATTTTTTCCTTAAAATAATGTCAGAAATCACTGATTAAAGTGAGTCAAGTTCGTCCCTTAACACCCTGTTTATAAATCGAACAGTATTAATAAGATAGCGTCTGCGTGGTTGAATTTCAGAACACGGCTTCGAGTGCATGTCTGACGCCACACCATATGCCCCGCGTTACAAATAACATCTGTGTACGGGGAATTTCAAACAAAGCTACTTTTGAAATTTGGTTTCGAATTCAAGAATTCGTCAATAGATGCCGCTACTTCCGTTAGGAGGTCGCATGGGGACGTGCCCCGTTAGATATAAGTACTACGAATTAGTGAATTTGTATTATTTCTTCGGATATGGAAAGATTGACGGTAGTACTTAGTTGTACCACGCGGCTATATATTACATATGACGTCATTGCCCGTCACCGTTACTTTATCCCGGTGATTAGCGATCACTGGATGACACTGATGACAGTTGATCCGAGGAACGGGCTATTTTTGGAACGAGTTCCTATTGGATTTAAAAATGGTCACCAACACTAACTGGTCGAAGGCGAACGTATAATAATACCTTTCGACTTCTAGGCCCCTAACAAGCCTGATTATATGTTCAAGAAAAAAAAACTATATTTATAAATATTTTAATAAATTTCACTCGAAGTAAGAGAAAATTTACCTCATTGCAAAACACTTATATCGTTCATTGGCGCTTGAAATTTCATTTTTCATTCACATTTTTTTCTTTGCCCCATTTCTAACCAATTTTATCAACTACATACTCGCCCACCGTCTAACAAATTGCTTTTTTTTACTGCCATATGTCTCCCTAAAACACGCTACCCGAGTTACACTGCATTGCAAATAAGTTTTTCACTTTATGACCTTATTTTGTACTCTCGACTTTATTGACTCTAATCTCATTTGGCATAACAAATTCTGCATAATAAATTTTATTCAAATATACCATTGTATATTTTGCATCATAAAAAGAATATCATTTTCTATCCGTAAAGCAAATAGATGAATAAAACAATGTTTTTATTTGGACCGTATTTTCCATAAACATAAAAAGCCCTGAACAAAACATTAGTGCGATTTCATATGAATGATATTGAGGCCAAATCTATGGGGAGCGAAAATCGCCTGGTAGCCATCTTGTATGACAAACTTTAGAAATTATTTGTTTTGAAGGTGGTTTAAAATTAACGTTTTTTAAATTTTATATATCGTTGAAGATGAAGATACTAATAAATCTAAACAAATTTATGAAAAAGAACATGACAAAAAAAATTGAAAAGGTAGAAGTCGCAACTGGGACGTCAACTCAACTAACAGTCAGTGGCCAAGTTGGTTCGCGTCCCAGTTGTGACGGTTACTTTGTTATTTTTCTATGGTTTTTCCTCTTTCACATTTTCGTTAAGACTTATTAACATTTTTTTTCTTTTTACATTGGTTCCACACAGGAGGCCCTGAGGAAAATAATTTCTCTTAGGACCTATGTCATCATTGGAGATGCTGTATGGAGAGTCTTTTTAAAAAAGGAATGAAATGAAGTTTTGGGAAGGAAAAAGGTATGACGGTGTATAGGAATCCGGGGTGTAGTGTGTCCAGGAGTTACGGACGTATGAATCTATCCATCCAACTGTGGTGCAAGGCGATGTTCCGAGAGAGTCCTGCTGGAGAGGTCAATAAGTCTCACTCAAACAGTCTCTCCGTATCCGCCGCCAAGATTCCGACGAACCTCACCCCATGAACACCACTGCTAAGTCAATAAACGTAGTGAACACTTGGGGTGACCTATGGCAGAGGTTATCCAATAAATGGTTTTTGGTTGTCCAATAAAGGTTCCCGGGGCGGCATAACAGAAAGGTGAGGGGTTGAAACCAACTATTGCGGGACGCAAAGGGGGAAGATGACTTTGATGATATGTGATTCGTCAATAAATCAATCTGAGAGTATATAGGCATCTCGCATTTTAATATCACCATTTAGTTCTTAAAAGTAAAATCTGCTTTTGAATACATAGACCTTTTTACATGGGAGCGCAAATTGCTCGCCACAAACTTGCGAAGTCCAAATACGGCAAAGTAAAGTTCATCTGTTTTCAGAGTCGGTTATTTTGTTGCCATTTTTTAGATTCATGCGAAGCCGTACGCGATCTCAGCCGGTTCCAAAAGAACCGGTATGGGGAGGGGGAAATAATACGCTTTTATCACTTAGGGCAGGTCTAGTAATATTGGTATGTCACATAAAAAAATAGAAAAAAATCTCTTACCCCGACGACACCTTGGGTGGAAGGGAGTAATATCATGGAAAAATATTTATTTTTTATTTTTATTTCGACTGCCATTTATTGACAAAAAGTAAGTACCTTCTATGAATAACTACGTGCTAAAATACATCGCAAAACTTTAATAGCATGGCATAAGCTTGACAGGCTTTGTCAAGAAAACAACCCTTACTTTGAGATTAGGCCGAAGACATAGTCAAGGTTTGTGGCCATAAAAACTGAATTCTTAAACCTTATTTGCTTCTCAACACATCGTGGGAGTTTCATGGGACTGGAATAGGGCATATATTTATAACCCGTCGACCATTTTAGGTTTTATGATTTTTCCATAAAGTTGATACTAAATAAAGCCCTTGTAATATACCCCTTGTAAGCGACAAAATTGCATTAAAAGTTTTTTTATATTTTATTTATGAGTATTTCTTAAAAATACGTAAAAGCTGTATGCTAGATGTTAAGCTTCGATGACATTGAGCGAGGTTAGAAGCTCCTATCTGGGAAATTCACTATTTGTTAATAAATTCGCTCAGTGTAATCGTATTACTTGCTAACTAGCAGATTGTTGACAATCTACGAAAAAAGTTGAAAGCTCGTCAACTTTACGATTAGTTTATTTATGTGCTCAAAAAGGCGGCCAATAAACAGCTGATTCCGACTGTAAAAAATCTGACAGAATTAGTTCACGCAGGCGTCGTTATTCTCGCTAAATGGCCAGCAGTTGCGCTAGCAGCTCGGTTTCCTGCGCTACGGTGCGAGTGGACAGTTTTGTGTGTCATCATGACAATCTCACTCGCCGATTCACCCACTTTTAAACGTAGTAGATAGTAGCTTCAAGTAGCTTGTAAACTAGCTCAATGTAATCGAGGCTTGAAATTTTTTTTAATTCGCCACACACTTGAGGAAAATAATTGGCCTCAGATCCTACGCGATCCTAGTGAACAACAAATCACGAAAATTTCATCTCAATAAGATAAATGGTTTAGGAACGCATACGAGACAAACAAAAAATTAAGATAATAAATTTTGAAAACGTATTTAATCACCTTTAAAGCGTATTTCATCAAAAACAGTTTTTAGTTTTTGGGTACGTTCAGAAACTTTAATTACTTTTATTTTATTGCAAAGCTCTGATCATTTTCGCATAATATGTTACCGAAATTCCCCTTATCAATCTTGTGAATTCTATCGAAGTTGTAAAGCGCCTGCTATTGCTGCATATTTCCAGTTATCAAATTAAATATATTCCTTCCTACCGTCAGTTATTACTACTTCAAAGTTCCCGATCGCATTCCCCATCTTTGCATTAACAACCCTTCAACTCTCTTCCCTTCACCGCTTTTCCTCCTGAGAGACTCTCCACTTTCCAGTCCTCATTCTACAGTTGTTTGTTTTTAATCTGTCCGCGAATCCTGGCCATATTTATTTCCTCTTATTTCTTCAACGTATTTCGTCGAGTAGGAATATTCTTCCATATTAATCCCTGTACTTCCCTTACTCTACCGGGAGAGTTGTTTCCGGCTGGGGTGGTTCAATCGGCCTATTAATCCCTTATTAAGATCGGATTAAAAGAAAATATATGTTGATCCAGTGGCGCGCGGAATGATTTGCAGTCCCTACTTACTATAAATCACCCAATAAGTTCCCGTTATAATTTAAACTGAAATTAAAATCTTATCAAAACCTTTGAAATTTTAGTTTTTTCCCTGCATTCAATTTGGGAGGCGAGTATAGTTACCGCCGCCCCGGGAACCATTTATTTCATAACCAACACCTCTGCCATAGGTCACTCTAAGTCAGTGATTCCCAAAGTGGTCCAGGTGGGAGGCTCGACGGGGGTCTACGTTGGCGTGATAAAAAAATGGGAGTACACGAGTTGTAATTGGTGCTCCACAAAAATTTATCCGGTTTCGAATGTAAAGAACAAAAATGTTGGCTTGGCTTTATCTATTCGTGTAGGCCAGTGGTTCCCATGTTTATTCATATAGAAGTTTCGTCGTGGGAGGGGCGCAATGGGATAGAGTGGAACGGCAAATTTTCATAACGGAGGGGGCGAAATAGAATATGAGGTGGAACGGGGTCCATCCTACCCCGTTCCACCCCATATCTCATTGCGCCCCTTCTGTTGTGGTAAATTTTCGGGGTCCGTGGGTTATAACAATTCGGGGAAAGGGGTCTGTGGGCTAAGAGAGTTTGGGAACCACTGCTCTAAGTAGTTCGCTACGTTTGGTAATGTAGCAGGGGTGCCCGGTTTTATGGTGTAAGGTTTGTCCAGGTTGTTGGGGGCAGGATCATGAGAGACTGGTTGAGCGAGGTCAATTATCCTCTCCAGCCGGAATCTCTCGACCCATCGCCTTGCACCGCGGTTCGAAGGATGGATTCATACGTCTTTTACGCCTGGACACACTGTTCCCAAATTCCTGCTCACCCCTCATACCTATTTCCTTCCCAGAACTTCCTTTCCTTAAAAAAACCATCCCCTTAGTTGACATAAACCCTGAGGGAAATCATTTTTCACGCGCCTCTTGTGCGGAGCTAATGTAAAAAAATAAAAGAAAACTTGCTCGGATATTCACCAACATTTCAATTCTTTTGGTAAATGCAATATTCTACACTTCCAAAAAATTTCATCGATCGCCCTGAAAATGTACAATCTACCATGACACCACTGGAATTTCCAGATAGATTTCCGTAAGAAACATATTATCTTTTGCTGGTCTGCTAAATCATTTAGCTTTATTTATTTCACTTATAGGTAGGTACATTTATTCCCAAAGCGGGGGCGGATTTTATCTGGAAATATATTATCTTTTAATTCAAGAGAACATTGTTTTGCCGAATACAAAGTTGGACTTTATTAATCAATGGAACCAGCTAAAGCCTCGATTACATTGAGTGAGTTTACAAGCTACTAGCCGGTAAGCTTAAAAGCGGGTGAATCGGCGAGTGAGATTGTCATGATGACACACAAAACTGTCTACTCGCTCAGTAGCGATAGAACCAGCTAAAATAATGACTCCCGCGTGAACCAATTCTGTCAACATTTTGTAAAACACTTAAGCTCGCGTCTAGCGCCAGTCATCTCCGTAGTCCAGTGGCTAAGACTCTTGACTCACAATCCGGAGGTCGCGGGTTCGAACCCGGCGTGCGCAAATAAATTTTAATTGATTAATTTGTGTTATTTCACAATTAATTCATTTAAAATAATATATAGTATATTTGCGGCACGTTCCAGAGTGGAAGATACTATCAGTATCGCCCTGGTGTAAGACCACCATTCAGAATTGAAACGTTGCTTGAAAATGGCTTTAGCCGTGTTTGGTGACCAGATCTGAAGAGCCAGGTACTTCCCAACCTTCCTCTTCCCCACCTCCTTCCCCTCCCCACTACCTTCAGCCTCACAACATACCCCAGTTGGGGATGCCATAGTCTCACTGGCTCCAGACGGGAGCAGTTGAGATTCTTGTCCGGTATTCACTGTAAAAAAAATAAAATCACGCTAGACAGTAACGAGAATTACGACTCCCGCAAGAACTAATTCTGACAGTTATGATATCAGCTGTTCATGGGCCGCCATCTTGAGTGAGTAGCGAGTAAAGTTGACTACCATTCAACGATTGGCCACACTCTGCTAGTTAGCTAGTAATACGATTACACTGAACGAGTTTGCTAATAACCTGTTAGTAACAGATAGCGAATTTCCCAGGTAGTAGTTTGTTAACTCGCTCAATATAATCGAGGCTTTACCAACAATCATGCCGAGTTAGGCAGAGACGATAGATCGCCACACAAATCTGTCTCGGCACATACTCCTTTCTAAATTCACATTTATTATAAAACGAAGATACAACATCATCTCATCCATACTCTTATTCTGAGTTTTGATAAGATGTGTTGCACACATCGAACATTCACTAGACCAGGTATGCCCAACATGCGGCCCAAAATAAAGTTTTCAGATTTCTATATATTAGATTTTGGTATTCATGCAAAAAAAGAAAAAATCGTTCTAGTCAATTAATAACATTAATATTATACCCCCGGCATGCGTTGCAAAGCCGTTGATAAAGAAATTGTTTCTCCTTGCGTGTCTTTTTCCATTCTTCCGCCTCCCCTTCCCCTATCATGTCTCCTTCCCCTCACGCGTCCACCCTCCACCTTCCCCGCGTTCAATGTATTCAGTCCCGGTTCATTCAGTTCATATATTACAAACATTCATTTTTGTATATTATAAGAATAATCAATCAAATTTGGTTAGTACCTACCATAGGTGAGTACTTCGACTAAATTTATTAGAAAATACAATTTTGATTTAACAATCGATGGTTTGCAAAACGTCATTCTCAAATTGTGATATTTTTGGCAGTTTCGTAAGAATTTTTGTAATGATAAAAAACTTTTCAGATGTATTGTCATGTGGTTGTAATAATCCAGAAACCTTCGCGAGGGTGGAAATAAGATATTTTGAAAGTTTTAAACATTTCCTATGCTTAATATACATACATAAAAACATATTTTGTCACATTTATATTATACTTTGTGAAATTAGAACTTTCTTGTTTTTAGGCCTCGGACTCTCGATGGGGTTTTGATTTAGTTATTGCTTGAAAAATGACACTACGAATTTATTTTTGAAATCAATTACAATCAGTATATTTTTTCCACATATTTTTCGGAAGATCGAATGCAACTGACCCGATTTTAATAAGTAGAGGGGGGGGGGGGGGTGCAAAGGACACATAGGTCGTCAAATTATTGCGCTAAAACGGTTATAAAGGTTGTATTAAATTAATATCACGTTGGACCTCGAATTGCACTTAGAAACTATTAATTACTCGTAATGTTTTAGTAGGTGTAAGTAACCGCACGGCGCTATTTTATGAAATTCATCACTGGCGGTTTTAATTTAAATGCCATAAAGTCCGGATAACCATCCATTAATCCGGACACTAAGTGATGGATCGCTTAGGCTTACCTACCTGAAATGTTGAATAATTAGTCTCGTGATGAAAAAATACAAAAAAGTCTTTATTATATACAATTAAAAATATTGTTAAAAAATTGTCATAGCTTCAGGAGATTATATCCAGATTGGTAGATCCCTGGTGATCACTTTGGTGACCAGATCTGAATAGCCATGTATACTTCCCAACGCAGCAGATGAACAGACGCATCCACCGCCAATACCTAGACAAACCTCACCCCATAAACCCGGGCACCCCTGCTAAGTCACCAAACGTAGCTAACCACTTGGGGTGATGGCAGAGGTGTTGGTTATCCAATAAATGGTTCCCGGGGTGGCGGTACCCTTATCCACCGCCCAAATTGAATAAATTGTACACAAGTTATTAAATTTACATGGTAATTAAATTAACAATTAATTAAACAAGAAAAAGATATTAATCGAATTAAAAAGATGCTTCCTCCACAATTATTCTGTACTTAAACTTATTTTAATTACCACAAAAATATGGTTTAAAAAGTCTCGAATTTTCAGTTTTTAATCTTTTTCCTATTTTTCATATTTATGAGCAAAATGGCTAAACTCTTATAATAAACTTTACTTTTACTTATACGGCATTATTAGGTGGTATTTGCTTTCCTCATTCAAGAAAAGAAGCAGAGCTCGCCCACAGATGAGGTAAGAATAAAATCAATTTAAAAAACCGAACAAATTACAAAAAGGCATACATTTTTGCCATCCGTGCTGATTTCGAAACAATTTCACATGTTTCTAGTTTAATACATTAATTGGCGAATCAAAGCGATTATTTTTATTTGTATGTGTAGATGTACCTTATCCCATCTCCTAAGTATAAAATGTAGTTATTTCTGTACACCCTAATAATAATAGCAGAAACCTACTAGAAACCAAAAAAGATCCCAGGCATAATATGTTTACGAAAAATGTGGTCCAACGGCCTTTAACTTCTGAGCAACAGATAATATCATAAAGTACATATGTTGACAATAGGCCACTAGCATGGATTTCATAACGACTTGGAAAAAATCGTGTGGATAGATTTTTTTTACTAAGATTACAAAAATGTTTTGGAATTTCTTTTAGAAATATACAGTTTTTTTTCTTTAAATACATAAATCCTTGGCTCGTGACGTCACTTCATAAAAATGTCCGGTCTCCGATAATGTTCTATTAATTTTATAAAATTCCACACTGATTTATTTTTTGTTATCTGCGAACTTATCATTTGGTTTGACGTTTTGACAGACGTTACGAAGACAACCCTGTACATTTTATCCTTCTGTACCTGTTTTAGAAGTATAATGGTAATGGTGCGGATTTTAACAAAATCAAGTTTTATAATATATTGTTATTATTATAATTTACAAGTACAACTATATTACACTGGATTTAGTCATATACAGACGTTTAACATTATAATGATTGATGATCAATAAGATGGATCAAGGAAAAAAATATTTATGAGATGTGATATTTTTGGTATACTTCGTTATTCCCCTGTGCCATTTGTCGGGAAAACGTTTTTTTTTTCAAAAATGATTTTCGGCTATGTAATAATCGTTTTTTCGCACCTATAAAATTATGTCCCGTCTTTCCAATTAATAAAAAATAGTATGATTTCTCGGATTGAAATTTAAAAAAAAATCGCCAGGGTTTCAAAAATACTATTGAAAAAAAAAACAAACGGAAAGTCTTAGAATATTTGCCTAAAGCGGATTTTTTTTAAATGTGACGCAAGTGGCCTAATAAATCGGGAGTCATAGATTTGAAATCAGTAGACTTTCCAAGGTAGCTAGGTAATGTTGGGATGTTCATTATGAAATATATACCTTGAAATGAAACAGTCACAGAATGAAATCAGTCAACTCTTTGGAGTTTTTCAAAATATAAATTAATATACCTACAATAAAAAAAACATACATTGTGGTAGACCACTTTTATTTTATTAACACTCTATTAAGGGTCGACCGAGATCTCGGTCTCGGTCTCGGTCTCGGCATTCTCGGCTACAAATTCTACCGAGAACTCTGTCTCGGTTCTCGGCAAAAAATCGCCGAGAACCGAGACAGTAACCGAGACCGTTGTAAGTAGGTACGGTATAGGATAATGGGATTCAAATCTACCGCGCGCGTCCAAATTCGTCACTTGGTGTCACGACAGCTCTAGAAAAAAGTAAGTTCTTTTATATGTTGTTGTGATTAATTATAATTACTTTACTAGCCAGAAAAACTACATAAACTTGTTAAGTGAATATTAAGATCATTACGTATTATTTTATACGTGTGTTGGAAAGCTGGTAAGTGTACAAAGATTTTTTAGATTCACTGGCCACATTCATCAGAACTCAGAACACATCGATTCGCTGATTTGTATGTTCGTTGCTATTTTTCTTAGAACTTTGTTCATAATAAACTGCCAAAAACAGCAATGAACATACAAATCAACTAATCGACAATCTCAAATTATTGTTTAATTAAATATTTAATATTAGATACATTATATAAAATCTCAAATTATTGTTTAATTAAATATTTAATATTAGATATATTATATAAAATCTCAAATTATTGTTTAATTAAATATTTAATATTAGATATATTATATAAAATCTCAAATTATTATATAATTAAACATTATTACATTCTTAAAAATATAGCATATTATGCAAAAATAGCGCTATTTCATTTTTTTGTTCAATTTATCTATTCTCGGTCTCGGCTCTCGGTCTCGGCCGAGATTTTAATATATTCTCGGTCTCGGTCTCGGTCTCGGCCGAGAACGAAAAACCTGTCTCGGTCGACCCTTACACTCTATCGATGTCGGAAGCACCCTTTCTTTGTCAGGAGAATAGTTATGTTCAAATAAATGGGAAAAAAACGGGATATGGACTTTAGAATGTAACGATTGTGACGCACAATATGTAGGGATGACTACTAGAAATTTTAAAACTAGAATCAGGGAACATGAACTTTGTTTACGAAATAATAACTGCTCCGAGTTTGCTAACCATCTAATAGAGTCAGGTCATAGCTTTAAAAAAGAAAACACTAAGTTTTAACATTGCAATGTAAATTAATATTTTAATTTGTGCGCTTTAGAAACTTAAGAAATTAACAAAAAAATTAAATCTAAAATTAATTTAGTGAATAAAATAAAAGCCCCATGTAAATCACCTTTACTTACGATGTTTCCAAGTAACGTTGACTCCTCCGACCTTTCTCCCACTCCTCCGAAATCTCCCCTCCCACTACCCCCACCTAATTAATTTTTGTACTTGTATAGAATTTTTAAGTTAGTTTTAAGTTTGCTCGTGAATGACACGGATGTGTCGAAACCGGTCGCAGAAAATTTAAAATTTAAGTAACAAATGTACATTGAAAATTAAAACTCTTCAAAACAAAAAGATAATAATGTAATTCTAAAATTTGATAATATGAGATTGACAAATATGATGGTTTGACAGAAGGTGGCAATAGCGAAATTGGTTAACGCGCTCGTCCCGGTTAGACGGAAAGGTCTGGGTTCGAGTCCCAGTTGCGAACATTGTCTTTTTGCTGTTTTTCTGTGTCTTGTTCTCTTTCATATTTTCGTTTAGATTATTATTGTTAACTTATTCTAATATAATAATTATTACTTATAATAATTCAAGGCAAGATAGAGGGTCACCGAGGGCCTGGTAGGAGACAAATGTCTTGGCTGCGAAATATACGAGAGTGGACCGGCATTAGAATTGTGAAGGAGCTATTCCGGGCAGCGCAAGACAGAGAAACCTTTTCAAGAGTGATCGCCAACGTTGGGGGGACCTGATAAGGCACACAAAGAAGAAGATAATAATTAATTTATATGTTTTTTCTATAGAAAAACGTTTTTTCATACGTTATGTAAAAGCACTAGAGCTGCATTTAACACGTTTTTCTTTTTATGTGAATACCGTACATAAGTTCCAAATGTCCTCTACTATCTGGAGCCAGGGAGACTGTGGTATCTGTAATAATCGAGATATCTGTTGAGGCAGAAGATAGTAAGGAGGAGAAGGAGACTTAGAAGAGTAACTGAAAATAAGTTCCTGGCTATACTGATCTGGTCACCAGACAAGACTTAATTCTTCAATTTTGGATTCAAGTCTTTCACCAAGACGATACTGAAAGTATGTATTATTCAGTATATTGAGATTATTGCTTAAATCGGCGATTGGATCTTAAATTTCTTTGTACATATTGCATGCCTACGAAAATGTGGTCTATGGTTAAAATGAACTTTTAAAGGATATCACTTATCGTTAGTTTATATCGCAACATTAACTTGTAATTTAAATTCCCCTTTGATTGTGTACTTAGTCGTTTGCAGCATGAAACATTTACCTTTCTGTTCCAATCGTTTTACCCACTCTAATTTTCCTCCAAGCACCTCAAAGATGAACTCAGTCGATCAGAGCATCTAAGTGTAATTTCCCCATTTGTAGAATGAATCTCCCCATATCTTTTAGTTTTTATTAAGGTTTAAAAGAGAGCCATCGCTTTCTTTTGGTGATTATGGATAGAAGAAAATAATCTTACTAAATAAAATCCAATTATATCGGGTATCAAATAATTGTAGTGATATATATTTTTTTAAATCAATGCTTCAAATATTATGGAAAAATAAAAATTATTGCTAAACGGGCAAATAAAATCATAGTAACAAATTACTAAAATATGATCCTCCCTGTCGGAAAAAAATAATGCAACAATTGGAGTCCCACAGGGTTCACACCATGGTCCAATCTTGTTTAAAATGATTTTACAAAAAGATTTCATGATGATTTTATCTATTTTTTTGCTGAACACCTTAATATATTTAGAATTATTCAAAATATTTATCGTTGTAACTTTCTTAAGATAAAATCAATAAATTGGTAATTTGGTGCAATAAAAATGGACTTTATAAATATCTCAAAATGTCAAATAGTCAAATTTTCTCGAATAAATTATCCAATGAGCTTTAATTACAACATTGATAACAATGCTCTTGAGATATTAACACAAATTAAAGATTTAGCCATCACTATTCAATCAAATTTTTGATTTCTCTAAGAAGGATTTACAAATGTCGGGATTTATAACTATGCTAACTAGAAGTTTTCTATGTTTTAAAATTGGTATTCCATCAATTTTGATCAACTACATCCTCTTTTAAAATAAAATAAAACTTTTAAATTGCATAGTTGATAGTTCAGAATTGCTCGCATTGATGTGATTTTGGATTCCACCAAGTAATACTAAATTTATTTCAGAGCAGAAATTTTGCAACTAACAACCGTATTTATCCCACTTTGCCCAGAATACTGTTATATTGTGCACATATTTATGTATGTGGTAAGTTGTTTATTTTTTTTTTCATTGCCACAAGTTCACATATTAAAATTTTCATATTTTCCGATTAATCACGATTAAATAAAGAATGACAAATGTTCTCGACTTGACAAGCACATGGAAAAAAGTTAGATAACAAATATTATAATCAATAATTATCAGCCTGAAACACTCATCAACATTGAAAAAATCTTCCGAGAAAAGATACTGGCCGCCAACGGGAATTGAACCCATGTCCCTCTGATTGCCGGTCAGGAACTCTGACCACTGAGCTATGGCGGCTTATCTAATACCCGCCAAATAATTTAATACATACTAGTGTTTATTTATTTTATTTTATTTTCCAACAAAAACACAAATTACATAAATATATAATTTAGACAATTTATCGGTAGTCCCGCGAAGCTGCCACATGGCTGCTTGTCTGCAGGTTCTACCTTAATATACACTCGTTTATATTAGAAGTTAAATATATATATATGTATAATATCAAAAATCGTAATGGAAAATGCAAATAATGACATCCTAATCCTAAAAAAACTGATGCGATACAAATCTAATTACAACCTTACAAAAAATGCAGAAAAAAAAAACTTTATATTCTCAATGAATATGTTTAGAACTTACTCTAACATTGATAGAATTTACTCTAATTTAAACATAAACATAACAAAAAATGTGACAAAGATGTCTGTAATAATTCATGTACCATATTAAATCATTCGACAAAAAAAAATGAACCTCGGTGTAATTGAAGATCAACATATGAAGAACAGTCACATATGCGCTTTAGGAAATATATCTATATATTTATCAGATTAAGAAATTTACTCAAATTAAGTAATCTAAAAAATAAATAAAGACTATTTCGCACTGGTCCAATCCTTAATTCAGTAGGAAATCAGTGGATGGGGAGGCGCATATGAAGAAAAATGTTAATGTGAAGGTGGTTGAAAGATAGTAATAACAAAAAAAAAAACAATAAAAAAGAACCAATGGAATAATTATATTGAACAGTGGAACATCTTCAATTTATCACTAAACAGAAACAAAATATTGTTACTTAGGCAGTTCAGTTATCTTAATATTTAAAACATAGTCAGGTGAGTTACATAGTTACACCATTTATAATCATGAACGGCTGGACCGATTTTTATGATTATTGGTTTGTTGAATTTGTCTCCGCCCCGAATAGCAGAATAGCTATTAAAGCATCGTACGAAAAAAAAACTTATGAAAAAATCTTTTCCTCATTTATTTTGCATGGAACAAATTCTCATCTTTTGAAAGAGCTGCAGGAAAATTCAAAAACTTCAAATGTCAATGCGCTGATTGTTTTGCATTTGTTCTTAAACATATAATGCTACACCTCTTTCTTGCACACTAAATGTAAACAGTCGAAAATAGGACAAACGGTAAACGTATGTCTGCACCCCTCAATATAATGAATCTCCTTCACACGTATAAAGAAAATGAAACGCAATTCCCGAAGTGGAAAAGAAAGAAAATCACCAATATTAAAATTCTTACACAACGCCATCTCTGATACTAACAAAAACAAAACACGGACGGTTTCGCATCGATAATTGCTTCATTAATTAAAAAAACAGAATATAATTCAGATAATCTATATAAATAAAAATCAATTGGTGTTCGTTTGTCGCGCTAAAACTCGAGAACAGCTGGGCCGATTTAGCTGATTTTTGTTTTGAAATGTTTGTCGTAAGCCAAGGAAGCTTTAAAAGGAAAATATGTCAAAATTGCGAGGAAGATGGTAAAAATAACAATTTCATTTTCCCATATAAACTGTTCAGAATATTTCAAACGTCAGAAGAAAGCAAATAAATTGTTGTCTTGGAAACGATGTTTTTTTTTTTAACTAGGCTATTCACCCTAAAAAGAATGCTTTGTTGGCGTCATAGTTAATACCTACCTATCTCTAAAAATGAATGAATTAATTGTATGAATGCACTTAACTTTCGAACGACTGCACCAAATTGGATGATTGTTTATGTATAAAACTAATATTGAGCTTTGTATAAAAAATTGTAATAGGTGGCACGCGAATGAATGTACCGGGAATAAATGTGGGGATTGTGAGAAATGGGAGGGGGAGGGTGTGGGGAAGGGGAGCATGGTGGGTTGGAGGGGTTATGGGAGTGAAAGGGGGGAGGGAAGGAAGGGGGTGAGGGGTGTAGGAGGGGGGAGGGGTAGGGTTGGGGGAGGACTGGGGGAGGAGGGAGGGTGTGGGGAAGGGTAGTAGGGTGGGGTGGAGGGGTTGAGGGATTGAAAGGGGGTGGAAGGAAGGGAGGGACGGGTGTAGAAGTGGGGAGGGGTAGGGTTGGGTGAGGGGTGGGGGAAGGGGATGGCGGGAGGAGGGGGGGGTGAATACAAGAGGGGGGAGGAGAACTTGGGAGTGGGTTCGCGGGACGGGGGACGGTGGGGGGGAGCTGTTTTACAAATGAATTTTTTTTTTTTTTTTTTTATTTTTTAAAAAGAAAGACAAACATTCCCGGGTTACGAATAACCCAACAATGTTTGAAAATCTCCTACTACCACCACAGAAAGCCGAAAATGTTGCTTGTGTTGTGATGGAGGACTTAGCCAGCCGAGGAATCGAACATGAATGTGTTGGGAATGAATGTATGGAATGCAGGAGGGCGGAGGGGAACCCGGGAGGGTGGAGGGGAACTCGGGAGGAGGGAGGAGAACTCGGATGGTGAATACGCGGGAGGATGGAGGCGAATACGGGAGGAGAAGGGGAACTCGGGAGGGGAGTTCGATGGACGGGGGAAGGGGGGGGGGGGAGTAGAGTGAGGAGGGGGAAAGTGGAGGAGGAGGAGTGGGAACGTGAGAGTGGAATGGGACGTGGGGGGAGGAAGGGGAGGAGTAAGGTGAACGGGACGAATGCGAAAGGACGTGCTGGGAGAAACAATTTATTTAATTAATGGCATAGCAACGCATGCCGGGTACCAGCTATTTTGTATAAAACTGAGGGTGGGGTGGAGGGGTTGCTGGAGGGAGAGGGGGGAGGGAAGAAAGGTGGGGGAGGGGTATAGGAGTGGGGAGGGGTAGGGTTAAGGGAGTGGTGGGGGTGGGATAGCGGGAGGGGTGGATGGGGGGAGTGGAGTGGGAGAGGGAAGGTGAAGGGGGACTCGGGAGGTGGAAGGCGAATACGGGAGGGGAGAGGGGAACTCAGGAGGGGGGTTCGCGGGACGGGGGAAGGGGAGTAGCTGTTTTAATAATGAATGTGTTGGGAATGAATGTATGGAATGCAGGAGGGGGGAGGGGAACCCGGGAGGACCTAGGGGAACTCGAGAGGGGGGAGGGGAACTCGGGAGGGTAATACGCGGGAGGGGGGATCACGGGACGGGGGAAGGGGGGGGGTAGAGTGAGGAGAGGGAAGGTGGAGGAGGAGTCGGAACGCGAGAAGGGAAGGAGGCACGGAGGAGGAAGGGGAGGAGGAAGGTGAACGGTACAAATGGGAAAAGACGCGCAGGTAGAAACAATTTCTTTATTAAATGGCATAGCAACGCATGCCAGGTGCAGCTAGTAAGTTAATTAATTATACTTAATAAAAAAACAGAATTTAATTCAGCTAATGAGTTAAAACCCCGCATAAACCCCGAAAAAGGGCGTCAATAAATAAATAAATAAATAGTTGTTATTGATTCTGAGGCGGTAGAGAGTTCACCGGGTCAGTTAGTGTATGATAAATACCGTATAATTTTTACTATTCACATGTTAAAGACCCTAAAAAGGCCATTCATAAATAAATACAGTAATTAATACCCTCTGCCCTGTGTTTATTATTGGTTTTTTCCATATAAAACTCTTTCACCCCAACGCTACAACTAAAATGTCATTATATTACGTTCTACTTGTAAGAATTCTTTCATCTCCCATATATTCCCCTCCGCACTCAATCTTCCGATCCGTCCTTTGGCACTTTCTAGTTTGCTCGAATATTATAATGTATTATGGAAATGGTTGAAGCAATATTCCATGGAGGGTTGGACGCCTTTGAAACATCTTCGTTTGCAATTTCCTACAATCGTGAAACACACATGTTTCATAAAATTTTCTGCAGTAGTTATATTTTGAGGCTGAATGTAGTAGGGAAGGCAAAGAGATGGTAAATTGAAGATTGAAATTTATCTGAAGGGTGATACCATATCTTTTGCGACAGCCTAACGCTGGTCAAATCGGCCGTGTGAGAGACATTTTAATAGTTTTCTTATGTGGTATTCCGTATCACGTTTACGAGTTAAATACTGCAGAGATGCCAGCGCGTTTTCCACGTGGAAAAAATTGCGAATCGAATGTCAACGCTTACAAAAACATCAAAATATTACGGCAAACGGATAGTCGTTTATGGACGCTTATTAGCTTGTGTAGGTAAGTATATGAATGAAATAATATTAATGGCTAATTTATTTAATACGTAGGTAATTATAATCTTAAAATAAACAAAATCGAAATAGTTACACCATTTATAACTCAAGAACGGCTGGACTTATATTTATGATCTTTGATTTGTTGGATTCGTCTCCGCCCCGAATAGCAGAATCGCAACTAAAACATCGGAAAAATTCACGAAAAAAAATCATGAATTAAAATATAAAATTGAATAGTAGTAAATTCCAAAAATTCTAAACGTCAAATGTGCTGATTGTTTTGCTTTTGTTCTTAAACACAATAATACTGCCCCTTTTTCTTACACACTAAATGTCGAAAATGAGACAAACGGTGAACGTGTGTCTGCACCCTTTCAAAGGAAAAATACAATAATTATAATAAATCTCTCTCACACGTATAAAGTAAATGAAACGCTATTCCTATTAAGGGAAAAAGTAGGAAAATCACAAAAAATATAAATCCATACACTACGCCATCTCCGATAATGACAAAAAAATCCGTACAGTTGTGTATCAATAATTGCTTCATTGTGTAATTTTTAACTTAATAAAAAAAAAATAGTTTAATTCAGCTAATAAGTTAACACAACAATTATTGATTCTGAGACGTTACGACGCTCGTCAAATAAGCTAGTAAATAATAAATAGTAATTAATGTTTTAAGTAGGTAATTAATCCACACCAGCTGACATCAACACACGGGCATAGAAAAACCATTATAAGCCATAGAAAATCATAGAAATTTTACAGGCGATAATGCACAACGGATGCCTTCCAATATCCAATGAATTTTGCCTGTTGTCTTAATTGTCTCGTAAAGCTGACTTAACGAAAAGATAGCACAAAAGATTTATAATCACCCTTCTGGTTCTATTATTTAACATTTTCATGAAAAAAATGACAGTGTTTCTTTAAATGCTAGTTACCTCAGCTGCCGAGAGATTTTTGTTCTATTTGAAATAAGGCGTGTTTTATTAAATATTTTCACAACAGTCGCTTTTGCCTAGTAAACAAATTAAATGTTAGCGCACTCTCCTAACATTTGTATTTGCGTAATACTTTTTCCCTTTCAAACCATCTTCAGTGATTTTCTACTTATTTTGAACATTCATAACGGAGCCTTAACCGCTAGACCTACGAACTCATTATAATAAAAAATAATGTATGCTATTGGCAGCTCGTACACCAATAGTAGACACGTGCTAAAAAGCAAATCATTCTGTTTCCGATTGCCGTTGATTCAACAGGAGAATCGTTTCAGTGTTCGCTTCCCACCTTCCATAAAATAATTTCTCTTGTAAAATTAATTATGTTTGTTAAATATTGTCATAAACTTGTAAGCACTAAGTATTATTAGTTGATTTACCATTGTGACTATTCAGGCCCCATAAACATCTAGGTATATTACGGGTCAAAATTTTTTCTTTTTTTTTGCCTTTCTTCTCTATAATACATACTGCTTTTCCAAACACAACAAATGAATGAGAATTCTTCGCTTAATTGTACTCATAACTTCATTATTTAGCAATCAACTCCACTATTTCGAATGAGTCAACTATTGCAGCGACAATCAGTTTTATGGATTTCCCTCATAATGGTCTAACACGGTTTTCCACTCCGCTTGCATATTACGTTCCACTAGCTTTCAGTTATGGGAATGCAAAACTATCAGCTTCATATTGCGAAGTATACCCGGAGGAAGGGATAAGTGTGAATTGGGGTAGAGGAAATGGGAAAATAACCCTTGGGGATTTTGACGCCACTCAATTTTCGAGGAACAGCGTCATAGATCCCTTCGGCACCGGTGCATGGTCGGAAAATCGCAGAACGGACATCCAACATTACACGGTTAACATTTTTGTCTCACGAGATCTGGTCAATTCCACGTCTCGTTCTTAAGGCGATCCACTAGTTCAGGAAAAAATCGAAATCGGAATTCACGCCCTTTTATGGGAGGAGTTTAAAAATACTTGAGAAAACGCTTTTGGAAAGGTTGGAAAAGATATTTGAGAATTTTATTTTACATGTTCATTTTGTAAAGGCCTATAAAAAACATTAATTCCTTTTTATGCATTGTTTATTGTAATAAAACGGAATTTTTAAATTGATTTCACGAAAACAAGCGGCGCGGAGCGTTAACGTCGTTTCTCCGCTCCGTCCGGAGGAGTAGTGACCGAAAATAGGGGCCGCTGCCAGTCGTTCTTCGGTGGACGGTATAAGGTTCACTTTGATATTACAAATTCGTCGACTGCCGTATTGTCGCCGTGATGTCAAAAATACCAACGCGAAAATGCATATTATATTTTATTTTGTGAGGTTCGGGTGTAATTTTTTTTTTTTTTTTGCAATTATCATAAAATAGACTAAATTTGCCACATTAAACAATAAAACAACATCCGAAATGAGGTTTATAAATAGGAGAGTTTGGACTTTAAAGTGTTTTTATAGACCTTATAATTTATTTTTTTCTAGGCTTATTATTAAAAGTCTAATAAAAAAATGACCGATATTTTTAAGGGCCAAGATATGTTCTACACGCAGTATTTAATTGAAGCATCTATAATACTTCTAAGCGATCAAATTTTCAAAACAAAAACGTATGATTTTGCATTATTTAGTATGGCTTCATCTTAAGCGATTTTCCGGTGTCTGTGTTTCCTCCCTCCAACAACACGGGTCTCTTCAAGGTCATATCTTCCTCTCCTTAAGTGGGCATGAACAGACAAAACCGGAAATATGTCCTTTTTCCGGAAATATATCATCAAATTTTAGACGTATAGGATTTTTTCCACAACAAAATTTTAAATTGATTTCGAAAGACTATTCTTTTATTTATGTCTTAAATTTTGAGAACGTATGTTTGTTTTTAGTACAATAAGGTTTTACCGTAGGTCGTTGGCAGATTTGTTAAACTTTCAAACAAAATTTTTTATTAAACAACACTCATTTCAAATCATATAATTGTGCAGTAAAATAAATCAATAAATTATCTGGGAAAGCTTTGTTTCAAAATTTTAATTTTAGTTTAAATAAAATCATTTTAAAAAAGATCCGCATACGTGTTTTGTGACGAAAATGCTTCAGTTTGTCTATTTATGTACGGTCTAACAAACTAATATATTTAAGTTTTTTTACATTCTTATTTTGCTTAGACATTATTGAAAAATTAAAAATAATTACATAAAGTACTTAATGTTAATAGTTTTATCATCTCACCTTTCAGCATTTTTGAATGTACGTATAAATTAAAGCAAATTATGAATGAAATAAAATCAATATTGAGTTATTTTAAAAAAAGGTGGTACGGAGTATAATTAATCTTTCTCATTGGAACCGCCCTGTACGATGAATTCTCGGCAACTGGCTACTTAATGACCCTTAAGAAGCCACTTCTTACAGCATCCACAAATATGACATAGGCTCTGAGTTAAATCATTTTCCTAAGTGAAATTTCCTGTATTGATTTAATTTGAAAAGATTGCAATGGTAAAACACCACCGATCATAGTCGACACTTTTTAAAATTTTAGCGGTATACACTTTTAAAAAAAGGATTTTTTTTAAAAGTGTATACCGCTCAAGGGTCCCAACTGCTTCTAACCGGCTGAAGTCAGAAAGACTATGGCATCCCCAATTGGGGTACTTTGTGAGTTGTAGGTAATGAGGTTAGGAAGGAGATGAGGAAGGAGAACACGGGGAAATGCCTGGCTATTCAGATCTGGTTACCAACACGGCTAAAGACGTTTCAAGCAACGTTTCAATACTGAATGGTGGGCTTTCTGGGCGATACTGAGAATGGTTGTATCAGGGTTAAATGACCAAATCTGAACACCAGTTACTTTCCAACTTTCCTCATCTCTTGGCCTTCCCATCCCCACTTTATTCTTCCTAACAACATGCCCCAATTGGGGATGCCATAGTCCCAATGGCTCCATAAAATAGAGAGCAGTTGGGACTCTCCTGATCCATAGTGGTAGCTACTCTCAGAATCGCCTTGCTAAAAGACTAATATTTAGAATTTAAAACTTGCTTGAAATAATGTTGTTAGCCGGGTTTAGTGACTTTTACTTCAACAAACTTTATTCATCGGTTTCCTCCCCTTCCCACTCCCGTTCAGCCTCACATTACAGCTTTCTTGGACCCCAATGGGGTAATTTCACTAACTAGGCATACCTTGCTAACATTAAAAATGTGACATTGGAGATTAAAAATTTATTTTTTGATTCTGAAATGTGACATTTTAATATTTTCATTCACTTTAATTGATTTATAAAACGATCTAAAACCGCACTTTCCTAAATGAATTTCCAATTTTAGAATATGCTTCTGACTGAGATAGCTTTTACAGGGAACCTACCAAAGTTGGCTGGCGTGACGTCACCAAAGAACAAACAAAACAAATACGTCACCTTGGGGCAAATCAAAAATGGCGTTTTAATTAATAAGGCGATGGTTGGGATACGTCTGGCTAATAAAATATTGTCACTAAATATTAGGCCAGTGCAATTAGCGCAAAAATGGTGGTCGCGATTGGAATTATTCCTGTAGTCCCAATTTTTTTTTTTTTTTAAATACTCATCTCCTGATGTAAAATCTGAGTTTCCGACCTTGGGTCACTTGAGCTTTCGCCACCATTTTGAAAAAACCAGCCGAAATCGCGCTAAAATCTAGTTTCTTCTCAAATATCTCGTTCCCGTTGAAAATTTCGGCTGAAGTAACTTTACAAGTTTAGTAGAAAATAAAATTACCTACAATTTTTAGGAAAATAATGTTCTTCTATCTCTTATAAGTATTGAGATACACAGTCGTGAAGATGTATTTTGAATAATGATTTTTCTCCAGTGACAGTCCAAAACATCTGCATTTGCATTTTTTGAATTAGTTTTTACAGTGATGCCTGAAATATTAACATTCCACAAACTGCATAGCACCAAAGTAACAATATTGCAGCATTGCTTTCGACAGTATTTAGTAGCAGCAAATGAATGGTTTTCGTTCTAGGACTAGGGATAATGTCCAAAACACGAATTTTAGTTTAATTGAAAACCATTTGCAAATGATATGAGATACAGCAAAACTTTCCAGACAATCGCAACAGTTAAGCAAAATTCGTAGAATTCAGCAATATCGCATTTCCTCAGCTACATTGCGCATTGCCATAGTCATAGTTTGGTGATGTTTTGTCACGTAAGAATAATATTTTGTTGACAATTAAATTCATGTTTCAAATCTCTATCGCTCATGATGGAATAATTTTGAGATCTGATGAAATCAAATCGTTTACTCGGAAATTTGAAAAATTTGACGCCAGCGCTCAAGTTTCAACAGATTTTTTGGATTATTTTGTTTATAAAAAAAAATTATTTTATAAGTAAATATTATTTTTAAAGTCAAAGAAAATTTCATTTCCATATCTTAACAAACGGATTACTATATTTGTAGTATAGAAGTCGTCCTTGCTGACTACCGATATTTCAAAGGAAGCTGTTCAGAGGAACTGGCGTCATTGAACCTTCAAGGTCCATAATTATAATTAAAATAATTGGATAATTTGTAGAGCACCGTTTTTATGAAAATTCCCCCCAAGAGCGCTATACAATTTATAGTCAGTTCTTTGGCACTATCTAAATTTATTATTTACAAACAGATGAAGAAAACATACTTACCTGGCAGGTCACTTCCGATAAACAAACTTTTATTAGAAAGTTTATGCTTGGAGACGAATCGGCTTTGCTCGCGGATGACACTACATTTTTTAAAACACGGTGCATTACATGATTTTACAATTACCTCCCTCCATAATATTTGATGAGAAGATTAGTGACAAAAGTAGAGTTGATTATTTATTTTGAAAGAACTTATAAAGAATTTAAGTCCTGCTAGGACTGGAGAATTTTATGAAATAACCTTAAAAAGTTTACGAGTTCTGTTATGATTACATTTCTACACAATTTACTATTTTAAATTTCTTGGGCTGTGAAGGTGAAGGTGATAGGATTTACACGACTCTCTGAAAGGGTGAGTTTTAAGTTAAACTCTAAATTTTGCCGAGTCCATTCGAGGCTTTAGATCCTGGCACGCTTACCGAACTTAGTATCTGATGTACCCTTCGGTTCCTTCAACCTTCAGATAACTGATGAAGCTGCTTACCTAAAGGTTGACTGTCGAGAATTGGAAGTCTGAGCCGTTCCGTTAAGGGACTTATTTGCATCCAGCAGAGCTTGAACCGGATTCTTTCAGAACATTTGATCCAGTGAAGATTGTGTGAAGATATTCACACCTTTCTGTTCTAAAAAAAACCTTAAACAGTATTCCCAAAGACGACAGAGAGAAATTTTTTCCCTCAAGTCTTCTGTGTGGAGTTAATGATAAAACAAAGCGGGATCATCAATAATAATTATAGTTTTTTATTTGAAACTTAATGAGTAAAATCTCAAATTGTAATATTTTATATCAAACTAGCAGACCTCGACACACATGGTTGTGGCTAACGAAACTAAACGCCATTATCCAACCTTTATAAAATCCACACCACCCGCTTGCCAGCTGCCCGCTGCCTGCTGACTGAATTGAATATTTGAATTTCTTTGCTTTTCATACTATAATAAGAATTTATTTTACATAAAAACCTTCCTCTTGAATTACACTATCTATTGGTGAAAACCGCATGAAAATCCGTTGCGTAGTTTAAAATATTTAAGCCCACATACATTTTGAGCGACTTCATTTTATACTATGTAATGATGATGTAGAAAAAGAAAAATCAGAACCAAACGTAGCGAACCACTTGAGGTGACCTATGGCAGAGGTGTTGGTTATCCAATAAATGGTTCCCGGGGCGGCGGTACCGCATTGAAATTTCAATTTGCGCCTCACGCCTCCCAATTTGAAATTTGATTTGACTTGATATTTAGTTTAATGTTGTGATAGGTAGATTTATATTGTCAGCTTGTTTTGTCATTTTCGTTGAAGATGTCGATTTAATGGAGTAATTTTGAAGCAGACAGTAGGCCATCATCAGAGATATCGACGTGAAGATTGCGCAGTAACAAGATAAAACTGCTTTCTGCTCTCAGCGGTGAGTGGTTTTCTATCCATCTTCCCGGCAAGGTGGCTTCTAGGTCTAGGTGAGTTGCGAAGAACACAGGGTGACAACGAATTGTTTTACTAATAAGGTGACAACAAGAATTCACATGAATTTAAAATAAAATATGTCCTTGACATAGAAAATAAAAAAATATTTTCATACAATTGTCGCCAATATCGATCACCCAAATTGCTACAAATCGCATTTAAGCACAGCAGCACCCCGCGCCTTTGTTTTTACCTTGACACCAAATGCATAACAAGTTAAAATATTGTTCGCAGCATCCTGGATTATAGCTCCATTATTTGGACAACTTCTGAAAAAAAAGATATTCTTGAAACAGAAAAAGTTCAAAAAAGTTTTTGCGTTACCTAAATAGATGAGGGAATATACTATACATACTATCCAATCCTGTGTCCATCTTTCTTCTTAACAGGAATGCTCGATTTCAACACCTAAAAAGCCGGACGAAAAAATTTTTAGGTGAATATTTTTTTAAGTTAATTTCTGGTACTATACTTAATCCGCTTATGTTTAAAGATGTAAACTTATATGTCCCTAACAACATATACTTGCGGAAGGTCCAATGCATTTTTTACGCTCTGAAAGCGAGGATCTCTGCCGATTCTGCATTAACCATCGAAATTTTCAATATCACTCACTAACAAGTATCTTTTGAATTATTTAATTTCTGTAAATCGTTTCATCACTGTAACCAATGTTGCCAACGAACAATATCATGACACGAGAGGGGATGGACTGTAAATCTTTATTTGTATGATTTGTAAGATAATTGATGGCGTTTTTAAAAGTCAATCACAGGATTTGGCAATAGGAAAGGAGAACGCACTACCTTTGCTGTGGTCATACGCTACTTTATTAGTGGTGATTGTTTTTCCATGATGATAGCACAATGGTTTCAATTCAATTTCCATGGTGGTTGCCCTTTACCGTCACTATTTTGTATTAATTAGTAATTTTATGACTTGCGAGATTTCCAGAAAGAGCTGTGTAAGACTTCTTTACGCACGCTCGACACTTGGGGGGTAAAATGATGAATACGTTACGAAAAAATATGAAATGTTTCGAAAAATGATGACATGAAACGCTAATCAATGTGAAACGCTAATCGATGTGAAAGGCTTATTAATGAGTTGTTATGAGTTATTATGAGTTGTTATGAGTTGTTATGAGTTGCTATGAGTGTTTATGAGTTGTTATGAGTTGTTATGAGTTATTATGAGTTGTTATGAAATGTTATGAGTTATTATGAGTTGTTATGAGAAAAAATGTGAAACGCTAATCAATATGAAACGCTTATCAATGTGAAACGCTAATCAATGATATGAGTTGAGTTGAGTTAATGGGGATGTTGAGGGGATGGGGATATTTTTATTCCTGTTATTTTTATATTGTTAATGGACGGCATAATTTAGTGAAGTTTTACTTCAGTCGTGTGGTCTAAAGCACACTTGTTTTGTCGATTTTGTGCAATAATACTGGGCATATGTGCCCAGTAGGTAGAAATCATATTTTTCTTCTTCTAGTAAGTAAGTAGGGCCTTTCAAGGAAGGAGAGGGACAATGGGAGAAAATGACAATGCAAGGAATTTGGGAAAATGGGTTTCAGTTCATAAGCTGTTTCAGAACTAAACAAATGTACTGTTTGTTTCTATAATATAAAAATACATACAGTCAACCTCGAATCACCCTGTAGCCTGTAGGTACTTCTCTAAGCGACTAAGTTCAGGGATGCTTTTAAGCTATTGCGGAGTTTATAAGAGGAATGTGTGCTTATTTACGAGGTCTTTACCAACACTAAAACGCAGCCCTTGTTAGTATGTGTGAGAGATTTTTACAAAAAAAGATCAGGTATTTTAATATAACATTTATTTTTAGAAAGTTGTAATAGTTGTGGTAGAAATATAACGTGGTGGTAGAAAACATTTTCAATAAATAAATTTAAAAAAAAAACAGATAAATATAAATAAAGAGTAAATTAATTTTAAAAATCTTCTTTCGTGTGGTGGGAAGTCAGAGGGGGACATCTAGGTCTGCAAGCCAGTCTAGGGCCTCAGGCGTCGCCCTGTGGACCTCATCAATCCCGCCGGAGAATGAATAGAGCTTGCATTCGTTGATCACATGTTCGGTGGTCTGCACCGCATCACATTCACACATCGCCGACTCTTTAAGAGCGTTTAACCAGCCAGCGGCCGAAAATCCACATTTCGTCGAAAGATGTTCTTACGATCGTACAGGGCGGTTCCAATGAGAAAGAATTATTACTCTCCGCACCAGCTTTTTAAAATTATAACTCGATATCGAATTTATTTCATTCCAAATTTGCTTTAATTTATACCTACATCGAAAAATGCTGAAAGGCGTGTTGATAAAACTATTAAAATTATGTACTTTTTGTAATTATTTTTTGATCATAAGTATTCATCATTTTTCAATAATGTCTAAGCAAAATAAGAATGTAAAAATCTGAAATTTATTAGTTTGTAAGTGCACGAATAAGTACACAAACGGACCAATTTTCATCAAGAAACACATGTACGTATATATTTTTTAATGATTTTATTTAAATTAAAATTCTGAAACATGATAATGTATTGATTTATTTTACTGCATGATTATATGATTTGAAATGGGTGTTGTGTATTACAAAATCTTTTTGAAAATTTAATTAATCTGCCAATGACCTATGGTATAACCTTATCCTTTATAGTCAAAATAAACATTTTTTTCTTAAAGTTTTCTAGATAAAAGAACAATCTTTTGAAATCAATTTATATGTTTTTGTGAAAAAGAGTCAATACGTCTAAAATCTGTTTTAAAAATGACATATTTCTGGTTTCTCTGGCTTATACCCTCTTAAAAACTTTTTTTTTTCAATTAGAGCTTTTAGATTTTTTTATTTCCTTTTTTCGGCAAGTAAGGTGTTAAAAACATAAATCTCGGCGAATTTAAAAAGATAATAAGCAGTGCCCGGGTTCCTGGTGTGAGGTTTGTCCCAACCGGAACGTTTGCGTGGCGTGCCGAATCGGGATAGACTGATCGAGGGAGGCCTTTTGACCTCTCCAGCAGGACTCTCTCGGAACATCACCTTTCACCGCATCGGTAGGAATCGATTCATATGTCTGTCACTCCTGAACACACTGACCCCCAGTTTCCTACCCATCCCTCGTAATTTTTTCCTTCCCAGAATTTACTCCCCTTCCTTCCCCTCCATACAGTATCCTCAAAGATGACAAAGACTCTACGGGGAATTATTCTCTTCAGGGCCTCCTATGTACAGCCAATATAAAATTTTAAAAACGTGTTTTTCAAATTTCACTTGAGAAATTTCAACTTTGGACTCGACTTACTCAAAAACGAAAGCTTAAATCAAAAAAAGTTATACTATGAAATCGACTCCAAGTGTGAAATAAAAGATTTTTTCCTGCTTATACCATTCATTTCAGAATACCATTTACATACATTTTGTACATGATATTATACAACATCACAAGCTGAAACTTTGCGTAAGATATTAATTAACAAAATACTGAAAACATATTCGAATAAAATCTAATTACTAACTGTATCCGTATAACATGCACTCCCCGATAATCCAAAAATTAACCTTTCGCCTTTACAAATTTTACTAAACTTGGAGAGGCGTGAAGTGAGCTGTTGAATCGATTCCACGAAAAAATTCGTCGAAAAACGAGGCTTTTATATGGCCACATTTTTTAGCTGGTTACTTGGTACGGGGTAGGTACTTGGTATTGTGGAGAGAACAATGGGCCGGAAATTACTTTTCCCAATCTGCCAACTAATAAAATATTGTTTGCTGTGGGGATTAAATTTTTTTGCAATATCGTGATACTTAATAAGGAATGTTAATAACTACATTAAGCGGCGTAGTCCACATTTTTCACTACCATTATTTTTACGAAAAAAATTTGCAAATAAAAATACACTCATTAATAGTCACAGATGAAAAACGAAAGCCCATTCTTAATAATATTTAAAGTAACGTCAAACAATCAACAAAAACAAATTTGACGAAATCAACCTAATCAACAAACACGAAAATGAGGTCGATAAACACGAAGTTGAGCAAAACAACAAATGTAGTCAACAAAAATGAAGACGAGAAAATCGACATACTTAGTCAACGAAGACGACGAAATCAACGAACATAGTCAATAAAAACAAAGAAAAGGACATCAACAAACAAGGAAATGAAAAAAATCAACAAACATATCAATAAAAATGAACATGAGGAAATAAACATATATAGTTAACGAAGTTATGGAAATCAACAAATATAAAGTTAAAGAAATCTAAAAATTGAAGACCAGTTCAACAAACATCATGATGAGAAAATCATCAAAAATAGTCAACAAAAATGAAGATGAAGAAATCATCATGTTCGTATAGTAAACAAACATGAAGATGTGGTCGATCAACATAAAATAAGGAAATCATTATGTACCACCAACACAACAAACCATCGGTTAATTGTCGTATCAGTGGTAAGGTGAGACAATTAAAACATGTTTTTTTTTTATTCTAAGAGCGATAAAAGGGTGCCAAATGGGTTCAAAACGACGTGTTTGGTATATTTCAAATTTCTGATACAATCTTTTTCCTCCGGATTACCTTCAATTTTTTTGAAAATGTTCATTTAAAGGGATTATTTCTAGTGTATATAAAAGTTACTATTAATCCTTCAAACTTTAAACCACATTTTTTGTAATCTTCAATAGCAAATGTAGTATGTATTTTACGAAATCATTTACATAAAGTCCCAAGATTGAGTCTCGCAAAATAATGCCTAAATTTGAGAGTAAGAAGGATTTGGCTGGTATTTGAATACACGGCCTTAAGATAATTTGAATTATATTCATATATTTTTTTTAAAAATGTATGAAATTATTCCCTCTATTTCGTGTTTTATTGAAAAACAGTTAATTTATAATGGTTAATCTAAATATTTTTAAAGATTTAACTAGGGTAGGGTTTTCTCTATTATGTGAAATTTCAATTCAAGTCAATCGGGAGGAATAAGATGATGTCCAAATATTATTTTTAAAATAGCAATAGTGATTTTATATCTTCATTTACCACTATTAGACAAATTAATACAAACAAGATTTTTTTCCCATACAGTCGTGACCTACTTAATCAGTGGCCCACCTCGGATCAGAAATTCCTAGTGAGGACGACTATGAATTATGAATAAACCACTATACTATGTGTTTTTAGTAATTATTAATGATAATATTATATGATCGGGTCAATGGCTGAGTTGGAATCGTGTCTGGGTCCCACCCAGACGTCATAAGTTCAATTCCTTGGCTGGCTAAGTCCCCCATCACGACAAAAGCAATATTTACCGCTTACTGCAATGGTGGCAAGAAAATTTCAAATTATTGTCAGGTTCGTTCGTAACCCGGGAATTTTTGTCTCTTTAAAAATTAAAAAAATTAAGTTTTATATCTAAAAGCTCCGCTTCGTTCTAACGTCGTATAATCCGTCGGTGTTGTCAATTTTTTCGAATTCACCGGAAATAAGGACAGATTGAGCTTACTTCAAGCACACTCATTTATTAGCCTACAACAACACACTATTGCAGCGATCGGCAATTGGCGGCCCGTGGACCAGATGTAGCCCGCGAAGTACTCCCTTCTGGCCCGCAGTGTCGGTGCGCACCATCGGTGACCATATTTTTTTTTCATATCCAGTTCTTGTGAAGAAAACATAAATGTAAGTTTTTAAGAAAGAGCAACGTCCTAGTGGCATTCAATAACTATATACAACGCTACTAACTGGTTGGTCGTGGTATTTCAAAACATGTAATGATGGAGGACTAACTCGTAAAGGATCGAACCAGCAACGCCTGAGTGGGAACCAACCACCACTACGCTACCAACCGGTCAGTCGTGGTATTTCGTGATGGTTATAAAAGTTCTGACGAATATCAGTAGGGTTTTTTTTAAATTGTTTTTCTGATATGTAAATTGTTTGTGTTTGATTTGTACATGTACCTCCCCATCCTACAATGCTGTATTGTATAATTGTTTAACAGAAAGCGAAATATGTGGTTCTAAGTAATGTTATTTTAAAATATCTCTTAAACATCTAAATATATATGTTAATTTCCTTATTCTGTTGTTCATAATATTTATATGTGGGGACCATTTTAAACGCTGGTCTATTGTTATATCCAGGTACTTAATATCGGTCTTGCTTTCTATGTTTGTACATAATATATTGCATTTGTGGTTTTCTGTATTTGTCACAGAGTGGATTATTATGTTCATTTCTTTAGGTGTTTCTTGTTTTTTTAATTATAAATGGTAAATTTTAGTTTTTTTAGAATTTAAAGTGAACTGGTTTTTATCAAACTATAAGTTTAGTGCATTGATATCTGTATTTGCCATTTTATTTAATTCAGACATATAATGTTAAATTAATGTTTTTGGCTTGCAGCGCTTTTTCCTTATTTTCTGTCTTCCTGTGTGGAGGGGGGGAGTGTTATAAAAAAAATCCTTCAGATAAGGTTGGGAACCTTTGCGCTAGTTGCTAGGCAAGACGCAAAGCACGATGACGATGGGCGATCCGCCGGGCAGTCACAAGTACACTAATTGAGCAGGCTCGCAGGCGCACGAGTGACGTCGATGGTCGCGTGGCCCCCAAAAATGACATACTCATATAATTAATACCAAAACTAATATACTTTTCAAAAATTCAGATGGTCAAAATATTTTCGCTTTACAATAAAATGCAAATATTTGGAATATTACTGAGCACATTCAAAAACTAAAAACTGTTTTAGAAAGGTGATGAAATACGCTTTCAAATTATATCATTCGAAATAAAGATTTTTTTTTATTATAAAATTTTTGCATACAAATATAAAAAAGTTTTAAAAATGGCTCACCTTACGTTTTTTCCAACTCAAGTTACTGATAATAAAAAATAATAAAAACACACACATATTTTATTAGACAAACGTATAACAAACACATTTCGTAATCTCACTTTTATGTCGCTCTATGTAAAAATAATTTATAAAAAATTCCCGTTCAAATTTTTTTTTTTCAATTTGCGATTCAAAACTTTGTATACGTAAACATTTTCATTTTTTTCTTTGTATACGTAAACATTTTCATTTTCTTTGTATACGTAACATTTTCATTTTACTTTTTTGGTGGCTATTTTTTAGATTGGAATATAAAGCGTGGTATTTTTGCTTTGTAACACTGTTTAGAACATATATCTCACTATGATAGTAAGGGAGTTACAGCGTTTTATACGAGACCTATGTGCGTTGGGACAAATATGGTCTCCTGCCATTCAAAGGGTTAAAACCAAAACTAATTGCCGACATTTAGCGGTTGATAACAAGTAGTAAAGTAAGTTGGTACATACACCACTATTGGTAGCAGTATGGCGTTGAAAATGATGATAAACGACTTCAAACTTATAAAGGTAAGAGATTCTAGAAAATGCACAATTTCAGACAGGCAAAAACCTCTTTGAAACTATTTAGTTCTTAGTTCTTTAGTTTTTCTGATCTCTGCTGACAATCTGATAAATAAATATGTTGGTCGTGGAAATTTGAAATATTATAAAGGACACAATTTTAATTATTGTTCAGGAGAGCGAAAAGAAAGTTTTTTCATTTAAAAAAAAATCATATCTCCTGTTTTTGTAGACCTATAATTATGCATTTTTAATATGAAATATTTTTTTTATATTAGTTATTTAACAACACTTTTTAACTTATTTTAATTTTTCAGAAATATTTGAAATGCACGTCGTAAATAGCGCACTAATTTCCTAGAAATATTTCGATGACACAGATCAAAAGAGAAAAAATAAATATTTAAAACATTTTCGAACATATTGCACAACATTTAAAATTTCCGTTACCGATGTGCTCTTCCCACATAAAATTATGTGGTAAATGACAGAGGACTTCCACTTTTTACAAAAAGACACAAACAACTAACCAATATTTAAAAAACGATCAACTATATCTAAACACAGTTAAATGTAAAATTATGACCTTTATACGTAAAAAACGTCCGTTAATTATACTATGTATTAAACCATGTCCGTCAATTATACTATGTATTAAACCATGTCCGTCAACTATACGATGTATTAAACCATGTCGGTCAACTATACTATGTATTAAACCATGTCCGTCAATTATACTATGTATTAAACCACCTACAACGAGTATCAGAGATCTTAATGTAGGTACTACTAGATTCTAAAATGTTATTTACGGATCATAATGAAAATATAAAAAAGCTTATAAGTAATTGGGCTTTTACTGTACGACACAACAAAATTCTGCTATATAATGTGTCATAAATATGTAAGGTCAACGATTGGAACAACGTTTGGAATCCAAAAAATCAAACATTTATCAATCTGATAATACCCAAAACAAATACCTATCGAATCGCTTTATTGATCGTCGGTTTGACCCTACCGCTTCATATGAACGCAGAAAAATCTATGATACTTTATTCTTATACTAGTAAAAAATGGTGAACTGTCTCCTTGATTCATCATGCCTGTTAGAAAATATTGCATTTCGTTGCCCTATACACAACACCAAATCGAACGACTTATTTAGAAAACCACGCTGTAAATCCATATACGCAGACAACTCTTTCATATTACGTTTCCATAAAACTCACTATACCTTACGAGATGTAGATATTTTCAACTGTAATTTTGATATCATATAAAAAACAGTTCACCAAATTTAAATACTTTTATTTTTGTAAAAAATATGTGCTATTGCTATCCTCTGTTTATTTATTTTTTGGAATAGTATAATCATTCAAAAACTGTATTTATTTATTTGTTCATAATAGTTTACATTTCTTTTTTTTTAAATTTATCTTTATTCAGTGCATTGATAACCTGTTGAAAGTGGGATGACATCTCGAAAAACCGCGCGAAAATTACCTTGATGAGTTCTGGTCAAACATCGATATAAATAAAATCTAATTGTTTTTTGTTTACCAGATAATATATTTTATTATTCATATTAATAAATAAATACTTAGAAAAACTCCAATTTTGGAAACAATTTTCAAAATATATATTCATCTATACGGATTTTATTATTTCTACACAAACCTGAAAACATACCCTAAATGAAAAAAAATACAAAGTAGTTTTCAAAGCAATAATCATCTTTATACTCCCTTGAAAGTGTAAAATATGGTTATTTTCTCAATTTTTTTTGCCATATTAATGTTTTAGAACATTCATTTGAAAGTATTCCGTGAAGCTAGATTAATCAAATAAACTGTTACGTAAAGAAAGATGTTGGCGCAAGCGATTCCAACCTTGGCCTTCATACAGTTTCCCTATGCATAAGGGTTAAAATCACAATTAAAAAAAAGAGATATTTTTTGCGATCGCCGGCGTCGGCGAGCAAACCACAGATGAGATTCAAATTTTTCTTCATTCCTTGTTTGTTCATTAAATTACATAATTTGAGGATTTTTCGACCACTGTGCTAGACACATACCCATGTCGTGGTGGTCGATTTTAGAATGTTTATTGTTTTTTCTTTTGTAATTTTTGATGTTTTATGTAGGTATAAATACTTATTCAACATTTAATTCAAAGAAACTCAATTGGTCTAGAAAATACGAATGTTTCTTGTTTATACTTTAATCTACGACGATTTGTTTCCTAAATAAATATAATGAAATAAAAATATATAGCGAAAACTAACCTCAATTTATTATTGGCAATTTGATGAAAATCTTACATTTGAATTTCTCTTAAACACCTCATCTTTAGTTGCTATTTTACAAAAAATGTTATGTTTGAAAAACTCAACACTGGCATTTTACAATTCCACTGCTATACCTACATTCGGCAAATTTCAGAAAGGTCATCATCGTCGAATCAAATGTAATACGATTTGAAGTTTTCGACTTTGCGGTCTAACTGCTATTTTTTTTATAATATATGTATTAAGCCTTTCAATCCCGGGAATTATTTTTTGAACCCGGATTAGGGTGCTAGCATTTTTCTTCCGGGAACCCGGAGCTGGCACCGGGAATTTAAAAGTTAAAATTATTTTTTATAAATAGGAGTTGTAATAAGTTTTTGTTTTTATAATGAATTATTATCGTTTTTAATATTAGGACGCTCCCTCTAACATTCGTATTTACATATCTCCCTTTCTTCTTTTTGAACGCTTACTACCGGGCCTCAAGACAAGGGCATCACCGAAATTACGGTGTCAAAAGAGGTCCCGGATTCCCGGAATGCCGGTGTCCCGGTTCTCGAGATCTCAGGATTGACAGTCTTAATATGTATCTCTGTGGGTGTTACTAACTTTTTTAACTTGCGACAGAATAGAAAAGTTTTCTGTGTTTTTCTTAGAAGTAACAGGTGACCTTCCAAGAAGGTGGGAAAGAAAGTTGCGTCAATCAAGCACTTAAAGCTCGAAAAGACTTTCTACTACTTGAACTAAGACCAAATTTAGAACAAAGTACTCACATCTTCAGAAAGTATTTTACGTAAATAGATAATAAAGTTCAAAACAAAGATATTGAAATATAAGAGATGTGCTATCCGCAGTTTTTACCAGGTGGGACTGCGCTTCCGGATGTCGCCGGCGGTACACAATCCTAATAATTTTTGTTTGCTCAAAACTCACGTTTTAGTCATTTCCGGCGAATTCGTAACTATATTAACTTTTTTATTCAGATGTCGTCCTGGGGATGTAAGTTCTTTGTATTTAAGATTAATAAAAACAATACCTTACCATTAATATATTTTACGTACAACGTCTTTAAAAAATTGTAATACGTTGTACAACTAAAGTTAGCGGTAAGCGCCAGATTTTATTTTTCTAAACGATAAATTAATAACTTCGGCAGTGCGACATCATCCCACATTTTCAATATTTGTAACACGTTCTTCAGAATTAATTAAATTGAACGCGGTGAAAAGGTCTAATCTCCATACCTGCTAGGGTGAATTCCACCGTACGTTCATCCAGTACGCCGAGCAGCGGGCGCATATTTGTTTACACGCTTTCTTCACTTACGTCTTTAAGATTCCCATATTATTTGTCTTCTTCTTCTTTTCTTTGATAGGGCAAATTCGACAGTAGGTCAGTGCAATACACGGGTCGCGAGACTCTATTTGTATACACGGCTTCTTTACTTACGACGTTAAGATTCTGAATATATTTTAGGGTATATTGTCATCTTAACGAATAAACTAAGTGAACGAATAATTTCCGTATTCAAACTATATTGTTAACCAATACTAATTCACCTCTTCAAAAAATCAACGAAATTAATAAATTCTTTTCGTATGCAAACTACTCCGATTAGGTAGTAATCCACCGACAGTAGCGCGGACATCATAGCATATCTTGAATTTCTTTGGTTCAAAACCTTATTTCTGAGCTACCCGGAAGTACTTAACTCTACATACCTCAACCGTTTTAATTCAGAGGTTCAAAATACCGCTTTACAATAAAATCAAATTAATGGAACAATTCTGATATAAAATTTTGTGATAAAATACATATTCATATTTTATAAACCGCAATAAACATATAATTTCTGTTTTCGTTGTTAGTTTTTGGGGTGTTATGCCGTGTTACCTCCTTCTATAGCCGACGTTTCGGACAGCGTTGCAGTGTCCATCGTCAGGGCAGAAGATCCGACGATGTGTAATTGTTAGTGTAGATTGTGTGATTATTTACTTGGAAGCGATACCGTGTCGCCAGCTTCAGCTTTCCGATATACAAAAATTTTGCACGCAAACATAAAAAGTTTTGCAAATGGCTCACCTTACGTTTTTTTTCTAACTAAAATTACTGACAAAGAAAAAAAATAAAAACCCATACATATTTTATTGGACAAATGTATTATGTATTTTACAAATGCATATCACCTCACTTTTTTTTCGTTTCATGTAAAAATAATTAATAAAAAATTTCAAAAGTTTCATAAATTTATTTCAAAATGCGATTCGAAATTTTGGTTTCATAAAGGTGTACATTTTACTTCTTTTGTGGTAAGTTTTTATATTTGAATATAAAGTGTGGTTTTTTATCTTTCTAACACCGTTGATGTCATATTTATCACTACGATAGTAAGGGAGATACAACCATTTCTATGAGACCTACATGAGTTATCCCTTAAATGACTTTTTTAAACGTTATTTTATTTAATATTGTTTAATTCAGAAGTCCAAACCCTGTCACAGCCTTTATAATTAAGGAAAATATCAACACAGGATTTAAAGCACTGTGTAAGGAAAACTTAAACCAGTAGCAATAGGGGAAAATTCCAAACAATAGAAAGAAAAATGCATCTCTTCAAGTATTTACGTATTCATTTTCTGGATATCGACAGTTTACATTTTACTAGGTTGTACATTTTTTTTATTTTGTTATTTTTTTTTTGTTTTGAAATATAAATAATATGAGTTACATTTATACATATAACTCAAATTATTTGGGAGGCTGGAATGGGTACCACCGCCCCGGAAACCTTTATTGGATAACCAACACCTCTGCCATAGGTCACTCCAAGTGGTTCGCTTCGTTTGGTGATTTAGCAGGGGTGCACGGGTTCACGGGGTGAGTTTTATCTAGGTCTTGGAGGCGGATGACCAGGACACACTGAACCATAGATTCCTACCCACCCCTTAAACCCTTTTCCTTCCCAGAACTCTCCTCTCCTTCCTTTCCTTATAAAACTCTCCAGACAGCATCCCTAAAGATGATATAGGCCCTGAGGGAAATTATTTTCCTCAAGGCTTCCTGTGTGGAGCTCATGTAAAAAAATTATATATATATATATAATATGATTTAATTCTTTTCTATTGATTTATAAATAAAACACTTGTGTTGCAAAGTTTAACAAAGAAACGACATTTATGTTTATTTATAATAAAATAATAGAGAATAAAACAAGTGACAATTGATAATTACATTCCAAGTATTCCAACTGACACTACAGGATTCAAATTTAAATGGAATATATTGCCATTACATCTCCCCTCCCCCTGGAAAGAAAATTACTGCAAAATTTTCACTCATCTTCGATGTCCTCTTCATGGTTCATAAATAAAGGTGCTGGAGTTAACTTCGAGATGTGGAAAAAATTTGATTCAAATTTTTTTCGACCAGTGTTTATCTTGTAAATTGAGTTTGATAATTTTTCTATGATTTTGTATGGTCCGATTCTCAATTCGTCGAGCTTCTTCCTGTTAAGTTTGTTTCCATTCTCCACAAAAACAGTATCACCAACTTTGAAGTCAAAGTGTCTCCTGGTTTTATCGTAAATTATCTTGTTGTAATTATGTGACTTCATAGTATTTTCTAGAGCTTTTTTTCTCTCTTGAATCAAATCGATGCCGGTCTTCTTAAGTTTTAACTCATTTGGCAAAATCGTAACATCTGTGCCGTCAAGTAGGTACTGTGGCGCATATCCAGTAACAGTGTGCTCCGTTTCATTATAGTTTTTTACACAATTATGCGCTATAGTTGTCCAAGCTACTTTTGAGTCATTTTCGTTGATTTTGCATCTAATTTTATTGACCAGCGTTTGGTTCAATCTTTCATTTAATCCATTTGAGAAAGGTGAGTTCACTGCAGTAAAAATTATTGGAATATTTTTTTCATCCAAAAATTTTTTGAATTCTCTAGAATTGATACCCGGGTATTGGTCTGAGAGTATCATGCCAATGTCATTAGTTTCTGTGGAGTTTAAGAGTTTGATGAAATCATTGGTATTTTGAGTTCTTGACGTCAAAATATATGCAAACCTCGTGAAATGATCTGATAACAGGTGCAAGTATCTCTTTGTTGATCGTGAACCCCCAAAACCGCCTATTGTATCAATGGAACATATTTCAAAAGGTTTTGTTGCGGGACCCAAGTGGGACATCAATCCATATTTATTTTCACCTCTTGATTTGTTCTTTAAACATACTGCACAACTTTCGCAGGTTCTCTTTATATTATTTGTCATGTTTTCTGCTGTGTACCATGAGCTTATCATTTTTTGCATTTGTGTAATTCCTATGTGACCTAGTTCTGTATGAACATTTCTGATAAAGTCTATGCTGAATTTTTCTGATAGAATTATTTTTTCTCTTTTTTTTACTTTCTTGTAATAAACATTATTTTTCGATATCAATTTATCTCTTCTGCACTGTATCTTCTCATTTTTTACCTGATCTTTTAAGATATCTTCTAATTTTATTAAGTTGACAATTTTTAATTGCTCATCTGTATTTTCATTTGATTCCAGCACTGGGTTTCTGCTTAGACAGTCAGCTTCCAAATTTTGTTTTCCTGGAGCATATTTTATGTTAAAGTCATATTGAGAAAGATAATATGTTAAATCACCTAGCTCTTCATCGGTTCTAGATTTGAGATTCATGTTTTCCAGTGGTTTGTGATCTGAATAAACTGTAAATGGTTTACCTATCAACCAGTATTGCCAATATCTCACTGCTTCTTTTATAGCTAAGCATTCTAAGTAAATTGCTTTTTTCTTTTTCTGGGCGCCATTTAGTTTTTTCGAAAAGTAAGCTACAGGTTTTTCTTTTCCATCAGACTGTGTTTGTTTTAAAATAGCTCCAAGGCCTTCTAGAGAAGCATCTGTATATATATTAATTGGTAAATCTTGATCAAAAATTTCCAGGATTGGTTGTGAGCATAGTAGGTTTTTCATCGTTTCAAAAGCATTTTGGCATTTATCAGTCCAAATAAACTTTTGGTTTTTCCTTAGTAAGTTATGCAAAGGATCTAGTATTATTGCACTCTTCGGAATGTACTCATGATAAAAGTTGATTTTTCCTAGAAATTGTCTCACATTCTTCTGTGTTTTTGGAATAGGAAAATTCTTTATTGAAATCAAATTATCCTTTACTGGCTTGACTGAATTATTCTGAATTATATGACCCAGATATTTTACCATGTCTGATGCAAATGTGCATTTTGTAAATTTTAATCTAAAACCTTCAGTTTTGATTGCATTCAGCAACTTTGTTAAATGATCGATGTGTTCAGCAAAAGTTTTTGAAAATATAAGTATGTCATCTATGTAATTGACAGCAAAATCGGTTAGTTTATATTTTCTCAATATATTGCTTAATATCCTCTGAAAAATTGCCGGAGAGGTCTTTAATCCAAAAGGTAGGCAGGTCCACTGATAATGCCCCTCCTGTGTTACAAATCCTGTTTTTTTTTTGTCTTCAATCCGCAACGGAATAGACCAAAAAGCTGAGTTTATATCCAGCGTTGAAAAAAATTTGCAATTTCTGGTCTTTGTCATTAGGTCTTCAATCAATGGAAATGGTTGAGCTTGAGGTATTACTATTTTATTTAAGTCTCTGAAGTCTATGCATAATCTGGATCTTTTGTTTTCTTCTTTTTTAAATGCTAGAGTGACAGGTGCAGCAAATGGGCTGTACGACTCTTCTATCAGTTTATTGTCTATTAGTTTTGCTATTTGCTCTTCTATTTCCTTTTTATCTTCTACGCTGCATCTGTAAGGCCTCTTACTACAATATTTATCCACCAATAAGTCTATCTTCGCTTCATATCCATTAGAAGTTTTTCTTTTCTCATAGCATAATCCAACAGAGAACCATCTTTGTATCTAAATAATAGTGCGTAGGTGACAGGGTTCCATCCTTTGTTTGCGAATGATTCACAGAATTTGTTTTTCCATGTTGACCACTCTGAGTTCATTGTTAGTTTAATAATCATGGAACTATACCAATCTACACAACTTTTATCCATGAACAATCTTAGTATTTCTATTTTTTTTTCATCCATGGTCACATCAAATCGTAAACATTCTTTTTCAAACACTTCTATCCACTGGCTTGCATTTGTATTTTTACTACAGAATTTTTCTATAACAAAATTCTCAGCAATGTTTTTGAGGCTCTGTTGCTTATCTTCCATTAATTTTACCATCAATCTTCCCAGTGTATCTTCTTTTTGATGTACTTGTAAACTTTCTTTTTCCAATTCTTCGAGGTATTGGTCTCCGAACTGTAGGTTTCCATCTTCGTCTACATATGTTTTTTTTAGTTCTTCTGTCATTGTTACCTAGACTCTTCTAACCTGGTATCTTTTTTTTAAACTATTTTTTACTTTGCCAAAAGCACCACTTTTCATAATCTCCTTGTGATGGCTGGCGGATTGTAACATTTCTGGTATTGTAAACACTTTTTCATCACTTGTGACTATTTTTGTAATGCTAATAATATTTGACTTGCCATCGCCTCCAGGTAGTAGCGTAAATTCAAATTGAAGTTTCTCCATTTGTGGTTACGAAAAATGTCGTTTTATAATATGATTTAATTCTTTTCTATTGATTTATAAATAAAACACTTGTGTTGCAAAGTTTAACAAAGAAACGACATTTATGTTTATTTATAATAAAATAATAGAGAATAAAACAAGTGACAATTGATAATTACATTCCAAGTATTCCAACTGACACTACAGGATTCAAATTTAAATGGAATATATTGCCATTACATATATATGTTTACAAAATATTATATTTAAGGTCATCATCAGCCTGATAAGGGAGCCACGATTCTTACTTACTGTGTTATAATATGTTTTTAAAAAAATATTAACTTTTTACTAAAAGTTTTTTTTTATTGTTTAATTTGAATTATTTGTTCTGATTAGTTGATGATACCACGCCATTCAGAAGGGAGAATATTACAGCATTTTTGGGCTGGTAAATATAATGGTTTTGCATTTGAGTTGTTATATAATTATGTGTAGGTAATAAATTGGTTTCCATTTCTCATTAGTTTTGTAAAATTCTTTGTTTTTTTTTCACATTTTTTTATCATGGAAGCTTGCTTGAATATATCATCGAAATTTGGTACTGGAAACAATTTACAAAGTGATTCTGTTTAGAAGGTAGATTTTTTTAAATATTACGAAACTTGTAGTGAGTTTAGATTGTTTTTGTAAAATCCTTCCCAACCTATAATTCCGTAGATAAGTAAGTGAACAAGGGCGTATTACACATGTACATATAGTATACAGGAAAAATAAAACCTATCATGGATTTCTCCCTTGTGACTTTATCTCTAATAAGACAACGTTTACAAATAAAAACAATGAAATATAAGAAAATGTGTAAAACAAAAAATTGCTCAGTAAGAAAACATTTAATTTGTGGACCTTATTCAGGAGGTAAAAGTTAAAACGTATGGTTAACTTTACAATATAGGATCGATGGGCGTAACTACCTACGGTTTTATACCGTTTTCCTAAGCACATCCGCTCTGTTGATAGCCAGACCGATAACAGTAGGAAATAAATAAGAAATCGATATACACTGGCAACACTGGCGGATGTACTTATAGATTTACATTCCTTAACGTCAAACCGCCACATAAAAATTAAAAATAATAATAAATAGACCATTTTAAATTGAAATACTATGTTTTGTAAACATTAGCCATTCGCGTGCACTTTTCGGAGCTAAAGGGGACTTAATTAGTTAATGAGGTCTTTAGTCATGTTTTCAAACCACATTGTTTCTAATACACGAATTAATTAAGTTTATGGATCGCGTGCACTATATCTTTCAATTCTAAAAGTTTCGTTAGTTAACTCGGCCAGTTATTTTGCATAACGAACGACATTATCCAAATAAATGCATACATTGAAGTCCACCCAAACTTATCTGATACCATTGAGGCCGTGCTAAAATTTATCAATCGTTGATCTGAGTATCTCTTCCCAATTTTTGACCGTGATCGCAAATATTGAATAACTGGCCATAGATGACGGATTTAGTCAAAATCATATTAATTAATATAAGGTTGTATCAATGGTCTATGCCAGAACTTCTGATGGTAATTGAATATGTCATAAAGACAAAATAATATCATATTAATATTTAAAAAAAAGACAGGATACAATATTGATTACGTTCCCACAGAATTATATAGAATAAGAACAAAAAAACACCAATAACAATAATAATTCAGAAAAAAACCTGTATACATAAATACTCACGAAATATAGCTTGAAATGGGTGTTGTGGTTTTACCAATTTCCTCATTTATTTTTTACTTAAAATAGTCACAGTTGTAGAAGTATAACCCTTTAAGTTGGTTATACATCATCTTTGTGATAGATTCCGAAAATAAATATCGCTTGAAATGGCTTTTGTGGTGGTTTTACAAATTTACACACATATTTTTCACTTACAATAGTCACAGTTGTAGAGGTATAACTCTTTCAAGTTTTTCATACATCGCCTTTGTGATGGATTCCGAAAAAAAATATCCCTTGAAACGGTTTTTGTGATGGTTTTACCAATGTCCCCATTTATTTTTCACTTCAAATAGTTACAGTTGTGGAAGCATAACCCTTAAAGTTGCTTGTACATCGCTTTTGTGATAGATTCCGGAAAGAAATATCGCTTGAAATGTCTTTTGTTATGGTTTTACCAATTTCCCCATTCATTTTTCTCTTAAATACAACTCACAAATTTTCAAATATCGCAAGAGCCGTCTTACGAAAAACATCTCTCCCGTTCATAAAAAAAATATTAAAAAGCTTAAATATATTTTCGTCGCTGTTCAATCGTGAATAACAGTACCTATCTTCTTTGCTTACAAAAACACTGTTGTTTACACTTAACGTCAAAAGATGCAAACGAATTCGCAAAATTGACTTTAAATGTTGACTGATTTGCATATGAACGGGTTGCGCCATATTGAAGGCAGTACCGAGAAAGAAACAAAACAAACAAAAAATCCGTGTACGGAAAGCTCAATAAAATGGAGGAAAATTTCTTGGGCAAATTTTACTTCAACCCTAGTCAGGGAGTTATTTTCATTTCATTTCGATTTTCTGTGATTCTATGAAAAGAGTTTGACTAATGGTACGAAAAGTACTTGAAATATAGGTTTCTGGACACAATCATGGCTACCTCAAAGTTTTTCAAGCAAATTCCAATCTTATTTAGACAAACAGTTTAGCTGTATTTTTTTTACAAAATGTTAATTTATGTTTGTTTGCTTCCGATACGTATGCGGATATACACGATAATATAACGATAGCAGTCAAATACAATAGCGTGTATTCACGTCAACGCGTGTGTTTCCACAGAAATCGTTATAACTCAGTTATTGTTCTAGTGACATCCCCAAAACAAAAATTAGAAGGTCCATAATAAATCAAGCTGCATATCTCAATTCAAGTTGTCCATAGAAATACATAAAAGACCTATTTTGTCAGATACATAATAGATACAGATTTTACCCGCCAAATCGCCTAGGCGCCGTTAGACATTGTTATTTTTTTTATTAAATATTCTTGTATGAAATGATAAAAAATGAGGTGATTAAATTGTTTATTATACATTTATACGATAGAATAAGTATTGTTTTTTTACATAATCCGTGATTTTAGTACCGTTTTCACATAGAAACATCACGTGAGTCATTTTTACATTTTTTTATGTTTGCATTCTAAATGGTAATATTTCCAAATTTTAAAATTTATTTGTAATATAACAATTTTAAAGCTTATTTCATAACCTCTCAAAAACAATTTTTTTAATATTCGGCTACGTTCAGAAATGTTTCATTTATAGAGCTTTAATTGTGAAGCGGAAATAACACAAAGTTTTTGTCAATCTGACATTTCGACGAAAAACTTGCATAATATTCGCGATAGATCGGGGCGGTTAAAACTCGCCCAATACAACAATCATTTTTATAGATGACGCAGCTCAGTACGAAAGTAACTTACACCAATGATACTTTTTGAAGTGAAACTTTTTTAGCACCGTTGTGATTTGAAACTCAATGAAATAAAAAAATGACACAAAAAAGAGACAAACACATACATCTATAGGATTCAGCCTGCGAGAGAATGAGATAGAATGAAACCTTACCGCTTTGGCCACTTTGATTATGAGTTCACTTTTCAGGGGCATTGGTTGAGTTTGTGTGGTTGGGTTAAATTTTAGTTTTACCACGTATGAACTGCACTCATTTTTTTTTTCATGAATAACACACATGAGGCCCTGAGGAAAATAATGTCTCTCGGGGCCTACGTGTTCTTTGAAGATGATGTGTGGTGTTTTGAGGAGAGGAAAGAAAGAACATAAGTCTTGAAGAGAGTTGTAGGAAGGAGGAAACAAAGAAACCAGCAAACCGCTCCTCAGCCGAGGTGTTGAACTCAAGAACGATTCGTAGAAGCGACCCGTTCTCATGTGTCAAATGTCAACCGTGTGCATACATTGGGCGCGCGTTTGGTGTGCTTCCCGATTATGCACCGGTGCCGGGGGGTTTTAATGAAGCTAGTTCCTCGGATCATCTTCCATTGAAATATCGGTATAACAATGATAACTAGACATCGGATTATATGCACTAACAAAGTGCCAAAATATGCATGCAAATATACACTAAAAAAGGCCGAAATATGCACTAAAAACTCTTGATATGGCTAAAATATGCACAATGCAAAATAAAAAAACCATTTTTATTTTTATATATTTTAATTAAAGACGATACAAAAACAGCGAAATATTCTTAAAATTATGCATAGTTTTTGTGACAATATATGTACAATTAAGTATTTTTCCAAATTTTCGAGCAAAAATTTTTTAAATTTTTGTCACCCAAAACGCCGAAAACGACTTCTCTACGTCAACTGACGTCATCCGACTAAATTAAAAAAAAATTGGCGCCATTTCTGGAGATACCTGCTTATGCAGGGTTTGTATGACCTGTGCCGTTGATGTAGGCATTAATCTTCTTTATTTATGTCTTCAAGACTCGGAATTTTAAACAAAATAGCGTCTAACTTTTCACGAATCTTTTCTGATATTGAATTGGGAAGAGCGTTGGCGAGTTCAATCAATGTTTCCAGTATTTCTATGATTTAAATAGAGGAAGGTTTTTTGTTTCCAATTTCTCTATGGTGTCTGGTAACTTGTGGAAATGTGTTGAGATGAGGGCGATATTCTCTATAATGGATGCGTCTTCAAACGCTAAATATGCACGATTGGGAAAAAAAGGCTAAAATATGCATTAACGCCGTAATTAGAGAGTTATATGCATTTGCATATGCAAATATGCAAATGCATATAATCCGATGTCTAATGATAACATTCCAGAAGCCTGTGCTCTAAAGATGGCAATTCGCTTGTTACGATAGGAGAATCTATCAAACTGACTGCCTATTTCTGCACGAGTCGATGATTTTTTTCAGATACTTTAGACCAGAGGTGGCTGCCAAATTCAACCATAACTTGCGATTTGTACAGGGTTAGCAGTTGTATACTATTTATTACACGTAAAGTGTGTAATTTTCAAAAAAAAAAATACTAATATTATCCTCAACGCCCGTATTTTGTTGCTATCTTTTTACACGATCACAAAATTCTTACCCAATACATAAACACTACGTCACTTTGATCTGTGTTTGTAAGCTAAATAGCAGAGGCGGTCCGTGAGTTTTTAGTGAGCTGAAGTGCTAAGATTGAAAAATACGACGTTAATGATTTTGTTGTTGATAAAAATAAATCTTTCTTTTTTCAAATTTTCAATATTTTGTATGAAGATTTTCAGGATTCTTTCAGTTTGGGGATGCGCCGTATACACATTTCAGTATAACTTCATACAAAAAGTTTAAATTTAATAACGTAAAACATCAATACCGTCGTATTTTCCAATTTTAGCACTCTAGCTCACTGAAAACTCACGGACCGCCACTGCTAAAAAGTATCTCCAATAACTGTATTTTATACACATGGGACAACTATTGACTTTCTGTAATTATTATATCTGGAATGAATTTTCAATTTAATAACCAAATCAACAATTCTATAGGGCAATCCGGAGCATGAAAGGTTTTATTAACAATGTCAATAATTAATAAACTGACATTTTTTTAATATCCCGTATTAATCTCAACTGTCCGTAGATAATGGGTAAAAAAAATCACTTCCCAACCGTTAAACGGTGTTTTAGTTACACATTTATTAAGACTACATTTTATATTTTGAATTATTAATTACTAGCTTTTACCCACGGCTTCGCTCGCATAGTATTAGTGGGGAATTGCTGGCATAATTATTGGCATAATTGTTATTATTCTTACTATTTTGTCTAATAGAAAATAATTATTGTTTAATAGAAAATTTCAAAATTTGAGAATGACATTTAGCAAATAAAAATTCTATTTTAGAAAATATTTTAACTATAGAAATAGAAATTTGTTTTAAGTACCTACTCCCTTTATTAATATTTTATTCATATTTGAATCCAGAGTAACCTAAAAAATAAAAAAAATGACAGTCCACTTCAAACGCTATGCTTTATAGCAACGTAATGCTTTTTGTTCAGAGAATAAACATTTTTAGAGATATGTAGATATTAACTACTACGCCAAAAAAGTACTCTTTTAATCACAACAAAGCACTCTTTTTAAGCCTAAAATTAAAAAAAAAAAACATTGTTTCCAAGGTAACAATTTGTTTGAAGTTTGCAATAACTCGATTTTGTTAGGGACAGAAAACATATGATACATAATTTCATAACGCCACAGCTCATTCATAACGCCAGAGCTTACCAATATACATATAAAGCCGTTGTTACTCCCAAATAATGTAGCTTTCGATTAGTGAAAGAATTTTTAAAGTCCATTCGATATTTATTGCGTGAAAGAGTAAGGACCATCCAACCAACCATCCAACCAACCATCCATATAAACTTTCGCATTTACAATATTAGTAACATATAAAATGACTTTAACAGTGCTGCGAAAAAACTGACAAAAATTGCTTTTTTGGATACTGGCGCATGCTCCATGCCCGTCAGTTTCCCGGCAAAATTGCAGATTTGATAATATGTGAAGTGATTCATATGATGTTTTTGGTCATAATTTCTACTCTAATGACCAAGTCACGATTATATTAGTATAATTCAAAATATTTACAACAATCATTATTCGTGTTATTTTTTTTCATCTGTAATATATTAATAATGTTTAAATTTAGTATTATTTCTTACGGACAATTTTTGAATTGACTTTAAAATGTCATATTTAGGGAATTATTATTATAATTTTTAATTGTATGAACGAGATAAAAATGAAGTGACAGTTTTGTTCCAAATTCCTCAAATGAAAGGAGTGTGTTTTTTTATTATGTATTGAAATATCTGAAAATTTTCACTGCCTGTCTTTTTGATAATGTACGTTTTTTCATATTTGTTTAAAAAATGATATGTTGGGTTGTATATTGCGCATAACTACCATGCTGGAATAAAACCATTAATAATATTACTTTTTTTTTTTCTTTCAGGTAAGTGGACTATTGGCTTGAATTGCGTTGACTATGGGGACATCGGATTTGGGAAGGTTGACAAAGAGGAACTCCACTTTACGGTGAATATAACATCTTCAACTGCTTCTACTTTTGGAAAATACCGAAATGTACCGCAGATATAAACCGTCAAAATGTTGATATTATTTGCCGCCAGTCAAAAAGCGTGTTACATCAGAATACGTGCGCGGAAGCATATACTGTAGCACTGCCTTTCGAATTATGAATATTGTACTGAATCCTGTCTCGTACGATATAACCCGACACCATTTGCATATATTTTACCGAAGTTCATTTTGAAAGCTCATAACTTCGTCATTTTTGGAGATATCGAAAAACTAATTTTACTGTCATTGTAACTGTTTCAATATAATAAATTTTTATCAACGTGAAAATAGGAGACAATATCATTCCAAAACATAGACAATGATATATAAATAGGCAATGCATCCAACAAAAGCAGTTGAAAATTAGTTTTTGCTGGTAATGTTTATAGTATGTGTAGAAAAAATAAGGTATGCAAGGAAAAGGGATTGTCAATCACTTATCACTGTATCTCTGCAAAGGAGCACAATATACAATTACAATAAAGTTATGTAGTTCCACCGCGATACCTCTAGGTAATCGTAACTATAGTCAACGAAACGAATGAGTACAAAATGAGTTAACGTACTTCAACAACACTAACAACTTGCTTCAACGATAGTTCCAATGTCCCCCTCCCTTCTTCTGTTTTCAAAACAAATGCACTCGAATTTGCACTAGTTTTCTTTTCTTTCATGGTTAGGGAGAGACATATCTAACTGAATAAATGATATTCCGGTAGGAACTACTTTAATTCAGAACCAAACAACCATATTACACATCATATTATAAATTTTCAGGGTGTTAAGGTGAAGTTATATGAACATAAAAAAATATGCCACGGATAAATTGAAGCTTTTCTATGTACCTATCGGAATTACAATAAAATTATTATTTGCGTAACAAAAAATATATGCGTAAACCACAAAAAAAAATGTTTTTTCAAGACTTTACTATGAAGTAAGACAATAAACAATTTTTTTTAAATACCCCTCTATGGCTAAGACTATTTTTGAGGTTTTCTATGTTTTTAATTTTTTTCATTCTTATAAAGTTATGCAAAGAATAAATAAAAACCACTTTTTCTCTTACTTGCCTCGCGCAAATAAGACGCTCGATTTTAAATTTTGCAGGCATGAGAATCGAAATATTTCTAGTGTTTATATTCCTCTTAAGAAGAACGTATTCGCGGCCAATTTCGATCCGTTTCAAACAAATCTTAATTATAGATTTCAGATCAAAATACACAACCAAACTGAAAAATTATTTTTGTAATCAAAAGGTATATCAAATATCTAGTACGGATGTGAGCAATTTTATTCGTTTTTGCTTTAAATTGTAAGATATAGGCCATTAAAGACTTTAATGTTTCATGATTTTAGAAGCATTTTGGGCAATTATTTGTATAACTATGCATATATATATAAAAATATAAACGGCGCTCTACAAATCATGCAAGTATTATTATTATTATATTTGAATCCTAACTTGGGGGGGTTTGCAATCCGCTATAAAGTTGATTTGTTTTCAACGCAGTTTCAATTATAGGGTTAAATTACTTACGAAGGCGCCGACGGCGAGTAATCATTCTTTAAGAAAAAAATATACTGAAACAACGTCAAAAAGTGTGAATTGTTCTGTAAAAAATATATAATTTAGCTTTACTGGTTTGTGTGTGTTTTTAACGGCATTGAAAATCACTGAGTTAAACAGTTCAATTTATTGGGATGACTTTGAAAGTTTGTATTTAAACATTGAAGAATAAGGTAATATTACTAAGAAACCTCAATGAAATATGAAACGGATAAAGACAAAAAAATTAACAGGAATTGAACACGGGTCCTCTTCTTTCCGAGACAACACCCTCCCAGTTGCTGGGATTAAGGCTCCGCAACCTCGAGGTGTCTCTTGAGTAGAGGAAAAAAATAAAAATCGTAAGGCGAAAGTTCGGCGGAGTGAGAAAGACGTGGAATCGGTTAAAATTTCAGGTTTTGCAGAGGCTATAATCGACGCTTGTTCTCGTCTGTGAAACGGCGTGGTACCCATCGTCCACAGATTTTACGGTATCCTAATTGTTCAACAATAAAGCCGACACCTTCCTTGAATATTCCAAAATGGTTTGTGATACGCTTTTGAGAGATTCGCCGGTCATTTTGAATCAAATCGTAGACGAGTTTGGATTGTTTATCATCTGTAATGATCGGAAGTCCGCTGCATGTTTCATCAACAATTATTGCTTTTCGAGGCTCACAATCATGAAATTTTACTACTTATTGATTTACAGTAGACCTATCAACAGCATCGTCACCATAAACATCCTTTAAACGACGATGAATCTCAGTAGGAGTCACTTTTTCAGCGGTTAAAAATTCGATAACACCATGCTGTTTACCTTGCGTTGACATCATACTAAAACATGTCTCCATACTTCTGCTTCTCGAAATGCACTGTATAAATTCAGACCTTAAACTTGCGCGTACGTATACAGGAGGAATGTCACTTCCATATTCCACCTGGCGCGCTTCTGAAGTTTATTTTTTTCGAGCTGTACAAGCATGTGTGCATTACTTTTCAGCCTACCCTCGTAAATACGTAAACATAAATATACCAGATTGTTATTAAGAATCTACTGATCATTGTTTTAACCTCCACAAGTTAAGTTTTCGGGAGCATCTAAAAAGTACCGAACACAACAGAAAGCTATCAGGAGGATGGTAAAATACCCCCTGAGTAATATATTAAAACGTAGTATTTTGTCTCATTCTGCTAAGAGGGTTGTTTATGATTTATTTTGGGAGACATTAAGAAACAGTCGTACATGGAATATTACTTATCCAAACACGACTTATAAATTATTATGACTGCTTCTTACACTTCTTAGCCTGTTCTTCTATTACCAAAATAGTGTTATTAAGGAGACTGAGGGTTATTTATAATACGGGAGCTTCAAGCAACATGGGCGCTTTATGTGTTGATTTTCATTATCGTATAAAAGGATAGCGTGGGTTAACGTGCATTTAATTAAATCTCTCAGAAATCTCATCAAGGAATGAAAGTTCACGTTCATCTAAGCGTTACTCGTTACCAGATCTAAACAGTGTTTAAGTGTGTTACTTTATACGGTTTCCAGAAACCAGTATAAGATGTTCGTAATAATCTACATATATAAATTAATGTATGTTTGCTTGCTTGCATTAATGTATGTATGTTATTTATGTATTGCTATAGCATGCGAAATAATTGAAACTTTCAAAATACCTTCTTTCTACCCTCGCGAAGGGTTATGGATTATTACAACCACATGACAATACAACTGAAAAGCTTTTTAATTATTACAAAAACTCTTACAAAACTATCAAAAGTGTCAGAATTTGAAAATAACATTTTGCAAACAATAGATTATTCAATCAAAATTCAATCAAATTTTCGAATAAATTCTATGAATTAATGAATTTACTTGATGTACTCACCTATGATACGAGTAGGTAACCAACCAAAATCGAATACTTTGAATCTTTACAATAATTATAGGTTTTTAAATAGGCACCTGAATTAGGTACCAAACTTGATTGATTTTACTTATAATATGCAAAAATGAATGTTTGTGATACGTAAATAAAAAATGAAAATTTGTTTAAAAAATTGTAATAGGTGGTACGCGAGCTAAATGTACCCGGACTGAATGTTGGAACGCGTGAGATGGTAGGGGAAAGTGGGAGGAAGGTTGGCGGGGTGGAGAAGTGGGAGAGGGGAGAGGTAAGACGGGGAAGGTGGGGGGAGGGAATTTGTGAGGGGAAGGGGCAGCGGAAGGAGACGAATGGGAAAGGACACGCGTGGAGAAATAATTTCTTTATTAAGTGGCATTGCAAAGCATGCCAGGAACTTAATTATTAAATAATAAACCTATTATTTTTATATCTTGGGTTTAAGGCCCGATAGTAAGCATCCAAAAAGAAGAAGACGGGGCGATATATAAATACGAATGTCAGAGGGAGCGCGCTTATAACAAAAACGTATTATTTTTAAGCGAAAATAGTGAAAATGTTTAATAAAACATGACTCGTTTAGTAGAGCAAAAATCTTTAGACAAATGCTTTGTAGATACACTGTGATTATTTTCATACCCATAACATGTTAAATAACAGAACAAAATGTGTTTTTACTAATTTTTGGAACATACTTAGCGATTTTTTTCTAATGAGGGAATTTCATGTAATTACCGTTTTGGCTCTCCAAATATGTAGAAATTATAATCTTAAAATTTGTCTTATTATAAACTTAAAATTATAATCTTATTATTTTTCCGAGTATACATTTAGGCACAATCAAGTTTTAAAAATAATTCACCAAAGTTTGGTAATTAAACATAACTTGATTGACTGCCGTAATGTACCATATTATGAATATGAACCAAATTCATTTTTAGAAAATGAATTTTATAAAATTTATTATGATAAAACTATTCTAACAGACAGAACAATTAGTCATAATAGACCCGATATAGTTTTACATGACAAAATTAAGAAAATAACTTATATCATTGATGTCGCTATTCCAAATTCTTGTAATATTCAGAAAACTGTTTCTGAAAAAATAAGAAAATATACAGAATTAGGAAATGAAATTAAAAGAATTTCGCATTCTCAGACTATAAAAATATTACCATTTGTTTTTTCGGCTACTGGCATTATACCTAACTCTCTCATTCAAAATTTAGGCGTATTAGATTTGTCAAAAAATTTGTACGTAAAAATGCAAAAATCGGTCATTTTAAATACATGTAGGATTACGAAAGATTTTTTAAATATTTATATTGAGGGATCAGTAGGATTTATCGGACCAGTTAGGATTTCATCAGAGCCGAACCCTTTGATATGAAAATATCTGGAGTCGTTGAAATAGTTTCCCATTATGTTTCTGGTGGATTGACGTATTGTTCTTGTATTGTTATGTATTTATTATACTTATATAGTGCACTTACATTGCGTTAATTTACTAGATATTCATTTGTGGAAAAGTGTGTGGAAGGGTTTAATCTTTCATTTGGGAAAGATTCAACCCGGACATAAAATCTGGAGCACCGTAAAAATATCTTTCTTATATTATTAGTTTATATATTTTTCAAATTATTAGTTTTGAGAGTCGCTAGAATTGTCTTCAATAATTTAAATATTACAATTTGAGGTTTTACTCAGTTATTAAAAAAAAATGAGTGTAATGTATATATATATATGAACTGTTTGATAATGGTTCCAGAATTTTTTTACCTCATAAACGTATAAACGTTCGCATTAAAATTTATAATTTACAACCAACGTTCATTACAATTATATTAAAGACTGGTTTATTAAAACTTAAGGCGAAGCTTAACGCTTAATCATTATTTCAGATAAATCTTTACTACGAACCGGTTTTCATTATAAATACAAAAAAAATTGTTTTAGAGAAATTGAAGCTTTTTCTACCGTTTCCATTGAGTAGATTTACTTAAAATAAAATTTTCCAATTACTTTATAAAAAATAAAATCTTAAACTACTAATAAAAAGTATTTTCGTTAAAAATGTATGAATGCGTACAAGAAAAAACTTTTTAAAAATACAGTTTTATGGTTAAAATTAGCTGTTACAGTTTCCTTTGATTAACTTTTTTTCTTTTATAAAAGTATTCACAAAATAAATAATAACCACTTTTGCGCTAAGTTATTTTTGTGCCTATTACCTGAAAAAACACACATTTTTGGCTTAACGAACCGCGGTTACCATGAATCATTTTATATTAACTTTTTAGAGAAGCATAAAAAGTTATTAGATAAATATATGGCATGTATTTTGTGGGGTAACTCCTCTATTTCTACTATTAACATTTTATAGTTATTATTTAGTTCCGAGAAATAAAATCCGAGGCTATCTTACACAGTCATGTCGTTGACCTTTAATTTCATACAAAACTTCATCGTACAAGATAACCAATGGAAATGAGGCATTTATCACACGAAAGTATCATATTATAAAATCAAAGGACAAGACATTGTATAATAATGTAGCCTGTATATTTCTTCGAAAAAAGTTGTGATATTTAGACCACAATTAAATATCATTTAAATCATTTATTTTTTATGACTAGCTTTTACCCACGGCTTCGCTCGCATAGTATTAGTGGGAAATTACTGGCATAATTATTGGCATAATTGTTATTATTCTTGGTAATTTGTCTAATAGAAAATAATTATTGTTTAATAGAAAAATTTCCAAATTTGAGAATGACATTTCGGAAATAAAAATTCTATTTTAGAAAATATTTAAATTATAGATAGAAATAGAAATTTATTTTAAGTATCTACTCCCTTTATTAGTATTTTATTCATATTTGAATCCAGAGTAACTTAAAAAAATAAGAAAATGTCCACTTCAAACGCTATGCTTTATAGCAACGTTATGCTTTTCGTTTGGAGAATAAACATTTTTAGAGGTATGTAGATATTAACTACGACGCCAAAAAAGTACTCTTTTAATCACAACAAAGCACTCTTTTTAAGCCTAAAATTAAAAAAAAAAACATTGTTTCCAAGGTAACAATTTGTTTGACGTTTGCAATAACTCGATTTTGTTAGGTACAGAAAACGTATGGTGCATAATTTCATAAAGCCACAGCTCATCAGAGCTTACCAATATATAAAGCCGTTGTTACTCGCAAATAATGTAGCTTTCGATTAGTGAAAGAATTTTTAAATTCCATTCGATATTTATTGCTTGAAATAGTAAGGACTATCCATACAAACTTTCGCATTTATAATATTAGTATATAGTATATTAGTAAGATTAGTAAGATAAGATATATATTTCTGTACGACCGTATAGAAAGAGTATATTAATTCTGTAATTTATTATGTATCGAGAATCAAAATGAGGATATAATATTTGTAACTAGCTGGTTCCCGGCATGCGTTGCAAGGACATATATTCAAAGAAATCCATTGTTTCTCCCTGGATTACCTTTCCCGTGCTTCCCCGTTCCCCTCCCGCGTGCCCTTCCTAGCTAGCTTTATAAATTATAGCTTATATATTATTCTGATGTATGAGCTATAATATTGTAAAGTTTCATTTAAATCCATTCAGTAGTTTTTATACAAACAAACCATACAAACTTTCGCGTTTATAATATTAGTATGATTATACCTACAGTTTAATGGCTAATTTAGATTTTTAACGGAATATCTCATAAGAGTACATAGATAGCATAGAAAATAATAAAAAAATAAAAAAATATATCTTTCCTTCAAATTCAACAATAACTTTGAATGCACATTTCAAACATTGCAACAACAGCGAGCAATAGCTGATTTAACATATTTATATACAGAATTTTAAATAATAACATCGACTGTAACGTACTTCTTTCCCTCATTAATTTTCATATTCCCTTAAGACGTACACTCCATACACCATACAGAACTATTCCACATGCTTAATTACAAAACAAATGCAGAAACTAATTCGTGCTCTCTTTATACATTCAATAATATTCGTCTAAACTCTAACATCGACATTTTCTCCGATTCAGTGCCCAAATTTAAAAATAATGTCATTAATATAAACTATTCAATTCGCATATTTATCCCTTCACACATCACAAGCACGGCAATTCTTAAATATACATACAATAAATAAAACACTACAAAGAAACATGTCATCGGTACCCAATATGAAATATTACGCTACATTTCAACTATAAATTGTTCTCATCACTGTAATCAATGTACTGTTAGTTTCTGTTTATAAATAAATAAAATATAAGAGTCCCAACCATCTGAAGCCAGTGCACGGCACCACACTTTTGGGGTAGGTATGTTGTAAGGCTGAAGGTAGTGGAAATAAGAATGAGATGAGAGAGAGGAAACTGGCTACTCAGATCTGGTCACCAAACAAGACTAAATCCATTTCAAGCAACGTTTCGATTCCGAGGGGTCACGGTCTTTCACCAAAGCCTTATTGAAAATATATTTTAATTTGGGAGGCGGATAAGGGTACCGCCACCCGGAAACCATTTATTGGATAACCAACACCTCTGTCATGTGGTTTGTTACGCTTGGTGACTTAGCAGGGGTGCCCGGGTTCATGTGGTGAGGTTTGTCCGAGTGTTGGCGGCAGTTTCATCTGTCTAACAACTACGTAGCAGGCCGGATCGGGAGAGAATGGTTGAGGTAGTCCCGTTGCCGGACTCCTTCGAAACATCTCTTTGCACCGCAGTGTGAGGGGTGGATTCATGCGTCCGTCGCTCCTGGACACACGGACCCCCAGATTTCTACCCATCTCTCATAACGTTTTGCTTTTCAGAACTTTCTACAAGAATATGCCGTATCTGGAAAATATACCATATATTATATTATTTTAAAATAATAAACTGTAAAATAACACAAATCATACAAATAAAATTAAATTGCGAAATCAGAGATTTGGACTCGTAACATTCGGATTCGTAACATAGGATTGATTATAACCTCTCAACTACGGAGGCCGTCAAATTAAATTTCTAGTAAAAAAAAACTGTTTTAGAAATCGTGAAAAAATTCCAAAACGTTGGCCCAGAAAATATACAAAACATTCTTTATATGATAAATTGATGTAGGTATTGAAATGAAGGCTTAAACCAACATTATGTGTTACAGAATGGTATATATCTATGTACTTTCAATATCACCCTCGTCATTCAGAATCGAAAAAATTGCCTGAAATGGCTTAAGCCGTGTTTAGTGACCGTAACAAAATGACCAAGATCTTCTCAACCTTTATTTCTCCATTTCCTAACCCTTACCACTCCTTCCAGTCTATTAACATGTTACAATTCGGAATGCCATTTTCCCAGTGGCCCGAACAGTTTGAACTCTTGTGCGCAATTCATATATTTTGAAAATCAATTATTTTCATTTCGGATATTTTTTTCTTGAACTAACCAGACAGGCGTCTAGACTCTAAGCCCAGACAGAATAAAATTATGCGTGCTTTGACCAATAATAATATTTTATTTCCGAGTCTAAAATAAGGCCGTGTTTTTAACGTTGTGATACGATTTTATGGTTTTTTTATTCCGTTCCCAATTTTCTGACAGATACAGTGTTTTTAAGACCCAGACAAGTATAGTTCAAGCATCAATAGCTGAGGTATTGCTTATGATTAACATGATTACTTATGAGTGTTAATTTTAAGAAACAACGTTGTGTTCTCTTTTTTCAGATATTTCTTTTTGCGTTATGTTTAATTTTGATGGTGCTTCTTTGATGATTCAATTGAATGACCTTAGTTCTCTAATATCACATTTTGAAGGCCTGGGGATACAGTAGGGGGTTTTAGAACATTTAAAGAAATTTCGAATTCTTAAGGCAGAGATTTGTTAACTCTTCTAGCCTCGGAAGGACATTACTAGCCACAAACATCGTATTAGGTATGTTAGAGTATTTGAAGAACAGATCTGACCAGGCGTTCATACCTTATAAAAGTTTTTTTTCTACAATGCGCAAATACGGGATTTGTTCATCTTTGGAGAGAAATCCTTCTCAATTGGTTTCAAATATTTATTCCTTATCATAAAATAATTGGATAAAATCAAAGTATAAGGATACGAATTGGCAAGATTTTTTCGATGGCATGTGTCGTTGCGAGTCAAAATGTTTCGATAAGTTTTTTGTTAATATTTTTTATGTAGGATAATAAAATTTTATTATTTACGAGTATAAAGATCAATGTTTATTTCCAACACAAACATCTCAAAGATTATTTTATATAATTTATCTTGTATTTCTTTTGACGACTGTTATTCTAAGGACTAAAGGGTTGAATAAATATTTTTTTTTGTGGAGTAGTAATGTGTGGAAAATACTTTCAGTTTCACAATGGCAATATACCCCAATTAGATTTGAAAAGTAGCTTGGACTGCCTTTATTTTGTTTAGTGATCAGGCCTGAAAGCCAGCCATGCTCTAATCTTCCTTTTTCTAATCTATTTCCCCTTTTCATTCCGTTTTTGCAATTGCCTGTAATTCAAAGTTAATTAACTCAAAATTCGACGAATTTCGAGCTTTATTTAGTAACCAGCTCTGAAAAGCCAACCACTTTCAAAACTTCCTTTTCCTAATCTCTTTCCATTCTCCTACTGCTATTGCCTGTATTTCAAAGTTGATTAACTCAAAATTCGACCAAAATGAGTTACATAATATTATTTTGTGCTAATTCCAGGGTGCTGAATCTATTTCTGTAAATATTTTTTAGTAAAATTTAGATTCATTCACCAATTTAAAATATTATATTTTTAGCGAACAATACTACTTACCTCCAACATCAAAATAGAACAATTTATTTCCATTAATGACTTCCGTTATTTTTACATTATCTCCATACGGGAGGCTGTTAGGAAAATAATTTCCCTCAGGGCTAGTTTTTAAGGAAAGGAGTGAGAGGAATTTCTAGGAAGAAAAAGGATGAGCGGGTAGAAATCTGGGGGTCAGTGCGTTCAGGAGTGACGGACATAAGAATCCAACCCTCTCACTGCATTTCAGTTGGTGAGTAGACGCATCTGCCGCCAAAACCCGAAAAACCTCACCCCACAAACCAGACGCTCCTGATAAGTTATTAAACGCATTAAACCACTTGGGACGATCTATGGCGGAGGCGTTGGTTATCTAAATAATGGTTCCAGGGGCGGCGGTACCCATACCCGCCTCCAAAATTGAAACGTGTCCTGTCATTGAGAACTATTTGGAATACAACAAAAAATCTAAAAGATGTGCTTGACACACAAAATATAGCTTTTTGACCTTCCTGAAAATGTGAAAAAATGGGGATATACAACGTTGAATCGTAACCCCACAACTGGGGATGCCATAGTCACACAAGCTTCGGGTAGCAGGTACTTGTATGTGGTATATACAAATCATTTAAGGTCACGAGGAAACTTCATAATAATATAATGTTTAAGCATCATCTTTCACTGGTAGAACTATCTTGCCTTTAACTTGAAAAACATTAGCTTTTATGACGGGAAGTAAGTACCTACCTGGTATAAAATTTGCTGGAGATTCTTTTTTAATCGAATATTCTACCTGGATCAAAATAATGGAATAGCTAGAAACACCATCATAAGAAAGAAAGGATAATTTAGGCATTGTAAACATTTCCTGTGGCCTGGTTTTATCCGAGTATCTTCCATACCTAAATTTTGTAATAATAATAAAATGGATCTACAAACACGAATACGGGTACGTCGTTACTGTAGGTTTTGGGATTATCAAGCCCACAAAAGTATGAACTTAAGGCCCGGCTTCCCGCATTTCTACTGATTTATTACATATTTTCCATAAATACTTTAAGTTTTTAAGCTGTTAAAAAAATAAATGTTTTTCTTGAAGACAACATCTATGACATTACCCGCAGAAACGGCAATTATGAGAAATACCCTTGAAAGAAAAAATCGAAAAGTATCCTCCGAAAATTATTATAAACACGTTTTCTTCAGTTATTTTACAAGTTATAACTATGAACAAATTCACAGTGTCTTTTTAAATGCTATTTTAGACATTCCTCAAGAGATTTTTGCTTAATTTTTAATGAGTCGTGTTTTATTAAACATTTTCACAATTTTCGCTTAAATGTTGTCGTTTTTAATATTAGAGCTCTCTATCTAACATTCGTATTAACATATCTCTCTATCTTCTTCTTTTTGAGCGGGTACACCACGCTTTAAGCTTTATTTTTTTATAACCCACTTTTCTCTTCCCCATCTCCTTCCCCTGCCCACAACTTTCAGCCTCACAGCATGCCCCACTTGTGGGTGCCATACCATCACTGGCTCCAGACGGTTAGGAGCAATTGAGACTCTTAAACGGAATTCTGAGGCTAACGACTGCAATTAGAGAATTTTAAATTAATTTACGCCAAAATTATTTCCGGCAGGGCCTATGTCATATTTGGGAATGCTCTGTGGAAAGTATTTTTGAAGAGAGGAGGGAATGAACACGTATCTCCCCTCTCTTGGAGAGAGAAAACACAGAGGCCGAGCTGTTAAACTCAAAAACGAGTCATAGAAATGACCCATTCTCACGTGACAAATATTAATCGTGTACAAACGTTGGACACGTGTTTGGCGTGTTTCCTATACATATGTATATGCACCGGTGCCGTAGGGATCAATGACGCTAGTTTCTCGGAGCATCGTGGTAGAACATGAACAGCATTTAAATTAAGGAGGCGGGAACCATTTATTGGATAACCAACACCTCTGCAATAGATCAACTCACGTGTTTCGTTACGTTTGGTGACTTAGCAGGGGTGCCCGTGTTCATGGGGTCAAGTTTGTCCAAACCTTGGCGGCGGATGTGTCTGCCACCAACAGTGTGGCAGGCCGGGTCGGGAGACTGGTTGCGGGAGATCTTTTGACCTCTTCAGCAAGACTCTCTCGGAACGTTACATCGCAATGGAAAGGATGGATTCATTAGTCCTTCCCTCCTGGACACACTGACCCCCAAATTCCTACACACCCCTCATACCTTTTTCCTTCTCAGAATTTCCTATCCTTCCTCCTCCTAAAAAGACCCTCCACACAACATCCTCAAAGACGAAATATGCCCTAAGTGGATTTTTTTTCTTTGGACCTACTGTGTGGAGCTAATGCAAAGAAAAAACATTCCGACCTGACGCCTGTGCTCTAAAGATTGCTATCCGTTTGTTAAGATAGGGAAATGGTCTGAAATATGAAAAGAGTTTAAATACCAAACAGATTGCCACTTGCTAACAATCTTTCATTTTCTGTATCGACTTCAGAATCAAAACAATCTCCAAAAAGTTGAGTGCCACCACAAAAAAAAATTGGTGACAAACTTATGTTCCTAATCTTTGTGACCTCGATACGAGTATTCCACTCCGTGTTAAGCCACATTATGAAAATGAAATGGTATTCTAATTTATTTTCGTTTTCCGCCTCATGCCGCTTTGGGTCGTGTTAACGCGAATTTCGGTCGAGAACAAATTGGGGTGGACAAATACCCCACTAACAAATTATATAACCTTTGAAGTTGACGTAAACCTTCGTCTAAAGGGCTAAAATAAATAAGATTACAAAATTCACAATCTCCGGTCTTATAAAGGTGATTATTTTGGTATATTGTACACCTTTATCCTACCAATGATGGGACGTTATTGAATGTTTAATTTCGCTCTACAGTGAACCAACATTAAGATTTTTTTTTATTTTATTAAAAAACAGATGTACATGTTTTACTGTTTCAAATCACAACGTGGTAGATCATTTAACAGCTCTCCACACCAACCATCATCATCACCATCACTCTTGGCTCTCCAACCCCTGGTGGGTCTTGGCCTCCTCACGAGTCTTCCTCAACTCATCTCGGTTGTGTGCTAGCTCTTTCCAGTTTAGAATCTCCAAGGTAGATATATCTTTGAGGACGTTGTCACTCCATCTTAATCTTGGTCTTCCCAGGCTCCTTCGCCCTGTCGGTCTTGAGTTTAGCAGGGAATTTGGTGCTTGTTGCTCGGTCATTTTCTCTACATGACCCAGCCACCGAAGTCTTACCAGTTTTATAAATTTTGTGACGTTTAAATCCTTAAATAGAGTATATAGCTCATCGTTATGTCTGCGCCAAAATCCTTCTGAAACCGGTCCGAAGATACCCCTCAAAAATTTCCTTTCAAAAACATTCAGTGCTCGCTCATTCCTCTTAGTTAGTACCCAAGTTTCAGCTGCGTATGTGAGTACGGGTCTGATAAGTGTTTTATACACTAATATCTTGGTGTTTCTGGACAGCAGTCTGGATTTTATTTGGTTACGTAGGCGGCAATAACAGCGATTTGCGTTCACTATGCGCTTCTGGATCTCATCTGTGGTATTATAGTCATTTGTTTTCAGGGAGCCTAGGTTTGTGAATCTTGGCACCGCTTTAAAATTTTGGCTTCCACATGAGAGAGTTGGGGTTTGTTGGGAGCATCCTACGGCCATTTATTTGGTCTTCTGCTGGTTTACTACGAGGCCTATATTTTTGGCAGAACTTTCAGGAACTTTGTTTCCACACCCATCACCGTCGAGAAAATTGCGAATATTAAGAACTCTTAAATTCTAACATCTAAGCAATCCCAAAAAATTGGAAATACAACGACATTGCATCTTACGAGGGAACGTTGCGTAGAGAAGGACGTGACTCTTAGGGGTGCCCAAAATATTTTATGGCATTACATTACATCAGTAAACAATTTGCGATATTCAAAGAGATAATGAGGAAATTTAGAAAGTGATGCCCCTCTTAATTTTTTTTGTTACACGCATTTAATTTAGCAATACATATTACAAAACACATTTTTTATAATTTTACATATAAAGAGATTTGATTGATTTTTTGATAATTTGTTTCCAATCTTAAATAACTTAAATTATGATTCGCTTCTGCCATTGCTAGCTTTAGAGTTTATTGGCGGTCAGAATAAAAATTTCGCGTTCTAGAAATAAAAATTTGCCCTAAATAAGTAGTCCTTCGCTCCAAAACTTGGATCGTAAATCTATACATGTCAAAATTATACGAAACTTAAACAGAGTCCATGCTTTGGTAAGGTATAAAAATAAACTTTGGAAGTAGGAAGTGGACTCTTTTAATTGTTGGTTGTAGACAGAGACGAGGCAGCATTTTGTCATGACTACGAACCCGCACATTGCTTGGGTTGTCTTGAGGGTGGATTCTATACTGCGGATTAGATCGTTGGTCTTTAGAAGCAGAATGGCTTGTCTATCGACTTTTTGAAGGCACAGAGCGATCTTGTCTAGAACTTCGGGCATTTTGGTCTTTATTGTGTCTTTCTGTAAGAAAGGTAATTATATATCAATTTGGATGATTGTTTATGAAACTTGTCTGTTCTATTTGCAAATGATTGTTAATTAAACTGATTCATTCAAATCGAAAGTGACTGTAAATTAGATCAATTTATTGGAATTAAAAGAAATTGTAAATTAGACTAGTTTATTCAAATTAAAAATTATTGTCAATTAGATTGATCCTTTCAAATTGAAAGTGATTATAAATTAGACTGATTCATTCAAATTGAAAATGATTGTAAATTAGGTCAATTCATTGGAATTAAAAGTGATTGTAAATTTGACTGGTTCATTCTAATTGAAAATTAGACTTATGAATTCAAATTGAAATTGATTGCAAAATTAGGTCAATTCATTGGAATTAAAAATGATTGTAAATTAGACTAGTTCATTCAAATTGAAAATTATTGGAAATTAGACTGATCATTTCGAATTGAAATTGATTGTAAATTAAACTGAGTCATTGAAGTGATTGTAAATTAGACTGATTTATTCAAATTGAAAGTGATTGTAAATTAGGTCAATTCATTGGAATTAAAAGTGATTGTAAATATGACTAGTTCATTCAAATTAAAAATTATTGTCAATTAGATTGATCCTTTCAAATTGAAAGTGATTATAAATTAGACTGATTCATTCAAATTGAAAATGATTGTAAATTAGGTCAATTCATTGGAATTAAAAGTGATTGTAAATTAGACTGGTTCATTCTAATTGAAAATTAGACTTATGAATTCAAATTGAAATTGATTGCAAAATTAGGTCAATTCATTGGAATTAAAAATGATTGTAAATTAGACTAGTTCATTCAAATTGAAAATTATTGGAAATTAGACTGATCATTTCGAATTGAAATTGATTGTAAATTAAACTGAGTCATTGAAGTGATTGTAAATTAGACTGATTTATTCAAATTGAAAGTGATTGTAAATTAGGTCAATTCATTGGAATTAAAAGTGATTGTAAATATGACTAGTTCATTCAAATTGAAATTGATTGGAAATTAAACTGAGTCTTTCAAATTGAAAGTGATTGTAAATTAAATTAATTCATTCAAATTAAAAGAAATTGTAAATTAGGTCAATTCATTGGAATTAAAAGTGATTGTAAATTAAACGATTTCATTGGAATTGAAAATAATAAATCAGACTCATTAATTAAAAACTAAAATCAGCATTTTGCATCAAGTAATTTTATTAGTCTTGGCTTTGTGCAATCAATAACAATGTTATATGTATAGTAAAAAATTATAAAAAATCGCAGGCAAAACTTTAGCTAAATAACAATAATTAAAATAATATAATGTACCCTTTGTACACAGATAATTCTTTTGAGCTAATTTTAAATGCATAAAATGTAATTAATAAGGATTAATCAAATGAGAGAGGAGCTAAATTGGATTCCAATAAAAAAAAGACTACTATTTAATGTGTTAATTTTTGTGCATAAAATTATGAAAAACCAAATGCCAAAATACTTTAAGGATGAAATTGTTTTTAATAGAGACGTACATAATTATGAAACAAGAAATATAAACAGAGTTCGATTGCCTCAAATGAAGAAATCAAAATCACAGAACTGCCTAATGTACAGAGGACTAAAGATGTACGATGAAATGCCTGAAAGTGTGAAGAATGAAGAAATAATGAATGTATTTAAAAAGAAATGTTATGCTTAATGTAAAAATATTTAAATTTATCAAATGAAATGTTATATTGTGCTTATTAGTTTATATTCATGTAGTATAAACTAACTCAATAAATAATAAAAAAAAAATAAAAAAAAAAAATAACTGAAGCTTTACATAAAACAACCGAGCACAGTGTAATAAGCATTGCTAAGCGACAAAACTATAAAAACTAAGGAATAATTATTGGATCGCCTTAACACAAAGTATGGTATTTCTGTTAGCTGGTATAAGGCAAGAAGTTAGGTTAGGTATTACCTCAGTGGAATCGGGCTTGACCTGACCAATGCCATCAACGATGGCCGTCCAGGGTCTGCCAGTGACCATGCAGGCCAGCGCGCTGTACATCGTTTCGTCGATTCCCATCTTGACCGCGTGCAGCTTCATGGCTTCCTGGTTCCTGTTGATGATGGACAGCCAGAACTGCGAGTAGTGATAGCGGAAGTCATCTGTCAGATTCTGAAAGGATACAGTAATAAAAACTAACTAAAATTGAGGTATGTCAATGCTTTCTTGGGCCGCCTGCTATACATTTGTAAAAATTTTACTAATTTTTACCCATTTCATTTTGTTACTTTTATGTTTTACTAGCTGGTTCCCGGCATGCGCTGCAATGCCACATTCAAAGATATACATTATTTTTCTCCCTCAATCACCTTTCCCGTGCGTTCCCATTCCCCTTCCTAACCAGCTTTATAAATTATAGCCTTTATGTTATTCAAATGTATTAGATGTATTATTGTAAAGTTTCATTAAAATCCACAGTCGTTTTTGCGTGAAAGAGTAACAAACCCACATACAAATCCATACAAATGTTCGCGTTAATAATATTAGTGAGATTTTTACGTTTTCAACAATACCAAATTACAATAAGTAAAGGTTTTTTTTTCAGTGCAGAAGTTTTAACTAATCAACCATAATATATATTCCTCATTGCCGATCCTAGCCAATTCTAACTACCATAATACATACTCTTTATTGCCGATCGCAGCCAATTCTAACTACCATAATATATATACTCCTCATTGACGATCCTAGCCAATTCTAACTACCATAATATGTATTCCTCTTTGCCGATCATAGCCAATTCTAACTAACATAATATATACTCCTCATTGCCGATCCCAGCCAATTCTAACTACTATAATATATAACTACTCCTCATTACTAATCCTAGCCAATTCTAACTACCATAATATACACTCCTCATTGCCGACATTTAGCTCGGCGGCATTTAGAATACCTGCATTTAATAATATCCCGCGATTTGTCATGGGTCCGCGCTAGTCAGTTAAAATAATAATAAATAAATTAAAAACATAACTGACCGCATACAAGCCATGGTCGAGGAGGTACACCGTCACTACCTTGTCCTGAGGTTCCTTCTTGATGAGGATATTGCCGGGGTGTGGGTCGCTGTGGACGAAGCCGTTCACAAAGATCATGTGCGAATAGAGGTCTCCCAGCTTACGGCAGAGGTCAAACGGGTCGATCTTATGCTCCTGAAATATGTATTTATTTATCGTGGTGTCAATAAAAAGGTTATCCGAAAATTTTTAAAGAAACATTACAATAATATCTATCGAAAAATACAGAAAAAATAAATGGTACAAAATAAACATAAACACGTAAACTCAAACATCACCATAATCTTGATAGCTTTTCCGTAGAATAATGTACCTGTATCTTTAAATATATAAAAGAAAGTCGGGTTAGTTACACCATTTACAACTCGAGAACGGCTGGACCGATTTTTATGTTCTTTGATTTGTCGGATTTGCCTCCGCCATAGCAGAATAACTATTAATTAAAACATCGGAAAAATTCACGAAAAAAATAATTATAAGGAAATCCTTTTCCTCGTACATTTTGTACGGAACGAATTCTCATCTTTTAAAAGAGCTGCAGGAATATTGAGATAGGTATAATATATTGAGTAGTGAGTGAATTCCAAAAATTCAAAAACGTCAAATGTTAATACGCTGATTATTTTTACTTTGTTCTTAAACATATAATGCTGCCCCTCTTTCTTACACCCTAAATTTCAACATTCAAAAATGGGACAAGCGCTGAACGTATGTCTGCACCCTCCAAAGGAAGAATACAATAATTATAATAAATCTCCCTCACACGTACAAAGAAAATGAAACGCAATTCCCGTAAGTAAGTGGAAAAGTCAAAAAATCACAAAAATTATATATCCATACACAACGCCATCTGATACTGACAAAAACAAAACAAAGAGAGCATCGATAATTGCTTCATTGTGTAATTTTTGGCTTAATATAAAAAAGCTGTAAAATAATACCGGGAAGCATAATTGTCCGGTACATTTGTATATTTTGAAATTTGAAGGCATAAGGCGTGCTTCCTTTTAAAAGTACTCGAGTTCTAGGAACAGGTCCCGGGTCCGCGGTTGCGGCTACCGGGACGCAGATAGGACCTGCACAAAAACTCGAACCCGGACAAGAACCGTCACGACTCGCTACGGACACGGTGTCGCCTTTGGGTTCCTGCTCTGGGTCCGTCTCCGAGTTCCGGGTTTTTTGTCCGAGTCCTGGACCGGGTTCTCTGGGAGTAGTCGACTTGAAAAGTGAGTAGGAGTAGGATCCGCTTCCCGCGAAGAACCCACTCCAGCTGAATCTACACATCGCTACTAGTAACCAAGAAAATATTAATTTTGTCGTTTTTCTCTACATTATAAATGATTTGTTGTTGTTTATGAGTAATCTGAATATTGTACCAGATAAATGGTACACTTTTACATATAACTGCACACTCAACTAAAATTATAATTTTTCATGGATGTCTGACCCATCAACTGGACGATTGAACGTAGCAACTATTCATATGTTCGAGTACCGAATAATAAACTCTAACATTATTGATAAAAAATCATAAATCAAAAACTTAGTTGATCCTACGCATAAGCTATCAAAAGGATCGTGAAATACTCCTTGAGTAAAGGTTTTCCCAAAGAATAATCATAAATGAAATACCTACTTTTTTTAAATCTCTGTTCAAAAAAATCACTTTTAACCCTTAATTAGACCCTTTCAAATTGAGAGAGCTTGGAATGCGACAGCGCTCTTTCTAGCTTCCTACCTTTCAGCGGGGTACGCAAATCAGTGGCGGATAGAAAACCAACATGTACGCACGTGTCGCTGCTCTCTTGGGTGCTGACCCCATGCGACCAATTACGTAACAATTTTTATACTAAATTACGTAACAATTTTTGTACCAAAAGTACCAAAGTGCCAAAAGTTTGGTAAATTTATTTGTCAGGAACACTTCAGGGCTTATAGTATTGGATGCAGTATTGATGAATCTACTGACGAGTCTGAATATATATTTCTTTTTAAGTTGATCTCGGCTATACGAAAAATTAGTAGTTTTAAGAGAGATTAGAAATTTTATTTTTTTAGTTGTTTAGAGTCAAAGTTATGTTTTTGTTTCTTGATATTAATTATAATAAATTATTTTAATATTTTTGACAATACAAACATGGTTGTATTTCTTTCTTCCACTCCGTTTTCCTTTATTTTTTTGGGGTCAGTAGTGACCCCATGCGACTAATTTTTCATGGAGTTATATTCAAAGAAATAACTCCCTGCACGACTGCACGTCCTTTCCCGTGCGTCCCAGTCTCGCGCATCCCCTACCCTCCCGCGTTCCCCTTCCACCTTCCCCGTCCACCCTCTCCCCTCTCCAGCTCCTCCGTCCTGCTAACCCGCGTTCCATATATTCAGTCCAAGTACATTCATTTTTCCAACAGCTCGCGTGTCACCCATTACAACTTTTTTTTTGAAATTTTTCATTTTTCGTATATTATAAATATTCAGTTTTGCTTATTATAAGAACTTCAATCAAATTTGGTACCTAACATAGGTACCTATTTGAAATATCTATAATTTAAAAAATCCATAGACAATTCTTTTAATGCAAAAAAAACAGCTTCCTGCTAAATTCAATTTCATCAAACGCGCGAACTGTCAAACATGCGAAATTAAGTTTGTTAAGTTTTCTGAAATTATTCAATTATTCTTAATTTTTCTTTCCTTAAGATCCTTCTACAAAGTATGTGAAAACATTGAAAAATAGATGAATGAAATGGGTAAAGTCGTTCTGAAGTTATGGCGTGACGAAGGGAAACTGGGATTTATTTTTATATATATATATATTGATGTCACTTAGGCACTAATTAAAAATACTAATCGCTTACAACTCGGCATCCTGAAATTCTACCATTATTTTATAACATACTTTCCTTGAACACTATAAAAATATATGTTATTCTTGAAGATAATATCTATACATTTGCCACGCCAAACGGTAATTATACGAAATTTCCTTGATAGAAAAAAATCGCAAAGTATGCTCCGAAAATTATTATCATCACGTTTTTTCTGTTATTTTACAAGTTATATGTATGAAAAAACTCAAAGCGTTTCTATGCTTCGACATTTCCACCAAAATTTTTGCTCTATTTTCAACTAGTCGTGTTTTATTAAAAATGTTCACAATTTTTAATCTTCTTAATTATTATCGTTTTTAATATTAGCGCGCACCATCTAACATTCGTATTGACATATCTCCCCTTCTTTTTCTTTTTGAACGCTTACTACCGGGCCTTAATCTCTTCCCTGTATGTGAAAAATATATTTTATAATCCAATAATTTCCTCAACACATCCTTCGATTCCAATTTTGACATACTGTTGTATATTACCTACATGAGTATTAATAATAAAATATAGCTACCTTAACATAATTCACATCATTTACTTGCCCGCCTTCGACAAACTCCATAAGAAGCACCCTTTTTGTGCTGTACTTCCAGAAAACTTTGGGTATCTTTAACCAGGGATAGTTCCGGAACATCACGGCTATCTTCTCCGAGTTCATGGCCTCCTCGAGGAAGTCCAGTTCTCTGAAGATATTTCCTTTGATTTCGTTGACCAGCCACTGCATGTCGAAGTCGGGGAAGGCCCAGGACATAAACCGAACGAGGTATTCCATGGAGCGAATATCGGCCTGAGTGTTTCCCCTCACAAAGTAATGCTGGACTTTGACAGCGACGGTGGTGCCATCCCTGAGCTGGGCCTTGTGGACTTGTGCCAGGGAGGCGGTGCCGAGGGGCTGCTCTTCAAACTTGGCGAAGATATCATTTGGCTATAAACAAAAAGATTTTAAAGCTTAATCAGGAATTCCAGACTACGGAGGTAAGATACGGTATTTTTATTGTTGTGACTAGACAAAGGATTACTAGTATAGTATAGAAAATAGGGACTCCTTTGTAGTAGTTAGATAATAATGAGAAGTAAATATTTCAGTTTCCAGAAATGAAAAATAATGCATTTTAATAGTTATTTGGCTATTATTTTCCTTAGAGCCTCAGTATTGTAAAAATAAAAAAAATAAAATCATGATATATAGGGCAAATCAATCTCATCTGACGTCAGTGATTACATTTTAAATTACAGTTGCCCGCGGTAATCCGACAAACGTTCTGCAAGACGGTGGCAACTTAATGTTTACTGTTGGAATAGCTTTAATAATAAAATTATCTATTAATTTGTGCGTAAGCCGCCGCATTTTTAAGCACGGATTATGGAAATCACACTTCATTTCAATAATTAACACAAGAAACAACTATTTACCTTCACAAAATAGGTTGTTAGGTTCTTAGTTTAGGTAAATTAAGTAATTCATGCGTATTTAGTTTGAAACAAAACTTCGCAAATGTCAAATCCATACAAAACAAAAATGGCGGCAACGGAAGTTTTTAACTTTGATGTGTGATTGAATAAAAATCGAATTTTAATGCATATTTTTTCCGTCCATCCGGACTGAAACCGATTTTTCTTTTGGTAATTAAGTTTAAAAACAGTTTACTTCTTAAAATCTATGCTTATTAAAAGTGTAACGGCATGCGGCGGCTTTCGCACAATTTACCAATTATCTTTTAAACTAATTAAGATAAACTAATAATAATAATACCTCTCGCTTCAAGTCCTCTCTTATGACTCTGAACAACTGTGGAATCGTATTTTGTGGAGCGTCTTTGTGAAGAACTTTCATGGTGTTTACATACTCCATCGGCAGCAGATAGTCCAAGGCTCCGATGTGCTGGCCAACCTTGATGTACACACCCTTGTTCTGTTTGCACAGTTCCAGGAGCTTCTCCGCACAGATCTTGTGCACTTTATTCCTCAGTTCGAAGTATTCGTCGCTGGTGTTGTCCAAACCTTTGCTGTACAATTGAGTTTTGTAGCAATAGCCGATTTGTAATACAGTCGACGCTGCTCTGGAAACCCTCACCAGAGCTAAAGCATCGATCTGATATTCGTGTCTGTGTAAAGAAACTGCAGTACCTACAACAGTAGCTCCTGTCACTCCGTAAATCAACACTTTTCTGAACATCACGTATATAATTATTTACTATTTACCAGGAGGAATATACATTTTAACTAACTCTATCTGACTAGATAACATAATAGGTCGAAAGGATACTAAAACCTTTGGTATACCACTAAGAATATTTGCAATGATATTACATCACAATTATTATAATTTGAATTTGACATCAGAACTGTCACTGCCGCAAGGTACAAAATGTTGCCATTGTAGAAACAAAAAAAATTTATACGGAAATATTTGCGGCCACGCGAGTATTTTAATTAGTTCTTAATTGATTACATGAATTTATTAGTAGGACACGGCCGCGCGGTGGCTATAACGGTGCCGTACTCAAGGAAAAATATAAACTATTTCTAAAACAAAAAAAACGCAAAGGTATCGTCTGAGTATACATTTAGGCACAATCACGTTTTAAAAATAATTCACCAAAGTTTGGTAATTAAACATAACTTGATTGACTGCCGTAATGTACCATATTATGAATATGAACCAAATTCATTTTCAGAAAATGAATTTTATAAAATTTATTACGATAAAACAATACTAACAGACAGAACAATTAGTCATAATAGACACGATATAATTTTACTTGAAAAAATTTAAAAAAATAACTTATATCATTGATGTCGCTATTCCAAATTCCTGTAATATTCAGAAAACTGTTTCTGAAAAAATAAGAAAATATACAGATTTAGGAAATGAGATTAAAAGAATTCGGCAATCTCAGAATATAAAAATATTACTATTTGTTAGTTCGGCTATTGGCATTATACCTAGCTCTATCATTCAAAATTTATCAGGCGTATTAGATTTGTCAAAGAATTTATATATAAAAATGCAAAAATCAGTTATTTTAAATACATGTAGGATTACGAAAGATTTTTAAAATATTTATATTGAGGGATCGGTAAGATTTATCGGTCCAGTAAGGAGATCATCAGAGCCGAACCCTCTGATATGAAAATATCTGGAGTCGGTGAATTATTTTCCCATTATGTTTCTGGTGGATTGACGTATTGTTCTTGTATTGTTTTGTATTTATTGTACTTATATAGTGCACTAACATTGCGTGGATTTACTAGATAATCATTTGTGGAAAAGTGTGTGGAAGGTCTTTCATTTGGGAAAGATTTAACCCGGACAAAAAATCTGGAGCACTATTAAAAAAAAACACTTATTTTTAAATTGTTCCAGGTTTTAGCATGCGAGAAGTTGAGTATGTAGTCAACAATAAATAACGAAAATACTTTACAAAGAAGGGTACACGATGAAATATTATTTTAGTGTAATTGATTTATCCATTCCGTTTAAACTCAACTCATTTTATTTCGCAATCTTTTGAATGTTAAATTAGAGTAGCTCATATAATACAAATAACACCTGCGAGAAACTAAAACATCATAATAATAAAATAAAAAATTTCCTTGATACTTCAATTTGGGAGGCGGGAATGAAGCTTTATTGGATAACCAACACATCTGCCATAGGTCACTCCAAGTGGTTCGCTATGTTTGGTGATTTAGCAGGGGTGCCCGGGTTCATAGGGTGAGGTTTGTCTTAAACACGGACAGTTGTGCATCGATAATTGCTTCATTATGTAATTTTTAACTTAATAAAAAAACTGAACTTATTTCAACAGTTTTTGATTCTGAGGCGGTACGAAGTTCGTCGGGTCAGCTAGTTTCATATAAATCAAAATGATTCGAATTCAAAGACATACGAAAAAAAAATAAGACCAATGAAATTTCATGCCAGTATTGAAATTTTTGACGCGCAAATATTAAATATTCAGAATTTAACGTAAAATATCTTGGGTTAGAATGTTTAACTTTCATGTAATTAGTTTCATAACACCACATACAAATATTACCTAAAAATAGAGAATATAAATTAAAGGAAATGTGATATGTATGATGTATGATACGGTACAAATTAGGAGTTTTTATGGATTTATGGAGTTAAAACTTCAATAAATATTTACTGTTCACCAGTGATTCGATATGTTCACCTGTACCTACTCGATGTTGTGCTGTATTTGATCCTCTTTAACGGACATCAATAGCACTAATGAATTCATAACTTTTTATAAATGAGATCATTGAAAAATTAACCGTAAATTAGAGCCAATTTTTTCCATTATCAAAGAAATAAGACATGGTTTTTCTTACAATCAGCTATTCACTATACAATATTACTTCTAAACATCGGAGAATTTACTACAAAGCCCATATATTTATATGTTCTCGTAAATCTCTCATATCTGTTCATATAAATATAAAATAATAACGAAATAGCGTGACGAATGTGGAGCAAGTTCACAAAAGAGATATTTTTCCTTTGTACTGATTACTTATACTATCTCATTCGTAGACGATACGACTCATTTGTGTGGATTTCACAATCATTTTCCGCAATCTCGTCGGCAAATTGAAGGCGCACGAATTAAGTGCGTAACTTCCTTCTACTCCCCGGTTTATCCAAGGGGGGACCCTTGCAAGTAAAACAGGGCCGCAGATATTCACAGCGAAGCACATTATACGCTTTATGAGTTAACCGTGTGAGGGCGAAATTTGGAAACAAAGAACAGTTTTCTCATGATAGATTATAATAAAACAAATAAAAAAGTTTATTCCACTTAATTTTATTTGACCGTAACCGGTTTCAGCTCGTCAGAGCCATCTTCAGACTGGTACAAATAATTCTTAGCCTACGGTTTATATATATACATAACATATGGGGGAGGGGGAGAGTTTTAATAAATTATTTTTGTTACTAAGTCGTTTTAGACTGTCGAATTTCTAAGTATTTTGGTAATTCCAGTGGGCTAATTACTTTGGGTTTGTAGCTCACTTCAATATCTATTGATTAAGGAAAAACTTTACAAGTAATGTGAATTATTAATGGCCTAATTTTATTGTCAAATTGTTATCATACATATCTATAATCAATGGGATTTTTTTTAATTGCTTTTTGAAGGGATACATGTTTACATTTGTGTGGGAATGGTCAAAACTAAATACATATTTTAATTTCAAAATTATTATGAAAATTATACTGGATAAAAAAAAATAAAAAAAACTATTGTTTCAGTAAATGATTCTAATAGCTTATTAATTACAAAGTTACTTTTTGAAGGGATGCATGTTTACATTATATTAGGAATGGTTTAAACTAAATACATATTTTAATTTCGGAATTATTTTGAAAATTACTAGTTATTAGTTTTCTCATGAATCTACTATAAAATACTGTACACTTCCAACCACGAGCTAATGCTTCCATGGAAGAGTAGTTTTAAAATATTTGAACTTTAAAAAAAAACAACGTATTTCATACATATTACCCATCCACGCGTCCCGTCTTCGATTCATTGGATGGCTAAGACCTCCATCATGACACAAGCAACATTTTCCGCTTACTGTGGTGGTAGTAGGAGATATTGAAATTAATTCAAATATTGTCGGGTTATTCGTAACCTGGGAATGTTTGTCTTTCTATAAAAAAAAATATTGTGTACTTGCCTTATTTCTTTAATAAAAACATTAAGTGTGAAAATGAAACCACCAAAAATGTCACCAGAGACTATATTTTTTCTTTTTATTCCAAATAATGAGAAATCACTGGTTAACCCGTCTGCTTGTTTAGGAATAAATACATCCAAAAACACTTACTCGCGTTATACTTTCATAAGACCAAAAACGTCCCAGAGAGACCTTAAATTTTGCTCTCTCACATCTCTCTTCCTTTCATGCAAACATATGTATTTTTCTTTTAACCAGAAAGATAACGAAATAATGCTTTTTATTGTCTTTGAAATATGAAAGCTATCTTGCATAGATATTTTACAATCTCGATCCAAAGTGACGGTATGACTTCGGTTTGACGAAACCGAGGCTTCCGGATTGTGAGGTGCGAATATATTGAACCAAGCAGACGGATTTTAAAAAAGTAATTCAGTAACAATCTAATGTAAGAAATGCGTTGGTAGGTACTAATAATAAAGCGCCAAACTGAAATGCCGACCTGAACTTGATACGATCTATTCGACTTTGCAATGACCATAAGCGAAAGAGAAAGATACATACATGAATGCGACATACGTGACACAGAAAAAGGCGTGGGCGCGTGGGCGGGGTGGCACACTGCTCTTCTAACCTATTTTTTTTATCCACGTTTGGCCGGTATTAAACGGTCGGTATTCTACATCTGGAATCTGTCAAAAATAAGAAAGGCGCCATACTTTGTATTATTGTGATAATAGCAACCATTGATAATGGTCGCGAAATCCGAATCAGCCGTCGCGGAACCAGATATTCGATGCCAAAATCATTCTCATTTTTTTTTTTTTAATTCTTTCTCTTCTCTTTTTTTTTTGTTTTATACAACCCATCTGTGTAGGACTATGATATGCAATGATTACACGTTTGTTATATGTCTATATTTTTTATGTCTATATTTTATAATTATTATTGTATGATTTTTATAGCACCATTTTCGTGAAAAAATTACCTCAAGGGCGCTTTATAAATTCATTTATACATTTAATCTATACCTATATACTACAAGTGGCTTATATTATAACTAATGACTTAAAACTAAGACTTCTATGACCAGTGATTTAGAACTATACTTATTTTTATAACCGAGTTTAAGGGGTCGGACCCTAGAACGTGTCCCCGTGTACGTGCCATGGCCGATCTCTTGGAACTGGTGGGGCTGCACCCGGCCACCGCGCTAACCCTCGTGACATGAAGAGGTTGGGGAGAGGGCTAAACGTCATCCGAAAGCTGTCCGTCCCGCCTCCAGCGACCCGACGCTTCTCTCCCTAGGGTCTTCTTTTTGATTTCCACACACTCCTCGTCTAGGCACCACCGGCTAGCTGGCTTACGGACGACGCTGCCGGTTATCGGGAGGCCTGACAACCAGCCTTCTTCACTGTCTCTGGGACTGCCGGTGGCTGGATTTCGGTAACACCAGTTCTACATTGTATATATGTTTATTTTTTCTTCCTTTTTTTATGTACAGTGCACGGTGCTGTCTGCTGGATCATTGTGTGGTCCTTCGCCGCCATGAGCTTCCCACTCATGACGGTTGTCGTTCATTTTGTTTTTTCCTTATATTTTCTCTATTACCTAGTTTTGTTACTAACACCTTGTTTGACTGTCCATGGGGCTCACAGCTTTAGCAGTGATTACCTTTATGGGCTTTAGAATTGTAGAATTGACCATCACAGTACATTCCTGTAGGCGCGCCTGCATACCGCCCTCTAACAACGTATGCGGGGACATTGAAGTTCTAGAATCGTTACATATTTTAAATGTAGAGTCGTTCATTCAAAAAATTAGATTCTTGCGAGAACTCCGAAGGGGCGACCATAAGTCGCCTATACCGGGGTGGGAATAGGTGGGTGAAAGCTTCAATGTAATTGCAAGCCATAATACAATACAAAACGAACAGAGCAGTATTGCTACTGCTATATTCGTTTTATGACCTGCAACTCTCTTAAAATTAGTTATTTACTACTAACATACTTATTTACATTTATAATCACATATTGTTATGATTACTGTCATAATACGAATAGAGCAGTATTGTTACTGCTATATTTGCATTATGATTTGCAAATGTCTTAAAATTATTTATTTACGACTGTAATTAAGTACCTACCTAAGTAATTAATATTATTTTTAAAAAACCTTGCTAAACAAAGAAGGGTCACTTTGTTTTAATCTTTTATTTTTGTTTTGTTTTTTATATTATTTACATACCATCTTCCGTTATACTCATATAATACTCATCCTAATTTGACTGTCCTAAAACGGGAATCCTCCTAGTAGGGCAGTCAAAAAATTTCTTAAATAATGTATATAAATGTATAATCTTTCACTAGATAAAAAAAAAAAAAAAAAAATCTATGTCACCTAACAACATAATACATTTATATTGTTTTAACCCGTTTAATCACAGGATACCATATTTGTGCCAGCTCACATAGGTCTTGTATTCGTTGTATCTCCTATACTATCATTTTGAGACATGTGATCTAAACGGTCTATTCAACGGATTATTGAAAAGAGAAAATAACATGCTTTATATTCAAATCTAAAAGTTAACCACAAAATAATAAAAAAAAAACACCTTTACCAAAACAAAGTTTCAGACTGCAATTTGAAAAAAAAAAATATTGTGAATTTATAAAAAACTATTTTGACCGACAAAAACTGAGGTGACTGAATATAACATTTTTAATTCATTTGTCTAATAAAATATGTAAGTATGCGTTTTTTTTTTGTTATCAGTTATTTTGGTAAGAAACAACTTAAGGTGAGCCATTTTTAAAACATTTCAAAATTTTTATGTTTAAAAATTACATGGTTATTTCTAATAATAAAATTTGAAGGCGTATTTCATCACCTTTCGAAAATACTTTTTAGTTTTCAGATACGTTAGCATTCATTCCATTTATTTGAATTTTATTGCAAAACGGAAGTATTTTTACCTACTGACAAAAAACACCCGAATTTTAAGGGAAGATTTTTTTATTTTTCTCCCTTGCGTTCCCCGCACGCTAAAGGTTCAGTGTTTCTGTATATTTTACGATGCAAAGCAATTTTGCGTGGATCATACCAAAAAGTGTGAATGGGACATTTTATTTTTTGCTGTTTTCGAAGTTTTGTTTTGGCAAAAACCTTTTAGACGCAAATAAAGCTGGGAGAGATTTCGGAGTTGACAATTCATTTGCGCTGTTAATTTGACAATGTTGCTTTTGACAAGTTTACTGTAAATCATTTATGTAAAGTCCATCAAACTTTACAGCGGACGTCCAATCTGGCAAACCCAATAAAATATTACCATTCAGAAATTCACAACAATTAATATTTTTTGACAAAAGTCAAAGCCTGAATCATTCTTTTCATGGAATCGGTGATTTTTTTTTTTAATATGTTTTGTATGGTAACAATGATAATTTTACATCTTAGGTTTTTTTTTACTACTCTTCCAATGAAAGCATTTGCTTGTGTATGGAAGGGGAGTGTGCATACATTTTGTTATTAGTTAGTACTTAAATAATTCATTTTACATAAATATATGTTTGCTGTAGTATTTATTTTGATAATAGTGTGTGTTTAAAAAAAGAAAGAATTTTATGGAAAACTAAGGATATTTGTAAGATTAATTAAGTGACAGTGGTTTTTTTCTTAAGAATATTTTTAAAATGTCTGTTGACAGAGAGCAGTATACGGGTTTTATATCATTAATGCTTCTGATATCTTCTGGTAGACGATTGAAAAAAGTTCTTCCCTGGTAAGTGAATGATTTAATTCAGTTTATATTTTTTAATCTTCTGTAAAATTTTTCTACTATATAAAGTTAATTGTCTGTGGCGGGCGATGCGCGTGGATTTGATTTGTGTACAAACCTACAGTTTTATTCCATCGTTGATGAAATTTTGCAAACTTAACTTTCAAATCATTGGAAAAGTCGCTGTCTAAATGAAATTTAAAAAAACCACCCCATCCTCAATTCCTACCAATATAACTGCTATATTGATGAAAATTTTCACACTTGAAAATTAGTGTCTTCACCAGATTTCAAAAAACTTTGCGTAAAGCCCAGTAACGCCGGGGACATCAGCTCTATTTTGTCAATCAATATCTATGTATATTATCCATAAAAATTTATATATATTCAATTTGGGCGGCTGGAATGGGAACTGCCACCGAATGAATCTGCCACCGCAGAATAGTTCACTTTAGTATGACTTTTATTAGTAAGACTTTTTATTAGTATGGCCAGCGATCGAAAATCCACATTTCGTCGAAAGATGTTCTTACGATCGTACAGGGCGTTTCCAATGAGAAAGATTAATTATTCTCCGTAATTATATATGTTCGGATATATTTTTTAATGATTTTATTAGAACTAAAATTAAAATTTTTAAACATGCGTTAACTAGATAACGTATAGATTTACAATAATGTATGATTGCATCATATGAAATGTCTTGTAAAATAAGATTTTTCGTTTGAAAATTTAACTAATCAGCCAACGACCTATGGAATAACCTTATTATACTAAAAATAAACATTTTTTTCTCAAAATTTAAAAAATGCGTTTGCTGGATAAAATAACAATCTTTCGAAATCAATTTATAATTTTTTGTGGAAAAGAGTCAATACGTCTAAAATTTGATTTAAAAATTACATATTTCCGGTTTTCTCTGGTTGTACCCTCTTAAGTCATCGATTGAATATAAATTGAGATAAAATAGATTCTTCAGATTATAATGCAGGCTTCGTTATTTCCAAATAACTTTTACCTCCCCTATTCCAGGTAAGAAGGGGGGGGTGGAAGGCCGGAGACAATTGTAGATAAAATGGAAGCACCTGTTACATATATCCGTCTGCTTGAAGATTCACAATAAAGCCTTCCATTTCGTCTTTCCTGAGTATGCAGGGTGCTTTATATAATTCGTGACTTGTGGTTTCTCGTGAAAACTACCTAACCTACATTATCAAAAATGACAAGGTAAAGCTTTTGTCCGCGTTTGACGAAAACTTCGTAATTTTCTGGAAATAGTCGAACAAAGAAAATAATAGGTAGGTATACGAAATAACGCAGGTAGGAACTGATATTTACTTATTTCAAATACTCCATTTTGTAAAATATGAATTATTGTATTATATGTTTATATGTCGTAATATGACAGTTGATCCTCCTTTTTTTCTACATATTTTCCACATATTTTATTTACTACATATTTTCCAATTTGAAATCTAAAATCGAATTCAAAAATACCTTTAATAAAAAACAGGGATGGATATTAAACGAATTTATTTAATGCAGTGTCGATTTTTTGCACTTATACGCTGATATACTCCTAACTTAACAAACGGATTGCAATCTTTAGAGCACAGGCTTCGGGGAGAATGCTATCCTTGTTCTACCGGTATTTCAATGGAAGATGATCCGAGTAACTAGCGGCATTGATCTCTTCGGCACCGGTATAGAGTCGGGAAACACACCAAACGCGTGCCCAATATATGTTGGGTATTACCCAACACGGTTGACATGTATCACATGAAAACGGGTCGCTTCCTCGACTCGTTCTTGCGTTAAACAGCTCGGCTGTGGAATGATTTGCCGGCCTTTGTGTTTCCTCCTTCCTACAATATGGGTCTCTTCAAGACCAATGTTCATTCCTTCCTCTCCTCAAAAAGACCCTCCACACAGCATCGCATATGTTATAGGCTCACAGGGAAATTATTTTTCCTCAGCGCCTCCAATGTGGAGTTAATATTAAAAATATATATATTCCAACACAGTATAAAAACAAGTAGTTTTTTCCTTGATACATTTGAATGAAAATATGTTTTATACTTTTGTTATTCGGCAGTATATTCTCGTTGGACACCCCTTCGGAAACACTTAGTTATATTTTGTGTAAGTAGGTAAAATGTACTTTACCTAAACTGACTGCATATACCTACTGTATATAAAAATGCCGGGACCAAAGTCGGGGGGTCAACTACTCTCATGGAACCGTGTTACACTTAACATTGTTAACATAACAGAAGGAAAATAAGTACCTAAAATGTTTTTTGTACAATCCCTCTAGGTACTATAGTTTCTTAAATTTAATTAATACCTTCCTAATTGAGAAATTCTCGTGCTTATGTAGTCTGTTTACGTAATAAATAAAGACAAAAAATAACACAAAACGTACTAATGTAGCATATTGTAAATAATTATTTAATTCAATTTATCACAAGTTTCACTAAACACTAAACACATTTGATATACAATGTTAGTAATAATTACATAACACGAACGCAACTCACGTCACGCAAGTCACATGTAAGATACACGCAGGTCATGTGTGTGTGAGTCGTATGTAGCGAGAGCCACACTTAGGCACACCTAAGAACTCTCAGTGCTCGATCATTCATCTTAGTTAGTACCCAAGTCAATGTTAAATACGTCTTGGAAATCCCTTTTCTCAAATATATGATAATATTATAATGTTAAATACGTCTTGGAATTCCCTTTTCCTTTAAAAGTAGCATTGATATTATCACAAAATCTCTACTTTGCTTTAAATAAAAAAGTTTATCTATATTTGAATAATAATTGTTTGCACGGCTATAAATAATGTCGCTTATAAATAAAGAAAGCAAATGAGAAACCACTCATCTCTTTGTCCTAGTCTAAAATAATTAAGTCGGATTTAACTACATCTTAAAAACAAAACATAGAAAAAAAAGTCGGGTTAGTTACACAAATTATAACCCTGGAATTAGAACGGCCGGACCGATTTTTGTGATCTTTGATTTGTTGGATTTGTCTCCATCCCGAATAACAGAAAAGCTATTAATTAATTAATATCATAAAATTCACGAAAAAATAAATTATGAAGGAAATTCTTTTCGGGAACGATTTCTCATCTTTTGAAAGAGCTGCAGGAATATTGTGATAAGTATAATATACTGAATAGTCAAAAATTTCAAAAACGTCGCTATGCGCTTACACATACATATAATGCTGTCCCTATTTCTTACACACTAAATGTCAACAGTTGAAAATGAGACAAACGGTGAACGTAAGTCTGCACCCCTCCAAAGAAAAAATACAATAATTATAATAAATCTCCCTCACACGTATAAAGAAAATGAAACGTCATTCCCGTAAGTAAGAGGAAAATTAAGAAAATCACAAAAAATATAAATCCGTACACAACGCCATCTATGATACTGACAAAAACAAAACACGGACAGTTGCGCATCGATAATTACTTCATTGTGTAATTTTTAACTTAATAAAAAATTGAATTTAATTCAGCTAATAAGTTAACACAACAGTTACTGATTCTGAGGCGGTACGTAGTTCGCCGGGTCAGCTAGTTTAATAAAAAAATTGAAAAACATTTCGAAGGAATTACACTTTAATTCCTTTGTTTAGGTTTGATCGGATGAAGAGGTAAGTTTATTATTCTATTGAACTATATAGCAAAAACACGAGTTATGCTATACAGTTTTAAAATTCCGTCAGAATCTAAAGGCACAGAGTGCTTTTAAGTTTAAAAGAAGCTTAGCGGACAATCTGTTGAGTACGTACAGCAGCAAAGCTCTTGACCGGTGGGCCCTGACGTCAAGGATTTTAGACACCTTTTCTGTACATATCGATAAAAAGTAAAATACTTTTTATGCTAGTATAATGGTATCTTATTACATTTAATTATTTTGGAAATAGTTTTAAAATTATTACAGTCGCTGGTGTGAAGTACAATTTTTTTATTATTATTAGCGACTTTAAAAAACGAAAAAAAGAACGTACAAAATATTATGTTTTCATAATGAATATCCACTGAACCATTCCGCTATATAATCGATTTCAACCTTGAGCTGTAGGGAGTTTTTGAGCATTCGGTTTGGAAAATTCCCGCCCTCTTTTAAAAAATTGTACCTCCGAATGTTAATATGGTAACCTAGAAACTGCTTACTGCTTAGAGCCATTGAATGACATAAAGCCGTTTTTCCCATATTTTTAGGATTCGTAAATCTATTTTAAAATTGCCATTCGTAGCACTAATTTGGAGAATATTTAATATGATTTGTTATATATATGTTGTGTAGCTTAGTTGATAATCACAGATATAAATTTAAATTTGAAAATGCATTTATTTAATACTTGCTTTTGCCCCCGGCTCCGCTCGCATATTCACCCCCCCACCCCCCCCCCCCCCCAACCTTACTCCCCCAATCCCCCCCTACTCCACCCCCTCCCCCTTCCTCCCCCCTCCCCTTCCCCCAAATCAATCAAAAATCAAATACGCGCCGTTTCGCATTCATAATATTAGAATAGCTGTTGGCTTAGGTCAAAATGTAGATAAGTACCTATTTTATATTTGTACTCTAAATATTCATATTAGAATACCTACACATATTTGAATTTTTGCTATCAAAGAAATCTTCATAGTAACCTAAGCAAATAACAAAATGACAGCCCACGTCAAACATTTACTTAGCAACACGCTTTGCCAATAAACGTATAATAAATAATTTCATAACGCCACAGCTTATTTATAACGCCAGAACTTGCCAATATATATAGCCTATTTTACTCGCAAATAATGTAGCTTTCGAAAAGTGAAATATTTTTTCTATATTCCATTCGGTATTTATTGCGTAAAAGAGTAACAATCACACATCCATACAAACTTTCGCCTTTATAATATCTATAAGATGTGAACACGTGATCTATGATTTGTAAGAAATTAGTTTTCGACAATTTCGGTTCGCAAAATGTCAATAATAATTCATTTACAGTAGATGCGAGACATTTCTTGTTTAAAGTGAAACTATTAAGTTATCTTTGTGATTAATCGATGTATACTGTAGGTATACAATGAACTTTTTAAATAATTCCGTTATCTTTGTGATTAAACGATGTATACAATGAACTTTTAAAATAATTCTAGTTATCTTTGTGATTAATCGATGTATACAATGAACTTTTGAAATAATTCGACTTATCTTTGTGATTAATCAATGTATACAATGAACTTTTGAAATAATTCCAGTAATCTTTGTGATTAATCGATGTATGTATACAATGAATTTTTGAAATAATTCCAGTTATCTTTGTGAATAATCGATGTACGAAAGCATAATGAACTTTTGAAATAATTCCAACAAGTATTTTGAAATAAGTCAAAGTGGCCACATTTTGGCCAGCGAACGCTCGAGGGTGTTTGCAAATTGACCAAAATTGTGGCTGAAAACGTTCCAAAAATGTCTCCGTGGATAGTCTCTTTTTTTTCCAGTGGATGTTTTTTTAGTCTTATTCACTAGGGTATCTATGGATCTATGCTATGGCAGACTAAAATTACTTAATATTATTTATTTAAGTCCGTCTTCTTTGTAGTTTTTAGAGTTATTTCATGACCTTTTTCAGCCATATTATAAATTTTTGACCTATACTCATTAAACTTTTCTATTTGTTTTAAACCTACAAGAGAGATGTTGTGCAGTTTGGTTGTAAAATATGTGTAAATTTTTTGCAGAAATTATTCCTAAAAATACTGAATTGGCTTTTTTTCTTTCTTGCAAGCATATTTTTTTACGGATTTCTTGGAGATGGAAATGATTTCTGAATTGAGGTCTTTCACCAGGGCGATGCTGAGATCAAATGATGTAGATATGCCGTCTGTTATAATGTAATATCGATTTAATGTATACGTGTATCACGCTGGAAAAATCTAGGTAGTAAATAAAATTCCTACGCCTAAAACGTTTGGCATTTGGGGTTGCTACTTATTGTGGACTCTGTACTTATGAAGGCTTTGGTCGGCCGCCCCTAACTCCGTGTGAACAGCGCCATCTGTGTCGGTAACCTCGGAACATTCAACAAGGGGTGCTTTTTATACACTTGGTAGTTGTGTTATTTATTACCGCCCTTATCCCTGGATTGTTTTTATAAAAAATCATTTCTAAATGTAAAATCAATTAGATACGCAGATAAGGAAGAATTTATTTGATTGGTGAGGTTTTATTTCAACTTTAATAGTAAATTTAAAAATGGACGATCCAAAAGAGAGATACTGACTAATTTAAAATGTTAGGAAAAAATGAAGGGCACTGCAATAAGGAACTCCAGTGAAAAATATTATGGATTTAAAAAATATGTCCATATAGACCAATAAACGCTGATTCTGAATATATAAGTTTTTTTAAATAATATTAAACATTCAGTTCTTAAAAAAATATTAAAAAGTGCATTTTTAATATTCTCGTTAAAACCCAGCGTTAAGTTGGTATGATGTGTAATGCTGTATGGTGACGTCACGATGGAAGATTCACTGTAATTCATTTGGGTCATTTATATGGGAATTTAGGATGACACAACGTCGCCCGAGTTCTTAATTGTCCAAACGACCATTTTAGTTTTTGTTCAATCTTCACTTTTAAATTAAAAATAAAGTATACAAAATGCTGGTTAAACACTTAACTATGAAAGATTTATACTAATGAGACCTTTACCTTTAAGTAAATAGCTTTATATGAAACACTATCATAATGTTTCATTGAAATAATGAAAGAAAACCTTCTCCTCTTGTAAAATTTTCAAATGGTCGTTTGGACAATTAAGAACTCGGGCGACGACAAGCGAATGTTCCATATATTTCTTATTTTTGAAGATGTCGTAAAAGCATATACCTTTATAGAAACTTAATAGAATTGCCTTTTAGATTTTTGTGTCTGAGATATACGATTGTATTCGAAAATTGCAGTATTTTAAGTTTAAAAATTTAAAAGAAAACAGCTGACTGTAAACATATTCTATTAAATGGTTGAAAAATTTAGGAAAATTCAAAATTTAAAAAATACAGTCCTCTTGCTTTATGAATTTGGAATAAAACTGTCACTTCACTTTTTATCTCGTTCATACAATTAAAAAGGATTAAAAAATATTATAATAATTCCGAAAAAATAACTGAAAAAATCTGAATAAATCATACAAAAGGCTTTTACATTATTAAATAATTTTACCTTTATGGAAGTTTGATTAAATTCACGCGGAAAAGTCATAATTTTTTTTTTCAGAAGTAACCTTTGATTATGTAATGTCAGTAACCTAAAAACCTATCGTTAACGAAACTAAATCACCAACAAAACATTATTTAAAGGACTAAAACTGAAAAAAAGTAAAGGCAGCATTGGTACTTTTTCTGAATTACACTAATATCACAGTGAATTAATCATTTAAACGAAAATTATTTTCAAAAACATAAAACTGCAAGTAAAATTCATCAACGTCATTCATTGTTTTGAGAAGAATTTGAGAGCCATTTGCAATAAATAAGCCAATCAACGCGTAATAATAAACAAGATGGCCGCGCGCCTGCGCAAATCTATGTGAGATTCAAGAAAACCTACATACATAAAAATCATAAAATACGTATTTCGTTATTTTAGTAGATGACGTCACAAAATACATCATAGATATGGGTGTTTTCGAGGGATCTCCAAAAATTAAAAATTTGAAAATTATTTTAACTATTAAAACTACTCTAAAAATGAAAAAAAATTCTTTTATTTAAGTTAGAAGGTCATTATTCATAAAAAAAAAATTTTAAAAATTGACTGGACTTCTCTATTGTTTAAACATCTTAATAATTTAATACATTTATTTTTGAAAATACGAATGTTTATTTATGTGTACCACATTTGAAATATTATCACCCAAAATGCCAGTACGAGTATTTTGTAGTTGTTTAAATTCCGCAAAACTTTCATAGAGTACATTTATTTAGTGTTCTAAATATTATATATGTTAATAATTCACAGCTTAATAAGTCAGGTACGTCATACATATATCTGGTAATGTTATATTATCGTGAAAATAAAGTTATTGGTCCGAGTGGTTAATAATCTTTAGGTATACGCATTTATACGTATTTAAGATGCAAAAACAGTCCCACGGAACCTGAGAAATCTGGAAATCTTTCAACCCTCGGGATCGCATTTTTTCAATGAAATAGTTTTTTTGTATATTTTTTCTTAGATTCTCATCTTCCGAACTTCATTCTTATCACAAACAAAAAACAGTCGATTTTGCCCCATAGTTCTACTGAATAGAGGAATCTAAGGCTAAGGAATATCTACTAGACCCGACAATTATTTATCCGGCGACAATTGATCCCCCCGACAGTTGACTCTGCGGATAGTTGATCCTTCGGACAGTTGAAAATCCCCTAGAAGATTATTTCTTCAAGTATGCAAAAATACCACAGAGGGCATCCAGAAGCACATAGTGAACGCAAATTGCTGTTATTACCTCCTACAAACCCAAATAAAATTCAGATTGCTGTCCAGAAACACCATGATATTAGTGTACAAAACACTTATCAAACCAGCACTCACATAAGCAGCTGAGACTTGGGTACTAACTAAGAGGAATGAGCGAGCACTGGATGTTTTTGAAAGGAAAAATTTTGAGGTGTATCTTCGGACCGGTTTCAGAAAATGGATTTTGGCGCAGAGGTTATAACAATGAGCTGTATACTCTGTTTAAGGATCTAAACGTCACAAAATTTATAACACTGGGAAGACTTCGGTGGCCGGGTCATGTGGAGAGAATGACCGAGCATCAAGCACCAAAGTCCCTGCTGAACTCAAGAAAGGAGCCTGGGAAGACCAAGATTAAGGTGGAGTGACAACGTCCTCAAAGATATATCTACCTTGGAAATTCTAAACCTGAGAGAGCTGGCACAAAACCGAGATGAGTGAAGGCAGACTCTTGAGGAAGCCAGGACCCACCGGGGATTGTAGAGCCAAGAGTGATGATGATGATGAAGTATGCAAAAAGGATATACGGCTGTAGACCAACATCAGTATACTTATATCTGCAGGCGACTTGAGTGAAAATCAAATATTTTTACTAACAATAATTCCGACTCCCCGAAGAAGTGTTTACGGTAATAACAAAATACGACATACTTATGATACGTACATTGCCTAGCATCGCAGTGGGAGGGATGGATCCATACGTCCGTCACTCCTTGACGCACTGACCCCCAGATTCCTACTCACCCCTCATACCCTTTTCCTTCCCACTACTTCCTTTCCTTCCTTTCCCTAAAAAGACGCTTCACCCTGCATCCCCAAAGATGACATAGGCCCTAAGGGGAATTATTTTCTGCAGGGCCTCCTGTGTGCAGCTAATGTAAAAAAAAAATCGTATAGTGCTAAAAAAATATATATTTTAGAATATTTTTCTTCAATATCAACATAATCATAGCGATTAAAATGTTATGTTGTGCCTCCTGCTTCCCCAACTGCTCTGATCCAATTCATTTTGATTCGTTTCTGACATATAACAAATGCACAATGTCAAACCAACTATAATTTAATCAACTGTCAAATCAATACTTCAAAACAATCACAACCTTAGATTTAGATGATAAGATGTATACATAAATAACGGATAATAACACTCACATAATATGTCAAATCAACCTGTTAGAGTCGAGACGCCACTCTTCCCACCTTTCACTCGTCCCACGCAGATCTGAACAGCCTCGGTCGGCCCTGCGAGGTTTGCATAGCATGCGACAAGACAGTGTGCTTCTATTTCCATAGAAAATGCATCTATATCTATAGAAAATGTGAGAACTTTACATAGTTCAGATATCTTAAATGCGTTGCTTACGTGGCGTACGCCGGTATAGTGTGTTTGTACGTTGATGTGATGTCCAACAGATTTTAGGTTATAGATCACTTCATTCGCTATTATTAAATTTATTCGTTGTTCATCTCTCATTTTAACAACAAAATATTTCCTTAAAAGTTAAATCTTTTACAAATAGATCAAACATAACCTTAAAAGTCCAATTAACTGACGCGTCACGTACGCAAGATCTATAAGCAATAAACACCCTTGTCAAATACTTTGGACGGTGTGTCGGCTATCACCTCCTCCTTTTACATGTCTCATGTGAGCGTAGGATTACGTTGCGTGTGACAAGTGTATTCAAAAAGCTTATTTTTTCATAGAAAATTGTTAAGTTTTCCAGATCTCAACCAAATGCCACAATTAGCTGATATATTCTTTTTTTTATTATTTCTTATGTACAACCACTGTACAACTAAGTTTTGTGACATTTTATCTCTATTTATGATATATTTATACCATTAATATTAATAAATAAATATATTTCTTACTACGTTGCGAACGTGGGCCCAATATGTCCATGCTTTAAGCCTATTTCTCAGTTTGGCATTTTTTGATTTCCGGCTGTGGTGGCGGGTGTGCGATTCATCCTCGATCGAAATCTAAAAGCATATCCTTTAGAAGATTCTGAATACGATAGATAGTATGGGTATACCCCGGGGATAAGTCAGGCTAGTGAACCGGGTAAAGACTCGAGTCCTGTTGGTCATAAAATCCCAAAACTCTAAAGGGGTATATGTCAGAATTTTCCCCGTCGCTTTATGTACGGACCATCCCCTTTTTTGGAGTGCGGGATTCACACGCATAACGCATTGGTGATTTATGAAGGAAGCACCTTGTTTTGCCAGCAAAATATTTTTACGACTTTACTAAAATACAAGTTATGTCAGGGCGTTCGTTACGTGACGTTTATTATGTTTTTTTTTATTTGTGCATCTATATAAAAAGATTTACATTTTTTTGGCCTTGCCTGTCTCACTAGGAAATCCTGTGTCGAGACAGACTAGTTTACAAATATTTTATAAATATTAAATAAAGTACATTTTTCAATAAATACATATAAATATAAATATTTGACAAAAAATTTCAGGTTGGTAGGTAGTGGTAACAATAATGAAGTAAGAGGATTATATTTGGGTGAGGTGACTAATTATTGCACGACCTTTTTCGATGATCCATTGTTTGATCAGAATTTTGTTTTTGTTTTGTATTTGTTTTGATCAGAGCTTTGTATATACCTACTAGCGAGTACCCGGCATGCGTTGTATTGCAACTCAAAGAAATAAAGTGTCGATTCAAAACATAGCTAAAGCATTAATAGTTGACACACCTGGACCCCGATTCCTACCCACCCTTCATACCTTACCCTTTCTACAACTTTCTCTCCTTCCTTTCCTTTAAAAAAACCTCCACACAGCATCCCGAAAGATCATTTAGGTCGTGAGGGAAAATATTTTCTTCAGGGCTTCCTGTATGGAACTACTGTAAAAAAATAATATAATAAGATATTAGAATTAAATTAAATAAGATATTAGAAATTAATTAAGATAAAGCGCCTTTGAGGTGATTTACAGCGCCCTTGAGGATTTTTTTCACAAAAACGGTGCTATATTTAAATAAATTTCTCGTCCAATTATTATTATTAGAACACAAAAAAAAATGTCAATTTAAAAGAATAAAGTCCCGTTGAAACAACGATTTTCACTTAATTTAATTGGATAAAAACACCTCGAACCGGCTTCCATTATACTCCAGCATTGCTTTTAACAAGCATATTATTTTATAAATATACGACATAAATGTATTTAAATATTCCCAATGTCCGGAGGGTATATTATGTGAAGGGATAAATTGCTTCGCTAAAGCTGAATTCAGACGATTCATTTATCGTTCATTTCCTCATTTCATTCCGCCTTTTTCCCTCGAAATGACCCGTCTGAACACGCGATGAAACGAAAGTGAAAAGAGACAGTGCCGAATGAAGCGATCCAACAATGTTGGATCGCTTCATTCGCGCACTTATCACTCGCAACCGGAACTAATCATCACGTCATTCCTTCCTCCGTGGTGTGAACACTCAAATGAACAGTCTTTCACTCGCGAATTAGTCGGCCGAGAATGTTCTGGCATGGCCGGAGCGGCATAAACGTCAAAATACTCCGTTTTGTTCGCTTTTCGAAATAACTCCTACACGTCTTATAGAAATCGTTGTTTCTCCCTTACTTTCATGATCTGAACGGTATTGGAAAGAGAAAATAACGGTCTACATATTCAATCTAACAATTAACAACAAAATAATACGGATGTACACTTTTATGGAACCAAAGTTTACAATCGAAATTTGAAAAAATAATTATGAAAATTAGTAATTTTTTTATGAATTATTTTTTTATGAAACGACAAAAAAGTGAGGTGATAAAAACATATATGTATACATTTGTCTAACCAAATAAGTGTGTGCCTTTATTTTTTTTTGGTACCTGCAATTTTAGTTAGACTAAACGCAAGGAGAGTCATTTTTAAAACTTTTAAAAGTTTACATTAAAAATTATTCTATTTAAAAACTGACATTGTTATTTCTAATAATAAATTTTGGAATCATATTTCATCACCTTTCGAAAACAGTTTTTAGTTTTTGGATACCTTAATAAATATTCCATTTAAATGGATTTTATTGCAAGCCGAGGCCTATTTTGGAATAAAAAAAAATTCATGGTGCAAAAATACTGGTAAATATTTCTATTTTTGAAACTGTTAATTCGTGGTGGAAGTCCATTATAATAGATTATAATAAAACAAATAAAAAACTTTATTCCACTTAATTTTATTTGACCGTAACCGGTTTCAGCTCGTCAGAGCCATCTTCAGACTGGTACAAATAATTCTTAGCCTACGGTTTATATACATAACATATGGGGGAGGGAGAGAGGGGTAGTCTACAAGGATTTTAATGAATTATTTTTGTTACTGAGTCGTTTTAGACTGTCGAATTTCTAAGTATTTTGGTAATTCCAGTGGGCTAATTACTTTGGGTTTGTAGCTCACTTCAATATCTATTGATTAGGGAAAAACCTTACAAGTAATTTGAATTATTAATGGACTAATTTTATTGTCAAATCGTTATTATACATATCTATGATCAATGGGATTTTTTTATTTTTTTAATTGCTTTTTGAAGGGATGCATGTTTACATTGGAGTGGGAATGGTCAAACCTAAATACATATTTTAATTTCAAAATTATACCGGATAAAAACCTAGTGTTTCAGTAAATGATTCTAATAGCTTATTAATTATAAAGTTACTTTTTGAAGGGATGCATGTTTACATTAGATTAGGAATGGTAACAGGGAGATCATTCAAAACCCGAATTAAAGAACACTTTACTAACTGGGTGAATGACAAAGGAGAATTGTCGAATGTAGCATCACATTTATTAGAAAATAAACACTCGTTTGATAAAGACAGAGATGTTAAAGTTCTTCATACTTGCAATAAAGGTCATAAACTAGATAGACTAGAATCTTTAGAAATTACTCGCTTAACTAAAAAAATAGACCCTAACTTTGTAATGAATAAACGATTAGAATCATTTGCTAAGTCTCCGCTTTTGTATCCATTGTAATTTTTATAATAATTTCGAAATTTAAAATATGTATTTAGTTTAAACCATTCCTAATCTAATGTAAACATGCATCCCTTCAAAAAGTAACTTTATAATTAATAAGCTATTAGAATCATTTACTGAAACACTAGGTTTTTATCCGGTATAATTTTGAAATTAAAATATGTATTTAGGTTTGACCATTCCCACTCCAATGTAAACATGCATCCCTTCAAAAAGCAATTAAAAAAATAAAAAAATCCCATTGATCATAGATATGTATAATAACGATTTGACAATAAAATTAGTCCATTAATAATTCAAATTACTTGTAAGGTTTTTCCCTAATCAATAGATATTGAAGTGAGCTACAAACCCAAAGTAATTAGCCCACTGGAATTACCAAAATACTTAGAAATTCGACAGTCTAAAACGACTCAGTAACAAAAATAATTCATTAAAATCCTTGTAGACTACCCCTCTCTCCCTCCCCCACATGTTATGTATATAAACCGTAGGCTAAGAATTATTTGTACCAGTCTGAAGATGGCTCTGACGAGCTGAAACCGGTTACGGTCAAATAAAATTAAGTGGAATAAAGTTTTTTATTTGTTTTATTATAATCTATTAATACTGGTAAATATCTGTTTTCAGGTTAATATTTAACCATATGATCATTTTATGGTGTTGATATTTATTTACTGTTTACAAGAATTGCCAATTTCTCGTAATTTAGTTCGACGTTATCAGAAATGTCAATTTGAAATCGTAAATATTCCCGAATTAGAGGTCAGCGCCGACCGACGCGTGCGACAGCACTCGACGACTTTGTACTGAGAATGTCGAGTGAACGGAGTGAACCGAAGGAACCGTCTGAACATACGGTATTTCGAAGGAACCGTCTAAACACGCGGTGAAACGAGAACGGAACATTTCATCGAGTAAAACCTTCTTCCGAGTGAAACGTCTGAATTCAGCTTAACGAAACAAAGTCCGCAGCTTCCTAAGTTCACAGTCACCTATCAAAACAATATTTACAGGTAGGGGATAATTGTATGACTTATTAATAATGTCGGATGGAGAATATGCCTTAATTGAAGCTGCACTGTGGATTAAGGAGCTAATTTTAGACCAAAATGTCGGATAACAAAAACTTCGTATTTTCTGTGTCTTGTTCTGTTATTAACTAAATTAATATGAAAGACTACTAGCACTTTTTATTTGAATGCACAAGAGTCCTACCTGCTCTTGTCTAAAGCCAGTGAGACTATGGCATCCCCAATTGGGGTATGTTATGAGTAGTAGGCGGCTGGCGGAGGCAAAACGAAAATTCGAGAGCCGCTCTTTATTAAAGACAAAACAATTAAATTATACAATAAAAACACATATAAATTTGTTGTAGACCACTTTTATTTTATAAACAATCTACCGATTTCGGAAGCACCCTTCCTTCGTCAGGAGAATATTATAACTAACCTATGATATAGAATATTGACAGATATACAAATTTTAGGTATTTGAGTGGGGGGTAAGCAAAGAGGTGGGGTTAATTGCGTGATTTCCGGGGACAACAGAGCGGTTTATTGGAAAAATATTTAGAATGGGACTAAAAGATAAATTAATTTGGTTATTTAAAAGACTTGAATTATTCTTTAGGGATTTTCTGATTTCAAGTGCTTCTAAATTATCTGATTTTTTTCTTTTATTGTTACGGTGAAGAATTTTAACCCCTGTTTCTTTATTAAAAGTGTGATCTGTGGAAATTAGGTGAATTACCGCAAATATACCTTATATTAATTTAAATTATTAAAATAATAGTGCAGGGTTTTTTTTAGAAAATAAACGAGAGCATATTCTGGGAAGAAAATAGGTATGAGGGGTAGGTAGGAATCTGGGGTCAGGGTGTCCAGGAGTGACTGACTGATGAATTCATCCCTCCCACTGCGGCGCAAGGCGATTTTCCGAGAGAGTCCTGCTGGAGAGGAGATGTACCTCAAAAAGGTTTCCCTCGACCAGTCTTTCCCGATCCGTCCTGCCATGCAGCTGGTGGGCAGAGGAATCCTCCACCAAGATCGGAACAAACCTCACCCCAAAAGAATACCATGAAAAAACGCAGCGACTCGACGTTCCGATGGCCGGCACGGTCAAGGGGTAAGGCTCTTGACCACGAATCCCGGTGTAGGCAAATAAATTTTATTTTATTATTTTTTGTAATTTCACAATTAATTAACTAAAAATAATATATATGTAGTATTTATATTTGCGGCACGTTAAAGAGTGGAAGATACTCTGAAGATATCTTCCTGGAGTAAGACCACCATTCAGAACTGAAACATTGCTTGAAATGACTTTAGCCGCGCTTGGTGACCAAATCTGAATAGCCAGGTAATTCCCCATCTTCCTCTTCCCCATCTCCTTCCCCTCGCCACTAAATTAAGCCTCACAACGTACCCAATTGGGATTTCCATAGTCTCACTGGCCCCAGACGGGAGCAGCTGAGACTTGTGATTTATTATAAAAAGAAAAAAATATTTAACTTAGAGTAACTTACGGCAGAGGTTTTACTGAATCCCAGATCGACTGCACCCATACCTGCCTACCAAATCGATTTATGTTGTTATCAAAACAAATCTATGGTTTAGCACGGACCGGGAAACATTTTATATTTCCTTTATAAGGGCGACAATAAAATTCCTGTGATTCAGACTCTGGTAATTTCAGTTCTGACGTCAATAGGGCCAGGTTATATAAGACCGGCCATAATTTCGTAATTATTTGGCCTGTGGCACGCAATATAATTTATTTTGTAATGCCGGAGTGACATTGCCTCAGGCTGTGATGGACTTGAGAAATTTATTTGCTTATTTAGGCCCAAACAGGCAATAAATAATAATAATTATTAAATATTATTTTTAATTGATAAACTAAAGTTTTTTAAGACAAGATTTTTTATGCATAGCACAAAGGGTAACAATTATTATAAGCATAAATTATCAGCCTAAAACACTCATCTACATTGAAAAAATCTTCCGAGAAAAGATACATGCCGCCAACGGGACTTGAAAACGAGTCATGCAGTTTTTCTCGGAAGATTTTTTCAATGTAGATGAGTGATTCAGGCTGATAATTATAACTTATAATAATTGTTACCCTTTGTATTATTAAATGATTTTTAATTAACAAAAATTGTTGCAACTAATTAAAAGTGGGGAAGGGAAGTGTACCTACGGAAGACAAAAAATGAGAAGCACCTAACTATTCAGATCTGGTAAACAAAACACGTTTAGAGGCATTTTAAGAAATTTTTCGTTTCTGAATGGTGGTCATTCTTTTTTTAAATTTTAAATGTGTAATTTTATTATTTGATTAAAATTTTTGACAGATGTCGTAATTTTTTAAATTTTACTAATAGTATTCTTGCGTAATGTATTTTCCGATCATCTCTAAAATTGACATTGAATGATTGTTTTTAAAAGGCAATAATCACGAGGAATATATTTTTTTTATAAATGGCTTCACAAATTCTACAATTATTATATCCAATGATATTTTAAGAGTTGCGCTAGTATAACAAAACCAATAAAAACAAAAACAAAAACTCTGTTACTCTTTTTGTTATGTATTATAAAGATTTTGAATAAGCTTTAAACTAACTAACCATCCCCGCCATTTCCCTGCAGGGGTAGGCAAAGAGGACGGACCGCCAGATAACTCGGTCTTGGCACACACTCTTTTCCTCACTCACATCTAATCATCGTCTCATACATACTCTTCTATTATTCTGACTTTTGATATGGCCCAAATCAAGTATCTGATTCACTTGATCATACCAAGTCTTCCTCGGGCATCCCCGACTTCTTCTACCATTCACATTTGCGTCATACATTCTTCTTACACTACTATCTTCGTTCATTCTCTCTATACGCCTAAACCATCTGAGGGTCCCTTTCTTAATCTTACTCATATCGCTTACATCAGCATTGCATTCTTTGTGGATCTCTACATATTTCACACGATCATACATGGTTCATCACAATAGGATTCAGTCTACTTCCATCCTTCCTCTGCCAGTTCCATACCTCACTGCCATACATCAGGGTAAGTACCAGCACTCCATTGAGGACTGCTAGTTTCGCTTCTTTTGAAAGTTTATTAGTCCTCTAATGGAGTTACATGCATTTACCCTTCTTTCAGTATCTCTATCAGTCATCCATCCCACCTGCGCCAAGTATTCATAATTCACAACTATATTGCACAATAAAGTTGAATAAAGTATTACCTTATTTAATTCCGGTTCCAATTTGGTTTTCCATCTGAAATCCCCTCATCAATAATTCATCCTTTCGGTTGTATATTATGCGATGCAAACGAAAGGGATGAGTATTTAGCATTTAGTACTTGGCGTCATGGGTATAACGAATAACGTACTTTCCGGGTCCAACGTATATTGCCTGGGGCTCATGTGTGAATCGTCCGATTAACGAAAACACCGTTTTTACTTTATTTTTAAGTGTCGCTGTGATGTTTTAGATTTTTTGTGACGGGAATGGGTACCGCAGCCACGAGATCATTTATTGGGAACCAAACCCCTGTCGTACGTCACCTCAAGTGGTTAACTACGTTGGTGACTTAGCACGGATGCCTGGGTTCACGGGATGAAGTTAGACCAGGTCACCGTGATCAGGAGGACTTTTACTTTAGCCCCACACAGGAGGCCCTATAAGCCCTAGGAAAATAATTTCCCTGATTGCTTATGTGATCTTAGGGGATACTGTGTCGAGGTTTTTTTTAAGGAGAGGTAGGAGATGAAGTTCTGGTAAGGAAACAGATATGAGAGGTGGGAAGCAATCTGGGGTTCAGTGTGTCCAGGAGTGACGAACGTATGAATCCATCCCTCCAACCGCGGTACAAGGCGATGGATTTATAAGTCCGTCACTCCTGAACACATTGACCCCCAGATTCCTACCCACCCCTCATACCTTTTCCTTTCCAGATATTCCTCTCCTTCCTTTCCTTAAAAAACCCTCCACAAAGTATCCCCTAAGATGACATAGACTCTGAGGGAAATACTTTCCTAAGGGCCTCTTGTATGGAGCTAATGTAAAAAATAATAAAAAAAAACAGACAGTGCAGTTCACACGCGGTAGAAGTAAAACCTTCAGAAAACTAAAGTAGACATGAGTGAGGATCCGCACAAAGAGGAGACCGATTATACTATCTCATTATCTCGCAGGCTAAATCCTACAGATGTATGTGTTTCTTTTTAGTGTCGCTATTTTTCGTTTCACCGAATTTCAAATCACAACGGTGCCAAAGAAGTTTTCACTTAAAAAAGATTTATTTCATTTGAATGTTTTAAGAGTCTTAATATTTTATGAATGACACTCAAACAAATCTCTAAAGGAAATTCCTCCCCAGCATGCTTTGTCTTCAACGTTCAGCTGGGTCGTTATTTCAAAAGCTTCCATTAAGAAATAAACTTTTGATTTCAAAGGAATTAAATCAATTGAAAAATGAAGGAATTTATGTCCGCCCCTCATTTCCAGAAAACTTTTCAATTGCCTTTCCATTAATAATTTTAATATCGGTTTTACTTCGATTTTACCATGTTTTATGAAACCATTTTCAATGCTTTGCAGTTTTTAATAGGGAACCATGAGGCGTTTTGTCCATTCAAACGTTTTCCACAATTTCGTCTATGGACTTTAACACCACTGCAAATGTTTAATATAATATAGATATAGACCACTAGCATGTTTATACGTTTTGGTTTTTTGATAAGTTACTACGTCAGCGCCCTTGAGGTGATTTTTAACACCACTGCAAATATTTAATATAATATAGTTATAGACCACTAGCATATTGGTACGTTTTGGGTTTTTGATAAGTTACTACGTCAGCGCCCTTGAGGTGATTTTTAACACCACTGCAAATATTTAATATAATATAGTTATAGACCACTAGCATATTGGTACGTTTTGGGTTTTTGATAAGTTACTACGTCAGCGCCCTTGAGGTGATTTTTAACACCACTGCAAATATTTAATATAATATAGTTATAGACCACTAGCATATTGGTACGTTTTGGGTTTTTGATAAGTTACTACGTCAGCGCCCTTGAGGTGATTTTTAACACCACTGCAAATGTTTAATATAATAGATATAGACCACTAGCATGTTGGTACGTTTTAGTTTTTTGATAAGTTACTACATCAGCGCCCTTGAGGTGATTTTTCACGAAAATGGCGCTGTATAAATCAGTCAAATGTTATTATTATTATTATTATTATAGGAGTTAGTAACCTCCAAAAATCAACATTTTCTGGTTTGAATGTCATCAAAATTCGTTCAGTATGCACACAATTTAACAAGATTTATGTTGGCAATTATTTTTTTTATTTTAAACTAGCTTTTGCCCCCGGCTTCGCTCGCATAGTATTAGGGGGGTTTCCACTCCGTCTCCTCCACCTTTCCTATCCCCACTCTACACCCCCCCTACCCCTCCCCCTCCCCGCCACCTCCCCCCCTCACCAACCGCTCCATACCCGTTACATTCATTCACAGCTCGCGTGCCACCTATTGCAATTTTTTTTGCATCTTTCAAAATGCCAGAGCTCTAAACTGTAGCCTATATCTTATTCTGATATATAAGCTATATTATTGTAAGGTTTCATGAAAATACATTCAGTGGTTTATGCGTGAAAGAGTAACAAACATACATACATCCATACAAACTTTCGCCTTTATAATAATATTATATTATATTAATTATATTATAGGAAGTAGAATAATTAAGATACAAAACAACTATGCATTGACAGTCCTTAAAAGTAATGCGTAATCCGTATTCACAAGGGAATATCTAAAAAATACCTCGCTAATATATATATATATTTTTATTACATTAGTTACATTTATACAGAAAAATTACATAATAAAAATAATATTTCAAATAACTGTAGATTTTAAAATGTGTACAAGTGTTATTATGTCTTGTACGTTATTAATTCCTAGCTAGGCAGATTGCCTGTTCTAAGGAACCAAATGCTGGTGAAAAATGCCAAAAATGTCTTCTGTAAAAAGAAAGAAAAAAACCTGTTTTTTTTTTTTGTAGATTAAATATACATATACTAAGTTTAAATATACTATACTAAGTTTTTACTGATTGTGCCATTAATAGTTAACCATGTGTAATTTTAAGTTTTAAATGACATTATTTAATAATTTTTCAGACTCAATCCTACCTAAGTCTATCAACCATTTAGTTATTATTGTACATGCATCATTTTACGTGTTTAAACCATAATATATAACAAATACCTTAAAATATGAAATTTAAATATACATTTTTTTTTTCAATGAAATATTTTAAAAGGCCTTATTTTTATCTTAAGGTAGCAGAAATCCCCGTAATTGCCTTGGTATCTTCAAATTTTTGCTAAATCGGATATATACGGGGTGTAACAGTAAGTACCCGAAGGATTTTAACCAATGATTCGAGTAAAAAATTAGATGTTTAGCTGTCAGATGATAGTTTTTTTCATATCAAAACATATATTTTTCAATTTTTAAAAGAAAAACTCTCTTTTTATAACTTTTGATGGTATTCCCATCAATGTAAATATCATTAAAGAAGAAAATAACAGATACAGAGAACAAGACACAGATAAGTATAATGGTCGCAAAGGGACACGAACCCAGAACCTCTCGTCTAACGTCTCCTGCGACCATTTTCTTTTTTTGTGTCTTGTTCTCTTTCATATTTTCGCTTAGATTATTTTCTTCGTCTTCAATGATATATTTTTCAATCACTCTCCTACACTTCGTTACGGGATCACGTGATGCGCAAGCTGTTTTGTGTGTTACCTATGATGTCGGAACGAGACGAAGTGCTTATCACGTGACCTGCTAGTCTATACTCGACCACTCGGTTGCGATCGTGGGGGAAATACTTTCCTAAGGGCCTCCTGTGTGAAACTAATGTTAAAAAAGTAATAACAATAAAAATAAATAAAAAAACATACTACATTCTACAGAGTGTGCAATTCACACGCGGTAGAAGCGAACGTTCAGAAAACTAAATTAAACAAGAGCGGCGAGGCAACGAAGCACCGCACAAAGAGGAAACCGATTATGCCAACTCATTCTCTCGTAGGCTAAATCCTGTAGATGTATGTATTTTTAGTGTCTCTATTTTTCGTTTCATAGAGTTTCAAATCACGACATTTTGTGTGATTGAAAAACATTTTTATTGTTTTTGATTGAAAACATATAATTGAACGCAAAATGACATCTACATTTTTAACACAAAAATGCTCAGAAATCGGCATACAGTAATTTTCCGCTTATATTTAATGTAAAGTGTGTTTACCCACACAACAATAAATACCGTCAATCGGTGTATCGAAAGTCTTTAATTTATACGCAATATTATTTTTTACAATCGAGAAACTAAAAGAAATCGTATCTTATTTAGGGTTCATAATTATAATTAAACACGTGAAAAATAGGGTTCAACAAACTCTATCCATATTAATTCTGTTTACGTTCCACCCATTATAAATTTTCGTGCTTTTCGTTAGATATATGTAATAGCTTCCCTTTTAAATTACTTAGGGGGGTTAATGGTGTACAGAGCCATATATTGCTTAATGCTGCATTATTAATAAGCAAATAAAGGTTACTCACTACCCAGGCAATAAATTTAAACTTACTTCATTACTCTTGATAATATCTGCGCATAATTTTGGTATATCTGTTGATTCATTGGCTTAGCTGCAAAACCCCTGAGCTAGGTTTAATCTGATATCTTCAATTTAATAATGTAAAAAATATACATGCAGGGTTTCATGGACAGCCAAAAGCACAAATGTGTTCATTCTGGAAGAGCTAGGCATCCATAATATCTACTATCTGCCTAGTTTAGTACTATGTTGATATAAAAACATTAAGCTTCTTATAAGTAATAATTATTAGCCTGAAATACTCATCTACATTGAAAAAATCTCCCGAGAAAAGATTCATGCCGCCGACGGGACTCGAACCCGCATCCTTCTTTTCAATGTAGATGAGTGTTTCATTTGTCATTGTCATTGTCGAGTAGACGGAGGAAAGAGGAATTTCTCGCTTTATCCAAAAAGGCCAGGAAGATAAGCAGCACCGACCTGAAATATTCTGGACCAGAAACTACAATTTATGTCAACAACCACCTAACAATTAATAATAAGATTCTGCTTTCAAAGGTTAAAAGCAAAGCACGGGAAGCAGGTTTTAAATTTGTTTGGGTAAAGGACTGCAATATCTTGGTGAGAAAAAATGAAAATTCACCAGCTTTTTTAGTCACGAGGGAAGACGACCTCCAGAAAATAATATAAGAAAATACCTACTGCTCATCCGATTATTATTGCATACTCCTCCCTCTCCCTCCACACGCCCGCCTATCCCGCATCTCACATTGCCATCGCATAACTATTATATTTATTACATTCGCACTACATTACCTTATTATATTTTCCTGTTCTCAACTCCTGTCAACTGCAAGATATTCTCACTTTCTGTACTCAATTTTTTATTTTTAATATACTTGGCCATATTTCAAGTGTCTATACATATTACACCTCATATTATGTTCATACATTATCTGCATATTTTTGTTATTGACACTAAAATGAATAAGAGTCCCTGCCTCTAAGTATTTTTTATCAGAACGTACGTGGACTGAGAACAAAAAATGACACGTTTCTTCGCAGTGTTACGAGCGGTGATTATGACGTGATTGGTATAACAGATACTTGGCTTACTGATTCTATTTTAGATGGGGAGCTTTTTGACTCAAGTTACAATGTTTTCCGACGCGACAGAAGTATCGAAGGTGTAACAATGGGTGGTGGGGTGCTCTTGGCTGTCAAAAAGGAATTCAATGCTATTTGTAATTACTCGTGGTGTTCTACGGATGAAGACATTTGGGTGACTCTTCGCATCCCACGTGCCAATGGATTTACTAGCGTTCATCTTTGTTGTATCTACCTGTCCAAAAGCTTCAACTTCAATGCTCAAATCTCCGCTTTTTCGAATGATCTAGGTTTTAAGCTTTTGAATCAACCTAACGACAAGTTTCTTATTATGGGAGATTTTAACCTTTCTGATATTACCTGGACTCTTCCTGTGGATGAGGTAAACATGATTCCTTGCAACTATACTTCTACAATAAGTTCAACATTTATCGATAATATTAATTACTGTAACCTACACCAATATAATGGTGTTCAAAATACGTTAGGAAGAATTCTTGATCTCGTTCTCTGTAATTTCTCGGTACGCGTTGCTCCCGCGAACGACCCGTTGGTTCCTGAGGATACTCACCATAAATCCATCATTATCACTGCTGAGTTTGTTGAACCCCCGGTCATAAACGAAAACTCAATTAAAAGGCCTTCATTCCACAAAGCTAATTACGATGACATAAGAGACAGCCTGGCGCAAGTAGATTGGAACACACTTAACTTAACCGATTCCGTCAATCCTGCACTATCACATTTTTATAATATTATTAATAATTTGATCTCTGATAAGGTTCCATTGAGGCGTTCTGGTAAACATTCCTCTCCCCCGTGGTATAGCTCATCATTAATAAAACTTATTCGCGAAAAGCAGAAATTTCACAGATTATATACTACTTATAAGAACCCTTCCGATTACATTACTTTTTCTAGGCTACGCACCAGACAGAAAAAAATGGCTAAGAAGTGTCATGAAGATTTTATTAATAATGCTGAAGAGAATATCGCCAAAGATCCCAAGGCATTCTGGTCATATGTTAAATCAAAAAAACTATCAGCATCTATTCCTAGCGTATTAAATCTTAAGGATTTAACAGCCGAGGGTGGCCAGGCAGTCTGTGATTTATTTGCTGAATATTTTCATTCCGTCTATGAACCGGCTGACCCTCTGGGGACTTCCTGCCACGACTCCGTAGTTAATCAGGTTTGTGAGATAGGATCAGTTTTTTATCGATGCTTATCTTGTATCTAAATATTTAAAACGGCTCGATTCCAGCAAGGGTGCTGGGCCAGATGGTATACCACCACTGTTCATTACCGAGTGTGCAAATCATTTGTCAATTCCGCTATCAATACTGTATAATATATCGCTTAAGACTGGTACATTTCCAGATATATGGAAAAGAGCCTACATCACGCCAATTCATAAATCGGGAACTAAGGGCGAAGCAGATAATTATAGACCCGTTTCCAAGCTCTGCATTTTTTCAAAGGTGCTCGAAAACATAGTCTATGACCAGTTATTCCCTGTGGTAAAGAATTCGATCAACGAATTTCAGCATGGATTCTTTGCAGGTCGTTCTGTTGCTACAAATCTTATAACATTTATAAATTTCTTGTCTGCCTCTATGGATAAACGTGTGCAAGTTGATACAATTTATACTGACTATAGCAAAGCCATTGACAAGATCAACCACAGGATCCTGCTTAGAAAACTTGCTAATCATGGTATTCATGGAGATCTCCTTCGTTGGTTATCTTCATACATAACAAACAGGTCCCAGGCTGTGACAGTAGGTGGATTTTCTTCCATCTGGAAAATCATTACTTCTGGTGTGCCTCAGGGGTCCATTTTGGGTCCTTTTCTTTTCTCTATCTATATAAATGATATTACGACATGTTTTCACAACGCTCAAATTTTACTATTTGCCGACGATATGAAGATATACCTCCCTATAAGCTCCCATAACTGTTCTGTGCGTTTACAAGAAGATCTTGACCGACTGATGGATTACTGTCTCAGAAATAAGCTTTTTTATCAATATTTCCAAATGTTGCAAAGTCACATTCACACGTAACCATAAAAAAATACTGCATGAATACACCATTTCTGGATCTCTGTTAACAAATAAAGATTATATACGTGACCTCGGGGTTATTTTAGACTCTAAACTTACCTTTGATAAACACATTGATAATATTGTCACCAAAGCAACAAAGAGTCTAGTTTTTGTACTGAGAACATGCAAATTTTTCAAAAACACAAAGACTTATCTGATTCTGTACAATCCACATGTTCGTCCTCACCTGGAATACTGTTCACAGGTTTGGAACCCGCGCTATATTGTTTATGTTAACAGGTTAGAAAGAGTTCAGGAGCGATTTCTCAAATTCCTCAATTTTAAATCATTCAACATATACAATTCTTACGACGAAATCGAGAAACATTTTCGAATCTCGGAACTGCTCAATAGGAGGCTTGTCGCTGATCAGATGCTCCTGTACAAAATTATTAACTCAAAAGTTGACTGCCCGGAGCTGCTAAATAAAATAAATTTCCACACGCCGACTCGATACAGCAGACAAAATACCCTTTTCTACATTGATAGATGCAACACTAATTCCAACCAAAATGAATTTATACAAAGGACATGAAAATACTATAATAATAAACTTGCACATATAGACACACTTGCTGACATATTTACTGCGAGTTACTGTCGTTACAGAATTTCTTTATTACATTCTACGTAGGTTCGAATAACACATATTCATGACTAAATTTATTGTACCTAATATTTTTATATTACTTGCGTGGCAACTTTCCCTTATCCCTCTCCTCCCCTTACCCGTCCCAACCCAAATACCTATTTCGCAGTCTATTTAAGTATTGTTTTAATTATTTTATTATTGTGAAAAACATGTTTATCACTTGTTGTCTTAACATCTGTATTATTATTTTTTTAAATTGCTGCTTAGTTCTGTTTTTATTTTTTCTGTTTTTCTTAAATTTTCTAGTTTACATTCAGTTACTTTTATGTTTCTAAATGCCTATCTGTGAACATTAATAATTGGTCTGTTTTTTAGCCATCATCTTATGTATATTTTATTACTATGACTGTTTATGTTCCTTAAATAAATAATTAAATAAATTATAATTATATATAAAAATTTCATAAATAAAATTCATGAGATTTTTTCAATTTAGATGAGTGTTTCAGCAAATAATAATTATTACTTATAATAATTGTTACCCTTTGTGCTATACATAAAAATCTTGTCTTAAACATTAGTTTACCAATTAAAAATAAAAAGCTTCTTATATGACGTCACGGAGTTTTAGCAAGCATTGAAAAATTATGAAATAAACTATAAAAATAAATATGCTGTTACTAAAATTAGAGTGTCTTTAGGAGAGAACTTTGACCAATTGAATACACATCTTATTTTTTTTTTTAATTTTAAAGTATTTGAATATGTTTTTTCCATTTACACAAAATTTCGTTTAATTTTACATTCATTTGGTCCATTTGGACAATTATCATTTTCACTAATTATTCATCTTATGACAGCATTTACGGAAAGTTTTGCAGTCAACCACTTCTGGTGAAAGCACTTCCCACGAAAACTTCATTATAGTCCTTAACCACTCAAGCGATCGCATTAATAGTTGAAATACGCGTCCACAGATTTCTGAGCGTTCGATTTTCGTAATTTCCCACCCTCATTAAAAAAGCTGTACCTTCTAATTTTAATATGGAGACGTATAAACTGCTTATAGTGTTGGAGAGCCATTAAAGGAATCTATATTTAACCGTTTACCCATATTTTTAGGATTTATAAAAAAATATGGGTAAACGGTTAACTCCTGAAAAATTTGTCTTTTTGATTAGTAACTTAATTATTTTCGACCAGCCAGTTATGTACATGACTCGAGTATGTAATGAGCCGGTAAATTGTAAACACTGTTGGTACATAAGGTTAGTAGGGTATTTAATATTTATACAGTAAACACAGTGGGTTAGAATTCTTGTGTACATTGTACATTGCAAGCGTGGCGTGTGTCGTTATTTGATGACGAAACACAAATAACACATGATTGTGGGAGCAAAACCACATAACATAATAATAATAATATCTGTAGCTAATCTAGTAGTTCTGTAAACAGTAATCCTCGCGTCCAAAAAAGTATGTTAGTAATTTCTAAAACGTCACCGTCTTCTTCCGTCATGCATTATTATTTCAAGAAGAAATCTGACACTTGCGAAAAAACGGTTTGAAAACTAATGTTTAAAATAAGAAACAGTTTTCACGAGGACAGAGGACGAAATAGGAGCATAGCATTTCCTAATAAAAATTCAAATGTAGATCAAAATTCAAATTCAAACGGAAGCAGATTGGAGTGAAATAAAGTTACGATTTTAGATTTTCACGGCCAAAAGTATTTTCGTTGCTTGTTTATGGGGTGTTATGCCGTGTTTCGCTTCCTCCTTCTTCCAGTTTCAAATTAAAATTATCGTATGAGGGTGGTAAAAAACAGACTGCCCGAAAAATTATTAATTAATTTTTGTTATTAATAAGGATTTTTTTAATCAATTTATTTTTCAGAAAATCGATTCGGACCATGGAACTAATATCCATACTCTTAGATTCGGGCGGTGGCGATAAAAGTTTACGTAGCGCAAAAATACTTCTCAAATTAATATGTTTATTTTTAGTTTTTCGAACATTTATCATAAGTTTTTTTTATTTATTACGAAAAGAACATATGTTTCGTAAATTCAAAAGGTGGACATATGAACAAAGTCATTTCCAAAACACCAAAAACAGTTAAAAAGACGTTTTCTTCTCAAACTTTCTACAGGCAGATAGATAGGTAGAGTAATTCCACCATTATAAGATTCTCTGGTACAGGTTGTTTCATATTGATCTCGCTCAAAAATACATAAATTTATTTTGTGGTGCTAATTTCCAACAATGAGCAAAGTTATAATGATGAAAGAATCAGATGCAGAACGGCTGTGGTAATGCAAAATAGCTACGCTCGTGGTTAAGTGATCCCCCTCCCAATTTTTTTTAATGTATTTAGATTAAAAACTGTTACCCAGAAAAAATATAAATATCCATCTGTGTTTTGAAACAATACCTTTTCAGCTCGTGTAGCCTCTAGTTATCCCCCGCCCCCCCTGGCTGGACACACTAAATTGTATTTTTTAAGTTGCCTTTTAAAGAGTTATCTTGTCATTTAATATAATTTAAACGATAGCAACATCCTCCCTTTGTCTACATTATTTTGACAGCCAGTATGCAATGCACCAACCCATTTACCTTTGTTAAAGTTGATCAAACTGCATTAATTATTTACTCACTACTTTAACGCTAGCCATTGTAGCAGAATTAATTAATAAATTAGTACGTAACACGCTTTTCCTAACAAACTTTGCTATCAAATAGGATATAAATAAATTCCAATTAAATTTTACAATGTATTCAACACATACTTTATTATTTTCCTTTTACCATCATTTTACAAAGTACAAATGACTAAATGATAGAAATCTCTTTGAGGTGATATTTTTCGGCTTTCATTTGGTAATTTACATTTCTGTTCTTTCTCTTACCTTTAATATTTTTGTCCCAAAGGACCAAAATGAACTTTTTAATCAACTCTTTGAGTAGGCAGTTAAGAAGAGGCACGAGGGATCCAAACTTTGGCTACTTAACTCGGGTTATTGAAGATGACTTCCCGAAGAAAATTACATCTTAATTAGACTTTAAATTTGGTCTATTTTCTTGTCTCAAAGACAATAATAAATTATTTTCATGATGACAGAATTTTCAAGTTTTATTTCGGGTTTTTTCTTAACAATTTGATCGAAAACAGACCGATATTTGATTATTGCGTTCCATTTTGTCGATAATTATTTTTCTGTCAAACTTTTAGGGAAAATTTGAAACACTAACAAATATTTTCTTATATTGTTTATGACTTGCTTTATCCACAAATTAGAAAACATTTTCATTACTTTCGAGCGGCCTTTCGTTTTTATTTGGTATTCCTTTATTGAAGAAGTTGGGGAAGTCTGAGAAAGTCATGGCACGACTTAGTGAATCAAATACTTGAGTCAGGTTATGTCAAAAGCCTGGATGGCAGAAGAGTATGTTTTAGCATCATGAGTATGTCGGTCGTCCAGTTGATTAGTTAGTCCAAGTGATATGTTTTGAGATAATGAGGAAAGAAATATTCGAATGCTCACCATAAATCAAAAAATGCTATTTACACCTGTCTGTGTTTTATATAAATAACACCGGGAGACATAACGGTCCAGTAAATTAGAATAAAGTTTTAAAATACCCCACTAGCGACCGAGAAAACATCAATATTTTGTTTCATCCACTAGAAGTTTTTTTGGTTTATAATTGTTTTGGTGGTGTTTATGAGTAATCAGTGTATTGTTCCAGATAGAGGGTATACTTTTAAGTATAACTGTTGTTATTAATAAAGTTGGCCAGTTGCTTCATAAAACTGAAATATTCACAGAACTTGAATATTTCATTTCATAGATAATTTCAGGTTCGTAAAAATTAACTTCAAAATTTTTATGAATTGTTCAAATTTTCTGAAACAACACGTCCAGTAAATATGAAGTTGGGGAAATCATAGAAATTATGAAGTAACACTAATAAAAGTACGGTCAACAAACATGATGTTGTAAAAATCATCAATCATGAAGATGAGGAAATAAACAAATGTAGTCAACAAACATGAAGATGAGGAAATCATGATCAATCCACCTCGGAACAGGAATCGCTAGCGAAGAGGACTGGGAATAAATTACTTTGTATTATTTTAATTTAAATAGTCATTAATAAAAAAATAAACAAATAAATATGTTTAGTACGCGTATGCTCATGTAAATTTCGTGATAACGAACCAAGTGAAAGCTTAGCGGATTAACGTCTAGCGTGAGATTGGATTTCTAATAATAAACAATCAGATGCACGTAGGTTATTAATATTCCTACATCTGTTATCACTCAGAATAGCTCATAGATAAAGGTTTCGATTAAATGGTTGTTATGGTTAATTGCCCTGATAAGTTATTTATCAAATTTAAACTAGAAATTACAGCACAAAATTAACTGCATTTCTAATGTTTGGACGATTTATTCATTTATTAATTACTTACTTATATTGATTTAAAATAGTATCTACTTATTTTGTGGTGTGGTTATACACGAGCATATATAAAAATCCCCTAATAAAAGCAATATATTTTTTTATGTGAGTACCGCACAAGATTTTCAAATGCTCCCAAACACCTGGAGCCAGTGAAACTATGGCATTCATAAGTAAAGAATTATGTGAGGCCAAAGTTAGTGGGGAGGGGAAGGTTATGGGGAGGAGAAGGGAGGCTATTCAGATATGGTCACCAAATACGGCTGAAGCCATTTCAAGCAACGTTTCAATTCTGAATGGTGGTATCTTATCGAACGTGTCGCCAACACAGATACTATTAATAATTTTAAAGTAATATATTGTGAAATAACATAACATCAAAGTTTCTATTTTTGATACTGACAATTCATGGTGGAATCCCATTAAAACAATTTAAAACTTTTCTCCACTTAATTTATTTATGACCGTAACCGTTTTCAGCTTGTAATGATGAATTTTCCCATATTTGTTGCTGTGTCGTATTTGACGATTGAATTTCTAGTTACATTAATTTCTAGTGTAATTGGTTATTACCAGTTGGCATAATTACCTCGGGTTTATACATTACTTTAACATTTAGTTATTATTAATAACAACCCATTTTATTGTTTTTAATATCATAATTAAATTTATTTTTTAACATGGAAATTTTGATTGATAGTTAGATTTTAAATGGACACATATTTTATGTAATAATTAAATATAACTAACTGGTAATGAAAAAATATATATTTTTTTTTATTAGACAAATTTATTCAAACGGTTTTGTCGTTTTATATGAAAATAATAATTAAAAAATTATCAAAGTTTATTTTTTTTTTCAAATTGCGATGTAACTTTGGCTTTACGTAGGTGTACATTTTAAGTGGGAATAACCATACAAAACCGGAAATATGTCATTTTTAAATCAAATTTTAGACGTATTGACTCTTTTCCACAAAAATTATAAATTTATTTCGAAATACTGTTCTTTCATCTAGTAAAGATGTTTATTAAATTTTGAGAAAATATGTTTATTTTTAGTGCCATAAGGTTTTACCTTAGGTCGTTGGCAGATTTGTTAAACTTTCAAAAAAAGATTTTGTATTTTACAACACTAATATAATTCAATAAATTATCTGCGAAAGCTATGTTTCAGAATTTTAATTTTAGTTTAAATAAAATCATTTAAAAAAAGATCCGCGCACGTGTTTTGTGAAGAAATTTTATGTATTTATTTATTTACGCCCTTTTTGGGGCTTTTACAGAAGAAATTTACAAATTACACTGTGATTAATTAAAATATATATGCTTTATGTTTCTTTTACCAAGAAATATTAATTGTACATAACTGAACTGCCTCAGTAACAGAATTTTGTATTTGTTTAAAGATAAATTGAAGATGTCCACTGACTTGGTATAATTATTTTCCTCCATTAGTATTCTGGGTAAAGAGGAATACCTACCTGTGGTAGTTAGTTCAAGAATTTCTGCATTGAAATAAATCCTGACTTCTAGTATTACGTAGTGGTATCCGGAAGCTTATCAATTCAAGCAATGCCGGACTATCGACTACATCATTAAAATTTTATACAGAATTACCAAATCATTGAAAATTCTTCCGTCTGACAATTTGAGCATATTCATAACATTTAAAATAGTGTTGTAGTTCAACATAATTGCTGGAATACCCATTTTAAAATTTAGAAAACGTAAGAATTTGTTTTGTATTCTTTCAACGGCTTGTACATGTATATTAATTATAATAATTCAGTCTGATTATTTATTTACGGACAAATAGTCCATTAACAATAAAACAATAACACGAATAACAAAAGAGATGACAATGAAAGGAGAGTACATATACATATATGAAGAGCATTGACAAAATACATATAATATAAAAGTACATACAGAAGATAGTATAATATAAATACATATAATATAAAAGTACATAAGTAGCTCGAAGATGGATTAAAAAAACTTTAAAAAATCACATTGCGTATCGACTGCCGAAAGTCTCAACATTCTGGATAAAGGAGAATGATATACATAATTAGTAGATTCTTACGAATTAATATTTAAGTTTTTTTTTACATTCTTTTTTTTGTTTAGACCTTATTGAAAAATTATAAATACTTATGATCAAAAAATAATTTAAAAAAATACATAATTTTAATAGTTTTATCATCACGCCTTTCAGCATTTTTGAATGTAGGTATAAAGTAAAGAAAATTTTGAATGAAATAAAATCGATATTGAGTTATTATTTTAAAAAGCTGGTACGGAGAATAATTAATTAATAATAATCTTTCTCATTAGAACCGCCCTGTACGATCGTAAGAATATCTTTCGACTAAATATGAATTCTCGGCCACTGGCTGGTTAATTGCCCTTAATTATTCTGTGGTTAACTTTTAGATTAAGATAAAGCATTTAACGCAGTTTAGATCATATTTCTCACCATGATCGTAAGGGAAACACAACGATTTCTTAGAGACATAAGGTGTTACCATAAGGTGTTACCATAAGGTGTTCCCAAAACCGAACAAATTAGCCGAAGGGGCTAAATATCGTTTTGCTTTCTGACATTTCAAGTATACCATTGTGCATATAAATATGTGTAATCTGGAACATATCCAGGGGTTATAAAAATCAAAACCCAAAACCCAGGTATTGTAATCTTAGGTTCACTTTTCCCTTTCGAAAAAAAATCTTAATAATACTTTTTTAACCCATTTTTTTATTTGACGACCCCGTGAAGGCCAAGGACTTAAAAAGGTTTCAACTGTAAACAAAAAATATATTTTTTTATAATTTTATTACAAAAATATTACGGCTTTTCCATTATCAAGGTAATTGAGTTATGGGGGAGGCTTTAAACTTTGTTTTCAGTCGCCGAGTAGATTTTTCATTCCCTTAAAAGCCTTTTTTTAATTTCGTTACACTTATCGTTAGTAATCATCATGCAACGTTTTAAGCCAAAAGACATCAAAGTAATGAAAAAATCTGGAAAATACCTAATACCACCACTATGAAGCAGAAAATCTGTTTTGCAAGTCCCAATAGAAAAATTTTGTACTTGTTAAAATTTGTTTACGTTCTGTTTTTTTAATGTTTTATGCGTCAATATTTTCTAACAACTTCAAATTTGGGAGGCAGGTATGGATAGAGCCACCCCGGGAACCATTCATTGGATAACCAACAACCCTGCCATAGGTCACCCAAAGTGGTTCGGTACGTTTGGTGACTTAGCAGGGGTGCCCGGATTCATGGGGTGAGGTTTGTCTAGGTCTTTTGAGGCGGATGACCAGGACCCACTTCCTACCCACACAGATTCCTACCCACTACTTAAACACTTTTCCTTCCCATAACTCTCTTCTCCTTCCTCTCCTTAAAAAAAACTCCACACAGCATCCCAAAGATGACAAAGGCCCTAAAGAAAATTATTTTGTCATGTAAAAAAATAAAAACAATTTATACCTAGATTTAATAAACCACTTTCTGAATTAGGGTTATTACAATAAACATCCAACATTCTATTATATTGATTTATATTTATTATAAATACATTCATATTAAATAAAAATAAATTGATATCTATGAATTCATACCTAAAGTCATATTTATTGACTGATGACAGCGATTTGAACAACTTTTGTGTATACACCCATAACTAGTACGTCAAACATGTTGAATATGCAGTCTGCATCAGTCTAACTATTACCTTTAATATTAAAAGCTCTCCCTAAATCCTTAAAGTTTATCACTTTTTTATTAACTATATAAAAGGTAAGACTAGGTAGATCCATTCTCCCAAAAGCCCGCATCCCCTTTAATGTAAAACTTTAAAACTTTGAAATTAATTATTGTTAAAAGTATCTCATATTATTAGAACACAGCATTATACTCGCCATGAAATTTTATATACATAATAATATTAATTTCACATTGCAAGCCTTTTATGAAATTGAAACTACAAACGTAGGTACACAAAAAAAATTGCGTGTGCGCTTCGCTTTGTCCAAAGTTTAGTTTCGTGAGCTTTTCACAAAGTTTGGCCCAAAACCAAAAGCAGTCCTCGTGGCATTAACAAATTAGAAAAGTTTTACCTGTCTCACAGTGGGGCCGGTTGGCTCTCTTCTTAGGAAGTGCCTGGGGAAGCAGTCTGTGAAATATGAATTATGAGGGTAGTATAATCGAGATCATTTTGTACTTTGGCGTTAAAATTGAGTTCTGCAACGGCAATGAAGTGTTTGGACACGATTATTAATTGTTGTGTTAATTGCATTAATTTATTTATTTATTCTGAACTCTTACAGAAGTTTATTATTTATTAACTCGGCTATTGTAGTATATAGATTATTCGTGGAGTATCAGATTCCTTCAATAGATGTCGAAAGCTTAGTTAGTAACACGAAGATTTGCTATATCCCAACAATTTGGGTACGGGTACCGCCGCCCCAGGTACAATTTAGTGGTTAACCAACCCTTTGCCATAGGTCACCCCAAGTGGTTCGCGACGTTTGGTGACATAACAGGGGTGCCCGAGTTCATCGGGTGAGGTTTGCCTAGGTCTTGGCGGTGGATGCGTTTGGGGGATCGGGTGAGATTTTTTGAGGGAGACCTTTGTATTTCTCCGTCGGAATCTCTCAACACATCGCTTTGCACCGCAGTGGGAGGAATGGATTCAAACTTCTGTCACTCCTGGACATATTGACTCCCAGAATCCTACCCACCCATCATACCCTTTTCCTTCCCAGAACTTACTCTCCTTCCTTTCTAAAAAGACCCTCCACACAGCATCCCCTAAGATGAAATAGAGGAATATAAATTCCATCAGAGCCTTCTGTTTGGAGCTAATGTAAATAAAAGAAAGACGCTGGGGCAAAAAATGAGTGACACAAAGAGAGACGCAGGGATTAAAAAATGTTATTAGGTCAACAATTATTGTTACATATTTTTTAGCAATAACAAATAAATTATCGGAGAAAATGCTTACTTCAGCACACTGTATCTTATTACACAGTTGACACATTTGGGATGGAGTATGATGATACTGCCTATAAATACTGAACACGTGACCTAGCTTCTCCCAACTGTCTTCAGCCAGCGAGACCAAGGCATCTGAGACCATGGCATCCATGACTGGTACTCTCCATGTTTAGGGTGTTTCAAAAATTGTTACATTTGATTAACATTCAGATTTCTTAATTTTCCTGTTCACGCTTTTTTCTGGTTCGTTTTAGCTCATTTTAAAATATTGGTCAGCTACTTTCATTCTGTTATACTTTACGACCCTTGAAGAAATCATAAATTCATAATGGCGCTGATTAAGTGTGACAGAGGTTGAAATGTCTCAAACTCGGTAGTAGTTAAGTTAGATTGGTGAAAGCGGGCATTTCACTCCAAGACATATAACCTTGACGTAATGAATAGACTAATACAATAATAATAGTAGAGATGGTTCTCTAACAGAGTCGGTACAGGGTAATTAATTAACTATTCAAAACCAATTCCCATCAAGAGCGTTGTTCATCAATGGAACAATAGGCATTATAAACCTTAGGCTTATAATTGCCTCTATTTGAATCTACTATGTGATTTTTTTTTTATAACAATTTCTCTCTGGACATTTTTTATCTTTGGGGATGCGTGCGGAGGGTCTTTTTCGAGGGTCGAATTCAAATATCATCTTAATGAAATGTTAATAATAATAATATTGGAGTTTTTAGAACACATGAATGGTTGTATTTTCATTTTGTATTATAACTCTAGTTTTCTTTTTATGATAACGTTATTTAACAATTGTTGTTGTTTAGTAAAATATAAATAATACCTATTTTTTTTAATATTTTGATAGAAAGCAGTTACTTGTATGTCATAGTTATTTTGGTATATATACTGGTATGTTATAGTCATTTCACAGTTAGTTGGTATGTCATATTAACTGAAATAAAACAATTACTTTCTTTGTAAAAATGATTTATTTAATTTTTTAACTCCGACTGGTATAAAATTAAACTAATTAAAAAATACATTGTGTGAGCATACATATATACATATAGAAATAGACAAAACCAAATATATTACATTGAGAAAGTGAAATTAAAATCTCACAAATAGATAGAAAGAGACAGATACCTAATGGGTTATAACAATAAAAATGATTTATTGTCTTCCTTTCTTAGTAACATGTAGAGATAATGATATCCCACTGGGATCTCCCGTGCTAAGGATTTCATATACATATTATAAATTAATTATAAGAAATTAATATGAATTAGTTAAAAAACATAAATAATGAAGTATTTTTTTTTTAAATAATTATAAAGTAAATAAGATAATGTTTTTTTTATAATTCAGTTCAGTAGATTCGGTTTTAGTCTATATTTTATAACAGTTTATTTTCTATTTCTAATCTCCCTATATTTAGTGTCCAGCTTTTTATTTGAGATTTAAATGTTATAATGTTGAGGTTTTTGAGCGGAGAGTATAATTTTATTGTAGAGTTTAATACCATAATATAAGAAGCTTTTTTGCCCAAATATTGTGTTAGTAGTTACTTGTTGGATATTTTATTTTATTTATTTTAGAGAAAGTTGACAGCAAATCAGAGATTACAAAATAATACAATAACTAGATGAAAATTATGCAAATTATGAACTTTCCACTGATTGTAGTGAATAATAAAGTGTGACATTATAAAGGTATTTTCTTAAATAATTTATTTTTAGTTACAATATATGAAAAGAAGGGGGGGGGGGGAACATAGGAATAGGATTAAGAGGCAAAGGACGGGAATATATCGGGATTGAACTTCCTAGTTTGAGTCATGTTGCTTAGTGAGATTTCGTTTTATTTTACGTAACGTCGAGTTAAAAATGTTAATGTATTTTTTCTTGAGATCTAGTGTTTCTAATGTACGTGTTAGTTGTTAATTCTTGTGTTTTTACTCATGAATGTAACTGAGTATAGTTTAGCATAAAGTTGTTTAATTGACATGATGTTAAGATTGTTGAAGATTTCGTCAGTGCTAGTTCTTGTAGGAACTTTCAGAATAATTTTCATTATGGCTTTTCGAGTTTTAATTAGTGGATTTATTATGTTTTTATTTGTGCTGCCCCATCCGATAATACCGTATTTTAACAGTGATTGGCGGAGAGCCATTTAAATCTTGATTAAGTCTTTTTTAATGATGACATTCCTGATAATCTTGAAAAAATAACTTAGATTTTTAATTTTATTATTTAAATAGGTAATGTGTTCGGTCCCTTTTGTATTTTCGGTCAAATATTATACGAGTATCTACGGTGAAAAAACGTCACATGAACAGGTGATTAAGGGATAAGAGGACTAAGGGTGTTTACGAGATGTACAGTACTTGTTAGTATTACATCTTTAATATAAATATTCCCGTTTAATATAGAAGAATGGTGACTGTCACTCATCAATATTACAAGAAGCAAGTTACAACGTACGTTCCTTTCGAATGCCCCATGATGACGTGCGTACGAGCACTGACTGGGATTACTAGTCGAATTATGGGCGCACGTTTGACTTAAAACCCGACTGAGCAAGGTGATTCCATTAACACGACGCCTCAGCATCATACATAAGGAGTATGTTCCAGTAATTCCTCGGGCACAGCACCATTTTGGCTTTACCTCCGCATCAAATAGACTATTCAATAGGCTGGGATACATTTGAATAATGGAGTGGATATTAAATATTTAAACCGTCTGCCTCTTCCCGGTGCTGCGCGGGGTTGGTTGTGCATGATACATGAAAGGTAGACTCTGATAATATGCAATCCCTGCGAACTGCCGACCGTTCAGGGCCGCTTCAGTGCTTTCGTAGTGTTCGTAGGCCCAGAGGAAATATTTTTAGAGGCCTCTGTTAGAAATATTAAGAGGAACGGTTACGCGGCCTTTATCACTTAATTTTTTTTTTGAAGCCTTAATTTAAATCAAAATATAAAAATTTTTAATGCAAACACAAAAAAGTTTTTAAAATGGCTCAGCTCACGTATTTTCTAACTATTATTACTGATAATGAAAAAATTAAAAACAAACACATATATTATAAATGTTATCGTCAATTGACATTTTGTCGTTTTTGAAGTTGAGCAGGAAAGCGATTTTTATATTCTTATGTGGAGCTGTTGTAAAAAAATCTATGTGTATGCATAAATAATAAAATGCCTCTGAAACCATACTTGAACAGCGCAATGTAACAACCACTTCCAGAGTAGTAGATACTCTGAGTATCGCCCTGGTGAAAGAAACATTGCTTGAAATGACTTTTGCCGTGTTTGGTGACCAGATCTGAATATCCAGATACTTCCCCACCTTCCCCTCCCCCATCTCCTTCCCTTCCCTACTATCTTCAGCATCACAACATACCCAATTGAGGATGCCATAGTCTCCTCACTGGCTCTGGACAGTTGTATGCAGTTGGGACTCTTATACGGTACTCATATAAAACAATGAATAAGATCAAGAAAGGGATGGCTAGAACACACAATAAGGAGAATATAAGACTTAAAAGTGATGGTTGTTTTTGATGAAATTGATATGGCATGATCAAGTTAATCAAAAACATAAGTCAAATCATGCAGGTGTTTTGTTCAAAAGTGACCAGCTGCTAACACTGTACAACAATTGAATTTGGGAGTCACCTCTGGGCTGGAGCCCCACCATGCTTGATTAATCTTCTGGATTCTGTTCAAACGAGGGTAGTTGTCTGATTGAGACCGATTGCCATCTCCGATGCACAGACGCAATGTAGGCATGCTAAGTCAGAATTATAATTTTTAATTGTATGAACGAGATAAAAAGTGAAATGATGGCTATGTTGCAAATTAAAAAAAAAAGATCTGTGTTTTTTTAAAATTCGGATGTATATAACAGAAAGGGTAATTTTATCTAGTTTCTATAAAGATATTTGTTTTCACGGCATCTTCAAAAATAAGTAATATACACAACATTTAAAATACGTTGGAAAAATTCCATGATTCGTTCAGAAATTAATAAACAAGCGTATACAATCGATAAATAACCCCCTCTGTCTATGGAAGCAATATACATACATGTAAATATATATCTTTCCATGGTATTTTTTTTGTCATCTTTTAATTAGTAATGTTTTCACATCCACGATCATTTATCAATTGAATACATTTTTCATGAGGTTTTTTAGTAAGGCTGCAAGGCTCCAGAAACTTCATAAATCCCTTCGGCCCTGTCCAAGTGGGTACCTAGTTCGTAATGCAAAGTACAGAATTGTTCCGAAATGGGCCATTGTTTCTTGCATGCTTTTGTTCACGACCTTCAGTGCTGCTTTGGAATAATTCAACTGAACCGTGTAACTACCCTATACACGAGTACCTACCCGAATCCACGTTTGATGCAAAATATTTTCCGTGGCATTCCTTCAAAATTCGGGCGTATTTTGTCAGTAGGTAATAATATTTCAGCTTTCAAATAAAATCCAAATAAACAGAGTTTTGGTGAACGTACCCGAAAACTAAAAACTGTTTTCGGAACAAGATGAAATATGCTTTCAAATATTATTATTAGAAAAAACCACGTAATTTTTTAAATATAATTTTTCTAATAAAAACTTTTAAAAGTTTTTAAAATGTCCCTCCTAGCGTTTTTTCTAATTAAAATTACTGAAAACGAATAAAAACACACACATATTTTATTAGACAAAAGAATTATAAACATTATTCTCACCCTTATTTTTTTGTAATTTTATGTAAAAAATAATTCTTAAATAATTAACAATTTTTTTTTTTTAGATTGCGATTCGAAACTTTAGTTTCATAAATGTGTACATAACTTTTACATTTAAATATAAAGACTGTTATACCCGTCGGATCTGCCCTGATGATGGACACTACAACACTGTCCGAATCGTCGGCTAAAGTAGGAGATAGCGCAACACGGAATAACACCCCAAAAACAAATAACGAAAATAAAGACTGTTGGTTTTTCTTTCCAATACCGTTTAGATTTAGATCATACGTCCTCAGTTTGATAAGTAAGGGAGATACAACGATTTCTGTGAGACCTATGTGAGCTGGGACAAATGTGGTATCCTTTGATTAAACGGGTTAGTGGGAAAAGCAGCTAGTTTAGAAAAGTTAATTTTTTTTAGAAACAAATAGTAAATTGTATCTATCACTATCACTATCCTTGTTCTACCGATATTTCAATCGAAGATGCTCCGATAAACTAGCTTCATTGATCCTCTCGGCACCGGTGCATATTCGGGAAAAACGTGCGGCCAACATAGGTACACGGTTGACATTTGTCACATGAGATCATGTCGCTTCTTCGAGTCGATCTCTGAGTTCAACAGCTCGGCTGTGGAATGATTTGCCGGCCTCTGTCTTTCCTCCTTCCTACATCATGGGTCTCTTCAAGACCAATGTTCACTACTTCCTCTCTTCAAAAAGACCCTCCACACAGCATTTCAGAAGACATTGGCCCTGAGGGAAATTATTTTCCACAGGGCCTAGTGAATTGAGTTAACGTTAAAAAAAACGAGTGTACTTCAGACCGCACGAGTGAAGTAAAACTTCGCTAAATGACAAAAGAACATATGACATTGGGGTGACATTGACATTGACATTGACATTGACATTGACGTTGTGTTATATTGAAAAACTTAGCAAGCAGAAGAATAATTATACCCGCAATGCCTGGGTGGAAATCCTACGCATTTGTCAACCCGGCCACTAACGATTTTTCACCCACTATTGCTCCTTTCATTTCCTTTCTCTGCCTTTCCTAATTGAAGACATTTATTTTGGTTTGGTACATAAGTATTCTCAGTATCGCCCTGGTACCTTCCTTCATAATAATAACGTTGTTGCTTGAACCTGGTCGTCTTTCGTGACGAGATCTGGCAGATAAGGGCTGAAAGTAGACTGAATGCTGTTGAAATGAGATCCCTATGACAAATGTATGGTAAAACCATGATCAATTTGTTGAAATCCGGAAAATATGCAAGGCTGGTGTATGTTAACGTAATGGATAAGTTTGGGTATGTAGAGCGGATGAACGAGAAAGAAGTGTGTGTTCATTTAACCTGAGTTACACACAGACGCACCACCGATTAAAAATAAGGCATTATTGTGTATTTGTGACGTCTCATGTGTAAATAAAAAGAGCGCAGTCTGTTATACCTACATCATAAAATATATTACAAAATATTTTTTTATACAGGGTTTTATGTACCCAAAGAAAACTTTATTTATCTGTTGACAAGTTTAGTGACGTTATCCTCAGAAATAATAATGAAATCACAGAAGATGTAAATCGATAGAAATGTTACGTGGGCGTGTCCTTACGAGCAAAAATTATTCTTGTTAAACTGTCAGGGGCCTGAGAGTCGAAAGGTCTTAAACAAATTGACGACATCAGTATTATTTCAAATATTGTATTGAAAGGGCACATACGGCCTCCGTGGTCGAGGGGTTAGGCTCTTGACTTGCAATCCGAAAGTCACGGGTTCAAATCCCGGCGTGCGCAAGTAAATTTTATTTAATTGATTTGTGTTACTTCACAATTTATTTATTTAAAATAATATAAAGTGTTTAATAAAATGAAGACTAAATGAAGAGTCCCAGAGGTGCCAATATCTTTTTCTGATTGAGTTTCGCTAATATTGTCTTCATTTAATCAAATATTATAATTTGAGATTTTACATCCTGGTGTAAGATTACCATTCAGAATTGAAATAGTTTTAGCTGTGTTTTTTTAATCAAATCCGTATAGGCATGTACTTCACACCTTCCTCCTCTTCATCTTTTCCCGCTCCCCACAACCTTCAGCCTCACAACATAACCCAACTGGGGATGCCGTTATCTCACTGGCTCCAGATGATTGGGAACAGTTGGCAGTGCAGTCTTGGGAAGAGTAAGATTCATAGAAATAAGTAGTATTATACTAGAATACCTTTTATGTTTTTTAAATGGAAACCATATAGCGCTCTGTCTCTCTTACATCTTTGACATCGTATATTGGTCCAGTCAATATAAGTTTTCCCCTCAGAATGAAACGGAATAGGCTGAAACTTTGTATAAAGCTTCATTTTGGCATTCTAAATGTTGTCTCAAAAGTCTCATAAGGTTAGATATTCAAGGTCAAAGGTTGCAAAAATCAGTTTTATGAAAATAACTCGCTTCTTTTGCCTCCAACTGTATTTGCATTCATTATAAAAGTTGTAGAGTAAAATTCTCTACACATTTTGCATGAAATATTTTTTTATACGCTTAACCGTTTTTAAAATAGAGCGCGAAAAATGTGTGGAGCACTCAACCATACATAGCGCAAGTTCAGTCACTGGGATTCGCGAATTACCTTTTTACCCCTTTTTTAGCTTAAGTAGCTGGACAATATAGCCATCCCATTTAAATTTCATGATGCCAGTGAAACAAAGTTCTGCATATGAACTAAGCAAAGAATGGTCAGACTTTTGTATCACGAAACACGCCCACATGGCAAGTCTTGTGTTATTCTTTATTCTGTGTTAACTGAATAAAGCCTTTCCTTGGGTATTTGCGTGTTGTGGATAAAGTTACTTAGGAAAACTTGGAAAGAATTGTCTAGAGACGTGGCAAAGCCCTCTTGAACCAATTGCCTTAAATGGTAATAAAACGGCAGAGATATAATGCTTGCATATCAAAGGTTACATAAACAAATAATAATATATTATAAAATTACACGGAGTTTGGAAAATAGGGAGACATTTACATTTATTTACCGCCCAGAGGGTTTTTACATGATTAGTAGTACAATTTTAACATGACAGATTATTTTGAAACTTAAGAAAAGAATATTAAAAAAAAATTAAATTAGATAAAAAATGCACATAAAAAATACACAATGAAAAAAACAGCGATTTGATAGGTTTACAAAAAAAAACAAGATATGTTGAGGAATAGCGTTGGAATAAATATTTTACATGATCCACAAAACTTGCCAAGTTTATATTAAATATGTCAACATCACTCAAGTACTGATTTCCCATAGTGTGAAATCATTGTATCGGTGAGTATCGATGTAGTTACGCTTATGAATGCTGCAGTAGAATAGTATATTTTGTCGTGTTACTGTGGGTATTCGTAAGTTTATAAGTTGCAGGAGTTCGCAGCAGTCGAATTTAGAGTGTAATATTTTGAATAAATAGGTTAAATTGATTATTTTACGTCTGTCTTCTAATGTATGAATTTTTAGAATATTTAAGAAAATAATATGTTTTAAGTCATCTAGCGGGATATTTAATTTAAAGTATATAAATCGCAGCTTTTTTTGTACTCGCTCAATCTTATTCATAAATGTGAATTTTGTAAGATGGAGACCAAACTACTGAGTTATATTCAATTAGGCTTCTAACTAGAGATATACATATTAGAAATTTGACATTTTAAAGTTAAACAATAAAGGTAAGCAAACAATGTGAAGCGATATGGCTCGTCACTGTCTAGAGTTGCAAATTGCCTTGCTTTTAGGACGGTTACAGCGGTATGCCGACGGTTAGGCCGGAATTTCGGAATTCAAGCTCGTTATGTGAGATATTTTACTTCCGTCAAGTATTAGAGCTGCCAAGATAAGCCAACGGATTCCTTTGATTATGATTTCTTACATTTTATTACTATAACTCAAACATTCATTGGTTAAGTTTTAGGAAACCGTACACATCCCAGGCGAAATTACCCACTGTTTTGATATTTCATGGACTTACATTATAGGTACTATAACCAAGTAATCATTTAATTTAATACACCTTATAACTTGTATCAATATATCTTAATAAACATATTAGGCACTAAAAAATACTGAAATACCTCCCTTTCGTGTTTTTGTCTGTGGCCAGTAGTACAATTCGATAAATGCTCGTGATTATGTTTTATTTCAAATATCATATTTTTTATTTTTCTTGAAAATCAATAAAAAATATTCTTAATATTTTACTTTTAAATGGATACTTCAAAAATCCAAAGCTTTCGATACAAATGACTGATTACATTTTTTTTAATATTCACGCCACACCGTGCTGTGCTGTACATTATTTTTAAATAAAGGAAGGAGAGGAAGTTCTGAGAAAGTTAATAGTATAAAAGGTGGGGAGGAATCTGGGGATCAGTATGTCCAGAAGTGACGTATGAATCCATCCCTCCCATTGCCATGCAAGGCGTTGGGTCGAGAGAGTCCGGATGGAGAGGTCAAAGGGTCTCCCTCAACCTTCCGCTTCCAACCTGATCCGCCACGCAGCTGGTGGCTGTAATCGCCACCAAAACCTGGACAAACCTCACCGCATGAATTTGGATACCCCGACTAAGTCACCAAACGAAGTGAACTACTTGTCTGACTATGGCAGAGGCGTTCACTGTGGTACCCATACTTGCCTCCCAAATTGAAAATACTTGATATGAAGAAGAAATTCCATTCAGAAAAAATACTGGAAATTCGTGACCACAGAGGTCCTAACACCGACACTCGATAAGGATCGACAGGATAACTTTAGGTAACTTCTCGTCGTTCCCTAGCATGACTGCAGATCGCCAACGAAGTATTCTTAATATATTCGACGTCAACTGTTTTTTGTACGTTGGCGATTGTTGTCCTAGTGAACGGTGAGTAGTTACCGATAGTTATCCTATCAATCCTTATCGATCGACCGTGCTAGGGGGCCAGAAATGTTTATTCCCAGAAATAGATTTTCGGTATAATTAAGATTAATTTGAGAAACGTCATTTATAGATTTGATTGCGCATTTCGCAAAAATTGTGTTTTAAATTTTAGATATATTTTAACTTCGTGCTTTGCATGACAGATGGCCTTGTTGTGAAGGACGATCTGGGTGGGTATCTGATTAGCCGATAAGCTACTGAATCTACAGCTTAGGGCTTATGTCTTTACCTTGGGAAGATGCTCGAGATATGGCACTTAAATTGTCATCATCCCAATCTAATTCCTTGCGTTGAGTCCCTGTCTTCCGAATTACGTGAAATTCTAATCGTCCAGAAACAGTGACGACGGTAAATTTGAGGCATTATTCATATTCTTTTTTTTTTTGTTATTTATTTAATTTTTATTTATTTTATATATTCAATAATTTTATTATTAAATTAATAAAAACAGTTTATTTAAAAACAAGTTCTGCTGGTAATTATAAACAATTAAAAAATAAATAAATAAAAAAATAAAATAAAATAAAATATTTATTTAATATTTGTATGTTTTACAATTATTATACTTTTTTTTACATGTTAAACAGATTTGTAATATGAATGTAATAAAAACCTTTCCTCACCATAAAGAGACAAGGCTCTTGTGTTTGGTGAGTGAATTTATACTCAATTATGTAATCAATGTTACCATTTGAGTGGGTGAATAATATTATCGCAACTATTAACAATCTATATCTATTGTTATTTATGAGAATCTTGAAATATATCAATTAACAGATTTAAATGAAGTGACATATTAATAATAGTAATGTAACTCTTACAGTTGTTTCAGGTAATTTTTTAATTTAATTTGAAATTAAATTTTTTACTTTTAATGGGAGTTTGTTGAAATAATTCATACCAAGATACAGATAGGAATTTTGGATGTGCTTGATATTAAATTTTGTGATTTTAATATTGTTTTGATATCTTGCTGATATATTGAAATGTAATTTTTTTAGCTGTATTTCTTTGAAAGTTTGTAGTATTGAATATTTTTTATATAAATTGTCTATTGTAGATTGCTTTGAATATTGAAAAGATTTTTTCAGTATAAAATGTACCTTAATTATTAATCTTTGAACTGTTTTGAGAGGATTTAAAATAACATCATATGTCATATTCATATATCGATCTTCCACTACGGATTAAAGATGATGCTAAATAAAATCGCCAAAAAAGGTGAACTTGCTTCATTGGACATTTTATGAATGGAATTTGATGTCTTGGGTAAATACAGTTCGTGTTTAATACCCGAACGGTTGCGGAAATAGCCGATGATATCCGATTGGAAGCATGGCCCCTTCAGTGAATAGTTATCCCACTTAACAATTATTTATTGTAAACAAGACGATAATAAACACGATTCGTAACCTGACGAATGAAACTCCCGACCCTCCGAAAAGTATTGTTCACTAGCTGGTTCCCGGCATGCGTTGCAGTGCCATATTAAAAACATACATTGTTTCTCCCTGAATCACCTTTCCCGTGAGTCCCCTTTTCCCTCCCCTTTTCCCCTTCCTACCTAGATTTATAAATTATAACCTATATGTCATTCTGATGTATGACCTATATTATTGTAAAGTTTCTTTAAAATCCAATTCGTAGTTTTGGCGTAAAAGAGCAACAAACACACATACATCAATACAAACTTTCGCCTTTATAATATTAGTAAGATTAGAAGAAATAATACAACACCAGAGATACCAAACACCCTGTATAAAATATAATATCAATTTAATCAGGTAAATTGATTTGATACAGTTTTACTATCTTGTTACGTTGAGACCACTAAAGTTTATAAAGTCTGGAAGTACTTCGGAGGTCTTATTCCGTCAATAGCTTTCGTCGAGGTAACTTCCAACTCCTTAAATATATCCCAGTAGTGCACTCTATTGAATAATAAGATCCTTCGGTACACCTCCATAGAAAAATGTTTTGCAGTATTGAATGTATAGCTTTACGGTACATTCGCATATGTTTCACAGCACCGCTATTATTTTTTGTTCCTTAAACTGAAGTGTTTTCGTGTAACTTTTCAAAAATATACATATAACTTATTATATCAGAATTTTTTAACTAGTAGTTCTGTGAACAGTAGACCACGCGTCCAAAAAAGTATGTTTCTAATTTTCTCTTATTTAATATATTGAAACAAAACTTCCTCTGAAACTATAAGATTCAAAAGTAGGTACTTAAATACCTACCTACTTAATTATAAATCATATGTTTTATGCAAAAAAAAATTAATTATCACATAAGAACTTAATTTAAAAAATCTTTTTTTGTATTCACGTAAATTGTGTAACATCCCAAAAAGCATGATTTAAGTCCATCTTATTCGATAAACAAACCAATTTTTATCTTTTAAAATAAAACAATAACTTTGTAAACACCACTTTTATTTTTTATATACTTTATGTCGACCGGGTTTCGCTACAACCGTAGCTTCTTCAGGGCAGTACAATCTCTACTATATTATAATGTCACATCACAAAGTAACTGCTTCATATGAACCAATTTTTATCGTTTTTCTGTTGGTTTTTGTTATTACTTGTCTACAGTTGTTCAGAAATATTTGATTTATTTTTATTTCAGTTTATTAGTGAAATATACCTACTTGTTCAATAAAGAAACCGACCTTCATTGTTTTATGAAGTGTTACTAAACTTCTGACAATTTTCAGTTGAAATTATTATTTTCAAATTGTTTTATCATAAGTTATTTGAGAGTTTTAGAATACTCGCTCCTTTAAATCTGTTTTTGAGTAGAATATGTTTTTTTCTTTTTCATTATTGTAAATTATTATTATTGTTATCATTATTCAAGCCAATTATTTAAAACTTTCCAATTCAAACGAAAATAACTACACCGTGTTACAGAAAGATTTATAAAACCGTAATAAAAAAAATACATGTTCATATTTTCAGCAGATTTTTGCTCTGCCGCATTTTGAAAGATATCCAGGCATAAAAATTTATTAGGAATTTAAATTAAAACGCAAAATTTTCCAAAATTTTCAGATAAATGCGTTCATACGATACTGTTTTGGAGCTTTTATTTTTTTCACACGCGGGCTTTTGATGTTTAATCCTTTGAAAAGTGTCAGAAATTTTTTAAATGCCGAATTAACCCACGAAACTCATGAAATAACTTTTTACTCTTTTGTGACTGGTCAGTACGTGTACAATGGACTTCTTTGCGAAATATTGTACGCCTATAAACACATATTTTCTGTATAGTTTTGTTGATTTACAGTTTGCCTGTAAACACATATTTCTGTATAGTTTTGTTGATTTACAGTTTGCCTTTAAGCACAAATTTTCTGTATAGTTTTGTTGATTTACAGTTTGCCTGTAAACACATATTTTCTGTATAGTTTTGTTGATTTACAGTTTGCCTGTAAACACAAATTTTCTGTATGGTTTTGTTGATTTAGAGTTTGCTTGCCGCTCTAGCAAAAAATTAAGTGTTTTCTGCTGTCATATTACGCCATGACTATACCACTCCCACTCTACTTTGGGAAAAATAAATAACAACCACGAATTATAATCATTATCATAGTACGTGTCAAACTTAAATGCCGACCTGAACTTGATGCGATCCATTCTCACGCAAGTTCAGTCACTTTACTGACTTTACAATGTCCAAACTGAATGCTGTTGACATGAGATCCCTGAGGCGCATGTGTGGTAAAACAATGTATGATCGTGTGAGAAATGTGGATTTCCGCAAAGAATGTAAGGCTGATGTAAGCATAATGAGTAAGATTAAGAAAGGGACCCTCAGATGGTTTTGGCATGTAGAGCGAATGAACGAAGAAAGTAGTGTAAGAAGAATATACGACGCAAATGTGAATGGTAGAAGAAGTCGGGGACGTCCGAGGAAGACATGGCGCGATCAAGTGAATCAGATACTTGAGTCGGGCCATGTCAAAAGTCAGAATAATAGAAGAGAATGTATGAGACGATGTATGAATGTGAGTGAGGCAAAGAGTATGTGTCAATACCGAGTTGTTTGGCGGTCCGTCCTCTCTGCCTACCCTTGCGGGGAAACGGCGTGATGGTCAGTTAGTTAGTTACAGTGACCGTTAGCGAAATAGACAGATGTGTAAAACGTACGTGCGACAGAGAAAGGTGTGGGCTGGGAGGCTTGCCGCTTTCCTGACCTTAAACTCGCCTATTGCGATGATTTATGTATCAACGACAGAACGGTATTAAAGTTTGGCGTGTTCATAAATAATTGCGATTCGTTGCAATTGCGCGGGGGAAATCGTTTTCCTCTAGGACTCGTGTGTGGAGCAAATAAATATAAAAGCAAAAAATATGTGATTTATAATTTTTAAAGAAATATTAGAAGAGATGTACCGAATATGGCATACGTCCCTAATATGAGATGGTGGTATGTCTCAAAATGTATGTAAGGAAAGCCTCTATAAAACCCACCGTTCCCGATTCCCCACCGACCGACCTTGAAAAGGTAAGTACTCGTTCGGACGCCAAACACACCACACTCACCTGAGAGAGTGATTAAATTTTAAAAAAAATTGTATGTTTTTTACGTAAGTTTCTCCTTATTTTTTCTCAAAAATTTTTCTCCACAAAAATGTCAATCTTTCACTGATAGACAATATTATTATTAAATTTTATGTTTTCATAATAATTTAAAGTTAAATTCAAGTAGATTTTATTCTACGAATATATTTGTTTGTATTGATCTTGTTCCTAATATGGGATTTTTAGATGACCCTAATATGGAATACTATCTCATATAAGGAAGAGTGTTTCCAATATGGAATTCTAATAGAACTGAATTTCTTTTTGCTATTCTAGTTTGTATTTTGGCCTGTCGTAGTCGAAACAGTGTTAAACAATGTCGTAGAAGAAACAGCGGAAGACGTGGGACAAAAAAAAATTATAAAAGTCATGGAAGCTGTAAAATCGAAGACCGTGGGTTATCATAGACGAAGAGTGGATCCAATGTTTAGTCTCCCGCCAGTGATGCCATTTTGAGTGTTCGGGAGCCGATAATATTGATTTTTGATGTGATTATTGCATGCAAATTTTAAAAAAACCAGTGTATGCCATAATAGGAGCACTTTTTTTAATAACCGTTTTATCTATTGTTTTACCTTTCGTTTAAAATGAAGACGTTTGTGTGTTTCTTTTAATATTTCGTTGACATATTTAGTTCCGTAACTATATTTCCAAAGATTTCAATGTATAATACTTAATAAACGATTCAATTAAAATTAATCACAGATTTTTTACCTAAGCTATTCCATATTCGGTAAATCTCCTCTATATAGGATATTTCTAATTTTGAAATATTTAATTCATGGTGGAATTTCATTTTAATATAACCGGACCGGTTTTACCTTACGACAGGCATCTTCAGACTGTTAATAACTCGTAGAAAAGTTTAAAACTAATAACTAATGATGTAATTTTTGTTTGTTTCAGATGTTGACTGTCGCGTTTGCGCCGTGTTTTATCTCAGTTCAGTGATATTAATTTAGTGAGTGATTGGCTGTAACATTTCAAGATGGCGGGGGTAGACACTTTATTAAGCTGCCAAAGGTAAGTCTTTAGATATATTTTATCATTCAATAGATTTATTATCCTTCTGTTCTCAAAATAAACCTTTAATAAGATTATTCACTTTAAGTGAGCTTTTGCCTAAGCTTTTTATTATTCATTGTTTTCATTCAAATTGTAGAAATTAATAACTGCCAACTTTGCTTCGATAAAAAGAGCTAATCCAATAAAACCTTGGATTAATCGGTAAGATTTTTGGAGCTTTTCTGATCTGGGCTTTTCGATTTTTTTCTCCTGTCCTCTGGCATCTAAGGGGTTAAAAAAGCTTTAGATCGGAATATGGGAAGGCTGAAAGAGATATTGAAAGAAGGGTGAATGCAGGTAACTCTATTAATGGAGGACTGAACGCCGTTGGCACCAACAAAAAACTGTCCAAAAACGCGAAACTAGCCGTCCATAATGGAGTACTGGTACCTACCCTGATGTATGGCAGTGAAGCATGGAACTGGCAGAGGAAGGATGAAAGTAGACTGAATGCTGTAGAAATGAGATCCCTGAGGCGTATGTGTGGTAAAACTATGTATGATCGTGTAAGAAACGCGGAGATCCGCAAAGAATGCAAGGCTGATGTAAGCGTAATGAGTAAGATCAATAAAGGAACGCTCCGATGGTTCGGGCATGTAGAGAGAATGAACGAGGAAAGGAGTGTAAGGAGAATATATGACGCAAATGTGAATGGTAGAAGAAGTCGGGGACGCCCGAGAAAGACATGGCACGACCAAGTGAATCAGATACTTAAGTCGGGCCATGTCAGGAGTCAGAATAATAGAAGAGCATGTATGAGACGGTGTATGAATGTGAACGAAGCAAGGAGTGTGTGCCAAGACCGAGTTGTTTGGTGGTCCGTCCTCTCTGCCTACCCCTGCGGGGAAACGGCGTAATGTTTAGTTAGTTAGTTAGTTTAGATCCGGGTCTATGCTTCGTGGAGACTCAAAATACATTAAACAGCTGATATTTATTTATTTTGATACAATATTTTAACATTTTACAGCATAGTTTATATAATGTTGGCCTTAATAATAATAATAATTGGTCATTTTGTAGAGCGCCGTTTTTGTGAAAAATCACCTCAAGGGCGATTATGTGGGTTACCCGTGCTGAGGCCCCCATTTTATAATACAAAAATTTATTAAGATAAATTACATAATATATTTATTTATTTATTTATTTATTTATTTATTTATACTGGGTTTTACAGATGTTTACATTTACATGAGAACAATCCACTTATAAAACTCAGTTATTATACAATTATAAAAATCTACAATTACGTACAATTAAATACAAATAAATACAATTAGAAAAACAAAAACATCACAAATTAAAATACAGAATTATATACAAGGTCACTCAAGTAACACATTACAATGAGTGGTAAAAGACATATGAAATACGCAAGCATGCATAGAGGGACAATTCACACAATATAATTAGTTAGTACTTTTTAACAGCGCTAGAACTTTTTTTTTAAAACTGTACAAATTATCAATGAAAATATCCACATCAGCGCACTCTATCTTGTTATACAGTCGACACATCTGGGTCAGAGGGCTGAAGTAGGCGATATTATTTTTAAATATATTAATATGAAAAATGTTATGGCGTCTTAAACAATGGGAATTGGGGACATTAATTTTAATACTGTTAAGACATAATTTAGTATCAAGATGGCCGTGAATAATTTTATGTAAACATATTAGATCAGTCAATTGCCTTCTAGTTTTAAGTGTATCAATCTTGAAGTAATCACGACGTACATCGTATGATCTGAGATGGTCGTGTAGTCCACATTTGAAGGATAACATTCTTAGTAATTTTTTTTGAACTGATTCTACAATGTTTTCATATTTGCAGTAATGTGGATTCCAAATAGTGCTTCCATATTCAAGTTTACTTCTAATTAAGGCATTGTAAAGTGTTAGAATTGATTGAGGATCTTTGAAAGGTTTACATATTCTGTGAATAAATCCCATCATTTTTAATGATTTGCACTTAATATTGTTAATATGTACATCAAATATGAATTTAGAATCAAGAGTGATTCCTAGATCCCTTATTGAAGAAACTTTTTTGAGAATAATATTATTGATAACATAAGAAAAATCTTTTATAATTCTATTTCTAGTAAAGTTTAAAATGTAACATTTTTCAACATTTAAGTGCATATCATTGACAGTACACCAGTTATTGAGTGTGTCGAGGTCATTTTGAAGCAGCTGATGATCGGAAACAAACTTAATTTTACGAAAAATTTTAAGATCATCGGCGAAAAAAGCATAATCACAGTTTAATTTCGAGCCAAGGTCATTTATGAATATAAGAAAAAGCAGGGGGCCAAGATTTGAACCCTGTGGTACACCAGAAGTTACAATTATAGGGGATGATTTGTATCCATTAATAAGAACTAATTGAGTTCTGTTATACAAATATGATTTCACCCAGCGTAATAGGTCTCCATGTATTCCAATTTGTTCAAGTTTTTTTAGTAAGATGGAGTGGTTAACTCTATCAAAAGCTTTTTGGAAATCAGTATAAATTGTATCTACTTGTAATCTTTCATTAAAAGAATTACAAACATAATTACAAAATTCCAAAAGATTTGAGTTGATTGATCTTTGAGGAACAAACCCATGTTGCCTAGTGCAGAGAAGGGGTTTGAAATGTGAAAAAATATTTTTATATATCAGAGATTCAAAAACTTTAGCAAAACAGGATAGTATACTGATTGGCCTATAATTTTTTATTAAAGATGGGTCTCCCGATTTTAATACTGGGACCACGTGTGCTTTTTTCCACAGATCGGGAAAAGTTCCCGTGGTAAGGGATGCATTAAAAATTATAAAAAGCGGTAAACATAAAGAGTCTGCACAGCAACTAACAAAGAAAGGAGGAATTTTATCAGGTCCTGGGCCCTTACTGGGATCTATTTTACTCAAAAAACATTTTATTTCATCTGCACTAATATGTATTTTACCCAAATTGCTTTGATTGTGTTCAGTTATGTTTGGCATTGAATCATTAGTAGATGATTCCGACTTGGTATAAACAGATGAAAAATATTTAGAGAATATGTTTGCTATGTTTTCACCGTCATTCGCGGAAATATCGTCAAGATGCATTACTTTAGGAATACAGTTATTTTTTCGTAATGATTTTGAGTACGACCAGAATAACTTTATGTTACCTTGCAGACCACTTTCGACAGAGTTGATATATGATTTATAACATTCGCTTTGTATTTTTTTTGTAAATTTCCTTAAATAAGAGAATTCCCTATAATCTGACTCATAACCATGTTTTTTTACCTTAAGTCTAACTTTGTTTTTTTTCTTAAGAAGAGCAATCAATTGCTGATTAAACCAGAAAGGATATTGATTTTTTGTTTGAGTACCATATTTTTTAAAGTATTTGTCAATAATTTCCCACAATTTTTCATATAATAAGATTACCATGCTATTCACATTTTTATTTTTAAAGAGAGTTATCCAATTAACAGACAATAGATCCTGTCGACATTCATCAAAGTTTCCCTTCCTGAAGTTATATTTTGAATCGCTTCTATTCATTTCTAAGAATTGATCTTTATTTTGTTTCACTATAATTTCAAATGAAGGGTGATATTGATCCAATTTGGTTAAGCCTGGTGCTATATGTATATCAATGTTAACTTTATCTGAAAAAACAAGATCCAATAAATTTTCATTTCTATTTAGTACACAATTGAATTGATACAAATTGCAAATTGATGAGAGATTGACAAGACTATGTGCTTTCATGCTTTTATAATTAGAAGGGGAAAGTACATTATTTTTGAATGAATTGTCAGGTATCCATTTAATTTCGGGCAAATTAAAATCACCAACAAAAATAAACTGCGAATTGGAAGTTGAAAACTTTAAATACAGATCCTGTAATTTTTCAATATGTTTACAATAATTATCAACGGTTACACTAGGAGGAATATAGAGGATGCATATAAAGATGAGCGAGTTGGAACGAGACTTAATTACAAGCCACAAATCTTCATTGTCACTCTCCCACTCCGTTTTTCTTGACACAAGAAGTTTTTTAGAAACGGCGGCTAGAACTCCGCCACCTTCTTTAGACACAGATTTGGTTGACTCACGATCTCTTCTAAATATTACATATCTATCATCAAACAATTCTTCACTAAATACTGTTGAGTTCAGCCATGTTTCGGAAAAACAAATAATGTCATAATTATTGATTAAAATATTATTGCGCACACTTACGGTCTTTGTTCGAATACCCCTCACATTTTGATATAATATATTTAATGCATCAACAGCAAGTACCTCGCCATCTATTTCGGTATGGTTAGATGCCATAGTCAATGGTGGAGAGGTCCTTCAATAGTGCTGCTTTGTAGGCCGGGCAGTCCTTATCTCCGGTGGGGTGGGCACGTGAAGCTGCAGGCTTTCCAAAACGTGCGCATGTGGCGCAACTGGGTGCTGCAGCAGCAGCGGGGCAGGCCTCACGCGCGTGTCCTTCTACACCGCAGTGGGAGCATCTCTTTGTATCTTTGCAATACTTGTGCGAATGTCCGACCATTTGGCAATTCAGACACACTGTAAGTCCAACAAAGTCACGCACACCGCAAACGGTCCAGTCCACAAATACACGTCCTTGTTCCACCAATGCATGACGAATGTTAGCAGGCACCGAGTACACTCTGTGGCAAGACGGTCCGGTTCGAGCTCCAGCCATATGACTTAGTTTGCACTTGGATGCACACTCTTTGAAGTCATTAGAATCAGAGATTCCGGAGAGGGCCTTCTCTAAAAAGTTCTCGTCCGTAAGTTCACGGGGCACATTAAAGAATATCATTCTAGGCTGCCTCTTAATTGGAAGACGGGCACTCAGCAAGTCGGAGCTGCATATAACAGGATCATTTAAAAGCCTTTCTTGTTCCTGGCTGCTGGCAGTGTGGATAATGACTCCTTTGTTTTTGATATTTTTTACTCCCGTTATCCTTATTCCTAACTGCGATGGCTTAACAATGTCCTTAATTATTTTTTTTGTGCCATCGCTATCATCAACCCCCGGTAGTTTTGGAAAAAAACATACAGATGGTCTTGGTTTCCCTATTTTGATGCTGGTACGAGTGAGTGGCGGGGGCACTGGGAGTTTTTTCTTTGTGACTTCAGCGAAAGAAAGGCTAGCCTCTGTCGCATCAGCCACTCGGCGCATTACTGGACCCAGATCTGACTCAAGCTGTTGTATTTTATCCAGCAGCTGCTTTGCATAGTTTTCCGCCATTTTCTTCTCAGCTTGCAAGACCTTGATGTTAGCTAGAGCCGAATTTAGGTCTCCTCTAAGTTCTTCCTTCTCTAGCAAAAGTTGTGCAACGGAGCCGAGAACATTTGTCACGTTTCTTGATACTTTGAGCTGCTGCTCTTTGGAGACTTTGGATGGTTTTTCAGCCAAAGCGTCCTGTAGGGCTTTTAGGGCAATTTGGGTACCGGATAATGTCTGGTGTCCTGATACATGACTAAGGTCAGGGTTGGTTTCGGCTTCAATCTCCTCAGCGTCTGAGTCCGATTCTTCAGATTGGGAGGTGTAAGGGGAAGCAATAATAGGGCTTTTAACAGAGTTCTTTTTTTTCCCCATAATTATTACACATATGTAACTTCAGTTCAATGTTAAAAAAGTATTTTTCTTCAAAATACAATTAGTTTCGATTTGTGATGAAAGTATTCAAAGTTCACAACACTTAACAACCAATTGGAGCCCGGAACAATGAGCTCATAATCAAACGCAGCCAATGAACGCACTTGCTGCCGTAAACATCACTGTGGTACTTTTGTATGAGAAACAATTATTATGGATGATAAGTTTATTACTATAAAAATATGCTTAAAATCGAAGAATTCACAAGAATAACACTTCCACAGGTTGAACATTCGTTGTTTTTTACGATAAATAGTTTTTTTCTTCCGGCGGATTTGTTTGAACTTGTATTTTCTTAGTATAAATAACAGCTTGACAGAACACGACAAGTGCGAACAGTAGGTAGGTAAATTTTTGATAAAATATATATCTACAATTAATATTTAAAAAATAATAAAATTAAAATTAAAATCGGCATACACTAGAGCTGTCCGTAAAATAAGGTCTCCGAGGCGCTGCGGTCGGGAGAAATGATTTTACGCTCAATCCTGCAACACTCGCGTGTAGCCTGGTTTCCCCTTGTCAAATCCCCACCACGTTGCACCCTCTGTGATGATTATTCTCGGCGTGGCAGCCATTCGCGATGGAGCTTCCACTCGCCGCACCCGCTAGGCATGAGTTACGCTCTGTAATTCGTTACTTTGCTTCGGCGAATCTGAATGATGCCACTGGGATTGTTCCTTTGTATTTAGGGTCGTGTAGTGTATCCAGGTCGCGTCCCCAGTCGCAATTGAGTCCAAGAATTCTTCGCCATAGATGTCGTAGCACTCAATGAATTCGCGGGCTGCTTCAACGCGTTGTTGTTTGTGATCTTGTGTGAGCATTTTGGGACCTACTCTGGGCAGACTTTTTTGTCAAAATCTTGTCAAAAGTGGTCTTACAGACATCACGTATCATATCACAGAGCTCCCGAACCATCACCCGTCTATTTGAAATCATTGTTTTTTCCACTAAGTAATTTTTAATTTGAAACCGATGGCCGTCCGGCACGCTTTTAAATTCTCTGCACCACTTGCACACGTTTTCGCACTCATACACTGTTTTTTGTAGACTTCAAGTAGCAGAGAATGAATTTCTACCGGGTTTTGTTCTTAAAAAAAGTAATTATAGAGCGTAATTCACACCTGGCGGGTGCGGCGAGCAGAAGCTTCATCGCGAACGGCTGCCACGTTGAGACTTAATGTCGCAGAGAGTGCAGCTTTGTGGGGATTTAGCGTGGGGAAACCAGACTACACGCCAGTTTTCTCGGATCTCGCGTAAAATTGTTCCTCGCGATCACAGCACCTTGGAGACCTTACATATTTTACGGACAGCCCTTGTATTATAATATAAGTTGTGTGTGTGTGAATAATGTGTGTTTTATAATGGTTTTGTGTGTTACGTGTACCTTTATGTGTTATTCTTTTATGTTATAAATATTGAGAGGAAACCGGGCAGAATTTTGTCTATATAAATGTATTCCCAATTTCCTCTTTGGATTTTGACATTAATGTAAATATTTTTTTAGTGTAATATATGTAGATATCGACTAATAGCTTTCGGTACTCTATTGGTACTTCTCCTTTTAGAAGCAACTTATGAAAAAAGAATATGACGCTCCAAAAATGTTTAAAATTGCCTGGATTTTTCGCCATCAACTGACGTTCAGTGTACAAACTTTCTTTTAATACAGTTGGTAAAAAAATCTTTAAAAAGCTCCAGTTTTGGAGGAGAAAGATGGGGAATATAATACATTGGTTTATTTGCAACCAATCTTTTTTTTACAAGTCCAGGATACATTCATTTTTTTTTTAAAAAGAAAGACAAACATTCCCGGGTTACGAATAACCCAACAATGTTTGAAAATCTCCTACTACCACCACAGAAAGCCAAAAATGTTGTTTGTGTTGTGATGAAGGACTTAGCCAGCCGAGGAATCGAACATGCGACGCCCGGGTGGGATCCAAGCGCTATGCCCACCCAACCACTGACCGGTCATTTATTTATTTATAATATTAACACCTTTCGGCTTTTACATAATATGATATAGTGTGTAGCAACAATATGAAAAATACAGCTCTGGTGAGTTTGTAAAACAGTAAGAAATAGTTGAGAAAGAAATATGTAGATGTTCAGATGACAAAACGAAAATAAATGCTACGATATTTAAATATTACAATATTGTGACAATAAAAACATATATTTATATATACCTAATATATGCAAATAACTTAGCATAAAGAAGATACATAATTTAGTATTTCATGCTTATAATTTTATCAGCAACACATTCCATACATCTATGTGCAAATACATATATAATCTATTGCCTAAGTTTTTAATTGTGTGTGGTGGTATATTTAAATGGGACATAGTGGTAGTATTGTCACAATAAAACGGTAGTACTGACCTTGTGTTTCGGCTAGCACATTAAAATTTATGAGCGCCAAGACTTGCTGTTAATTGTATTCTACAAGATTTTAAATAAAAATACAACATCGAAAACAGTTCTTTTGCCACTCAAATTTAATAGATTAGATAAACGCAGTAGATATGGGTAGTTTAATTGTTCTTTCGGTATTTTTAGTTTATAATTTAAAAAGCATAGGAATTTTCATATGTTGAATAATTAAATTTATTTACGTTAGTCAAGACTTAAATCCGTTACCTCAGTCCTGGGGCAAAGGATTTTATCCGCTTAGCTAGGAAGGTCGGTAAAGGTGATTGGAAATAACAGCCACTAAAAAGTAAATGTTTGAGAAAAATATTCCAAGGTGGATTACAAATGAATTCCCGTCATTTTTCATTCGTCTCAGCATTTAATGAACAAAAAATCGGTGAATTTCTTTCTAAGAAATAAGTCTCAGTTAATATAGGCTTACTTTATTACTTATCGTCTTCCATTTTCGTAACAAGAGCCGATTAACCCTCTGGATGCCATTCAACGATTAATCGTCCTTAGTAGTCGTTGGCCTTGACGATCAGTGTCTACAATTATCGCTGTTTGTGAATGTGTATATTGAAAAGCTGGAAAATAATTTCTTCACCTAACAAAAGTGTGATATTAACCGAATTTGTTTTGACAATTTGCACGAGTCATTTCGACTCTAAGAACGATAAACGATTGTGATTATCTCTTTAAGAAAGAATATCGATTATTTTAGAGGCCATGAGACCATGTGACATCTTAGGGTATGCTGTTTAGAGGGGCTTTTATGGAAAGGAGAGGAATTTTTGCGAAGAAAAAGGTACGAGGGGTGTGTAAGAATCTGGGGGTCAGTGTGCTATTTAAGACATCACATAATTAATTTCTATATCAGAATTTATTTGAAAGAATGTAGAATTAGGACTTGCTAAAAACACACTACCTTTTGATCTAAATAGTTAATTAAAAATATATCCAGGTGAGATAGTTACATAGAACTGACAAAATTAAGTAAATCAATAAATTTGCATGATAAAAATACATAACTTCCTTATTTTCTATAATACAAAACTATGAAACATCCTATCAAAATAGTTGGACATACGACATAAGAGTATCAAAAACGCAATCTCAAAACTTTGGCAAAAATGCCCAAGTACGGGTAAATAAATACTAGTTGCTTCAAGAATTATTACAAATAATAATTTGACTCTGTATATGTATTTTTTTTTTAAATCGAAAGATTAATTGTGGTCAGAGGAAAATATTAAATAAAACTTTACGAATCTAAAACAGTTCTCGATATATAGACTATCCCCAAATCAATATTTAAATTGGATTTTCCTTATATCGATTCAAATACTTGGATGAGATGAGTATCTGTGAATTATGTTTACGAGAGATGGGAAGGTTGATAGAAATATTAAAATAGGGGTAAATACAGGTACCTCCTTTAATGGAGAACATAATGCCGATGGTGCTAATAAAAAAATGTCCAAAGAAGCGAAGCCAGCAGCTGATGTAGTTAAAAAGAACTGGAAGGAACTGGCAGAGGAAGGATGAAAGTAGACTGAATGCTCTAGAAATGAGATCCCTGAGTTTGGTAAAGTCATGCATGATCGTGTGTAAAAATGTGGAGATACGCAGAGAATGCAAGGTGATTTAAACGTTATGAGTCTGATTAGGAAAGGGATGCTCAGATGGTTTGGGCATGTAGAGCATTCGTACGAAAAAAGTAGTGTAAGGAGAATATTTGACGCAAATGTGAATGGTAGAAGAAGTTGGGGACGCCTGAGGAAGACATGACACGACCAAGTGAATCAGATACTTGAGTCGGGCCATGTCAAGAGTCATAATAATAGAAGATCATGTATGAGACGATGAATGAACGTGAATGGGTCAATGAGTGTGTTGTTAAGACTTAGTTGTTGGGCGGTCCGTCCTCTCTATCTACCCCTGGGGCCTGGGTAAATAGTTAGTTTATATCGATTTTTAGGCGGTTTGACGCTTTTCTCCTTCGTCACTTTCCGATAAAAATATCAGCGAACAAAAGGTTAAATTCCAAATTTAAAATACTTTAACTTGAAAAGAGATTTATACTTCAAGCACCGATCAGCTAAAAACAATACTCGTGGAAATTCCAACTGTTTTCTTTGGGAAGCTTAAATTTTAATTGGTGTTCAATTTGCCAAAGGACATAATTTGAAATGCTAAGTTCCTAACTTAATGTTTGTTTGGAGCGATCTTCAACGATCCGCCCACGCTAGCGTTGAGCGATCATAAAATTGATAATCGCTTTTGGAACGTGTCTTTAGGTTCTTCAATCATAATTAAGTTTCTGCGCTATCAGCTGCCGTTTTCACGAGAGCGAGCTTTTAAAAGACGAATGAACGAAGAACGATTTTTATTTGATAATACCAAGATAATATACTTCTTGGTAGACGGGTATAATGTATACTAGATCCTTTAAAGACAATGAAGAATTAGTTGATTGTATTGTTTTTTTTTTTATATTTCCCGACTAACTTAAATGCGACTACCTCTGTAGCAAAGGAGTTAAAATTAAGCATGCCTTACTCCGCTTATCGGTTAATACGGAATATTTCTTATTCAAACAGTTATTACAAGCTTTATTATTACGAAAAGTACGTGTTTATATCGTGGGAGACGAAAAAATATGAATTTTTTATTTTAATTTTGTTGAAATTAATTCGTTTACCCGATATATGAATTGTGCTTTGCCTTATTCATATTTATATTACATTTCAAAGACCATCAATGCTGCCAATCATAAAAAATTGTTATTGCCATGTAAAACCATAATGTATTCATGATATGAAGTGAATGCATTATTGTTAAGTTTGAACCTGCATTTATAACACAACAACATGGAAAGAATAAGATATTAGAATAGAATTAGGTATTATAATAATTACACATACCCGTTACATAAACCTTGCTTGCCATATAAACCATTCAAAACTATATGTATACAGTATACCTTAATGATGATGACACGCAGTTTCCGCAGCATGAACCTCAGTAGTACTAGTAGTACCGAGGATAATTCGAATTCGGTACTTTTGTTTTTATTTAATTATAATTTATTTGGTTCCGACAAAAATCATATTTGATTGTCTATTAATTAAAAAAGGAATATTTCGTACTATCCGTTAATCCGTGAAGTGGGCTTATAGATTTTTGCGCAGTTAAGATCCCTGTCTCTGGATAAAGAGGTCGTGGGTTCGAATTATGGACCAGTTGCTTCACAGAACTAAAATAATAACAGAACTTGGACAGAACTAGAAAATAATTTTAAAATTTGATGAATTGTGCAAATTGTATGAAATATCTGGCTATAAGTAATGAAATTTTAAATTATTTAAAAATGGCTTGATTTTATAATTCCAATTTTAAAAAGGCGATTAAAATAATTTCCTGCAAAAAAATTATAGATATTATAGTCAGGTAATTTTTCGAATTTGTTTAAATAAACAGTTCCAATTTTGAAAATAATTTGCTAAATTGAAAGCAAATCCTGTTTGCATCCAGAGATCATTAAGCTGGAGTTACAGGCGGACAATCGAAATTAGTATTTTTTAGTTTTATAGAACTCCAATGTGTTGATTCAATTTGCCAATTTACGGAATTTACGATTTATTGAATTAATTTACCGACGCTTTATTAAGTCGTACGTCGTACACCAGTATACATATCGTATGCCAGGCCTAGCTGCATGAGCAAGTGGCTTATTTCAAGCTGCTAATTTGACATCAATATTCCGTGCGGTGAGAAGTGACGTTGCCATACATCACTGTCATTCTTAAAACGAATTTAATTGCAAAATCTATTATTATGGCATTCGATTATTTACGAACATGGCTTGTGCCGATAGATTAATATATTGCAGTGGCGTAATGATCAATCGGTCGACATCGGGGTCACCTTTTCATTAAAAGATCAGTACGCACATATAATATATAAATTTCAATGTTCTTATACAGAGTTTTAAGGGAAGTGTTTTAACCAGTGTTATAGTCGCAGAAAGATTGTTTTATTTATATTTAAAGTATAGGGTGGGCCATAAACATATGCACTTTTGTAATCGTGATAGCGGCGATTCCGAACGGGGGAGGAGAGCGGGGTCACTTACGCATGGTTCCTCGCTTCTCGGAAATTTATTCTCAATGGATCGCTTTACAGGAGAGCACCCCGCTTTCTGAAGAATTTCAGCGGTGAGATGGCGGCCATTTTGACAAAATTATTTATACGAAATGATTGTCCAGGATATTTTTGTTAATATTAATAATTATTTATTTAAATAAAATCTGCCTATTTTTTTCATGATTATTTCAAAAGTGTAGAATGTTTATGGCCCACCCTACATAATTAAATTGGGGTTTTCGATGCCTGTCTCACTAGGATATAACTTTGTCAAGAACTGAGACTGTACCTAATCAATAAAATTACATGTTTTCAAAATGACACAACTATGGGACTAGCTTGGTGAACAGTGTACACTGGGAAGAAATCTGACTTAGGTACCTTAATTTCACACAGTATTATTATTAGCAATATAAAAGCACTGAGGGATCAGAAGTTACGCATTGCATACATTTCCATAAGAATCGATATTATATTGACCGAGATACCATAGGGGGTGATAAATACACTGGTTACTTTTGTAGCCGAGCAACGAACAATCTTAAAAAAATTATTCAAATTCGATTTTATAGACTAGTATTACCGGGTCTAGTGCATGACGATGCAAACTTATTCCGACTTCAACGTTCGTTCCGTCCGCCTGCTTTTTCTTCAAGCGAGATAATTGTTAAATCTGTGCTAACTTATTCAATGTAAATATATTTGACTCGCGTTAATCAAGAGTTATTACTGAAAACCTCCACAACACACGCATCCAGTTTACAGACGTGGCAAGGTCTATAAACTGTCAAACCCTCTGGATAAAATATATAAACATAACCCACATTGCTAAACTTTAATAGACTGGTTGTTTCTTGGGAGTTATTGTTCCAAAATGTCACATGTAGGTAATATTGGCACACAATGTCAGATGGGATAGGTATGGATTTTGAAGTGTCACGTGATCAAGTCAGTGCCATCGCGCAGTTTGCAAATGATGGCGATTTTTGTTTATACTCGTTGTTACTGCTGATTAGTGAATTGTTTTACCGCAAGCATATCAAATAAATAGAGTGAATAAACTATTTTAAACACTGAAATTTTCTTAGCAAGAGCACTGACTACATTTTTGGCGGTCGCGTGATCAGGCCCGTCCTCTTTATTGGTTAGGTGATAATACGACGTCAAAAACTTCCAACAAAAGTTACTTTTGCACACCGAAAACTATGTATAATATTATAATATTTTAATTTCTATACTAAATGGTGGCTTTTAATCAGAGCGATCAGAGAGTATCTTTTAAAATATTGGTACACACTGGCTCCTTAATAAATGTGGCTATCAAACAGAACAGTAGGGAATACATGCAATTAATAATGGATCGATAGTTGAATAGATACTATTATGGAACATAATGGACGAACTTCGGCGATAGGCTTATCCTAACTCTAGCTTCAGTAGAGACCCCTCGCCTTAGTGCTTAACAGATCACTTAGGGTTACACCGAGTATGTCAACTGATTGGATAAGATTGCTTATGTTAAAGTAGGCTCGACTTTCAATTTGATTCCCTTTGGCCGTAATCGGACACGCTTGTACTTTAGAATCATAAATAGGAAAAGGTTATTCTTATCCCAAGGGTAAACCTTCCCGATATAAAATCGTTTTCTGCTGAATAGTATGCTTTAGCTTGTAAACGAGCGATTTTTTTGGCAGTTTCTTGCCAGCAAGGTATACCGTCAATATTTCCGTATCGTAGGTCAATATTAACCAAAATTGTCGTATACCACCTTTGATCACGTGTTTCCTCGGTTCCCTGTTACATAAATATGTCAGTCTCTCTCACAATTTAACCACCATCAAAAGTATGATTTGAACGTGATGAATATTAATAAATTTATTTTTCTTAGTGTTTTCTTGAGTTTCGTTGAGTCCGTTTCAGAGAACATTTTTTGTGTTGTGATTTTGTCTTATATATTTTACCAATCTTGACGGAATACGACGACCTTGCCCAGCAAAACTTGACGGCCAAAATAATTGTTCCGTAGAAGGCAATAATTGACTATTTTTCGAAGTAATAGTCTTAATCTAAAAATGTTTTTAGGTCCGCTATGCGTTGCTAAACCATTCATCCGATTGCGATGAAACTTTGGGGATTTGATGTGTGCATGCCCGCGATGGTTTCTGTATATAATAGTGAGCTCTGGAATCATGAAATTATGCAGTGCTAAGCCGTTCATCCGATTGCGATGAAACTTTGGGGATTTGATGTGTGCATGCCCGTGATGGTTTCTGTATACAATAGTGAGCTCTGGCATAATGAAATTACGCATTGCTAAACCGTTCATCCGATTGCGATGAAACTTTGGGGATTTGATGTGTGCATGCCCGCGATGGTTTCTGTATACAATAGTGAGCTCTGGCATCATGAAATTATGCAGTGCTAAACCGTTCATCCGATTGCGATGAAACTTTGGGGATTTGATGTGTGCATGCCCGTGATGGTTTCTGTATACAATAGTGAGCTCTGGCATAATGAAATTACGCATTAGTAAACCATTCATCCGATTGCGATGAAACTTTGGGGATTTGATGTGTGCATGCCCGCGATGGTTTCTGTATACAAAGGTGAGCTCTGGCTTCATCAAATCATGCATTGCTAAACCGTTAATTTGATTGCGATGAAACTTTGGTGAGTTGTTGTGAGCACGTCAACGAAGGTTTCTATACTGGTGAGCTCTGACATTATGTAATTTGTATAAAAAAATTGCAATTAGTAGCACGCGAGCTGTTTGAAAACTGAATGTACAGGGAATGAATGTGTGGAATACGGGAGGCGGAAATTGGGGGGAGGGGGGTTCGTGGCACGGGGGAAGCAGAGTGGGAACGCGTGAGGGGAAGAGGATGCGGAAGAAGAATGGAACGAAGGGAAAGGACACGCAGGGAGAAACAATATCTTTATTTAGTGGCATAGGAATGCATGCTGGGAACTACAAACCCAGAAGCTAGCATATTTTGATTTATATATATATATATATATATATATATATATATAGATTTCCCCCTAAAACCATGCGAGCAAAGCCGCGGGTAAAAGCTAGTTCCTAATAAATAAATAAAATAAAAATCCCGGGAGCACTGGAAAATTGGGTACTCCTCTGACAAAAACAATAAAAACGGTCTTATATGATAAATTGTTTAATCGATTGATAATGCGATGGCGCAATGACGATTATATTGCATTGTTTATTTAGACGTCAACATGGACGTTCATTTCAAACGCAAAACGTCAAAATCGGAGTACAAAATCCTACAGTTTTAAATTACTCATAATAATAACTAATAAATAGACATTAACTTATTTTCTACTTTTCGTTTGCGTTTATGTTAGTGACGTTTTTTTGACGTGGTATTATTACCATCAGTCATTTTTATAAATTCGAGTGATGAAATCACACAAGAAAAGCAAAACGAATTGATTTTTTTTGTTGTTCTGAATATGGTTTGATTTTTAATACAGCATTACCATGAAATGGCAAACCAGCGCCATTTTTGGTTTTTGTTTTCACTTTTGAAAAATTCCTATTATACACCGAATATAGATGATACAAAGTAAGCATATAATGTAAAATGTGTTTATTTTAGTTATTTCTAGCTAAATAAGTGAAAATGTTATTTTCTTTTTTCTGGATTCAATTAAAAAAAAAAAAACAGAAGTGAGCCAAATGAAATCCTTGAGGCACTCTTGATGTTATTTTAAAATTTTATAAAATCTTGGCTATCAGGCACAAGAACTCCTATTTTCTGATTAGGTATAGGTACATTAAATTTAATATTTTGTAAAATATATATGTATGTATAAATGTAACCCATATTTTTTATATTACAATTTGCTGATCAAAGTACGTTATGATGCAGAAACGGGCCTTCATATTCAGAGTTTAAAAGGGACCATGTTTGGGTTCAAAAAACCTAAATGGCACTGATTTTCCATTTGATGGTAATGTTTCATTTGAATTGCAACCATCTTTAAGAATCTTTCATTAAAAAACATTTAACATCTCTTGTGTGATATTATTAAAATTAAAATCGGTTCTTTCTTCTTAACTGGACGCTTTCGTTTCACCTAGACTATCTAACTAACTAACCATCACGCCGTTTCCCCGCAGGGGTAGGCAGAGAGGACGGACCGCCAAACAACTCGGTCTTGGCATACACTCTTTGCCTCACTCGCATTCATACATCGTCTCATACATTCTCTTCTATTATTCTGACTTTTGACATGGCCCGACTCAAGTATCTGATTCACTTGATCGTGCCATGTCTTCCTCGGACGTCCACGACTTCTTCTACCATTCACATTTGCGTCGTATATTTTTCTTACACTGCTTTCTTCGTTCATTCGCTCTACATGCCCAAACCATCTGAGGGTCCCTTTCTTAATCTTACTCTTTATGCATACATCAGCCTTACATTCTTTGCGGATATCCACATTTCTCACACGATCATTCATTGTTTTACCACACATACGCCTCAGGTATCTCATTTCAACAGCATTCAGTTTACTTTCATCCTTCCTCTGCCAGTTCCATGCCTCACTGCCATACATCAGGGTAGGTACCAGGACTCCATTGTGGACTGCTAGCTTCGCTTCTTTTGACAGATTTTATTAGCGCCAACGGCATTCAGTCCTCCATTAATGGAGTTACCAGCATTCACCCTTCTTTCAATATCCCTATCAGCTTTCCCATCTCTCGTAAACATACTACCCAGATACACAAACTCATCCACCTGCTCCAAGTATTCATCATTCACAACTATATTGCATACTGTTTTCGTACTCTCTCTTTCAAACACCATGACTTTAGACTTACTTACATTCATCATTAACTCACTCTTCATACATACTTCGTTCATCCTAGATACGAGAGACTGTAGATCTTCCATAGTGTTAGAAATCAGCACCGCATCATCAGCATACAACAGGCAACAAAGCTTTTTCCTATCGACTCGGTCGTATGCTTTTTGTAGATCTACAAAGGCGCAGAAAAGTTTCTGGTTTTTCGCCAAAAACTTCTCAGTGAGCATACGCAAGGAGAAAATCTGGTCCATGCATCCCCTTCCACTCATAAAGGCACCTTGCACATCCCATATTTTATCCTTTGTTTCTATTCTTACCCTTTCAATCAATATTCTTCTGTACAGCTTACTGACTGAACTTAGCAGGCTAATAGCCCTATGATTCCCACATTCCATACGCGGCCCTTTACATTTGTATAACGGCATGATTACAGCCCTTCTCCAATCTAATGGCGTGTAACCCTCCTCTAGACACTGGTTAAAAAGTTTGCACAACCATGTGAGAATAATATCTCCTTTAAAGTATTCGGCAGCAATATTGTCGAAACCAACAGCCTTACCATTCTTCATGCATTTTATCGATTTTTTAATTTCATCCACGCTGATTTTAGTAACATTCACTCCGTCATCGTTCATACCCGATTCACCGCTGGCCTCACTGTCACCCGGGTTGCTTTCGAAGACTTCCTCAAAATATTTCATCCATCTCTCTTTTATTTCTTCCTCATTCGTCAACATTCTTCCATCTTTCGATTTTATCACTTTCACACTTCCGTTCTCTGAACCACTTCGGGACCTTTTGACCTCCTTCAAAACAGTTTAATGTTTTCTTGGAAGTGTTTTGTCATTTTTATTCCCTCTTCCTCTTCCAGACGATTTTTTCGTTCTTTCACTCCAACACTTACTCTTTTCTTGCATCCCTTATATACTTCTTTCGCTCTATCTCTATCTTCGCTAGAAGCGGTGCCAGCCGCTATCAGACATAACCATGCTTTCTTCTTCCCTGAAACTAATGCTTTGATCTCGTCATCCCACCATGCGTCACCTTTCTTCTTACCTTGCGTACTTATTCCACATACATCTCTAGCAGATTCACAAAGACTCACCTTTATGTGATTCCATGTTTCATCAATGCTTAGACCGTCCATTTCCTTCTCATTCAATCTCATCTCTGCACAATTCTCATACTCACTTCTGGCATTTGCGTTTTGCAATTTTTCTATTTTGACTCTTGTTGGAGTCGATATCGTTTTCACTTTAGAGCGCCAGCCGCGAAAGAGGTTTACTCTCGACAACACCAGAAAGTGGTCAGTTTCAACCTCCGCCCCTCTGAAAACTCTTGTGTCCTCGGTAACGGCTCTCAACCTAGAGTCAATTACCACAAAGTCAATTATTGATCTTTCATTTCCTCTTTCCCACGTATATTGGTGGACACCTTTATGATCGAAAAAAGTATTCGATACAAACAGGTTCCAGAATATCTATAACTTAATAATTAAACCCTTGCCCGGAAAAATGTTATATCCACCAATATTCTTGTTCCAAATAAAATGGGAAAAAAGAAAACAGTTATTTTTCATAACATTTTGTATTTAAAATACAGTAAACATAGAATTCATAAGGGTTTGAAAAGAAAAGTCGTGATGTGAGGAAATTAAATTAGAATTTATTACAAAAATTTATGCAGAATTAGTGGAAAAATGTTGTTTACCAAAATTTGACGTACAACGTTATTCCACAAAATGTTTTTTTTTTTTTTTTCGTACCTTGCAGAAAGCAACATGCTCTTCTAACATAAATGTACACGTGTCATTGATGTATTTGAGCTTAAAAAATCGAATAAGTCGGGTCAGTGGCGGAATTGGCAACGCGTTTGGATCCCATTCAGGCGTCGCGTTTCTCTCAGGCCTCGGCTTTCCAAGCAATATTTTCCGCCTACTGCGGTGGTAATAGGAGATTTAAAACAAAATTGAAGTTATACGTTACCCGGGAATGTTGGTTTTTCTTAAAAAATACCTACATCAAATAAATTTTAAATTTAAAAAAATCAATGTAACCATTTGCGTTGGTGATATTACGACATTATTCCACATTAATATTTTAACGGCTAAAAAGAAAGTTTAATAATATTTTTTTATGGACAAATACTACTTTTCTGCATCCTTCAGCTTCTTGGATTTGTGCTGTTTCTAGTTGCAGCCATAAGATGTTCTTTTTCTTCCTTTATTCTCATGCTTCGTGTTTTTAAATAAACAACATTATATAACGTTCTTCCACAAACCAAATTTTAAAATGCTACCACAGGCCCAAATTTTTTTATTGATAAAACCGCCTAAAAAATGCATAATATGCCTAACATTATTCCATCAATAATTCAACGTTATTAGTTTGGTTGGATAAAACATTATTCCGGGCAAGGGCTATTTCTGACGATAATTTATACAATATCTACAACGATTTGAATATGCGAAACACGTCACCAATAATAAAAACAATAATAGAATGATACACACACGTGATTAAAAAAACCATTAATTTATTGTTTTCAAGGTACAGTAAGCGCCGTTTATTGTATTCAACCTCTAGTGGAATCGGTCGCCTAATGTGCATAGTTTGTGGGATGCGAAACAAACCTGAAATTTGTGTGGCCATTTCACCTGTCAAGGCCCCTAACCGGTTAGTAGAATCGACTGATTTGCATTTTAAAATCGAAGTAATTACAGCGGCTTTCACCGAAATAGTTTTGTTATAATATTTTACTATACACCGTGCCCGGAAACATCCTATATGGAGTCGATTTATTCCTTTCTTATTGGAGCTTTCATTATAGATTACATCGATTCCTAAGATTGTATTTTTAGCTTAGACCAGTTTCAAAAATAAAAGCAATAAGGGCCATTAACCAGCCAGCGGCTGAGAATTCAAAATTCGTCGAAAGATGTCATTACGATCGTACAGGGCGGTTCCAATAAGAAAGATTAATTATTCTTCGTACCAGCTTTTTTAAATAATAACTCAATATCGATTTTATTTCATTCAAAATTTGATTTAATTTATACCTACATTCAAAAATGCTGAAAGGCGTAATGATAAATCTATTGAAATTATGTAGTTTTTGTAAATATTTTTTGATCATAAATAATCATAATTTTAATAATGTCTAAGCAAAATAAGAATTAAAAAAAAAAAAACTTAAATATATTAGTTTGTAAGACCGTAAATAAATAGACAAGCTGAAGTATTTTCGTCACAAAACACGTACGCAGATCTTTTTTACAGTGATTTTATTTAAACTAAAAATAAAATTCTGAAATATAGCTTTCCCAGATAATTTATTGATTTATTTTACTGTATGATTATATGATTTGAAATGGTGTTGTAAAATACAAAATTTTGATTGAAAACTTAACAAATCTGCCAACGACCTACGGTATAATAACCTTATTATGCTAAAAATAACTATTTTTTCTAATAGTTTAAAACATGACTTTTACCAGATAAAAGAACAATCCTTTGAAATCAATTTATACTTTTTGTGGAAAAGAGTCATCACGGCTAAAATTTTATTTAAAAATGACATATTTCCGGTTTTGTCTGGTTATTTCCTTTTAACCGCCGGAAAAAAATAGAAAAAGACTTTAGGGTTTCTCTACATGATGTAGATTTACCAGTTTCCCGCTTGTACCGGGTTTGCGGGCACCATGAATATTATCTTTTATCTTTGAACTTTTCAAACGACAAACAAAGTATCACAAAATCCAAGTCCTCAATTTTCACAAAACTTTTAGCAACGAATCATTTTAAGTAATTCACATTTTCCAATTTTTTTTTCACATACAAATGGTTCGTTATTTAGGTAGGTTGTAACTTTGGCCATATCTTCAAAAACATTTGTCCAATATCACTTATTTTGGGAGAATCTTCTTTTAATAATGTGTGTAATTTTTTTGTTGTTATAGTTTTTAAGAGATTACGATTTATCCTCTCCAAGTGGTCCGCTACTTTTGGTGACTTAGCAGGGGTGCCCGGGTTCATGGGGTGAGGGTTTTCCCGCATCTTGGCGGCGGCGGGTGCGTGTGCCCACAAACTGCGTCGCAGGCCAGATCGGGAGAGACTGTTTGATGGAGACCTTTGGACTAGGGTGTATGGATATAATCTTTCCACCTCTCTGCTGATAAGATAAAACTCGAAACTTACGCATATTATTGTTTTTTGAATTACAGGGTGTTTAAAAAGTCCTCGCCGAACAACAAGCTGACGCTGTACCTGTGTTCACGAGACTTGGTCATCGAGAACGGGGTCATAGATAAGCTGCAGGGTGTCCTCTGCGTCGACCCGGACATCCTAGAAACCAAGAAGGTCTTTGGACAGGTCACCTTGACCTTCAGGTTAGTTTGAACGAATCTTGTTAACCTTCAGCTTGCCAAGGTGCAAAACAAAATTAAGTTTGCCTCGAGGGGTGACTCTGTTACCCCATTCATTTATGATTTTGATTCTATTTTTTCTACTTTTTCATAAATTCTATTTCAAACTATTTTTAAGTCACATTTAATGTGTTTCGTTTTATTAAATAAAAACATATTAACATCGACTACCAAAAATAACACAGGAATATACAAAAACTGCCTAAAGTCTCGATTACATTGAGCGAGTTTACAAGCTACTAGCCGGTAAGTTTAAAAGCGGGTGATCGGCGAGTGAGATTGACATGATTACACACAAAACTTTCTACTCGCTCAGAAGTGATAGTAGCAGCTAAAATAACGACTCCCGCGCGAACCAATTCGGTCGACATTTTGTAAAAAACTTAGCTCGCACTATCGCCACACGCTAGCCAGTAGCGAGAATTACGGCTAACACGCGAACTAATTCTGACAATTACGAAATCAGCTGTTGGTGGGCCGCCAACTTTAGCTTTCAACTTTTTTCGTAGATTGCTCACAATCAACTAGTTAGTAAGTAATACGATTACACTGAGCAAGTTTACTAACAGATAGTGAATTTTTTATATAGTAGCTTATAAACTCGCTCAATGTATTCGAGGCTTTAGTGTGATAGTGGAAAAGTGTGTATAAAAACTTATATCATGAATAAAGAAAAAAAATCGTCAATCAACGTAGCCTTCTTTTGACTTTAACCAACCGTTATAGTGTAATACAATTTTTTTTATATTTTGTAGAAAAAAAAATTCGACTGCGGCTTACACGCGGTAGAAGCGAAACTTTACCAAAACAATATCAACCAATACTTGAAAAGTGGGGTCGTAATCAAAGCGACCGATGACGCAGACCAGCGTGATTTCCGTTTCATATTTCAACTAATAGGAGCCTTTAAAAGTGACATCATAATCAAAGCGGTCAATGAGCGCAGTTGATGCGTCGTAGGTACAGTAATCGTCATTTCTCTTTCATCCGAAATCCAAATCTTAGCGGGGCTATAGAAGTTTTATTTTAAAAAAATATCGAAAATGTCACCGGTGACTAAAACTTCATATGCATTTTTACTCCAAATAATGTCACTGGTTAAAATAAGTCAAGTATGTGCCTTAACGCCTTGTATATACCAGCATAATACCCCGTAATGAGTTTTTTTCTCAACTCATTGGGAATAATGTGTTACCTACCATGGTTTTTGTAATACATTAAAATTAAATAAATAAAGTAATAATACAAAAAACAACACTGTAAATAAATTCGTTTGACTTTATTACCAACTTATTATTAAAGGTATTTTTGCACAAACATTATAATTTCATAATAATATTAATTTTGGGGGGTCAACTATCATGGGATCAGTGTCAGGACAGTTGGTTTGGAGATTTGGGTACCCCTGTTGGCAACGGAAAGGTTAACTTCATTGCTAGTTTGGAAAGCTTTTCTAGAAGTTTCATATAATATATACATAATTTTGTTGACTTGGATAAGTCATTCTGACACTCATGTTAGTTTGGATAAGTCGTACTAGAAATGTTGTCACATAAATATATTTCTTACGTAGCTCCAAAGTTCTTACTGATGTCATTTTTATAATAATATATTCCATAACACGTCAATATTATCGAACTTGTTTTCAAAACTTTTCTAAAACCTACTCGCAAGCTTCATTACTTTGGACCTGTCGCGCGGAAAATACACATAAAATTGTGTATATTTTCACGAATGTCAATCTGAAGTTGATTTTAATCTTTTCTTATACAAATTCTCGACGTCTTCCACATAATAATTAGCAATTTGTTTTCTTCAAACTTTGTGGAAAGTTATAATTTACTTTATTTGTCACTGAAGAACCTTCAAGACTTTTTGTCATCCTCGTCATAATGGGTTAACGTTTGATATTATATAAAGCTCTCGGTTGGCCCTACGCCAGATAGCTACTGCCAAGTTATATAATTCTAACTTAACAACTCTAAAGCTTGAGTATCAACGCTTTTTATGTATTTTACTTATTTAGAATATATTTTTACAATTTAAGGGGAGGGTATTTGTACCCCCGCCCCGGTAAATACTTATTGGATAACAAACACCTCTGCCATAAGTCACCCCAAGTGCCCGGGTTCTTAGGGCGAGGTTCTGCAGAAACTGGTTGAGGGAGACATTTTAACCTCTAGCTATTTGCAAGGCTCGTTTATTTTTTATTTATTTAAAATTTATTTATTTAAAATTTGTAGAATAAATATACATACATTTTGTTTGTTTATTAATATGTTATAAAGTGTTGTAAATGAATATAAAAATTGCCTTTTCTCACCTTAAAAAGACAAAGCTCTTGTATTTGGTGAGGGAACTCGTTCTCAATTTTATGTAATCATGTAAGTAATTAAATAGTGTAATATTGACAAAAGGATAACAAGAAAAGCTCAAGATATATCAATAATTGATTTCAAGATTTAAAAGAAAAAATAATAATATATAATATGAACTCTAACAGTAGTAATTTTTCAATTTTATGTTGGAGTTCATGATTATTTTCAATAATTTTTAGATTTAACGGGAGGTTGATAAAATAAGATATACATAGATACAGATAAGTGTTTTAAGTGTGCTTGGTATTAAATTTTGGGATTTTAATATTATTCTGATATCTTAGCTGTATTTCTTTGAAAATTTGTATTATTGAATATTTTTTATATATTTTGTCTATTGTAGGTACATTGAATATTGAAAGGATTTTTCAGTAGAAAATGTAGATGGTTTTTCGGGATAACCTTAATTATCTATATTTGAACTATTTTGAGGGGATTTAAAATAACATCCTGTGTTCCTCCCCAGCCCATAACATCGAATATTATATTAAATTATTATTTGTAATCAATTCTACGTGCCCAGTTGTACGTTGTACATGTCGTGGATTCCTGTTAAATTGATTTATGAAAAGGTAATATCAACTATAATATTCCTATAAATGTCTTCAATATAGTCTACTGTCTACTCTGTGGTTTAGAATGATTTGGTTGAGAGCAAATTCGAGTAGTTGACTTAATTATTAGATTCGGTTTGTGAACCTATTCATAACCAATTTCCATCTAAAGCGTTTTACATCAAATAGAACAATTGACTTCATAAACCTCTGAGTTAATTGCTTCAAGTACAATTGCTGTACACCGACTCAAAATAAACAAGGTTGGTCTTGATTGAACGAAAATATACACAAAATAATAAATACTATTGAATAAAAGTGTCTTATTTTGTCTTCAGACGATGCTCAACTCGTGTAAAATTCGGGACCAAGCAGCTATCTATAACACTCCTTATGAAGTTGGAGATAAGATTTGAAATTCCATTTAACACCAACCGCCTGTTTTGATTTATTCTCTAAAAACATCACCAAAAATAATTTGCAAAGTTCAGGCACAAATTGTTTATATGTGATACGATCATTTTCTTAAGAATTTAATTTTCCACATTATACAAAATCAAAATGGGGTATGTGAGTAAGAAATTGTGAACTTTACAGCAGTTTTTATAGGCCTGTTACTTTTTTCTGGACTTCAAAAAATACAAATATGTGTTCAAATCAAAGGCAAATATGTGTTCGGCTCGCAGTATTTAATTAAATCATCTAAAATATTTGTAAGCGATCTAATTTTCAAACGAAAAACACATAATTTGTAATTATTGGGTTATGCATTGCCGTTATATTCATTGAATATTTATATACAATAATTGAAAGAGGTGGGATTGGGTGCGAAATTGAGTAATCTGAAAGTTTGTTTTCTGTCGTATGCTGATGATACGGTGCTAATTTCTAGCAGTATGGATTTACAGTCTCTCGTGTCTAGAATGAACGATGTGTGTATGAAGAATGAGTTAATGATGAAATATAAGTCTAAAGTCGTGGTATTTGAAAGAAAGTGAGTAAGAAAACAGTTTGCAATATAGTTCTGAATGATGAATACTTGAAGCAGGTGGATGAGATGTTTATCCGGGAAGTATGTTTACGAGAGATGGGAAGGCTGATAGACATATTTAAACAATGGTAAATGCAAGTTACTCCATCAATGTAGAACTGAATGACATTGGCGCTAACAAAAACTGCCCAAACAAGCGGAGCTAGCAGTCCACAATGGAGTGCTAGTACCTACCCGGATGTATGGCAGTGAGGCATAGAACTGGTAGAGGAAGGATGAAAGTAGACTGAATGCTGTAGAAATGAGGTCCATGAGGCGTATGTTTGTAAAACCATGAATGATCATGTGTGAAAAATGTGGAGAGCTGCAAATATTGCATGGCTGATGTAAGCGTAATGATTAAGATTAAGAAAGGAACGAAGAAAGATATGTAAGGAAAATACATGACGCAAATGTGAATGGTAGAAGAAGTTGGGGTTGCCCGAGGAAGACATAGCACAATCAAGTGAATCAGATACTTGAGTCGTGCTATTTCAAGAGTCAGAATAATAGAAGAGTATGTATGAGCTGAATGACGCAAAGAGTGTGTGCCAAGAACGAGTTTTTTGGCGGTCCGTTCTCTCTGTCTACCCGGCGCGATGGTTAATTAGTTAGTTATTAGTTATTAGACAATTGCAAACGACGAGTGTGAATACCAGTTACTAGTATCCACTCTAACAATCCACAATTTGTCCTAGAATCGACCAATCTGACCGATTATTCAAGACCAATTGAGTTAATAATGTTCTTCATCAACTCGGCATTTGTTAGTTACTATTATTTGAAACGCTTTAACTTTTACAATAAAAATACCATTTATACAAAAGGTCGATAAACAACTTTCAACCTGTTGACCAACTTTTAAAACTGCCGTTTTTATCTTTCAGTATTATAATACCATACTGGAAACTTTTGCAGCGAAAGGAAAGTAGAAAAATGAATATCCACTACCTAAAAAAAGACGCCAGTAAAACAGTTGAAAGTTTTTATGCACCAAACTTTGTGTCATATTTCTGTGGTACAGGCAGGCGGGTAAAAATTTTAACACCGGATGATTTATTTATATTTGTTCATACGAAGCAGATACTTTGTGATATGATATTATAATCTTATATAAAAAAAAGTCGGGTTAGTTCCACCATTTATAACTCAAGAACGGCTGGACCGATTTTATGATCTTTGATTTGTTGGATTTGTCTCCGCCCGAATAGCAGAATAGCTATTAATACATCAGCAAATTTCACGAAAAAAAAATTATGAAGAAAATTATTTTCCTTTATATCTTTGTATGGAACGAATTTACATCTTTTGAAAGAGCTGCAGCAATATTGTGATACCTAAGTATAATATTGAATAGTGAGTGAATTCCAAAAATTCAAAAACGTAAAATGTCTATGCGCTGATTGTATTGCTTTTATTCTTTTAAACATATAATGCTGCCCCTCTTTCTTGCACACTAAATGTCAATAGTCGAAAATGAGACAAATGGAGAACGTATGTCTGCACCCCTCCAAAGAAAAATACAATAATTATAATAAATTTCCCTCACACATGTAAATAAAATGAAACGCATTTCCCGTAAGTGGAAAAATGTGAAAATCACAAAAAATATAAATCCGTAAGAAAATGCTGACAAAAACAAAACACGGACAGTTGCACATCGATAATTGCTTTATTGTGTAATTTTTAAACAAAAAAAAATTGAATTTAATTCGGCTAATAATAAGTTAACACAATAGTAGTTATTGATTCTGAGGCGGTACGAAGTTCGCCTAGTCAGCTAGTTGTATATAATTCCGATTCAAACACGTTTGAGTCATCCTGTAGAAGTTGTGTATAACTCTAAACATTTTCATCCTGGAACGCCGACTAAAAGAGCTTTTTTTATGTTTTCTGAAAGTTATTTTCATTTTCTTGAAGTTGATTAAAAAACTTTTTCGGCTTTGAATGACTTCGGATTCAGTGCCTGCCTATCACGTCCATCAAAACTATTTTCATAAACATTTGCCTTTCGCATTTACGAAAACCTTCTAGGATTTTTTTATTACAGGTAAATAATTCTCCGAATTTTTTTCTTACTATTCATTTTAGATATGAGTAATGCCAAAATAATATTTCATTATATTTAGGCTAGGTAGTGTTTTTTTTACATTAGCTCCACACGGGGGGCCTACGTCATCTTAGGGAATGCTGAGTGGAGGGTCTTTTAAGGTAAGGAAAGGATACGAAGTTCTGGGAAGGAAAAAGGTATGAGAGGTGGGTAAGAATCTGGGGATCAGTGTGTCCAGGAGTGACGGACTTATGAATCCATCCCTTTAACTGCGATGCAAGGCGATGGGTCGAGAGAGTCCGGCTGGAAAGGCCAAAAGGCCTCCCTCAACCAGTCTCTCTCGATCCGGCCCACCGCGCAGCAGATGGGCAGACGTAACTGCCTCCAAGACCTGGATTAACCTCATCCCGTGAACCCGGGCACCCCTACTTAGTCACCAAACGTAACGAACCACTTGGGGTGACCTATGGCAGAGGTGTTGGTTATCCAATAAATGGTTCCCATGGTGGCGGCAAATTGAGTCTTACAATAACGATCGTGGCTTCTTCAGGGCAGTAAAATACTCTATTAAAAGTTTGAAGAAGGATTTTTTTCCTTATTTATTTTATATATTCAACGATATCATTATTAAAATATATAAAAATAGTTCATTTATAAACACATTCTGATGTGTAATTATTATGACGCGTGGTAGCTGTTTCGTCTTCTGAAGCCATTTTAAAATTGAGCTTTGGCCACTTACAGACAATATATTTACATATTGTACTTATAATGAAAAACTTATTGCTTTTATTTTATTACCTGTGCCCTGGTTGATTTCCGAGTAAAATGTAATTATGTATTACCATTTAAAGTGTCACCAATTATTACGTTGTTTAAATTTGACTATAGGATATTTATAATTTCACCATCCTCCTCATAGATTATCCATATGATAACGTACATTTTCGATTTATTAAAGACGATTTATTTGTTTAAAAAGTCTGCGTTTACTATTCTGTACTTGAACCTATGAAAGTGACTATTTATATGGGAAGTTATCCGAGTTTTTCCTGTCGCGATTTGTTTATTAATTTATTAATATTCGCTATCGTATGGATGAACTATCAGGAGGATGATTAAATACACACTTAAGGTCGTTAAGTGAATTATTCCCATATGATGACTCCGGGGTTGCTTCAGTCATCATTTGGCAATAACTCACATAAATAAATTTAAACAATGCAGTAATTGGAGAAACTTTAAATAACCATTAATAATATCCGACATTTTATTAGGAAATTAATTAGGACAAAAGTAATAAAAGTAAAATCAATAAGTTTTCCATGGATAACCGTAAGCAAACAACAGCTGATTCTGACAGCTCCAAACTTTATACCAAAATAAGTGACAATTAAGCAAATCAACACAGTAATCCAATAAAAACCAAAAAACCAGTGTTACGTAAAACAAAGTGACAGTTTATCCGGTAGTGGCAGTGTAAAATAACTACACATTTTGTTAAAATAAATATATGCCAAATTACAAGTCATTGTTAACCAAAGACAATTTATGGATTTTGAATTTGTGAAAAACAAGTGCCGTTTTTGTCATAGACTAAACAACTAAATTATATATTTCAAATTTTAATTATTTTAATAAGGGGCATTTATGAACAAAAAATTGAAATTTTCCTACGAATTAAATAATTAAATATAACATCAAGAAAATGTCCAAATCTCGCAGCAAGTTCTCGAATGTGAAAAAAGTACTGACAACATCATCACCACTAACAAACGCGCCTGGCACAATGGACTCTGCGTCGGAGGCTCATCAGTCGATGATTAACATTGACAGCGACTCCATCTTGGAATTTATCAATTCCAAATTTGAAGAAATGAAGGAAGTTATGCTCAACAAAATTGCATCAGAGCTACAAGAAATAAAAAGCTTTACTAACTTCGTTAACGAAAAATACGATGACATAATACACAAACTGTCAAAAATCATGGATACACCAAATCAAGTAAATAAACTCAAGGAAGAACTAGCCGAAAAAGAAAAAAGATTGGCTGCAGTAGAAGTTCACCTGGCAGATCTGGAACAATCAGCACTATTGAACAGTATAGAAATAAACGGTATAAAATTTCAAGACAACTTATCCCCAGTCCATACTGTGACGCGGATTGCGGAGCTCGCGGGCGTCAAAATGGCACCAGAGGATACCTACAAAATAATAACCAACAAATTAAATGATCAAAAAAAAATCACGATTAATTTCGCAGACATCACAAAAGCAAACACCATGTTAGCTGCTAGATATAGTGATCCGATAAAAAAATTTAACGGGGAAGGAGCCCAATTCGTTTACCTCAATGCAGCACTAACACCTTATTATAAAAATTTACACTGGAATGTCAGAAAAAGGGCACAAGAAAAAGAATTCAAGTATGTATGGGTAAAATCGGGAAAAATTTTGGTAAGGAAAACAAATGACTCAAAGGTGGTTGAAATAAGACACCTAAACGATTTACCTACAAAGATGATTTAAAAAAAAATAAAAAAAATAGTGCACTATTTACTCAATATTATGTTTATTATGGCTTCTACAAAAATAAAAACCAATTTTTTAACGGTAATTAACCGTAATATAACAATACCTGATATACCAAAAAAACTAGCATCTCTGAGAAATGCAACTCCAAAACTGATTATAATCAAATTTAAAAATACAAATGGTCGAGATGAGTTTTTGGAAACAGATAAAAATTGCAATAAAAAAACAGAGAAAAATAAAGAGAGAAGGAACATTAACAAAACAGGATACGAAAGACGACATGAACCTATTCACATAAATGAACATCTAGCCACCCACACTACAAGAAGACTATATCTCTACAAACTATTTGCAAGAAACTACCTTTTCTCCTACTTATGGAGTACAACAAGGCGAGTATATATTCGCCTTCGATCAATCGACTCGCAAGCAACTCAATTAAACTCAGAAAATACCACCAACCTCATTGAAGAACAACTAGAGGAAAACCAACCAGAAACTGTTCCTGAAACAGGCGCCAAACTGTATCCTTATATTACTTCGTACTTAATAATAATCCTAAACATTCCCAAATCTTATGTACGTTATCATGTATGGCTTTCCATCCAAAACTTCTATTTTCATTCTGTAATAAATGGTTTCTGCACTGAATTTTGACTTAGAAACAATAAATAACACAGAATACACTTTTAACCAAGCAAAAGAATACAAAATCCTTGTCTCAGGAAAACACAGTTTAAGCATAATATGTCAAAACATAAGAAGCATTCAAAAAAACTTTGATAGTTTCTGTGTCCTACTAAATGAAATAGATATAAGTTTCGATATCATTATCCTAAGTGAATGCTGGTTAGGTGATTCTCACACCAACTTAAACTTAAAGGACTATACCACATTCCAGACCACAAGACACCAAAATCAAAATGATGGTATAGTAATCTTTGTCAAAGACACAATAAAATCTTCCATATCAGAAATTAACATAACTGAAGCAAACTGCATTCAAATATCACTTGGCCCATGTCTTTCTATATTCGCTATATACTGACCACCATGCTACAACAATCTCACCCCTTTCTTAAATTCATTAAATAAACTCCTTGAAAAACATAAAAAAACTCAACAAATAATTATTGCTGGTGACATGAACATTAACATATTAAACTGCCAACCAAAAACTACGGAATTCTTAAATGTTTTTACTCACTACGGACTTAAATCTACAATAAACTCGCCAACAAGAACTACATCACACTCCGAATCCTGCATCGATCACATATTTGCTAAAACTAGAAAAAAAACTTTTTCATCCATTATTCGCTCAACTGTCACTGACCATTTCACAACTACATTAAACATACTTCTTAACAAAGAACAAAGTAAAAAAAAAAATGACAACATGAAAGACAAAATAAACTTTAAGTCCCTAAAATCGGATATTCATGATGAACCTTGGACTAATGTACTAAATGAAATAGACCCGAACACAGCGCTGAACACATTTATAAATACGGTTGAAACCTACATAACCAAACACACCACAAAAAATCCACAAAAGAACTACACACATAAAGAAAAAAAAATAACACCATGGATCACGAAAGGAATAGTCAACAGTATTCACAAAAGAGATGCAATGCATATGCGAGTCCACAAAAACCCGAATGATAACAAACTAAAGCAAGATTACTTACTGTATAGAAACCTGTGTAATAAGTTAATAAAACAAGCCAAATACAAATATTACAAAAAAGAAATAAAAATCGCAAAAAATGATCCAAAAAAAATTTGGGAAATTGTAAGAAATATTACTTATTCCACTCCGAAGAAAGATTCACATATCAAAGAACTATTAATAAACGGAGACAAAGTCTTAACAAACAATGAACCTAATAAAATAGCTAATTTTATTAACACAGAATTCGCAAAAGTTGGCTCTACCCTAGCGGAAAAAATTCTTCAAAAAAACTGTACATCAGAAGACTCTTTACACAAACTTTGCTCTTCCATACGACCAAATCACTCGTTCAATGCTTATCAAGTAAATACAAAGGAAATCTCGGATCTTATTAAATCTCTCAAACCAAATTGCGCGATGGGACCGGATAACATTTCCAATCAAATACTGATAAATCTACGAGAATACATACTTATACCGCTTCAGCACATTTTCAACCAAAGTTTTAGGCTCGGAATTGTCCCTGATCATTTAAAAATAGGATGTATTACTCCAATACATAAATCGGGAGACAAAACTCTGATATTAAACTACAGACCAATCACTCTGCTAAACTCACTATCTAAACTTCTAGAAAAAGCCATGAAAAAAAGATTACTTGCGTACCTTGAAAAATACAACCTGCTCTCAAGCCGCCAATTTGGATTTCGTGCCAAAATGGGCACAGAAGACGCTTTATCAGAATTAACCAACTACATAGTGAAAAGCATAGATGGCGGATCAAAGGTGATAGGGGTGTTCTTAGACCTAGCAAAAGCTTTCGACACTATTTCGCATAACTTACTACAACAAAAACTCAAAAATATCGGCATAACTGGTCAACCGCTAAAATGGTTTGTCAGCTACATTGAAAAGAGACAACAAATAGTAAAAATAAATAAATACAGCAGTGACAAAGCAGATATCAGGTATGGAGTACCGCAAGGCAGCGTCTTGGGTCCCATACTATTCCTCATTTATATAAATAGTCTAACTGAGATAAACCTAGGAAAAATTGAGTACAAAGTAATCAGTTATGCAGACGACACTGCAATTTTGTTCAAGGCACAATCATGGGAAAAGGTATTCAAAAACACAGAAACAGGGATGACTGTAGTAAATAAATGGCTACAAAATAATCTACTAACACTGAACATTTCAAAAACCAAATATTTAACTTTTAGCAAAACAAAGGCTGGTCAACCACATAGCCAACCACAACTACATCTTAACCCCTGCACCAATATTTCGTCAAATAACACATGCTGTACTTGTGACAAAATTGTTTATGCAGGCAATATTAAATATCTAGGTTTAACTGTTGACCATAAACTAAAATGGGATCTCCATATTAATATATTATCAAAAAAAATACGAAAATTATCATACATCTTCAAAACAATACGAAACATCATGTCATTAAATCAACTAAAAAATATATATTTCGCACTCTGTCAAAGTATTTTAACGTATGGAATTTCAGTTTGGGGAGGAGCAGCAGATACTTACCTCAATTCTCTTAAAATAAATCATAAAACAATAATTAGAATTATGTTTAAAAAACCTTACCAACATCCGACGGAACAGCTAATGATCAAAAACAAATTACTAGACGTAAATAAACTATTCATAAGGAAGATCATTCACAAAAACTGTATCAAAACTTCACATCTCCACATACCTCACTCGCAAAACACAAGAGCAAAAATTAATAAGCACTTTCAAGTTCCCCATATCAAATCAACTTTTGCAAAAAAACACGAATCTTACCTATCACCACACATTTTCAATACCTTCCTAACACAAACAAAAACTTACGTCACCCCAAATAATTTGAATTGGCTGTTCAAAAGATTTATAATATGGTTGAATGAAAAGGAAAGAACAGACATTCAAAATATTCTAAATAAATAACATTTCATACAAGTTCTCACGAAATTATATAATATTCAAATAAAACAAACACGAGAAACTGCAATTTTGCAATATTTAATTATTATGTAACCGCTATATTCAACTGTCACAAAATTTTAATTTACTTTTATCTATATAACATATGCAATCTTCTCATGGAAATGTAACTAATAAAAATAAAAAAAAAAGAAAAAAAAAAAACAAAGTATGTATGTAAATATTTAATATACCAACATATAATTTATCTTTTTTATCTTTCCACATACATATATATGTATATTTGTTTAAACACATTTCTTTTGGAACAAACATAGATGTGATTTACCCGCCTCGGAACAGACTTTGTCTAGTGAGGCGGGTAAAAGAAAAGAAAACAATGTAAATAACCATGATACTAAATAAACGCCCGGGTTGCCGGCACTGAAACTGAATTGTTGATAAATTTTAGAAATATGGAAATATCGTCTGTGGCCTGCCCACAGTTTGATAATGTTTTTTTTAGAAGATGAAACTCGTAATAATAATATTTATTTTATAAATAAACTGTTTTATGAAATAAATAATGTTATTATTGAAAATTTAAAAGAAATTAAAATTAAAATGGAGTTCAATAAATTAAACTTGATAACGATAAATAACAATGATGTGATATATTGATGAATATGTGCCTAATACATATTATACAAAAATACAGTTAATAATTACGCTTATTGTATGGTATTACGAGTAAGGTTTGGAAAGTAATCGACTTAAGCAAGAAAACACAATTTTTTTGAGCAAAACTCAATTTATTTATCAACATAGTCTCCAGTTGACGACCGCCGTGGTCGCTCTTAACTCACAATCCGAAGGTCGCGGGATCGAATCCCAGCGTGCGCAAATAAGTTTTATTTTATTAATTTGTATAATTTCACAATTAATTAATTAAAAATTTATATATAGTATATTTACGGCATGTTCCAGAGTGGAATATACTCTCAGTATCGCCATGGTGTAAGACCCACCATTCAGAATTGAAACATGGCTTGAAATGGCTTTAGCAGTGTTTGGTGAAATAGCCAAATTTTTAGATTTTCACGGCCAAAAGCATTTTCGTTGTTAGTTTTGGGGTGTTATGCCGTGTTGCGCTACCTCCTTCTATAGCCGACGTTTCGGACAGCGTTGCAGTGTCCATCATCAGGGCAGATCCGGTAGATCCGACGACGTGTCACACGTCGTCGGATTTACCGGATCTGCCCTGATGATGGACACTGCAACGCTATCCGAAACGTCGGCTATAGAAGGAGGTAGCGCAACACGGCATAACACCCCAAAAACTAACAACGAAAAAAGCCAGGTACTTCCCCACCATCAACTCCCCCATCTCCTTCCCCTCCCTACTACTTCATAACATACTCCAATTAGAATGCCATAGTCACACTGGCTCCAGGGGAGCGTTGCAGCTGGGACTCTTGTGTGGTTTTCACCTTAAAAAAATAAATACGTCAACTAACGATTCTCTAATTTTTAGATGCTCTCCGAATAAAGCGAAAATCTCGAAGCCCTCAACATAGGCCTGAATATCAGTGATGACCTCCTCATTCGACCAAATTCTTTACCACCGAGTCATTTCTTCATGTTTTGATATAAATAATAGTCACAGGAAGCCAAATCTGGAGATGGATGAGGAATCAATTCATAGCTTCTATCCTCCATGGGTAAAATGGGTATTTTAGAATATATGATTTAAACTTGTCCGCATTTAAATTCACAAAGCATAGAGCTGAATAATTAAGTCCGTTCATTTTTTTATTGTTTCCGACATAAAACTTGACGAATTACAACTCTCAAACGGTGAGCTCTGGTGTCTACAGCTATTCTGTCTATAACTAGATGAAAATAATGTTTATCAGCTGGCCTAATCGTATCCACCTTGACCAACGAAAACTTTGAAATATTGATTTAACAGAATATATCACAATACACCATATGGTTTGTTCCATGTCTTTCAACATATATTATAGGTACAATAAAAGAAATATTTCTAAAAAAACATAAAAGCACGACAAAAGATTCGCGAGTCTAGTTATAATACTGTATCTAAAGAGGCAGCTCTCAAAATAATATTATCCATTTGTGAAAAAATGAAAAGGAAACAAGCATGCGTTTGACGGATGTCAGACCTATTGTTACACATGTCAAAAAATACATTTTGTACAAGTTTCGTATCAGGAGTACATTCGTACTGATCGAAATTAAAATACAGTTTTTTATACATTCTCCAATTATGAAATTGGATTGTTTATAAAGCCCCTTACTATTGAACGTACTTTAAATTTTACAAAACCATTTATTCATAGTAAACGGTTATCAAATTTGTTAAATTTGAATCAAATGGGTAGTACGGATTTTTTGGTATCTATGTTATACTTGAAGGGGCCAAATTTAAAAATATATATATTACCTCGGCCGACCACCGGATCTTTGCAAAAAAAAATTGAAAAAATCCGTAGAGGCCGAAATTTTTTTCATTAGGCCCCCTTCATGAACAAAATTCTAAAAAATCATAACTACCACATTTTATGCAAGGTGACCTCCTTTTAAGTGATTCATACAGCATTATAATTACGATAATTTAATATATTATTGGAGAAGAAGATAACACAAATAATCTAAACGAAAATATGAAAGAGACTAAGAAAATAGAATAAGATAATGATCGCAACTGTGACTTTTGTTTTTTTTCTTATATTTTCGTTTTGATTTTAGATTATTTATTTTGATGATATGTTACATTGATGGGAAAAACCTTCAAAAGATATAAAATTACAGTTATTCTTATAAAATAAAATAAATATGATAATTTAAATCATTTCGTATTTTTAGCAGTAGAACTATGGAAGTCAAGTTATGTCTCGTGATTTTTGACAAGCAACTACTAGATATATTATTAAATTGCACGTTTAGACATAGAATCACCTCAAAGGTATTAACTTCGGTCTGTGAAAAGGTAACGCGTCAATGGAATACGGCTCATAGAAAACTGAAAACTTATAATCTTTCACTAAAAGCAAAATTTTCCTGAAACATTTTCAGTGTAAGAGACGAATACTAAGAATTATTAACCGTCGCACGTCGTCCGTGCAACTAAATATGAAAACTCGCTTGAATATTAAATAATGCTGAAATTGTCTGCACCGTAGATGTAACACGAGGAAAATGTTTTGTAAAAGGAAACAAAATTCGGATATTAACTACCAGCTGAAGTCCCAGACGTTGCCCGTTTTTTTCTGTATATTTTATTTTTATTTTTTATGTGAATACCTCACAAGAGGCCCAACTGCTCCCGTCTGGAGCCAGTGAGCATCTTCAAGTATTACACCTCTGTTACTTCTTCCTTAACAATCGCTATCATCTCCTGTCTCTGCCGATACCGGAGTCAGTTTCCTAAGGGTATTTTGTGAGGCTGAATGTAAGTGGGGAGGGTAAGGACTTGAGGAAGAGGGAGGTGGAAAAGTACCTGGCTATTCAGATCTAGTCAACGAGCCCGGCCAAAGCCATTTCTAGCAACGTTTCAACTTAAATTATCTTTCACTCTGGAACGTGCCACAACAAGCCTTGCTCCTCGACCACGGACCCCATTAACGTCAAGTATGCAAAATGTCATCAAGAAGTAGTATGAAAATTCTGCTTTAAGTTACTTTCTCCTGTTTTGAAGGTAAATTGTGCAAATTTTAGTTACTTAATAGTTCACACGTCTCAGCTCGATACTGAGCGAAAGGGACAACTGCACCACGATCTGATAATACCTAAATAAAATCATCAAAATCCTGGTTTTACATACCCCATACCATAGTCTCATCCAAAATTGGACCAAATTTAAAGATTTTTTTTTACTAACTGTATTAGAAAATAAATTATCCATTATAGATAAATGAAACATGTATCTATAAAGGATAACCACAAAGTTATAGCTACATTCAAAAGTATAAATTATCCATGCCAGTAAGTTTTTAAATACGTTGTGTAGTTTGATGGCGTTCAAACCAATCAATTTTAACGACTTTGCAGAGCCTTAAGTACTATAAGAAATAACTTATCACAAAATACAGGTTGTCTATAACTACAGTGAATTAAAAAATATTTGCAGTAGTGTCAAAATCCAGAGAGAAAATTGAGGAATACATTTGCACGGACGAAACACTGCCTGTTCCTTGTTAATGTGCGCTTTCCCATGACGCACTATAAATGCATATACACTCAGTTACTACCCACATATGCTGGTCAATTAACCTTCCAACGCCTAATTAAACGTGCTGCATTGCTCTCACACTCCCATATCTGTTTACAACACCTGTACAGAAATAGTTAAATCATATGACGTCAAAACTTTTACAAAATTATATATGCCTATGAACTACCTACAATGCAATGTACCGACGTAAGTAAATTAATACAGTGCGTCAAGATATTCTAGAAAATTTATTAAATCAAAACAAAAATATTTTAACACCGTGGCAACATCGTTATAGAACATTTTTTTAAATTCAAAATTGAGGTTATGTTTCACTTCCAGATATGACTTGTTAACTGGACGGTAAAAATATTGCTTTAATTTAAGTTCTCGTTATTTTCATATACATTTAATTTTTTATGTTGATTTAACATCTAGTAAATGGCTTATTTGTTTTTTTTTTCAAATTAGCTCCTCTCAGGAGCCCCTGAGTTGAATAATTTCCCTCCGGGCCTATGTTTTCTTAGAGGATGCTGTGTGGAGGGTTTTTTTTAAAGAAAGGAAGACAATGAAATCCTGGGAAGCAACTTATAAGGCACTAGGAAGATTCTAGGTGAGAGGTGGGTTGGAATCTGGGGGTCAGTATGTCCAGAAGTGATAGACATATGAATCCGTCCCTTCAACTGCAGTACAAGGCGATGGGTCGAGGGATTCTAGCTGGAGAGGTCAAAAGACCTCCTCGACCAGCATCTCTCGATCGCCACGCAGTGGGTGGGCGGACACATCATCACAAGACCTTAACAAACCTTATCCCATGAACCCGAGCACCCCTGCTAAGTCACCAAACGTAGCGAACCACTGACTTATTGCAGAAGTGTTGGTTATCCAAAAAATGGTTCCCGGGTGGCGGTACCCATACCCGCCTCCCAAAATGATAAGTACCGTTCGAAAATAGAAAAAAATAAATTTTAAAATGGAATTATCTTGCCGTGTTAAAAAATATAAAAAGGTTTAATGTTAAACTTTTAACGTCTAGTAAATTGTATTTTCACAAAAATTCTAGAAAAAACATTTCCATAAAATGATTCTAGTCAAAAATTTAAAACACCAACTCGAATATTAAATGCCCTATTCTATCCTTTAAATTTAAACGCAAAACTATGCAAAATCATGCAATTTTGGTATGAAAATTATTTATATTTTAGATGCGTTAATTAAATGCTGATAGTAAAAACCATATTTGCCTACGAATAACCCGACAATATTTGAAAATCTCCTACTATCACCACAGTAAGTCGAAAATGTTGCTTGAGTCGTGATGGAGGACTTAGCCAGCCGAGGAATCGAACACGGAACGCCTGGGTGGGACCCAAACGTGATGCCTACTCAACCACTGACCGGTCAGTGGTTGAGAATTTTTTATTAGTCTTATTAAAAGCCCAGACTAAAATAATGTATGGAGCCTCTAAAAACCGCTTTAAAGTTCAAATTCTGCTACCTATGAAACTCTTTTCGGTTTTGGTTTGATTGTATAATTTGGAAAATTAAATTAAACAAAAAACAAAATAAAATAAAGCACGCTTTGTGGCGAAATTTTTTTCGTAAATAAATCAAAACAGGTAGCTGGTGTTAAACGGGAATTTTTACCTTATCGCCGTTTACATTAGGGATGTTATTGTTAGCGGCGTGATCCCCGTGGAGCGTCACTTTAATCATTTTTCCTTAAACCAGTGTTTCCCACAGTGGGGCGTAGTGCCTCCGAGGTGGGGCACCAAGCTTCAGAGATGAGACACATCGGCAATTATTAACTATTCCACATATAAAGGGGAATGCTCATCGGTCATACGAAAAGATACCTGAGATGTACAAAATTGAATTATACGCCAAATTCTACTGAAAATAGAATGAAACCCGTTAAAATTTCAATAATTATCTAAAAAAACAGAAACTGTGCTGGAGGATAAAAAAAAAATTGAAAATTTACCTACTGTTTTTTTTATTGCTCTAATAAAGTGATGTACAAAATATTCGTATTTTTATGAAGACCTCACTATGTAATTACTTTCATGTAATTAAAAAAGATGCCGGTGGGGCATGGCATAAAGAACGCTGGGAAACACTGCTCTAAACCATCTCGGTGTTGCCATTTAAAACCATAAACGATCGCAGCGCCCTTCATTTGTATCTACTTTGGTTTGACTCTCTTTACTTTCACAAATGTTTCTCGACATCGGCGCTAAAACCCTTGAAAAGTCATGGCCGATTCTACAAAATGCATTCACTTCTGCTGTTTCACTGAAATTCCTAAAGCCAACGACTCTTAAAAACTACTATTATTATTTGCACACCATCCGGCTACCTGGGCTTTTCAATTTTAAATAGCATTGTATTCCCAATCGGGATACTTTGTGAGGCTAACGACCGGTTTGCCAGTATACTTGGGTTATCAGTGTACTGTAACATTTCTACCGGATAACAACATCACGAAGGTAAAAATATTTTAAGCCGAGCTTAAGCTCGCAACTGAATTCCGGCTCTATAGGAAGTAGATAGGGGAAGAGATGTGGAATTGGAAGTTTTGCAAATACCTGGCTATTCAAATCTGCCTAATGCATTATAAAAAACGTATTTTCTGAATAAAGTTTTGATTCACCCGGGCGATACTAAGAATAGGTATCTAACACTCTAAAACTTGCCGCACGTTGAAAATAACTATATTTTTTAAAATAAAACAATAAATTTGTAAACACCTCTTATATTTTTTATACTTTATGCCGACCGGGTTTTGCTACAACAGTAGCTTCTTCAGGGCAGTATAATACTCTACTAACGTTAAGTTACGTTTGTTTCAAATAATATATGGTTTAAAACAAAATGGGCTGGACTCTACCAGCAGTAGGAAGAAGCAGGCATAAGGGTAGATGGAGAATTGGGAAAGGAAAGGGAATGTTCTTTGTCAATGAGGAACAACCAGAGTATTGGACATGTAGATAAGTGACTTACTTTAGCCAGTAATTCCAGACATTATTTGGTGTAAAAAATGTTAATTAAATTTTTGTCACTTATGATATTAAGAGCCAGTTGTGCCACAGAATTTGAACAATTCAACGATTTTCAAAGCTATGTTTCAAGTTCTGTGAAAGTTATATTCAAGTTCCGTTGTTCATCATCATGTCAGTTGTTCCACGGAACTGAATGAAAACAGAACTTGAATAGATGTTTTTTTATTTATTTATTAATTTTCAACGCCCTGATGGGCTTTTACATGACAAGTTTATAATACAGAGACACATGTTTATAATACAGTTTTTAAGTATAAAATATGAACTATAATAAGATAACTTATAAACATCAAACGAAAGGTAGGTATACAAATCAATTTAAGTAAAGATAATGCATTACAACACAAAATAAAGTTTTTACGTTGCAGATGGCTTAAAAATAAACTAGTTTGTTAGCAATTACAAAATTTACAGGTGATTGACTAATTGTGATGTTTGTGACAAAATACATAAAAAGACATAAAAAAAACGCTTACGTTCTTTTACCCAGAACTTAGAAATTAACTTGGAAATTTGATGAATTGTTCAAATTCTGTAAAGCACTTCGTTCTATATCAATGATAATAAATTTTGGATATTCAGAAAGAAAATTTTCAAAATAATTTCACTCCGGTTTTCGAACCCGCTACCTCGAAATCATGGATCTTTATCACTCGGCATCAGAGATCGTAATATATCTCCAAATTGTTTAATCTCAAAATCTAAAAGTACTGTAATAAATAATAAACCTTTTTGTAAACATTTTAATCATCAAGCCTTTTTTCCATCGTTTTACACGCTTGAGCGATCTGAAAATTCAGGAAATGAGATGTAAAAACGGAAGGGTTTCACGCACTGCGCACTTTTTCGGGGACCACTTCCGGTTGCTCAACATCCGGTCTACAGCATAATTGTTATTTACTCTGCCTTCTTATTTCTTTGAGAAAATTAGGTCGGAAATAAAATTTAATTATTCATCGAGTAATAATAAAAGACAATTAAAAATGGGAAATGATTCATTTGTGTACATTGGATTTAACCCAAGCGAACAAATGCTCATTCAATGCTCTAGCAATTTTTTGGTTCAAACAAGTTATAGAGCATTCTTTCGTTCCGAGTGAATTCACCGAAATTCAGTAGAATGCTCGTTCGTTTAAATTATAAACTATATAATTAATAAACACTGCAAGAACGCCCAAATAGTTGCGTAGAGCATTCCTTCGTGTTCGGATACGATCGCTCCTCATAGCGTCTCTTCAAGGTGTTCTTAGAACTTTCGGCGACTTGTTTGTAGTGAGTAATAAGGATTAGAGTCAAGAAAAATGTCTACAAATGATAACGTACCAAAATTTCAGATGTCTGTGGGATCCTAGATATTATAAAAATAGATAACAATTATTATAAGCAATAATTATTAGCCTGAAACACACATCAACATTGAAAAAATCTCCCGAGAAAAAATAAATGCCGTTGACGGGACCTTCTGATATCCGGTCAACTGCTCTACCAACTGAGCTACGTCGGCTTATCTCCCACCCGCCAAATAATTCAATATATACTAGTGTTTCATTCAACAATCACTCCTGAAAACAGTCGGCGGCATTTATTTTTTCTCGGGAGATTTTTCCAATGTTGATGTGTGTTTCAGGCTAATAATTATTGCTTATAATAATTGTTACCCTTTGTGCTATGCATAAAAATCTTGTCTTAAACATTAGTTTACCAATTAAAAATATTAATTAATATTTGACAAGTTAAAGTATTTCACCAAAAAAATGTAGACATAATTTGTCTCGACGCCATCTAGTGGGAGAGTTAGCACTTATAACGCCTTTCTCACAAAAAATAAAGTTGGTTGTTTTCAGGTGAAAAATGTATTAAGCAGTAATTGTTGAATGAAACACTAGTATATATTGAATTATTTGGCGGGTGGGAGATAAGCCGACGTAGCTCAGTTGGTAGAGCAGTTGACCGGATATCAGGAGGACGCGGGTTCAAGTCCCGTCGGCGGCATTTATTTTTTCTCGGGAGATTTTTTCAATGTTGATGTGTGTTTCAGGCTAATAATTATTGCTTATAATAATTGTTACCCTTTGTGCTATGCATAAAAATCTTGTCTTAAACATTAGTTTACCAATTAAAAATAAAAAAAGATCGTGCTAAGAAGATGTTTGGCGTGAAATCACAAATATACTTAATATTATAAATTCACAGATTTCTTATAAAATTGAATATTTTCACTGGTAGTAGTTTTATTTTTGGTATCAATTAATCTTTTGAGTTTATTTAGTTGAGTTTTAAATTTTTCAAATATAATTACGTTAATAAGGGTGTCAAATTCTCATGGGTGAAGTTTAAAATTTAATTCTGAGTGGATAACCTTTACGTAGTGAAGCAATGTGTCCCGTTTCCGACAGCACTCCTTTGCTTCATCCTTCAGCCATATCCTCTGTGCTCTCAGCACAGTGGTGATGGCTGCCGTAGATGTACCTACCTACTTTTGGAGGAGATCGGCACATACTTCAATCACATTACACTTCAATCACTTTTGGTTGAACCACAAATTTTGAACTACATTTTGATGTTTGAGTTAAAGTGGTCTATATAAATCACGAGGGTAGCTATATCAGCCACCTTTAATTTATTCATTGTATTTGTGTTTAATTCGAAGAAAGCCTTTTTTTCATTTATTTAAAATTACATTTGATAATGTTATTATCAAGCTATGCAAGTATTTTGTCTCTACTTAATTTTTCAACAAATTGGTTTAACCGGTAATAAATCAAATTAGACTCTTCCAAAATTGACATTCAGGACACACTGGCTCTTGACGGTTGGGAGTAGTTGGGACTCTCGTACGGTATTAATTACTTTTAATGACTTTTCAAAGGGATGTTCAAATGCCACTTTGTTGAGTTGTCATGGAACCGGAAAAAATATATTTTCAATAGTTTACGCTTATATTTTTTTAAGAAGTAAATAACACATATATTTTTATTTTACCTACTCAAGAAAAACGGGAAGAAAGCTTTGATTTATTCAAAGCATACGAGTGTTATTGGTATTTATAATTTAAACCAATTTGTAGAAAAGATTAATCGAAAATGTTGATTTAGCACTAAGCTTCGCCCTAACTCACATTTGTTAATATTTTAGCCCCCGCATTCCAAATTTCTACCGATTTAAAACATATTTCCCTTAAACGTTTCAAGTTTTTAAGCTCTTAAATATGTGTACCTACGTTATTTTTTTAGATAATATTCGACATTTTCCGAGCCAAAATGTTAATTATGCGAAATTCCTCCCATAAAAAAGTATGCTTCGAAAATTATTAAAAATATATTTTATTTTGTTATTTGACATGTTGGAGGTATGGAAAAATCATAGTGTTTCTCTAAATGCTACTTTAGACATTGTCTTCAGATTTTTTCTCTATTTTAAATAAGAAGAGCTTAATTAAATATTTTCGCTTACGTATGCGTTTTGATTGCGATTATCTTTTAAATATCAGCTTGCTCGCTCCTTGCTTAGCTTGCTTGCTTTCGTGTTTAGATACCTCCTTTCGAATAATATTCTTCTTCTTTTTGAACCCTTGGAGCCTTAATATGAACATTCTAATTCCGTCAGCTATCCTAGGAAGCCAGCAAATTTTAAGACGTCCATCGTTTGGAAATCAATAGAACAATGTTTTTGTGTTAGATGCATTTATAACTACAATGATCTTTAACCCTAGAAAGATAATCTACGTCTTTGCGACGTAAGCGAAACACAAGTATTGCTGTCTTTTTTTATTTCGCAACGTAGCGCTCTGTCTATCTCAGTTAGCTCAGTTGCCGAGCAAAGCTTGCGGGGGGCGGTTCTGTCACCACGGCAAGTACAATAATTACGTAGAAATACAAACACCATACGTTAAAAAGACGTATAATTTTATCTTTATTGTAACTTTCAGACCTGTTCTTATAAATGCGATTCAGTGAAAAAAATATATTATTTTTAAGTATAACGACTGATTATCATTTAAACTTTCATAGAATGTAAAAGAAATACGATTTAGACATAAAATTAAACATTACTTTTCATTTAAAAAAATACTTAATACTTTATAGTTGATTTGGAAGAGGCTTACAGCATTTTGTTATTTTTTTATTTACAATATATTTTATAATGAAAACAAATATTAATATTAATCTCTTAACCTGAAGTAGAAAACATAGTTTTTGAAACATGTAGATAATGTTAATAATATAGTGGTGCATATTAAGTTATTTGTTTTCAATATATCAATAATGACGCCACAAAGTATATTTGCGAAGTTTGAAGAAGACGATATATTTTATAAAGTACAAAACCCTAAACTAATTATTCAACTACCTGTAAACTATTTGTATGATAATATCTGTACCTGAGAAGCATACGGATGCAAGTCCAAAAAGGTTAATGTTCAGGAGAGATATTTTTTTTTTCTGTAACTATGGTCTCATAACTTCTTCGGATATCCATGCTGATAGACAACAACAAAAATTACTTATCAAATCAGTTAGTTTTGTTTAAAAAACGAGCAAATGAAACGAAATATCTTATATGTAAAACATTTAAAAATATTGTTTAAAAAAACGCTGACTTGAGTCCTTCTGCTTCAAAGTGAAGTTGAATATGTTGTTATGACATGTGGTGTATTATGAGAGGATAGATGTTTGAAAATTATTTACTTCCACAGAAAGCGTATAATTTGAGTCATAATACTACATAATACGTAGGATTTGAGTCATAGTTTTTGATAAGTTAGTTGTTGCATCAAAGGTAATTTCATCCGTACACATTTTTGAAAATCCTATTTTTCTTCGTGATAGGACCTGTATCTTTTTGCCACGGATAAACATGATAATTTACATCAAGTCTGCATCAAAAACTCATTTCTTCAAATTTTGGACTTGCATCCGTATGCTTCTCGGGTACAGATATGTCAAATATACACTTTAAAATTTCAGTACGTCTTTAAGACGTATTATTTTCTTTAACTTAGGTCAAAATAAGATTATCTTTCTGGGAATAATCGGAAGGAATCAAGGTATTGGAGGCAGTAAGAACAATAATTTGTGCCACTTTCGGCGAGAACGCCAATGAACTGCCATTTTTTTATTATATTAGTATTCATGAGCTTGTCTGGTGGTTATTTCACATCCGCCCTATTCTCCTGATATTCCCTATCAGATTTTCATATTTTTCTCTCCAATCCAACAATTCCCGAGGAATCTCTTGGAATGGCGGTAGGTAATCTTTGAAAGAAATTGACTTCTTCCCCTTTATCTAACGGATTTATTTAGGAAGGAAATCGAAAAACCTATCGTCAGAATATTGCGAGTCAATCAAAAGCAATGTGGGAAGATAAATTATTTTTATTTAGTCATCGAAGACAATATTTGGGATTCAAACGAAAATTTTCGACTAGCTAGTGCAGAGCCCGACAAGGCTGTGGTCTTGAGTTCAATTCCTAGATGTTTGAGATTTTGCGATTTTTCTGATTCAATTATTTTTTAATCAGAAAATTTTTGAGAGTCGCTAATGCTGTCTTATTTTAATTCCGTCTAACCTGGCGGCCGGCGTTTTGTCCATACAAACGTGTTCCCCAATTCTTCTCTGGATTTTGACATTATTGCAAATTTATTTTTTTACATAATTTATATCAACCACTAGCGTATCTATAATTTTTGCTTTTTTGATAAGGTACTTCTTATAGAAGTTAGGACCCCACAAAAATCGTTAAAATTTCCTATTTTGATCGCCATCAACAGGGGTTCAATATACAAACTATACAATGTATTTTAAAAAAATCAAAACGTATCTACAGATAAAAAAAAATTCTAATACAGTAAATAAAAAAAAATTAAAATCGTTCTAGTTTTGGAGGAGAAAAATGGGGAATACAAAACCTTGATTTTGAAGATTTTATGTAGGTGTTATCTGAGGTGTTAAGAGGATGATAAGAGCAACAGTATCAGCAACAGTTTGGTAAAATACCTATTGTTCAAATTTCTCGACGACCGGGTTTCCTCTAAAACCGGGTTTCTCCTTAAAGGATAAACCACGCTAGCCCCCTTTTGTTAAGGATAGTTTTTTTTTTATTAACTGAATTTTGAAATCTGTGAAGGATAAATTTCATTAATTGATACGTTTTTTTTGTTAGTTAAGACAAAAATAAATATTATTTATGAATATTAAAGATAAAATGGACTGCCGTGTTTTATGTTTAATTTGTGTTAATAAATTATTTATGAAAGAAAATGTATTTACTTATATTACGTCTCTATACTCTATTATCTGAAGACCATTTTCAATTAGTAACAGAATAAATTAGAACAGTGAAAAAACTCAACATGATAATAGAAAAGGTTAGGTTAAGTTGGATTGGTCTGGGTTAGATTATGTAGGTTGGTTAGATTAGATTAAGTTTCGTTAACCCCTTAGGCCCGTGCCTATTTGTGGGAAGGTCAAAATATTTCCGCTTTGCATTAAAATCGAAATAAATCAAATATTTCTGAACGCATCCGAAAACTGAAAACTGTTTTTGGAAGGTGATGAAATACTCTTTAAAATTTTATAATTCAAAATAAACATATAATTTTTGACATATAAAAATTTTGTATAAAGTATTAAAAATAGCTCATCTTACGTTTTTTTTTTTTTTTTTTTTTTTTATTAGTGACTATTTAGTTACAGGTTTGATGACAATTACAAGATATGATGATATATATAAATATTTAATCCGTTTGTTCTTAGTCCTCCTCACTAGGTGGTCCTGTGCTGAGGCGGACTGGTAGATTTCTTTGATTTTCCGTTATTTAGTTTCTATGATGTTTTTAATACATTCTCTAGTATGTCTGCATTAATTTCTTTCACCCATGTTTTGATTTTTTCCTTAAACTTATTTATCTTTTCTATCTTTTTCAGACTTGGAGGAAGGATGTTGTATAGTTTAGTTGCAAGATATATGTGGTTTCTTTGGCCAAAACTTGTCTTGAATTTTGGAACATCTCGTATATCCTTTTTTGAGGCTCTTGTGTCATGTATCCGAGTTTCATTAGGAGATTTTCTGTTTTTAAAATGATGTATAAGAATATTCTTGGCATATATTTGTTTTAAATTAAGAACGTCAAAACACTTAAAAATATCTTTTGAGGGGGTTCTGATGGGTAATTTTAGTATGGTTTTTATAATGCTCTTCTGAGCAATATCTAAGTGGTTAATATGATTGGCTGTAGCAGATCCCCATACTAGAATTCCGTACTCAAGACGGGAATGACATAAGGCATAAAAAACTTTTTTTATGTCTTTCCTAGGTAGTATGTTTCTTAGGTTTTTGAAGAAATACACAAGTCTCGTGAGCTTTTTAGTGATTCCATTTATGTGTATGTCCCATCTAAGGTTTTCGTCTATTTCCACTCCTAGATATTTAATACTTTTTGCCTTTGTTATAATAGGGCAAGAGCAATGTGACTTATTGTTTTGACACTCGTGCAATTTGAGAGTGTATTCTTTACCCGGTTGACCTCTTGAGTTTATTGAAAAGGCTAGATAATTAGTTTTAATTACATTGAGCGTAAGAGAGTTCATCCGAAGCCAATTTTGAAGTACAGTTAGTCCATGTTCAGCCTCTTTATAAGTGTCCATCCAGTCCTTTTCGTGGAATAACATAACAGTATCATCGGCAAAACTAATTATGTTTCCATTGATGGGAAGTTTGGTAATTTCATTTATGTAGATGAGAAATAAGATTGGTCCCAAGACACTTCCTTGAGGGACGCCGTAGTTTATTGGAAGAGGATTGCTTTTTTGTTGACCTATTTGTACTTGTTGTGTTCGTCCTGTCAAGTACGTCATCAGTAAATTTAGTGGAGTGCCAGATATGCCAATTTTTTTAAGTTTTGTGAGAAGAATTTTATGATCTATTGTGTCAAAGGCTTTTTTTAGGTCTATAAAAACAGCCAGACATTTTTTTCCATCGTCTAAACTTTTTATGGCTATTCTTGTAAAATGTTCAATGGCGTTCACGGTACTCAAACTTTCCCGAAATCCATATTGTGTCGGGGAAATTTTTTTATTAAATTCCAGAAAGTGAACGATTTGGCTTTTCAAAATTTTTTCTAGGATTTTTGAGAAAGTGCTTAGGATACTTATAGGGCGATAATTATTTATATCATTTTTGCTTCCATTTTTATAAATTGGTAAAACTGTAGCATTTTTTAGACAAGAAGGAAAAATCCCCTTTGATATAGAGAGATTTATAAGGTATGTCAGGGGGAGGATCAACTCATCTTGGAGATGTTTTATAGTTTTGATTGAGATAGGATCATTTCCCGAAGAAGTGTTGTTATCTAGTGAAGCAATCACTTTTCTAAGTTCGTTGCTAGTTATTTGGTTTAGATTTAGTGTGTTATCTTGGATTAAGTCTTCATTATTTTCTATTTCCTTTTCATAAGTAATTGGTTTTGTGATTTTATTTGCCAATTGCGAGCCTATGTTAGTGAAAAATTTATTAATATATTCCAGAATTTTGTCAGGATACTCTGCAAAAGAAGTAGGAATCATGTCAATGTTTAATTCTCCAATCATTTTCTTGTTGTAGGAGGGTTCAGAGTTAGTGATTTCTTTGATAATCTTCCATATTTTTCTGGAGTCATTGTTACATTCTTCTATTTTCCTTTTATAGTAGTTTTCTTTGGCGTTGCGAATAACATTTTTACATATATTTCTGTATCTTTTATAGAATCTTAATTTAAATATATCGTAAGGGTCTTTTTTAACTTTTAAATGTATTTCATCTCTTTTCCTTATACAGTTGATGATGTTTTGTGTAATCCAAGGTTTGATGTGCTTATTTTTATGGGATATCTTTTTTTCTATTAATGTGGTATTCGATAGTATTGTATGTTGTATAATTTTGTTAAAATAGCTCCAAGCAGAATTTGTATCATCTATTTCATAAAGGTTTGTCCACTCAGTATTTTGTAATTTTTGTTTTACTTCCTTCCAATTGGTTTCTGATATTTGCAGTACAATTTTATGATTTTGAATTTTTCCTGTTTTATTTTTGTTAATGGAAAGAATTGTTGAGTAATGGTCTGTAATGGTGGATGTATATATGATGGCTTGAATTTGTTTATTAGTCTTACTGAAAATATGATCGATGCAAGTTTTGCATTCATTTGATATTCGAGTTGGTTCATTTATGAGGCTTTTGAATCCATGGTAAGCAAGCGTCTGCATATAGTCAAATTTTTTTGGATGTCCATTTTGAAGAATATCAATATTGATATCACCAATAACAAACACGTTATTAATGTTTTTGAGTAGATTTAGTTCATGAGATAGAGAATTAAGGAAAGGTTCTATGTTTTTGGTTGAGGGCGATCGATAAATTGCTAGTATGGCTGTATCATTCCCAATTGATAATTTTAGGCAGTTTGCATTATTTATACTGATCTCTTTAACATTAACTTCTATATCTTCATTAAAGTATACAACTACACCATCACTTTTTCCCTTATTCATTAACGTTGAGTGAGGGATGTAATTGTCAATTTGTAAAGCAGAGTATTTATCGGTTATCCAGCATTCGGTAAGTATAATTATGTCCCATTTTAATTTTAAGCTTTTTATTAGTACTTGTAGTTCATTGAAGTTTTTATTAATGCTCCTTATGTTTTTATGTAAGATGTTAAAATTATGTTTAAGTGATATTATGTTCTCTGGTTCAGATATAGTTATTTGTTCATCCATTTTGGTAAATTATTATTTTTGGTACGTAGTATATATAGACAAATTTGATTAGATAATTTTGTTCAGGTCATCTAGGTGTTTTATGTATACAATTTTTTCATTCTGGGCCCTGCGTAGCATTATCTGTCCTTTTTTTATCCATACGTACTGATATTTTTTTTCTTTGGCTATTTGTTTCGCCTTCCATAAAATTTCTTTATGGTACGGGCTTATGTCTTCTCCAATTTCGTCCTTTTAAAATTAACTTATTGATAACGAAAAAACACACATATTTTATAAGGCAAATGTATTATAAGCATTATCGTCAACTTACTTTTTTGTGGTTTTACGTAAAAAAAATTAATAAAAAATTACGGTCGAAAACTTTGGTTTAATGAAGGTGTATATTTTAATTATTTTGTGGTTAATTTTTAGATTGGACTGGAATTTGTGATGTTTTATCTTAGCATCGTTTAGATCATATTTCCAATCATATAAGGTAGGCACAATGATTTATATATCTTATTCCCTGAGCACTATTAAAAAGACTGTTAAATTTTTTGTGTTAGCCTAGGATTGCCAATTGTTTTTCTCTACTTTATCCTTTCTAAATTAATATGAATGATATTTGAATGCACATTTCAAACTTTGCAACAAAGACGAGTAATAACTGATTCGACATTTATACACAAAATTTTAAATAATAACATTGACAGTACCGAATTTCTTTCACTAAAGTCGTACAGATACCAAATGCACTCCCAAAATTTCACGCGGAGATTAACATTCAGTAAAAACTTCGAAAAACCCAAACTTGAAAGGCACTCTACTTTTATATTATTAATTTATAAAATATAAATATTAATAATATAATGGTAGAGTGCCTTTCAAGTTTGGGTTTTTCGAAGTTTTTACTGCATGTTAATCTCCGTGTGAAATTTTGGGAGTGCATTTGGTATCTGTTCGACTATAGTTAATTTTAACATACCATTAAGACGTACACGCCATACAGAACTATTCCACAGGCTTAATTATGAGACAAATGCAGCAACTAATTCGCCAATCAATCGTGCTCTACATAGGTTCAATAATATTCTAACATCGACATTTTCTCCGATTCACTGCCCAAATTTAAAAAGAGCATCATGTCAATCATATAAATTGAATACATACACACATACTCACACACACACACTTAATTACTTAATATGCACTCCATAAATAAGACACTACAATGAAACACATAATAGGTACCCACAATGAATTAATTTATTAATTGTAATTTTTTTCTCACCAATGGAAAATATAATGTACTGTTGGTTTCTGTTTATAAATAAATAAATAAATATCGTATTATTTTGTCTTAACTATTTTTTTCATCTTTCTCTTGCCAAATTAATATCACAATGTATTAATTACATAAATATTTCTCATATTAATTATTTTAATCAAAAAAAATTTTTTTTTTTTAAATTAAATCTCAACATTATGGTCACCGTACATGTTTGCATTGTAATGTACTATCGCCTTTAGCTAATTAGTTACTAATCATACTCATTATCTGTAAGAAATTTACAACAATATTGTTCTTCAATAACTGTATTATTTTTGTGTTATTATATTAAATTGTAGAGTTGTTAACCTTAATACAGGTTTGACCTAGTGAGGTTATAAATTTAATTTTTAACATTAGACCTGGGTACCATGTGAAGAAACAAACAATAAATAAATAAAAATATGAGACCTATATGAGTTGTTCCGCAAAGCGAACAAATTAGCCAGAGGGGTTATCTTGTAATAAGTGTATGTATGTTTTAATTTTCTTCTCAACGTTCTGTTTTGTCACTGTTATGTTTTTTACGAGCTTGTTCTTATATATTACCTATCTCAAAATAGTCTTCTTATTTTACAGATACGGTCGAGAAGATGAAGAAGTGATGGGTCTTAAGTTCTGCAACGAAGCTGTCATGTGCTTTGCGCAAATCTACCCACCGATGACAGGATACACGAGAGGGGAACCCAACTCTCCACTACAGGTAGGATTAGTCAATATTAGTGTACAGGGAAGATCCACCAACACCAATAATTTCTTCATATTTTGTCCAAAAAAGTGTTGTGCTGTCCAACAGATGATTTAGTCTACGTGTTTTTCATGAAAGGTAATAAACACGGACGTACAAAATACATGGACATGCCCTAAGCGATAAAAGGCGTATTATTTCCCCCTCCCATTGGAACCATTTTTCGGAACCGGCTGGGCTTGCGAGAGCCACGCGTCAATCTAAAAAATGTGACGTCATCATTCTTGTCCGGACCAGTGTCGAGCTCTCATCGTAAATAACACGATAAAAATGGTGGCTTGTGCTATAAAGACGTGTAAAAATAGAAGAGAAAAAAAGAATAAACCCAATTGTGGTATTACATTCCATAAGCAAACATTATTTTACATTATTTTAAGCTAATTCAGATCACATAATATGATCGTTTGTGAACATACACCATAAATATACCAAACCACCCATACATACACTATCACTCCGAGATACATGGCGTGTGCCCGTCACTGTTTACTGGGGAAAGTAAATTATGAAACATTTGTAAAAGTGTATTAACTAACTACAGGAGCAAAATATTGGACTCGACCTTATAGGCGACCTTACTTTGACGTATTTGAACTTCAAATTTGTTCATTGCGCGGCGAGGAATTCGCGCTCCCATGTAAAAAGGTCTATTCATTCAAAAGCAGAGTTTACTTTTAAGAACTAAATGATGATTTTATAGTGCGAGATGCCTATATACTGTCAGATTGAGTTTTGACGAATCACGTATCACCAAAGCCATCTTACCGCCCTTCGTCCCGCTGTAGTTGGTTTCTACCCCTCACCTTTGTGTTCTGGTTTATTAGTAATAAACAATTTCAGAAATATAATATTACCCAGTTTTACTCGTACGCTGACGGCTTATGACTTTTTACCGTTCTTAGATTGAGAAATACCAAGTTGTTTACATTTCACGACCGATCGTTTCTTTTTTGGCTAAAGCAAAATTTAAAAAAAAAATGACTCCTAGCTGAAGTCTCTCCCGAGACCGCCCAGTTTCCCGGGCCTTGCAGTTATTTTTGATCTTATTTTGAAAGTCGAATTTTCGAAATCCCATATAGACAGTCAACTTTCGTTTGTTTTGAAGGTAAAGTGGGAAAAATATTATTAATCTTGCTATAAAACTGTAAATTTGAAGAAAAACAAACCCTTCTTCATATATATGTGGCTTTCAAATATTATTTTTTTCTTGGTTTGAAAGTTAAGTGCGGAAAATTCCAATAATCTCAGAATAAAGCTGTAGATTTGTATAAAAACAAAATCTAGCCGCACGAAAGAGACAACTATCTATGTGAATAAAAATGTATGTTTCTTTGTTTGTCCCGTAGATATGTATTATTATATCAATCGAAATTTGGTGAGTTAGTGCGCACACCCGAGTAGGTTTCTATAAAAAGTGTTAAGCTTTGGCATTATAAAATTTGAATTAATTTTTTTTTTATATATGAGTTAGTGAATAATTCCTAAACATAATTAAAATACAAACACTGTCTACATACATATATGGCTTTCAAATAAAAAAAAATCTTGGTTTGAAAGTTAAGTGTGAAAAATTCCAATAATCTCAGAATAAAACTGTAGATTTGTATAAAAACAACTCCCAGCCGCACGCCAGAGCCCACTATCTTTGTAAATAAAAATTTATGTTTCTTTGTTTGTTCCGTATGCATTTATTTATTTATTTATTTATTTAATTATAATGTATTACAAAAACATGGCAAGTAACACATTATTCCCAATGAGTTGAGAAAAAAAACTCATTACGGGAAGGACAGATAGACGATAAGTACATTTTACACGGATATTACACGTTTAAAAAATACAACATATTGGAAAGGAAAAAAAAATGCATTGTAAAGAATAGAGATTTTAAAAATACTGAGAGACATCCATACACATTAAACATTAAAAAAAAAAAAAAAAACAAATGTATGAAGGCGAGCCAATATTTACTGGTTTAAAAACATTTTCAGGAAATATTCTTTAAGCGTTTTCACTAATATTTTTTTGTAAGGTACTGATTGCTTAATTTCATTAGGTAATGCATTGTATTGTCTATATGCAATATATTGTAATGAGTTAATACCAAATTTGGTTGTGCGGGTAGATGATGCTAAGTGTATTTGATTTTGGGATCGTGTTTTGTGCTGGTGTATGTCTGTATTAAAGGCTGGTCTGATGTTGGTGTGTGAGGATCTATGTATGATTTGTAATATTGCACTAGTGATATTGTATTTAGGTAGAACCGTAAAAGGAAGTATGTTTGTCTTTGAATATATATGTTTGATATGTGTATCCCACGGTAGATGGTAGATATTCCTTATAGCTCGATTTTGAATCACATGTGTCTCTGATATTTGTTTTTTAGTAATAGTGCCCCAGATACTAACTAAATAACTCAGATGGGAGTGAATCATCGCATAGTAAGTGGCACGTAGTAGAGATATGGAGAGAAGACCTTGTAGTCGGTACAGTACACCGGTAATTGGGGAAATTTTCGATTTTACATGCTCAACATGGGAATTCCACGAGAGTTTAGAGTCTATTAACAGCCCTAAATATTTCGTAACTTCCATATTTTGGAGTTTATCAGTTCCAAGTGAGATATTCATGGACACATAATCCTTATTACCGAATGTTAGGTAGTGCGTTTTTTTTATGTTGAGGCTCAATTTATTAATACGGAGCCAATTAGCTAAAATTGAGACATCTGCATTCATTGGAGACTCAAGGTCACTCAGGCTTTTACTGTGATAGTAGATTACAGTATCATCCGCATAAAGTTGGAGTTTTCCAGAGATACCACATTTAGTTATGTCATTGACATATAGCAAGAATAGCAGAGGGCCAAGAATTGATCCCTGTGGCACTCCACATGTGATTCTACCTAAGCCACTCGAGACCCCTTTGACTTCAACAAGACAAAATCTATCATCTAAGTAGCTTCGGAGGAGATTTAGGGGCTTCCCAACAATTCCCAAATATTCCAATTTCTTTAAGAGTATTTCATGATTGACCGTATCAAAGGCTTTTTTGAGATCTATAAATATGGCTGCCACATATTCACCCTGGTCTATATACTGTTGAAGGGTAGAGATAAAATCAAAGGCGGCACATTGAGTACTAGAATTTTTCCGAAAGCCATATTGTTGTGGTGTAAGGATATTATTCGCAGATATGTATTTTAGGAGTCTATCTTTGATTATGGTCTCAAATACTTTTGAAAATACCGATAGAAGTGATATAGGACGATAGTTAGAAATACATGTTTTACAGTCTCCTTTGTGTATAGGTATTATTTTCGCAAGCTTTAATTCATTTGGAAACTTTCCCGAGGACAGTGACCAATTAAAAAGTTCTGCTAGGTGACCCGCTAATTCTTCTTTACAAGCCTTAAGAACTGATGGTGTTACTCATCGAGTCCCGGTGCTGCTTTCAGCTTTGTTTTAGAGATGATCCTCATTACCTCATCTTTGTTTGTCCTAGCCATGTATAAGGATTGGCAAGCCTTCGGTTCCACAAGGACGGTATTACAGTCATCCGGAAATGACGGAATGGTAGCTGCTAACTTTTCTCCTATTGAGAGGAAAAACTCATTAAATGCTGATGCTATTTGATCCGGATCCTTAATTTCGCAGTCATTTACGATGAGGGATTCTATTTCGTTGGTTGGTTTATGTGCTCGGTTTGATAGAATAGAGTTAATGATTTTCCAAGTTTTAGTAGGGTTATTTTGGTTTTGTTGAAAGCTGTCCGCATAATATTTGTGTTTTAGACTTCGCCTATAATTAGTAATGGTATTTCTCAATCTCTTTTTAAGTGTTACAAGAGTAATATTACCAGGGTCTTGTTTCCACTGTTTGTGAATCTGGTTTCGTTCTTTGATTAAGGAATTTAATTTGGAATCAAACCATGGAGTATTCAGTTGTTCCCGTCTTCCTAATCTTGTTTTTGGTTTGGTTGTACCTGATTCTATTGCCTTTTTAATGTGATAATTGAAACTTTTAAAGGGGTCTTCTGAGTTGCTTAAGTCAATCGTGAATTTGTTATCAAGAAGATAGGATTTTACTGACATACTGTTGATGGTAGGTCTCATAATCCGGGATTTAGTTCTATTATTAAAACATTTTTTTAAGTTGTTCTTATAGTCAACAATAAGTATGTTATGGTCACTAAGTGGATCATCAATATTCGATATGGTAGTCTGAATGTTTTGCCTATTTGATATGAAGTGATCTATAATGGTGCTGCTTGTATCAGTAACTCTCGTGGGAAATGTTTTGTTGTGTATTGAAAAATTGTAAGATTCTAAGATGTTGCAAAAATTTAATGAAGAGTGTGTGGATATGGATACGTCAATGTTAAAGTCTCCGAATACTAATGTATCTTGTCTACCTTCGTTCAGTATGTTTTCTAGGTGTATTAAAAAATCCTGCATGTTTGTGTTAGGTTTACGATAGATAGCATAAATGTTGACTGGTTTCCTATCACTGCTACATAGACTTATACCTAAAAAGGAATTTTCATTTGAGAATTTTTCAATAATTGCACACTTCATAGTATCAATCACGTATATTGCTACGCCGCCTCCTCCTTCGTTGGGGCGAGAAGCAAAAACACTTTTATAACCACGCAGGGAGTAAAACTCTTCCTCTCCAACATTGAGCCACGTTTCAGTGATGACGAGGACGTGCACAATATACAGCGAATTTCTAACTTTTTCTTCGATCTCATCAAACTTATTACGGATGCTTCTCGCGTTCAAGTACATTATTCGTAGACAGTTCATCACGGGATTATAATCCTCGATGGTGAGGCACTTATGCTCATGTATGTTACACTCCATAATCGATTGTAGCAAGATCCTTTTTAAGTGCAGCTTGATAGGCCGGGCAGTTGTCCCTGTCTCCAGTGGAATGAGCAGCTGGCTTGCCAAATCTGGTACATGTAGCGCAAACTGGATCGGAAGCGGCATTTGGGCAGGATTCGCGGGTGTGATTTTTTTGGCCACAGTGCCCACACCAAGTTTCATCTCGGCAATATTTGAAGGAGTGTCCAATCCCATGGCACTTAGTGCAGACGGTAAGTCCAAAAAAGTCTCGGACGCGACACACAGTCCAATCAACAAACACTTTCTCCTGTTCCACGAGTGTTTTGCGCACAGCAGCAGGCACCTCATATATTCGATGGCAGGTATCTCCTGTACGAGCGCCAGCCAAGTGACTAAGCTTGCAGCTTGCCAGTGTTCCCTCGACGTCTTGAACATTGGGAATACCCGTTAGAGCGATCCTCAAAAATTCAGCATCAGTTAAAGCCCTCGGCACGTTAAAAAATATCAGCCTCGGGAGTCGTTTGGTGGGTAACCGGGCCTTAAGTATGCTCGAATTATTAAGACAAGTGGCATTTAATAATTTTTCCTGCTCACCTGCAGTTGCCGTGTTGAGCAACACGCCCTTGTTCCTTATTTTGCGCATGCCCGTGATCCGAACGCCTATTTCGGACGGTCGGATGACATCTTGGACCATTTTTTTTGTGGCATCGCTGTCCATGGTGGCTTCAGCGTTTACTGGGAAGACGCAGATGGCGGGCCTTGGTACTCCAACGCGATGTCCAGATTTTATCGTTATAGGCGGTTGTTCCTGAGAGTTCATTTGTTGATTACGAACGATGTCCGCAAAGGAGAGGCTAGCCTCCGTTGCCACTGCTACTCGACGCATAACAGGGCCGAGGTCGGTCTCTAGTTGAATAATTTTCTGTTTCAACATTTTTTTTTCTCGTATTTCCTGCCGTAGCCTACTTTCCGCGACTCTTAGTTGGGCAGTGATAGTTGCGAAGTCAGCACGCGAGGCCTCACGCTCTAGAAAAAGTTGGGAAACGGATCTAAAGACTTCAGAAATGCTTCTTGAAACCCTCAGCTGCTGGTCCTTTGAAACCTTGGTCTGCTTCTCAGCTAGGACGTCTTGCAAGGCAATCAAATGAGATTGGGCTTCATTTAGAACATCCACTCCAGAAACGCAGGGATACTCCACCTCTGTCCCGTCTAAGCATTGAGATACCTCATCTGAGGCATCTTCATCCTCAGATTCATCGGCACCATACCTTCCACTATTCTTCTCAGAATTAGGAGACATTACTTTGTCCAAGACTCCTTTTTTACGCGCATGCATTTATGATTTATATTCTATACAATTGTTCAGATGGGGTGATTTGATTTATTTATATTAGCGCCTGTTATTGGGCAAAATTTCGGCACACCCGTAAGAACTTTCCGTACTTACGCCTGTTTGCAGTTTTAATTAATTTTCAGATTACGCATTTAGTGCCACCTATTGACTGGTAGGGTATTTCGTTAAAATGATTTTTGGTTTATTCTGTGTATTTAGCGCCATCTACGAACAGTTATTTTTAAAATATAATAATAAAATTAAAAAATATATGGTTCGTTCGAGGATTGAACCCTTCTCCGGAGATACGGGAGCCAAACACTTTACACCTACGCCAATTCACTATTGAGTCTCAGCGAGATTAAAGTTAATATTAAACAAACTGCCAACGAAATGTAAAATGTAAATGTAAACGAGTGTTTTTTTAGTTGTTTTTACCACAATACACTACTTTTATTGTTTAATTCACAATTCAAATTTGTTAAGGATTCACTTATTGCCAGATTTTTTTCCGGATGTTTATTGTTTTATTTAGTTCACTTATTAAGGTTTAGACTCTATTTTAGTTCACTTATACACAATTAAAGTTAAGACTTTCAGTTATTATATCACTCCCCGTTTGAGTATCGATAAAACAGACACACGAGAACATAAATTCTGCACCGAGTTTTATTATACATTCAAAATTTCAGTTTGTTAACCACTTTTAGTACGAATTCTCAAAACATTTCTAGGTGATAAAATTATAGGTAGATTGTGTGTCAGTTTTTTTTTGGAAAAAGTCACTTTATAAGCACATCTCGGTAGAATACCGGGAGATAGACACACCGGGTGATAGCCCGAGAAAAACACTGCACTTCAGTAGCAAATTTAATTCGATTTAGACATTATTTAATGTTATGATTTTTAAAAAAACTGGAGCTAACGAAATTGTTGTTGTTGACGGTTGACATCCACAGAAAAAAAAAAAAAAAAAAAAAAAAAAAAAAGTATATCAATCAAAATTTGGTGAGTTTGCAGTGCGCACACCCGAGAAGGTTTCTTTAAAAAATGTTAAGCTTTGGCATTATAAAATTTGTTTAAAAAAAATTAAAATAACATATGAGTTAATGAATAATTCTATAAATATAATTAAAATACAAACACTTTCTTTTTTGTGTGTCATTGAAACTCATGCCGGAAAAACGCCAGTTCTTTATTTAAATAGACTTCTGGCTCAAAATGTCACCAATAGACGCGAAGAGATTTTTCGATACCCACGATTTATTTTTAAATGCACCATACCTAATAGGACCAAGCGTCCCGTTTTCACCGGGAAAGTCCCTTTTTTAGGCACAGCTTCGGGGCGCCAAAATGTCCTGTTTTTGAAAAAAATTAAACTCTCAGTAAAATTTAAAAAAAGCACCTTTAATGCGCCTGCGCAAAAATATCAATAATTTTGAAATACATAAATATATAAAATATGCAGCTTACCCTAATATGACATGAAAAAACATTACCAGCTTGTCAATAAGGAAGTTGAGTCCATTTTTTTTATTTTTTTTTATCAATGTTCGCATTCAAACTTAAATACTGGTATTTTTTTTTTTAAGTTCGTTTTCATAGTAAAATTAATTCTCAAAGTTTAAATTTTATTAAGCCCGCCAAAACGAGCTGAATCCGAGCGGTAAGAAGCGGGGTGTGGGTGTGACGTCATTTAAACTGAGAAAACTGCGTCGCTTGAGCATTTTGTATGGAGATTTTTTAAATTCTTCAATAAGGAATTCCAGTAATTTTTTTTATCAATGTTAACCGTCTATCAGAATTGATGTTATTTTAAAAAAAGAAAATTGATCAAGTTTTCATAGTTAAATTAATATTTAAAGGTACAATTTTTGTTTCTCGCGCCAAAACTCTTCACAAACACGGTATTGCCGTCGCTGGCCGATCGCCGTTGGTTGAAGTGTCACCCGCCATATCAGGCCGCCGCGCAAAAAAGTAAAGACCGAAAGTAAGATAACGGTTTAAAGCGCCGTTCACTGTGAGACTTTTCTGCGCAATCAATAAATTTAATATACTTGCACAAAACTAGTGAGGTTTACGGCGAAACATCAGATGTCAGATGAGTAAAATACGTAATGATTATTATTTAATACTGAAAAAAAGTATTATATTTATTGTAACATACAAATGAACACAATTAATAATTTGATGTATTTACTTGGATGCTTTAACTCCACAAATTTCAGCACTAATGTGGTCAGTATTATCTATTTTAAATATAAAATCAACATGGCAGAATCAACGATTTGTAGGTAGTCGGACTAGCCTTGAATATATCCGATTTGTGACATGGTATGTGGTTTTAAACAGATTTTTCATAACATAAATTTTGTTTACTAAACCATTAAATATACCAAACCATCCATTACTAAACTTAAAAAGACTTTTAGGGGATAGAATGCAAAACCGTTTGGCCTATACACCTCTCTCATCATACACAAACCATCTCTCGTGTAATAGAAAGAGATGCACCATAGACATTTCGGTGATCCGCCCTTCATACAAACTGAGGTTCCAATGACGTCAGAATTCTTTCGACCATTCATGAAGCGTTTGTAGTTCGTAGCTTTTTGATGGATTTTTAAGAAGGTTTAATTAATTCTAAGAATAACAATATAGAAATATATTTATATATTTAGAATCGATATTTTTTGATCTACATGAACATATTTTTTATAAGTCAAAATATTTTTCACTCAACTTCCTTATTGTATTGAATGAGTGTGTGAGGCTCCTAAAACAAATAAGTTTTTTTAAGATATTGCATTTAATATATTAAGGAGATAGAATTCCAATAATCCATGCGCTTGGTAGACGAGTTGTAATCTAGCCTCCTACATAGTAAGATAAAATCCATGCTAATTTTAGTAAAAAACATTTTTATTGTAACATATCGCTTTATTTCGTTTATTAGTAAAAAATCTCTTAAAATTTTAAACAAGGGTATAGAATTCCTATCATCTTTTTGTAGAGCGCTCTTGAGGCGATTTTTCCCGGAAACAGAACTTTTTTTTAACATTAACTCCACACAGGAGGCAATGAGGAAAATAATTTCCCTCAGGGCCTATGTCATCTGGGATGCTGAGTAGAAAGTCTTTTTGAGGAGAGGAAGGAATGAACATTGGTCTTGAAGAGACCCATGTTGTAGGAAGGAGGAAACACAGAGGCCGGCAAATCATTCCACAGCTGAGCTGTTGAACACAAGAACGAGTCGAAGAATCGACCAGTTCTCATGTGACAAATGTCAACCGCGTACAAATGTTGGGCACGCGTTTGGCGTGTTTCCCGACTATGCACCGGTGCCGAAGGGATAAATTACGCTAGTTCCTCGGAGCATCTTCCATTGTAATACCGGTAGAACATGGATAGCATTCCCACCTGTGCTCTAAAGATTGCAATCCGTCTGTTAAGATGGGAGAATCTATCAAACGGACCGCCCGTTTCTGCACAGAGTCGAGGGTATTTTTCAGGTATTTTGGAGCTCCAGACCGGAGGTGGCTGCACTTGGGCGTAGGGCGCACTTGTGATTTATACAGTTAACTACATAGTTGTCCAAATTTATTATTATTATCAAGCACCTACCTTTTTTTACTGTCCCGGTTTGAGGGAAAAAACAAAAGGTCACATTAGTCACACCCAACATTAATTTGCTACGAAAATTGTTTTGCTAGCGAACATAGTACTTTATATCAACACTAAATGGCAGCTGGGTGATTAATTTTCATTCCAGATTTATTAAATTAACGGCATGTTTGATCTAGCACGATACCAACCCGGAGGCCTCTAGCGGACGATAATTGTAGCGGAAATTATTTGATTAAATTTGACGTATGTTTCAATACATTACATCAGCGTTTGTCAACCTTTATGAGCCTGCGCACCCCTTGACTCTTAGGTACTACACATTTTTTGTACCCCGTTTCCTCTTATTTTTCTTTTGTACACGTGTAATAAAGACGAGTCTCATTTGTAATTTTTTGATACTCTCATTATGACATGAATATTACAATCATGTTACATGGCTTGGGGCATTTTTAACCCGTAATTCTACATGCGAAATTGAACAAATTTTGTTCCATGTCTTTTTATTTCGACAAAAAAATTCATGTTCTATATACACAACTCCAAACTCACAAACTCACAAAGTTTGGAGTTGTGTATGGAGAACATGAATGTGTATGGATAACATAAATGTGTATTGATTGAGAGTATGATTTTTTTGTACCTTAGAAAATTTTATAGAAAAAAGTTTCTCATGTGTCAGTTGTTAAAATAAAAGCACGATTTCCTGTTATACCCCGTATAACCAATCATACAATGTTAACATACAGGCAATGTAGGCTTTGAGCTTGCTTTGCGGAGCAAATTTTTACAAAGTTTGGCTTAATTTCACATAGGTAGAGCCTTAAGTCTGGTTCAGCATTCAGGCGATTGCGATATTTATTTTTAATAAACGCATAGGAATGATATTCCTATGTTTACAGTTCCCTTTTCACAGTTTCAAAACCTACATTCGTGCCACGATATTGCGTTCCCATTACTTTTTGAATCGCGTACCACAGGTTGAAAACTGCTGCATTACATGGACATGCCAACGCTTTACTTACCAGAGAAATGCTTGATTGCTCGTCATTCGCTCTTATAATGGTAGTCCAATTTGTTTTTAAATTATGTGTATTGTAAATTTTGTCTGAATTTTTCCGCGATGCTCAATGGTTAAAACGGTACCGCGCTTTTTCGTCCTCCGACAAAATATCCCCGAAAAAATATCCTCGACAGCATTATATCCCAAGGACAAAATGTTTCTCACTACGCTGAATTCTTTTTTTTGTTAGGTTAGGTTTTAGTAGATATTTTGTCGGGAAATGAAAACGCGAGGCAACCGGTTAAAACCGTCACCGGATAGCGGAATTACCTACATTCAAATTCCGGTCTCGTCAAAGGACAATTTTAGTTGCTTGAGTGCACTTAATTCGCTCTTGTAATAGTTGTCCAACTAACTTTTTGGGTCTATTTTTCGGTGTTCAATATGTATATTATAAGATAATAGTAGATCTGAATGTTTCCGCGATGGATCAGTGGTTAAAACCATCACCGGCTAGCGGAACGGTTTCGCGACTTTTCATCCCGCGACAAAATATCCCCGATAAAATATCCTCCGACTAAATATCCTAACATAACCTAACCTAACAAAAAATGGGACAACAATAATACAGACATCGTTTTAATAATACGGAGATCAATTATCTGTATTATTTTTATCCCATTTTACTATTTTTGAACAAAAATTTATTGTTTTTACAGGATTTCTGTATTATTTTAGTCCAATTTTTTATTAGGTTGGGTTAGGTTAGGTTAAGTTTTAATAGGTATATTGTTGGGAGATGTTTTGTCCGTGGGATATTTTGTCGAGGATATTCTGTTGCGGGATGAAAACGCGTATTACCAGCGGAATTACCTAAATTCAAATTCCGGTAGCTTCAAAAAAATCAATATTAGGTGCATTTCAAAAGCAAAAAATTAGATTTTTTCCATTCCTTAAAATCATTTGCCATTACTTAAAAACAGGTGCAAATAAATTATTTATTTTTGTTATATATATAGATATTATACCTGTTAGAAACTTTCTGGAATGTAGGAAATAAGGAACCATAAACTCACTGAGGCAGGATAATGGTCTCACTTGTCCAATTTCCACCTTGCACCGATTATCACCAGTTGTAGATACATAATTTTAAAGGTTTTCACGAAACTCGTAATTTACCAAAGAATACAAGATACTGAGCATAGAACACGGGTGTCACTTTGAATACCGTGAAAGTACTGACCTTGTGACTTCACATATGTAGGTTGGGACCAGGTGTTGGTAGGAATCATAAAAATGACAGGAATACTCCCTAACACTACGGTCTACATAATGCAATTATTAGTTTAGCATCATAATACGCACTTCTTTTTAATTTTCATCTCGAATTTTTCTAGAGAAGTATGAGATCTTGCATCTCATAATGCAGGGAAAGATTGCCGTAAGACGGGGCCCTGGAAGAAGAACCTTATGGCTGAAAAGAGTTCTTGTCGAAATGCGTCATAAATGGCACGGCAAATTCCCTATGGACAGAAATTCTAAATTGAAATTTATTGTTCTACTTTTCTCTTATTTGAAAAGCCTGCGAATCATTGTGAATTTTGCTTCCGTCGGGTCGAGATGAAATTCGACTTTATTTTCAAGAAACAACATAATTTTGAAAGGCACCCTTTATTTTGAAAATTGAGCTGCCAGCTGGATATTTAAGAGCCATTTGAAGGCATCAATTTCAGATTAGTGCTTCTTTTTATATATGTAGATATTTAGGCAACATGTGATCATAATTCTTGAGGTAAAAATACGACGCGGAATAAGTTCCTTTCATTACTATAAGGGTTGAGTGCCCGCTTAGTATGGATCTATTCACATCCCAACAAAAAAACACTTCCCAACCGTTAAACGGTATTTTGGTTATACATTAAATAAAAAATGTACATTTTCTTTTTTGAATTTGTCCACTAATAAAAAATGTGCATACTCTGGCGCAATGCGCATCTGTGTCCCGCAAAATGATTGTTTTGATTTGCGACATTTGATGTGCGATTCATATATTGTTTCTGCTCATAATTTCTATTCTTATCAGCAATTCACTATTATATTCATATAATTCAATTTATTTACAACTTATTTGTGTTCCGTTACGTCAGTTTTAGTCAAGTATAATAATTGCATGTTGTAAATTGCACTTTTGTGTTATGTCAGCAAATGGCATTTTAGGTTATACCAATATTCAAATTGATTTTAAAGGTCTCACTTTTATAAGAATTTCATGATTTATATTTTCTTAATAACATGTAATACATGAAAAAAATGGTGTGAAAATGTTTTTTATCTTTTGGGAATTAAAAGCAAACCTACCTTTATTTAAATTATTGTAAGTTTGAGGTAAAAGTGAAGTCACAGTTTTCTTGCAAATTCCTTAAGGCTCCGTTCCCGGCCCCAGAAAGAAGAAGAAGGAGAGATATGAAATTACGAATGTTAGAAGAGCGCGCAGCACATTTATAACGATAAAATCGATGCAAAAATCATGAAAATCTTTAATAAAACACGACTCGTTTAAAATAGAGCAAAAATCTTGCGTTAATTGTCTTAAACAACATTTAAAGAAACGCTGTGAATTTTTTCATAGATATAACTTGTAAAATAACTGAAACAAACGTGTTTATAATAATTTTTGGAGCATAATTTGCGATTTTTTTCTATCGAGGGAATTTTATATAAATTGATAGATATTATCTTCAAGAATAACATATATTTTTTTAAGAGCTTAAAAGCTTCAAATATTTAAGGGAGGTTTGCAAGAAATCGGTAGAAATTCGAATACCGGCCTCTTAAGTAAAAGGACTATCTTTTGTTAATTTTGAATATACTGAATTTTTCCACTGTTTTAACAAAAATGTTTTTGGAGGTACAGCATAAGTTCGGCACAGGTTTGAATACGCTTGTTGTTGTGGTTGATTTCGCTGCAAAACATTTCGAATGAATGAAAACTATTTTTTATTTTTAACTTTATGAGTAAAATCTCAAATTATAATATTTAATTAAATGAAGACAATATTAGCGAAACTCAATCGAAAATCTGGAGACAGAAAAATCAGAAAAAGATATTGGTTCCACTGGGACTCGAACCCAGCGCCCTTTGCTGACATGGCCCTACCAACTGAGCTATGGAACCCATTTCAGTCACATATAAAGAAAGCAACCAATAATATGTGCGTTAAGAAAATGAAGATAATGTTGGTAGTTCTTAGTTGAAGTGTGATACAGTTAAAAGTGACCGAATTGAAAATGGGTTCCATAGCTCAGTTGGTAGAGCTCTTGCCACGTCAGCAAAGGGTACTGGGTTCGAGTCCCAGTGGAACCAATATATTTTTCTGTCTCCAGATTTTCGATTGAGTTTCCCTAATATTGTCTTCATTTAATTAAAACTATTTTTGTCAGTGATAGATAACTAATAACGAGCGTCCGACGAAGCGACCGGCACGAAGGCGCATAATTCAATTAAAATAATAATTAGATACTAAATGTGCCATAAACCTTGTCAAAACATCAAATTACATCTAAATCTCAGAAGAAGGTAAGGCTCTAATAAACTAATTAGTTAAGTTAACAGTAAATTCGATCATAAAAAAATTTTAACGACTAAATTATATTAAGTAATCTCGCTGGAGGCACATTTTGGTATTTAATGACTGAAGTAATATCATTTTATACGTGAAAATGACTCCCTTAAGGTAATTGAATTGCGTTGCAATATAGCTGTAAAACGAAGAGCTTGGGAAGCGTACGCGTTATAAATGTTGAGTAATTCTCCAGAAAATCTTTCAACAAACGAATCTGCGAACGAATGTACCTATTATTTAATCAAACGAAGAATGATTCAAGTAGCGAAGACTTGTGAGAATTTTGGACTAGAACTGAATACAAATAAAACAAAATAACGCATTGGATGAAAATCTTTATATTGCTGGAACAAAACTAGAGAAGGTATTGTATACTTGGGCTGCAATGTAAATGATAGATGGTATCCTTTGGTTGAAATCAATTGCCGCATTGAGCAAGCTCGTGCAACCTTTAGCCGCACGAAAAAGATGTTCTGCAGTCATGATCTCAACCTTGGATTACGAATGCGAATGGTCAGATGCTACGTGTTTTCGATATTATTTTATGGAATGGAAGCATGAACGCTTACTGAAGAACTAATTGAGGCATTCGAGATGTGGATCTACAGAAGAATACTTAAAATAAGCTGGATGGACAGGGTTACGAATGAAGATGTTGTGTTGTTCGTATAAATAACGAAAAAGTAGTTATTCAAACTATAAAAATCCGAAAACTTCAATATCTTGGACATGTGCTGAAACATCCAGAGAAGTATGAGATCTTGCATCTTATAATGCAGTAAAAGATTGCCGGAAGATGGGGCCCTGGAAGAAGAAGAACCTTATGGCTGAAAAACCTGAGACAGTGGTTTGGTCAATCTACAGTAGAGCTGTTCCGGGCCGCAGTACATAAAGTCCGCATAGTCAACATAATAGCCAACGTCCGTTGAACTGACAGGGCACAAGAAGAAGAGGAAGAAAAGAAGGCAATATTAACAAAACTCAATCGAAAATTTTGAAACAGAAAAATCAGAAAAAGATATTTGCACCTCTGGGACTCGAACCCAGGACCTTTCGCTTTCCGGGCAAATGTGCAGACCACTGCGCCAAGGTGTCGATATCCGATTCGGTCATTTTTAACTGTACCATACTTCGACTAAGATCCACCCACATTACCCATTATCTTCATTTTCTTATCGCATATTTTATTGGCTGCTATCTTTATATGTTTATGTTTTATGTTGAAAAATGTAATGTTTCATTTATTTTGTAAATATAAACTTTATTAAGGCCTTAATAGCTTAATTATATTTGTTTGTTCGTTCAAACAAATATAATTAGATCGCCACTTTTAGATATATTCAAATCAAGTTCAAATACCTAATAGTGCCACGAATTAAAACCGTGAATCATCCTGGGTTCATTATAGAGAATAATTATCATCAGTTCAAATGTCAAATATTAATTGTGTTGTGTTATAAAGTAAACCGATGAATCATAACGGGTTTATTTTATGGCATAATTATCGACCGGACCTTCAGTCAAAATTAAACAATGCAGTAATTGGGAAACTTAACCATTAATATTTTCTATCATTTTACTGGGAAGTTAATAGGAACACAGGTAATAAAAATAAAAGCATTTATGTTTTTCGTTATAAGTACCTGTCTAGAAATGTTATAAATACATCGTCTGTAGGTGGTAACAACCACAGTTTGATAATGCCTTCAGAGGGCGAAACAGCTGTAACGCATAATAATAATTACGAAGCAGAACTCGTTTATAATATACTGTTTTTATACAATAAATAATAATATTATTGAATTTATAAAATAAATAAGTATAAATTAAAATCGAGTTCTACAAAATAAACTTAATAACAATAAATAAAAAATAGGTTTATTATAGTTTTTTGTTAGTTCCCCTGTATTTACACTGTGCAGACAGAAGCGCTCGTGTGATTAATTTCTTATAATTAAATTATAATGTGTAATTGAAATCCTCAGCACGAGAAATCCCAGTGAGGATGTCATTATCTCTAGATGTTTGTAAAGAAAGGAAGACAATTAATCGTTATTATTATTATTATAACACAAAATAATACAAAATGTATTATAAATAATAAACACACAGCATTTCTTGAATATCATGTCAGTTCCACCTATCCGTATGATAAATGTATAAGAAAGATAATACAACATTTAATATTTCAAAACTTTTGCAAAGTTTCATTACACTCTTGCAAGAGTTTTGAAATACTGCTTGTTTGAGAAAGACATTGATATTTCAGCTGAAAAGAACATCGCTTTCAACTCCCAACTTTCAGACACATTCCCAGTCGGGATAAATATAAAGCATGCTGTAAATTAATGATACGAGGGATACAGTACCGGATTAACAAAAAGGCAGTGTGTGGTTTCAATGGTCTAGATTTTTTTTTCATGTAGTAACTATACATTTATTATTTTTTACATTTTTATATGAAATATGTTATGTATATATATATTATATATGTAAAATAGAAATTGTATTCATAGTCCTCCCCACTAGGAGATTCTGTGCTGAGCAGGACTTAGCTTTGGATAAGTTTTCAGCGACTTCTATGGCTTCATGGTTTTGATAAGGTTTTCCAGAAACTTCTAGGACGATGTTTTAAGTTCATTTTCCAATAGTTCCTTCAGCCAACATTTAATGTAGCTATTTTTTGTTTTAATTTGTTTGATTAGTATCAAGGGTAGTAGTGGGAGTTTGTTATATAATTTTACTGCTAAACATTCAGAACTTCTTTGTCGAAACGAAGAGCTACACTTTGGTATATTAAGTATATCTTTTTGTTTGGCCCTGGTTTTATGAGCATGTGAGGTGTCTGCCTCTGAATCATTTTTGAGGTGATCTCCTAAATGTTTTGTTGTAGAATGTTTTTGGCATAGATTTTCTGTATGCTTAGAACATCGAACTATTTAAAAATTTCTGTCGTTGACGTCCTTATGGGGGACCTTTAGTATGATATTTATGATGCAACTCTGAGTTACCTTAAGTTGTTTTATGTGTTTAGATGCTGCCGAGCCCCATCCTATCACTCCATATTCTAATCGAGAGTGGCATTTAAACCTAATATAGTAATTATACGCAGATGATAGTATGCTTTTTGTTTTGTTTTTCATTAACTCCACACAGGAAGCCCTGAGGAAAATAATTTCCCTCAAAGCTTATGTCATCTGAGGTGCTGTGTGAGGAAAGGAAGGAAAGAATAGTCTTGAAGAGACCAATATATATATATATATATATATATTTTTACATTAACTCCACACAGGAGGCCCTGAGGAAAATAATTTCCCTCAGGGCCTATGTCATCTTTGGGGATGCTGTGTGGAGGGTGTTTTTGAGGAAAGGAACGAGTTAACATGGGACTCATATTGTAGGAGGGAGGAAACAGAGGCCGGCAAATCGTTTCACAGCCGAGCTGTTTAATACAAGAACGAGTCGAAGAAGCGACCCGTTCTCATGTAACAAATTTCAACCGTGTACATACGTTGGGCACGCATTTGGAATGTTTCCCGACTATACACCGGTGCCGAAGGGATCAATGACGCTAGTCCCTCGGAGCATCTTCCATTGAAATACCGGTAGAACAAGGATAGCATTCCAACCCGACGCCTGTGCTCTAAAGATTATAATCCGTTTGTTAAGTTAGGAGAATCTATCAAACGGACCGCCCGTTTCTGCACAGAGTAGAAGGTTTTTTTCAAGTATTTTGGGCCTCCAGACCAGAGGTGGCTGCCAAATTCAACCATGAGGCCCACTTTTGATTTGTACACGGTTAGCCGTTATGTACTATTAAAGTATCTGCGGGTCCTGTACAGTGCGCACAGTTTTTGAGAGGCTAAATTAACTCTCAGCCATATCTGAGCTAGTCACTTCTTTTAGCACCGTAAAGTTTTGGGATGACTGATGGGTATAGCCGCTCCAGAAACCTTTAATTGGATAACCCAAATCTCTCCGTTCCGTTTGGTGACTTAGCAGGGGTGCCCGGGCACATGGGATGAGATTTGTATGAGTCTTGAAGGCGGATGCGTCTGCCTACCAACTGCGTGGCAGGCCAGATCGGGAGAAATCGATTGAGGAACACCTTTTTACTTCTCCAGCAGTGCTCTCTCGGAACATCACCTTGCACCAAAGTGGGAGGAATGGAATCATTCGTCCATCACTCCTGGACACACTGACCTCCATATTCCTAACCGTCCCTCATACCTTTTTCCTTTCCAGAACATTCACTCCTTCTTTTACTAAAAAGACACTCCCACAGCATCCCCAAATATGAAATAGGCCCTGAGGGGAATTATTTTCTTCAAAGCCTCCTGGAGCTATGGTAAATTGTAAGCTGCAAAGTTATGTAAGAAGATTTGGAACTTCCTCGGAAGCAAGTTGTTTGTGTTTTTCGTGTACATAATCTCGTTTTTTTTCGTCTTAAACAAAATGTCAGATTTACAAACACTTTGTGTTAATAAAGAACGTAGCCGAATACTAAAAAACTGTTTATGAAAGGTTATGAAATAAGCTTTCAAATTGTTATATTACAGATAAATATTAACATTTGGAAATATTAAAATTTAGAATTCAAACATTAATAAATGTTAAAATGACTCACGTGATGTTTTTATGTGAAAACGGTACTAAAATCACGGATTATGTAAAAAAAAAAAAAACTCATTCTATCGTATTAATGTATAATAAACAATTTGGTCACGTCACTTTTTTATCATTCATACAAGAATGTTTAATAAAAAAATAACAATTTCTAACGGCGGGTAGGCGATTTAGCGGTCTACCATGTATCTGATATCTGACAGAATAGTTCATTTTGTGTATTTCTATGGTCAACTTGAACAGGGATGTGTAGCTTAATTTATTAGCGATCTTCTACTTTTTTGTTTTAGCGATGTCACTAGAACAATAACGGAGTTATAATGATTTCTGTGGAAACACACGCGTTGACGAGAAAACACGCTTATTGTACTTGATTGATATCGTTATATTATCGTGTATATCCGCTTACGTATCGGAGTAGTGTAAAATGAGGAAGTTTGACCATCTCGGAAATACATAATATTGTTTTGTACGCATTCGTTTTGTTGTGGCGATAATACGAGGTACGAGGTGTCGTGTGCTCCATCGCAGATACACTTGGCAAGTGATTGGTCATTGGTCATCCCTTTTCCTTGCATATCTGGTTTTTCTACTCAAATTATCACCTAATTCCAGCACACACCATTTCATCTCGTTTCGCTTAAAGTATTTACAGTCCTTTTTCAAGTGGATCTGATTATATTATATTATATGTATATATATATTATAGACCTGATCTGTAATTCAAAAATATTTTTGTATGCAACATTTGGTTTAAAAAATAACTAGGTACATTAAGTACATCCAATCTTGGCTGGAAATAACGAAAAAATAATTATCTAGAATTTTAAAAACATCGTCATAGCAATAACTGACAAAGCCCTACTCAAACCATGAATTTGTAGAATAGAAGAATAATCTATCCTTAATCCTAGTCCCCCTCAACACAAATCTCCTATTAAATAGGACTAAGAACGTATTTTACTGTAATGTGCGTTTTCATTCTGCGACAAAATATCCCCGATAAAATATATCCTCCGACAAAATATCCTACCGACAAAACATCCCCCCAAAAAATATTTAATAAAACTTAACCTAACCTACCAAAAAAATGGGACAAAAATAAAACAGTCTTCCTGTAAAGACATTCAATTTATTGTTTAAAATAGTAAAATGGGACAAAAATAATACAGATAAGAAACATGCCAGATAATATATAATACAATTATATCACCACACTTTAATTACTGTTCAAGTATTCTTTTTCTCTGCATTGAAGAGTAAATGAAAAAAATGCAAATACTGCAAAATAAAGCAATGCGAATAATACTAATAATACTTAAGCGTGACATATACACACGGATACGAGACATGCTAAAAGAGCTAAATATGTTGACGGTGAAGCAGACTGTGTATTTGAATGTACTTATTTTTTTACATAAAATTAACATAGGGATGATGTCTAAGGAACTAAAAAGAAAAATACATTATAATAACGAAACTCACGGACACAGGACAAGAAATTCAAAGCAAATTAGACTGCCGATAAGAAAACAATCAAGCACCCAGAAATCTCTCATGTACCAGGCCGTCCAACTGTATAACAACATCCCGAATGAAATTACTGAGATAGAAAATATAAATAAGTTTAAAAAAGAATTACGAAAGTATATCTACCTCAATTATTAATGTTTTTATTTATGTGTAATATTTAAAGAATGATTATGTTTGCCAACCAATGTAAATGTTTATATCTTTTATAAAATATTAGCACATACAAAGATGTGAGCTAACTTAAGATTAATAAATAAATAATAATTTTTGTCCCATTTTTTTGTTAGGTTAGGTTAGGTTTTAGTATATATTTTTTTGGGTATGTTTTGATTGTTACTATGAGGTTTTGTCGCGGGATGAAAAGTCGCGGAACCGTATTCTACATTTCTTTTATACTTACATTTCATATTATGTAGGCATAGTTTCTAAAATTGTGAAATTAATATATGTAGTAATTATTTTTAAATATAGTTGATTCAATCGTGAGGTTATGTTTGACTTCCGAATTCGACTACCTAGGGGCCTCCGGGACTGGGGAGGAGCATCAAAATAAAATATTTATGGGTAAAATCCAGCTGCTGAGAACGCTACTATACCTAACCTCTATTTCATTTCGTGGGTTGTTTTATTTTTATTTTTATTTATTTTATTTATTTATTCAACGCCCAGAGGGCTTTTACAGTAGTACAATTTGTTTATGACAGATGATTTTTAAACAGATAGAGAAATGATAAGAATAAAATTAGATAAAAATGCACACAAGTTACAAAAATACAGCGATTTGATAAGTTTTAGAGAAAGAGTGAGAGGTTTCATTGGTTTTCCCATTGGTATGCCCATATATTTGTATGAACCGGGTCCGTTGTTTTTTTTGCATGACGTTGAAAGCATGACAATTTCAAATGATTTTTTTTATTTACCAGCTGACCCGGCCACGAGTTGCTCTGAATGGTTACCAAACTGAAAGGTCACATCGTACATGTCATGTTTGAAATATAAGTAAATGCCTATGTTAATATATTACAAGAGGAAAATTATTTTTATTGTTTTTTAATTGATAAATTAATGTTTAAGACAAAAAATTTTATGCATAACACAAAGGGTAAAAATTATTATAAGTAATAATTATTAGCCTGAAACACTCATCTACATTGAAAAAATCTCCCGAGAAAAGATACATTCCGCCGACGGGACTCGTACCCGCGTAGTGTAGACATAATTTGTCTCGACGCCACCTAGTGGGAGATTTAGCACTTACAATGCCTTTCTCAAATAAAATTAAAGTTGGTTGTTTGCAGGTGGAAAAATGTAATAAGCAGTAATTGTTAAATGAAACACTAGGTAGTATATATTGAATTATTTGGCAGGCAGGAGATAAACCAACGTAGCTCAGTGGACAGAGAATTTGACCGGAAATCATAAGGACGCGGGTTCGAGTCCCGTCGGCGGCATGTATCTTTTCTCGGGAGATTTTTTTCAATCTAGATGAGTGTTTCAGGCTAATAATTATTTCGGAAAATTAAGTTGTTATATCTAAAAGAAAGCACAATACAAGCATTAATCTTTGTTAGGTTGCAAAATTGTATCTTTATTATTCCTTCCCCTGTCCATAATCCATTTCTTTATGCTTCTTTTGAAGTCGGTTATTTTTTTAATGGTTTTTTTATTGCAAGGGGGAGTGTATTAAATAATTTTATAGAGAAGTATTGCATATTTCTTTGTCCAAAGGTCGTTTTAGTTGTAGGTTGGTGGAATGTATGTTGTAATGTAGATCTTGTGAATCGTCCCGATTTTGTTTGATAATAAAACTTTTGTGAAATTTGTGTCTAGAAGTAATCTAATTATTTCGAAAAATAAACTATTCTTCATTAGAGAGAGAGATAGAGAAAGTTGTTCTGAAAATTTTCAACTAGTTTCTTTGTTGAATTTCCACAAAGAAAGTACCTGAATTTTGTTGAAAGGTTGGGGACAGAGTCTCACAAATAATTCTGGATGTTTTCAAACAATACTTCACCAACTCCTAAACTACTCTGGCATACCGAAAATAGAGACACGTTGATTTCTGTGAGACATAGATTTTGTCTCTGGGGAAATACTAGGGGAAACTTTTAAAAACAATTAGCAAAGGATACTTTACGGGAAAACACAATATTGGTGAAAGATGACTTGCCCAAATTCTTTTACGAAATTGCGAATCCATTGTAGGTCACGGGTTCAAATCCCAGCATGCGAAAGTGTGGTGTTTCACCAACAGTTCTCCAACTCGCCTTGGGAGGAGATTTATTAAATGAAAGTAATGTTCTTTTAGAATAAATCTAGTTTATTGATACTTCGCGTAAACAGTGTTGACCACTATAGTCGACCTATCTAGGAACTGGCTAATTGGAATCTGAGGTGAGAGTGTGAGAGTTCTGCTGAAGACTCTCCTGGGACACTCTGTTGCCTATAGCTGGTACTAAGTAAGCTGCCATCTAGCGGAGTATTAGGACAGCTCTGAGTACTGCCATCTATGTGTGAAAGCCGGAAGCTTTTAGATACACTATAGAAAGAAAAATTTAATATCAATAATTTGCGTTATTTAATTTCGGACGCGGGAATGGGTGCTGGGAATTGAATTACCAATACCTCTGCTGTAGATCACCTCAAGTGGTTTACTTCGTTGGCGGATCATTTGGACACACTGAACCCTAGATTCCTACCCACCTCTCATACCTGTTCCTTCCCAGAACTGACTATCCTTTATTTCCTTGAAATGACCCTAAATACGGCAAACGCAGAGGTGAAATAGGCCCTGAGAAAAATTATTCTTCATGGTCTCTGAAACGTAAAAAAATTACAATTTATTCATTTTCGTTAAATTTAATATATAGTATATTTTCGGTGAAAAAACAACATTCTGAAATCGAAACGTTGTAGTTATTTGAAATGACTTTAGCCGTGTTTGGTGACCAAATCTGAATAGCCACCTTCCACCCAATCTTTTTACCCTCCTACTACGTTTAACCTCACAACATATCCCATTTTGGAATGCCATAGTCTCACTGGGTCCAGGCGGTTGGGAGCAGTTAGGACTTATACAACATTCTTCCGGCCAAGGGCTCATTTATCAATTATCGTAATATTTTATTGAACATGTAGGCAAGTGGATGGATCACAAACATCTAGATTCCTGAATTCCGTATCGTGAACCCACGGATCGTGACAAATATTGTAGCGTGGACTGGACGTTTAATATTTATCACGATCTGGAATTTCGAATTCAAATCAATTAATATTTGAATCTTAAAAACCTGCAATCCATATTGTATCCGTCAATACGCGAGCTTACGCGTTCAATAAATGTCACGATAATTGATCAATATTGACGGATCACAATAAATATTGAACGTGTAGGGTAACACTCCAATCCATATTGATGGTTCACGATCCATCAATTTGTGATAAATATTGAACGTCTAGCCTACGCCTTAGAATTCGTAATACTTCTAAAATAATTAGGTTCGCTAATGGGGTCCAATCTTCAAATTAGATTTCGTTCAATCATTATGACAAAGCTAAATGAATCGTATGAAAAGGCAGAGTGATATATTTCGGAGAAACGCGGGGTAATAACATAAAATATCAATAGATTTATTATCCGTAAGAAGACCGACGCACGGTCACGTTATCTTATTAGGACAACTCCATTCAAAAGATTAATGGATTTTCTGGTTGTACTGATTGAGCATCGTTTAGCCAAATTGGTTTAGCCAATGAACAAAAGTAGACGGAAATATAAGCACTCTTCTGCGATTAAATTTAATAATTAACATTTATTATGTTATAATATAAAACCCTTGTCAGATGCAAACTAGATTATAAACTAGATAGAACGTGAGGTATATAAACTATAAATTACATATTTCTGTACAAAACATTGATGATAATTACCTCCTGGATAGAATAACGTAATATAAAAAAATCGAAATATTTATGCACAGGTATATATTATTTTACATTAGCTCCACATAGGATGCCGTGAGAAAAATAATTCTCCTCAGGGCCTACGTCATCTTTGAAGATGCTGTGTGGAGGATCTTTTTTATTTATTTATAAACAGAAACAAACAGTATATTATATTATCCATTGGTGAGAAAAAAATTAAAATTAATAAATATAATTCATGGTGGGTACCTATTATGTGTTTCATTGTAGTGTCTTATTTATGGTGTGCATATTAAGTAATTACCGGGAAATGTGTGTGTGTGTGTGTGTTTGTGAATATGTGTGTATGTATGTATGTAAGTATGCGAATTAAACAATTTATATGATTGACGTAATGCTCTTTTAAATTTGGGCAGTGAATCGGAGAAAATGTCGATGTTAGAATTTAGATTAATATTATTGAATATATGAAGAGCATGATTGATTGGCCAATTAGTTGCTGCATTTGTCTTGTAATATTTTTGTATGGCGTGTACGTCTTAATGGTACCTATGTTAAAATTAACTGGGGAAAGAAGTTTGGTACAGTGAATATTATTATTTAAAATTTTGTGTATAAATGTCAAATCAGCTATTACTCGTCTCTTTTGCAAAGTTTGGGAAAAAATTCGGTTTAGTGGCGAAATTCCTAAAAAATCAAACTAATTATTTTTATACTAACTATGGGCCAGGGAATCCGAATCTGAAAGAATTAGGCGGCGGCAAGCAATATTAACTGAATTACACGACTTTTAAATTTTCAATACACACATACGAAAACAGCCATTTTAAAAGCATTTTGACACATGAAATCCATAGAAACCATAGAAAAACAACAATTTAAGTGTGGCCATTAAACAATAATATCATCGAACATACCTTACCCAACATGGTTTGTGCCCCTTTATACCGCCTGCTCGCGTCAATTAAAAAAAAACATCCCAGTTTTCAAGTAGTTTAGCGGCTACGCTAGGTTTGTGTAACATGGTTTGTGCCCCTTTATACCGCCTGCTCGCGTCAATTTAAAAAAACATCCTAGTTTTCAAGTAGTTTAGCGGCTACGCAAGGTTTGTGTCACATGGTTTGTGCCCCTTTATACCGCCTGCTCGCGTCAATTTAAAAAAACATCCCAGTTTTCAAGTAGTTTAGCGGCTACGCAAGGTTTGTGTCACATGGTTTGTGCCCCTTTATACCGCCTGCTCGCGTCAATTTAAAAAAACATCCCAGTTTTCAAGTAGTTTAGCGGCTACGCAAGGTTTGTGTCACATGGTTTGTGCCCCTTTATACCGCCTGCTCGCGTCAATTTAAAAAAACATCCCAGTTTTCAAGTAGTTTAGCGGCTACGCTAGGTTTAGGTAGCATGGTTTGTGATACAAAAGTGAGTAAAATTTATAAAAAGTAAGTACTTAAATTATAAACATGTTATTTTACGTTATTGATATTACTGCTTAATGGCAACACTTAATTTTATGTGGTGTAACATCTTTATTCTTTTTCTATGTTTTCTTGCGACTTTGATAGTGTTAAAGTGCTTCCAAAATGTCTTCTTTTTGTGTCTGTTTATAGCAAATTTTAAAGTCGTATAATTCATTTAATATTGCTTGCCGCCGCCTAATTCTTTCAGATTCGGATTCCCCGGCCCAAAGTTAGTATAAAAATAACTAGTTTGATTTTCTAGGAATCAGAATGCTTCCAAAATGGCCATTTTCCTATGTGTGTAAAAAAATTTTTTAAAGTCGTATAATTCAGTTAATATTGCTTGCCGCCGCCTAATTCTTTCAGATTCGTATTCCCCGGCCCATAGTTAGTATAAAAATAACTAGTTTGTATTTTTAGGAATTTCGCCACTAAACCGAACTTTAGCCCAAAGTTTGAAATGAGTTTTTCTAAGTAAAATTACAGATATAAAAAAAATATAAAAACACATACGAATTTTGTTAGTATTATAGCCACCTCACTTCTTTATCATTAAAAAAATTTACAAGGTTTCAAAATGTTTTTTTTCAAATCGCGTACTGATATTTTGGTTTTATAAAGGTGGATATTTTAGATCTTTTGTAATTATTTAAATATGAAGCGTGACATGTTCTCTTTCTAACACCGTTTAGATCATTTTGCTCACTATAATAGTAAGGGAGATAGAACGATTTCTATGAGACCTATACGAGTTGTTTCGAAGAGCGAACAAACGGGTTAAGAGAGTTCTTTGTTTCTTTATGTCATCTTTTAAGCAGGAGGAGCAGACTTATGTTTGAAATTTAATTTAGTTGTAGATATTATTTTTTACAAAGAATGAAGAATATGATTATTACCTTTTGTTTATTCAAAATTTTACCAATGAAATGGAATCCAACAAAGATTTAACATCTCCCAAAACACAGACAAAATCTTAAACGAAAATGTCAACGCTCTCAGTATATTAATTATATATATTAACATGTTTAAGCATTATTTTTTTAACTTTAATTAATTAAATTAACCGATACATCATGGCTGCCGTCAGAATTACTGTGAATAAATTTAATCCTATTTATTTACGAATAAAAACACCTTTATCAAAATTTTAATTAAAACATTGGTCAATGTAAATATTGTTTCTCACCGTTCATAACACTGATCAGAAAATCAGTAGAAGTGTGATCGATATAGATTAGAAATGAAAATTATAACATAAGTACCTAATACCATTCTTGTTAACACAGGCCATTGAAATTTATTGATTATCTGTTGTTCAAGTAAGCGTATTGTTAAGTACGGTAAAACTTACCTTATTTATGGCATCAAAAACTGCTTACGAATTACAGCTTCAGATGCACTTTTAATGGACTGTAAATACTATAAATAAATAAAAATGTTTTAAGCAACCCCCGACACAAAAAAGAGCTGATGACCTTGAAACGCCTAAACAGATTTTAATGAATTGTAGCTAAGAACCATCTCGATCACTTCAGCTTTCAAACAACAACAAAAAACGCATCACAACCGGTCCATTCGTTTAGGAGCTACGATACCACAGACAGATACACAGAAAGACAGACACACATAAAGTCAAACTTATAACACCGCTTCTTGCGTCAGGGGTTAAAAAATGAAACGAGACGAAATTAATGGAATTGGGTAATAATGAGTAGGAAAAACAAGCTACATAAAACAAGGAAAGGGGATAACTAATCACTTACCACTGTATCCCTACGGAGGAGCACGTGATACAACCAAAATATAGTTATACAGTTCTACCGCGATACTCGTGATTGTTACCGCCACAACAAAACGAATGAGTACAAAACGATATTATGTACTTCCGAGATAGTCAAATTCTTTCTTTTTACTTAAAAACCTGAATATGTTAGTCCACGATAAACACCAACAACTTGCTTCCAAGGTTCCAAATCTCCTTCGTTTTTGAAAAGTATATGCACTGGAATTTGCACTATGTTTCTTGCCATTGTTTCAAATTTCAAATACTTTTCCAGCAAGGTGATTGTTAGGGAGAGATGATAAAAACTGGATAAAGGACATCCCGGTAGGAACTAACTATATTCTCATTTCAAAACCAAACACCCGCAATATCTTTATATATAAAAATCTCGCGTCACGATGTTTGTTCGAGATAAACTCTGCAATTTTGATGAAAATTGGCTTACTGTGTGTAATTTGGTCGAGATTAAAAGATATGGTAGTTTTTTTTCGATTATTGACCTCAATATTTGTTATTGCGAATTAAATGTTCTATAAATATTTGTTATAGGACAATGCTTCGTAAGTTGCATAAGTTTCTAACTGATGACAGTGTGAGTTAATTTATCGACACAACACTTGGTCATCTAGGTTGGGTAACTATCCAGTAGATGGAGTTGTGTTTCGTTAACCACAGCAGCGGGTAGCCTGGTTAGCTAGTACTTCTATAAGTTTTTCTCTTCAGTGGTTCTAACAAAATCAAAAACCGAGCACTGTTTTTCAGCTTCTGTCAATGACGATGTCCAATTTATCGAACTCTTTTGAAATTCGAGTACCTACCGAGAATATCGGCGAAAATGGGATCATGGGAGAGCGATGAGGGAAGATGGAGATGGATGGAGGGTGGAGAAAGGATGGAGAAGGATGAGAGAAGATGTCAACAGATTGTAGGTGAGGGTGTTGGGGTGGTATCTCTTTGAGGACCCTTGAGAATGAAAAGGGTCGCCTTTTATGTCTAATATCTTTTTGCTGAGAATTAATTGGGGTTTCCTTGCCCGTGGTTTAGATGTATTATGAGTACGTTTGCAGAGGTGGCTGAGAATATTAAATTTTTATTGTTCAACAAGATGAGCACGAGCAGATTTGTCCAAAGGGAAATTTAAGTGTGACCTTTAAATAAAAATATAGTAGTTAAGAGTTCGTACTACCCGGAGCTGGTGGAACTATTGTTTACAATTTGGAGAACGTTGTAAGATTGAAGAAAGTGCAAGGATAAGGAATAGAGGAAGATGAATTGAGGTATATAGAATCAAATGCAACAAGCGTTTTTTTTTAGAAAACCATAAGCAAAATGCTTCATTTCAGTAATTCTCACGCATTCATAAGGTATTAATTATATTGACAAAGATATAAAAGCATAACGAGCTGGTTTTAGTGCCAAATAATTGCTTTTTAGGTAAGAGGGTGAATCATTAATAAAGTTGCATTGTTAGTCCACATTCGAAAAAAATTGAGATTGCTGCATTTGCTTCTACACACTTCATTATTATTCTAAATAAGTGGGTGTTCAGATCTGATAACTAAACACGATCACTGCGTGATATTCCACTGTTGAAACACAACTGTTCAATTTTAAATATTTTCCCTCCCCAATCACCTTCTGAGCTAATTAAGCTTTTTGATTTAGTAATCACTTTTTATGGCCGAATTCCTCCAGTTTGCAACATTATAGTGTTTATGCCGTTGTTGTAAATCGAAAATTATTTCAACGTTATGTCGATTCCAGAGATATATTTAGGAACTTGGAAGACTTACTGAAATTCATCAACTAAAAGGGTATCCTTGTCTTTGACTTATCCTGTTTTAACGGTAACCAAACACAGGGCCGTAGCCACAGTTAAGATAGGGCAGCTGTAATTACAGGTAGGGCGCAAGTAAAAATGTAACTTGATCTGATCTGGTGAATCGATTTTCGTCATACATGTGTGAGGCAATACTTGATCATTGCTAACAATGAACTTCAGAAAAGTAACTGTAGCATCAATGGCTTTCCATATATTAAGGTTTATATTAGGTACCAAATATAATTTTAAACTACAAAATGAAAACAAAATTTAAAATTATAAAAAGTCCTTCCTTAAAACAATCGAATTCTTCGATTCGGCAAATCATTAAAAATGCAAAGTGCTTCGTTTAGATCAACTGACTTAGTTCTTTTCTTTTCAAAGGCTAGAAACACTATGCCTGCCATTCTTTCGTGACCCCATTGATAGCCTCTGAGGCCTATTGATTGCAGTCAATGTTGAAAACATAGATTCGCACATAGCAGTGCAACCTATTGTCGCCACAGATGAAAAGTTCATACTTATCTCTAAACGCCTCTCGCTGCCAGTACAAAACTTGTGCTTTCCGTTACTACGGCCGTGACCGAACAGAGACAACTTTGAAAAGTGATATAACGTCATGGAAAGTGATGAAAACTAAACTTTTTGAAAGTGTTTTGTATGGAACCGTTTGTCAACCTTCAGAGGACCATGCGAAAAGCCCCAGTAATAACTGCAACCGAAATTTATGAAGATAATTTGTTGGTGTAGGCAAACTAATGATGGTCGTGATTTATTTTTGGGGTATTATGGCGTGTTGCAATACCTCCTTCCTTAGCCAACTTTTCGGACAGCATTACATTGTGATAGATACTGTATAGGGTATGACCGAGGGACAAACTCTAGGGGACGCCCACGCCGAGAGTACCTATAGGACCTGCCGGTGGACGTGCGCTGCTCATCATATGCAGAATTCAAAAGAGCCGAACAAGACAGGGAAGAATGGAAGAGAAGATTAGAGAAAATTGCTGCAAACCAATCCCAGGATTGAAACCAGAGAGAGAGAGATACTGTAATGCTGTCCAAAACGTCGGCCAGAGAAGGAGGTAGCGCTACAAGGCTTACCATCCTAAAAATAAATCACTATATTTCTTTTGAACTTAAAAGTCTCAAATCATATCCAACCTGATGATTATTTATCAGTTTTCAATATCATTTTTTTTTAAGTATTGAGATACACACATCTCCTCAACAAGGCTTAAATCGAGAATATTATGAAACCCGATGTTTAAAAATAAAACAGAAAACCAGTGATATCAATAATTTTATAATTACAAACGCAACCAACTAACAACATTTCCCGCAAGGTAGAGAGGATGGACCGCCAAACAACTGGATCATGGAACACTTGCGTCTTTCACATTCATACATTGTCTCGTATCACCCTTCTGTTTTACTGACTCTTGACGTGATTTGGCGCGACGATTTGAATTGGGTTCACTTGATAGTTCCACGTCTATTACCTTTACGTCTCGGGCTTCTTTTACCATTTGCGTCATATATTCTCCTTACACTACTGTCTCCGTTCATCCGCTCTACAACTCTACATGCCCAAACCATTTAGTTGTCTCTTACTTAATCTTACTCATTACGCTTACATCAGCGTTACATTACTTACGAATCTCCAATTACTTCATACGGTCATACGCTGTTTTACTACACAATGATCTCCTTTCTACAGCGTTCAGTCCAATTTCATCCTTCAAACTGCCATGCTTCAGGAAGTCTAGCACGGATAATCGATAAAACCCTATATCAATACGATATTGACTAAATACGTCATCTATGGTTAGTTATCAATATTTGCGAGCACGATCAACAATTGATAAAAGATATTCCGACCGACATAAATTTTAGAGCGGCCTGCTGACTGTCAGTTACGCAGTGAATATATTCGTACAAATCATTTCGAATAATGTCGTTAGTTATGCTAAATAACTGGCTTAATAAAAAATGGAGGTTAACTAACGAAGCTCTTAGAATTGAAAGAAATCGTATAATCGATCCACAAATTTAATTAATTCATCTAAGACGCGATCAATTTATTCCGTTCGATCTTGGAAAAACAAAATAGTTCAAATATGACTAAAGACCTCATTATTTTATTACTTCTCGTTTAGTCTTAAAAAATGCACACAAAGTGCTAATGTATATTATAGTTAGTATATCAATTCGAATGCAGGTGAATGCAGGTAACTCTGAGAACCGACATATTGGAGTAATGGTACCTAACCTTATGTAATGGCAGTGAGGCATGGAACTGGCAGAGGAAGGATGAAAGTAAACTGAATGCTGTAGAAATAAAATCCCTGAGGCGAATGTGTGGTAAAACCATGTACGATCGTGTGAGAAACGTGGAGATCCGCAAATAATGCAAGTGTGATGTAAGCGTAATGTGTAAGATTAGGAAAGGGACGCTCCGATGGTTTGGGCATATAGAGCGTATGATCGAGGAAAGGAGTGGAAGGAGAATATATGACGCAAATTTGAATGGTAGAAGAAGTCGAGGACGCCCAAGAAAAACATGTCACTACCAAGTTAATCAGATACTTGAGTCGGGCCATGTCAAGAGTCAGAATAATAGAAGAGCATATATGAGACGTTGTATGAATGTAAACGAGGCAAGGAATGTGTGCTGAGACCGAGTTGTTTGGCGTTCCGTCTCTCTGCCTACCCCTGCGGGGAAATGGTTAGTTAGTTTATCAATTCGAAACGGTCTATTTATGGTTAAGGATTATAAATACGTAGATTCACCTCTAGTGTTGGCAGCATATATCGATTTCGTATTTATTCCCCGTCAATATCGGTCTGGCTGTCAACAATGCGGCTATGCTTGGGAAAACGATATAAAATCGTCGGTAGTTACGGCTATCGATATTGTAAAGTTATCGATTCCACTGATTTCCTCCAGCGCTTGCCTCCTCGTGGTCTATCACCAATCTTGCCTACAGTCATACTAAAACTTATTGTATCTTGATTTCCCGCTAAACACTTGCATACTGCTTACTAACAACGTATGCAGGGACACTGGAAGTCTAGATGCTTTCAAAATTAAATGTAGATTCGTTCATTCAAAAAAAATAGAGTCCTTACGAGAGCCTTAAAGGAGTAACCATCTGTTACTTATACCAGGTCGGGTAAGTGGTGGATAACCTCCAATGGTTTCCTCCAGGGTTGGCATCAGAATTCCGTTGTGGAGTCACAGCAAATCACCCTTCTCTCTTTCACACATCACAAAGTTCTTTACTCAATTACATAGTATCACTTTCAGGTGTACCCTTCCGCCAGACAAAATTAATAGACATTTATGTCAATAATGATCACGGTCCTATATTTACTATGCGAAAATCAAATTACAATTTAGATTGTCCGGAATACAGCATGTTACAAATGTTTACATTCTCTCCCGTCAAACCCGACTAAAACAAGTAATTGACAAGTCAAATCAAATTATACTTTGAGATCCCCTTCTAGCGAATACATTGAGTATGGAATGAAATCAAATATTATTATAATAATTCTGAGGAATTATTAGGCTTGCTTCGGTAAGTGCCTGACGGAATTTACAACATGATTTCAATACATTACTTCTGATTATTCCACTAGTAAATATTATTTTATCTACCTAAAGTTATTAGTTTTATAACGTGTAAAATTTAATACACAGAGAGTAGCAAAATCCTATTTCACATTTGACATTTCATCTCTCTTTATTTGTTTGTTACTTGTTATGTTCCAGTTCCGGTTCAAGATGCTGGCCGTTTTAAATACTACATTTTTATCCCGCCAGAGTTCGCATGATCGTGGTTCCTACTACGAGCTGTGTTGATATCTATCATTGATACTTATATCTTTCCCTAATTTAATTCCCACCTTAAAGTACTTTTTATCCAGCCGACTAAGAGAATCATGTGTGATAGTATTCAGTTCAAAATTAAAAGTTATTCTGTCAACACCTGTACTGTGTGTGTGATTTACGGAGCCCCCTTGTTCGACCATGTTGAAACTGGTAAAGTCATCGTGAGCTCTCTAGTTTGTGGTGTGGGCGGTTTGGTATATTTATGTTTGTGGTGGTCTATGTGATTGAATTAGCGCAATTGAAGACAAGCGAAGGAAGAAATAAGCTGTAAAATCGTAATAATCAATACTATGGTACTTACGGGACTGAAGAAAGTTTGAAAATTATCATTGATATGGTGATATTTATTTGACAAGTTGTGTAATTCCTTATATGATTTTTTTTAGACTTACGTTTAATTTTTATTGTTTATAATTAAGTAGGTAGATATTTAAGTGCCTAACTACCTACTTACAAATCGTATGATTTAAGAGAAAGTTTTGGTTTTGATTTAATAAATGAGAGAAAATCAGAAACATACTTTTTCAGACGGGTGGTCTACACAGAATTTTGAAAGACTTGATATTTTTAGAAATTTGCTGTTATTCAAAGTGACTTTTGGTTTACTTTTTTTTTATTTTTTTTTTTATTTATTTATCTATAATAAAAATATATTTACATTTGTTTTGTGTATATGCCTGTCTCACTAGGGTATACCTGTGTCGAGACAGGCGTACAGGTATATAAATGAATATTGTAGTTACAAGTGTTTGCGCATTATTATATGGGATTGGTTGATGTCGAGTCCGTCCAACGGGATGACTCGGGAAGGTATATTGTATCTTTACCTTTTAAGATAGATCCTATTAATTTAGGAAATTCGCTCAGTGTCGCGCAACGCAGATATAAATATTTAGAACGGAAATTTAATACGTCACCAGAATTGCATCGGAGTTATAATGAAGTAATTTCTGAATATCTGGAAAAAGGATATATAAGGTATGAAGTTCCGTCTTCATCTAATATTGATGAGGGATATTTCATTTCTCATCACGCAGTAATTCGTAAAGATAAATCAACAACTAAAACTCGTGTTGTATTAGACGCCAGTACAAAGACCAGTTCAGGGTTGTCACTTAATGATATTTTTAAAAAGGGATCCAAACTATAATATAAATTTCGATTTATGGAATAAATTCGAAAATAAGTACTGCTTTGTAGTTAGTATACGCGAAAGTATTGTGGCGAAGCAAGATTTAGGTGGTACGCAGAAATTAAATAATTCGCAATTTATTAAGCTCCCAGCGATCGATATGCCATCCTTCGATGGAAATCAAGAGAATTGGTCGGTATTTTACGAAGCTTTTAAATTAAACATCCACTCTAATGAAAATTTGAATACTTCGCAAAAGATGCAATATTTGATAGGAAAACTCCAAGGAAAGGCGTTATCGGTTTTTGCTGGAGTACTTCCGAATGAAAAAAACTATTTTGTAATTTGGAATGCTCTCGGAAAGAAATATCAAGACAAGCGCGTGCTAGGTACCTTTTACCTGAACAATATATTAAATTTAAAATTATTGGCACCTTCTAACTCAAATGATTTAAATAATTTTATTGAACGGTTTGCGTCTTCCATGTCTGCGCTCAAGGAATTAGGTATTGATGACCTAAAAGACTTTATAATTCTACATATTGCACTGAAAAAATTAGATATACAATTGGTGCAAAATTTCGAAATGTCTATACGGGAGAAAGATATACCTACATATACCGATTTAATAGAATATATTCGTTCGCATGTTCAAATTCTTGAACGAACCGGACTAGATAGTAAAGTTAATAATAATAAAAATAAAGTTTCGCATTCTTTCGCTGTGGTTGAACCGAAGTCGTTTGATAATAATTGTACTACAAGTAATAATAATAAGTGCCGGAAATGCAATCGAAGCGATCATGTTGAATTGTTTAAGTGTGAACAATTTAATGAATTGAGACCTAAGGCACGTTTTCAGTTTGTAAAATTAAATAACTTATGTGTAAATTGCTTAAGCGATAAACATAGGACGGTGAAATGTTCATCTAAATCGAATTGTAGAATTTGTAAAAAAACGTCACCATACCGCATTGCATTTTGAGGGTACGGTGAACAACGAAAGTAATTCTAAAAACGAAGCTGTTATATTAATAACAAGGAATAAACACCATAATGATTTTACTGCGGGTAATTTAACTACGAATGTACTATTGTCAACCGCGCAGTTATTTGCTTATGACAATAAAAATAATCAAGTAACCGTCAGGTGTTTAATTGATTGCGCCTCGCAACAATCGATCAACGAAAGTAATTCTAAAAACAGATCCTATTAATTTAGGAAATTCGCTCAGTGTCGCGCAACGCAGATATAAATATTTAGAACGGAAATTTAATACGTCACCAGAATTGCATCGGAGTTATAATGAAGTAATTTCTGAATATCTGGAAAAAGGATATATAAGGTATGAAGTTCCATCTTCATCTAATATTGATGAGGGATATTTCATTTCTCATCACGCAGTAATTCGTAAAGATAAATCAACAACTAAAACTCGTGTTGTATTAGACGCCAGTACAAAGACCAGTTCAGGGTTGTCACTTAATGATATTTTGTATACTGGTCTAAACTTGCAATCTAACTTATTTACACTTTTAATTAAATTTCGCTTATTCGCTATAGCATTGACCGCAGATGTTAAGCAAATGTATTTACGTATAATGGTAACGGAAAGCCATCGTAAATATCAAAAAATTCTTTATAGATTTCACGAAGATGAAGAAATTGGAGTTTATCAATTTAATTCGCTCGCCTTTGGATTAAATTGTTCACCGTTCCTCGCGATGCGAACTTTAAGACAGCTAGCGAGCGATGAAAGAAATCATCACCCGAAAGCCGCAGAAGTTGCAATAAATGATTTATATATGGACGATTTTGTATATTCTGTAAATACTATAAGTGAAGCCGTCACTTTGTCTACAGAATTAATGGCGATGTTCAAGTCTGGAGGATTTGAGTTAGTTAAATGGTCGAGTAATTCTGCTCATTTGCTCGCTCAATTACCAGAATCGCACCGCGCAACGATGGATTTCTCGGATAATTGTAGCATTTTAGGACTAAAATGGGATCCGGTATCTGATTGTTTTCGTTTTATAATATGTCCCATGGAGGAGAAAACTATATGTAAAAGATCAGTTCTTTCCACAATAGCACGTTTATTCGATGTATTAGGTTTGGTTGCTCCGGTAATTTTATATGCCAAATTACTTTTACAAGAGCTGTGGTTAGAGAAAGTGGGATGGGACGAAGAACTACCCCAAAGTATTGTTAATCGATATGTCAAATTCAAGGAAGAATTACCGATGCTTTCTAATTTAAATTTACCTCGATATTTGGGAGTAAAAGAGGACTGCACGATAAATATTATCGCTTTTGCAGACGCGAGTACGAAAGCGTACGGGTGCGTACTATATCTTCATGTCACAGATAAGGGTGGCAACGCTACTATGAATTTGATATGTTCGAAATCCAAGGTAGCCCCATTAAAAATAATTTCGCTCGCTCGATTGGAATTATGCGCAGCGCTTATTTTATCTAGACTTGTTAGATCTATTGTAGATACTTATAAGAATCGCGTTTCAATAAACGATATATTTGCTTTTTCAGATTCAAAAATAGCACTTTCTTGGATTCACTCATCCCCGCACAGATGGCAAACTTTTGTAGCTAATCGAGTTAGTGAAATTCAGGAAAATTTACCCGCGAAACATTTTTATCATATAGATGGAGTTACCAATCCTAGTGATTGTTTATCACGTGGACTATTGCCCGCTCAGCTTATTGATCATTCTCTTTGGTGGCACGGTCCACCCTGGGCTGCGAACCCAGTGTCCGAGTGGCCTGTCAAAAGCTTTTCTCCCTCTGCTCAGGAGGAGAATACTTTGGAATTGAAAAAATCGCATACATTCACGATAACGTCAATAGAGAATAATTCTCCAATATATAATCTTGCCTTAAAAATTTCCTCATGGCCAAAACTGCTAAGAATTGTCGTATATATCTTACGATTTACGCGAAAGTTATCGCGTTCAACAGTTATAAATTCCACGGAATTAAATATTGCTGAAATAAATGTATTAAAAGCTTTACAGAAAAGGTATTTTTATGCCGATATACAATTAATACAGAGGAAAAAACTATGCTCATCTTCGATTCGAAAATTAAATCCGTTTGTCGATCATAATGGATTGCTACGTATAGGTGGTAGATTAACAAACGCGAATATACCTTATGAAAACAAACATCCAATACTTCTGCCAAAACAGGATCATATTGTCGATCTAATTATAGATTTTTACCATCGTGTGAATTGTCATACTGGTGCTCATCTCCTTATGTCTATAATTAGACAGCGTTATTGGATCTTATCGGGAAGAAACCTAATACGCAAACGAGTACATGCGTGTAATTTCTGTTTTAAAACCGCACCTTCTAATATTATACCACCAATGGCTGAATAACCGACAGCTAGAGTTCAAGAAGCAAAAGCATTTACGCATACTGGTGTAGATTTTGCCGGACCGATAAATATAACCCTTTCTAGGCGTCGGGGGGTAAAAAGTCAAAAGGCATATATATGTCTATTTATTTGTTTAACGACAAAGGCTATACATATAGAATTGGTATCGAATCTAAGCACGGACAATTTTTTAAATGCATTTAAACGTTTTCTATCCAGACGTGGACCGGTTTCATGTATGTACAGTGACAATGCGACAAACTTCATAGGCGCGAAGAATTGTCTGGATGACTTATATAATTTTTTGGAGGCAAATTCAACTAATGAAGTCCTTCGCAATGAATTTAACATTCGGAGAATTGAGTGGAAGACAATTCCACCTCGCGCTCCTCACTTTGGAGGATTATGGGAATCAAATATTAAATCCATTAAATCACATCTGTATAGGGTTGTGGGTACCCAACTTTTATGTTATGAAGAACTTCTCACAGTTCTGACACAAATAGAGGCTTTACTTAATTCACGTCCGTTATGTTTATTAAGTAGTTGTCATTATCCAGAAGCTCTTACTCTGGCTCATTTTCTAATGTCTACTCCGATTCAGCATTTGCCCGCTTATGATATGACTAATGAACGCATTAGTCTGCTGAAAAGGAAAGAGCTTTTGGACCACCTCGTTCAATCTTATTGGAAGAAATGGCATATAGAGTATCTTCACTCTCTGCAGATGAGACAAAAATGGAATAGTCCCGCGAGTAACATTCTAGTAGGTACTATAGTATTGGTGCATCAAGAAGATGCGAGTCCACTTTATTGGCCGGTGGGTGTTGTTGAGGAAATATTCCCGGGCAAAGACGGAGTGGTTCGTGTGGCACTCGTAAGAACCCCTTCTGGGAACTTTAAACGACCAGTCGTGAAATTATGTCCTCTGCCTACACAATAATTATTATTTTTCTTTATCTCTATTTTTTTATTTTTCGTTCTTAACTACGTAATATCAATCGTGGATATATAAGATTATTACATTTCATTTTTTCACTATAAATCTTTACTTTATTTTGAAAGTACCTTCAGTTTCGGTAGGTACTTCCAAGGCCGGGAGAATGTTTGCGCATTATTATATGGGATTGGTTGGGTATTGCATTTGCAGACTTGGTGGGTATAATATGTCAAATTCCTGATTTTATCCCACCTACCTAATATTCCTATCCCAAAATGTCACCTTGAAAAAGAGCAATTGTTGCATGAAGAAGAGGTGACACTATTTCAAACAGTACAAATTAATGTCTCTGACAGGGAGCACATATTGAGCATATACTGTTGCAAAATTAATATTGCAAGTTATTAAACATAGTGAAGTGCACCAAAACCTGGAGATCAGAGAGGCCCCATCTGCAACTGGTGAGTCCTATTTTCCCTTTCCGTTCTGGGCTTATCTAATTGTCCAAAAGCCCAGATCTGAACATCGACTGACTATCCATCAGGTTTTGCGAGTGCATGCTATCTAATCGTCCCATGTAACATAGCGACCGCGTAGTTTCGGGACTGGTCCTTTGAGGGTTGCGTCAGGGCTTTGCTCTGAAGCAAAACCGCCAATTTTATAGTGGAGTCGCAGTTTCGCGACACCAACAAGGATATTGAAGGTAAAATACATATCACTTTGAATAGAATTAAAACAGAAAGGTGATTGGAAGGGTGATAAATCTTTTGAAGAGAGTTATTTTATAAATGTTGGAGATGAAGTAGAGAAGTAAATTCTGCCTAATCTATTTAAAGGTCAATTTGAAAGGATTACATTATTTTCATTTATTTTATAAGGGTTAGGTTGTATGAGCATAGTAATTTTAGTCTATGTGTGATTTATTTTACAGATGTTTGTAATAGTGAGGCGTCCAATACTTATAATCCATTTTTTAATATCTTGTTTGAATTTTGTAAAGGAGTCAGTTTGTCTGATCGTAGTTGGTAGTGTGTTGTATAGTTTGCTTAGAAAATATACTTTAGAAAATATCTAAATATAATTTGGTAGATAAGCTTTTGTTTTTGTTTCATTGTTCATTGATCAAATATCCCCAAATACATAAAATAATACAACAGGTTTTTAAAGTAAAACTCCCATAAATGAATATCACAACAAATGTAATTATTATTTCCAGAATAACTTATTCGATAACAATACACAATTACTTCGGATCTCCGATAATAAACAATTAACTAGTTTGATCCAGAGTTTACGCCAGATGTCGCTTTATTCAAATATTCCCACGGAAAATTTGAATAATTTGCATATTCAGTTATTTTCATGTTTTCATGGAATATTGATCGAATTTGAACGCCAAAGAGAAGCACTTACTCCTATCTGATAACAATTGAAGCTTAAAAGCCAATTTGTTTAGATTGTCAAACTCAACATCCAAAAAACTATGCTGATAATGCCGTTTTTATCTATTTGGGAATGTTGTGTGGTGGGTTAAGAAATGGACTATATTAAGGAATTTGTTAATTTGGGTTGTTAGTAAAATAAACAATTCAAAGTCACTATTCATTGACAACCTGTTACTGACCTGTTACTCGTATAACTCTTTTGATCAATATAATCTTAGCATAAGTCACAAACAGGAGGTTATCCACCACTTACCCGCCCTGGTATAGGTAACAGATGGTTACTCCTTCAAGGCTCTCGCAAGGACTCTAATGTTGAAAGAACGAAGCTAAATTTAGTTTAGAACGAATTTAGACCTCCAATGTCCCTGCATACGTTGTTAGTAAGCAGTATGCAAGTGCTTAGCGGGAAATACAAGATACAATATGTGTTAGTATGAGAAAATATAGACAAGACAATGAATGGGACAGGTTAGTGACAGGTAACATTTTACCAGATGTAGCATCAAGTAGCATTATTAGACTAATTTATAGCAAACACACAAATGTACAAAATTTTAGGCCAATTAGCATTCTGCCAGGCATAAAAAAAAATTGAAAAATAAATTTACGTAAAACTTAATAAGTGAAGCGAAAGAAATGCTATTTCAGGAATTTTCAAATCACATAAATTACGAATTTAATTTTAAAAACATGGTTTAGTTCATAGATGACTGACTCTAAGGCATTTGATACAAACAAACAAATAAAATTTTCCGTCAAGCGTATTTTGCATTTGCAATATATTGATATACATAGGTACCTACTTATGATATTCTTATAAAATAAAATGGTTAAATATTTATCCACACACTATCTAGATAGCATTTAGTTCGAGTTGAATCTTGTAATCATATATAAAGATAGCAGCCAATAATATGTGCGTTAAGAAAATTAAGATAGTGTTGGTAGTTCTCAGTCGAAGTATGATACAGTTAAAAGTGACCGAATTGGAAATGGGTTCCATAGCTCAAACGGTAGAGCATTGGCCATGTAAGCTAAGGTATCTGGGTTCGAGTCCCAGTGGAACCAATATCTTTTTTCTGATTTTTCTGTCTTCAGATTTTGATTGAGTTTCGCTAATATTGTCTTCATTTAATTAAATTTGATATTCCACTTATTTTTGTTTTTGTTTTAATGAGAATATAGATTTAGTTTGTTGGATTATAGAAAACACTTTTTTTACTTTTGTTCTCATTTTATATACCTACCTGCCGCATATATTCAAGTTAAATACATAAACCAACATTTATGTGATTAAAAAATATGATTTGGACCTAAGTAAGATCCTTTTGGCATACCAAAATGAGAAACAGAGGTTTTTAAATTGTTTGTTGCTTTAAATTCATTAACTAAGAAATGAACCTAGAAATTTTCCTTGTACCTACACTAAGTCATAGTGACAGTGTATTTTCTAACATACGGCTAAATTAGCATAATATATTTAGGCAGAGTGCAAATATGTCTTCGAGTCTAAGACTGTGATCGTCGCAAATAAACCTTATACCTACTTTTGAATACTTGAATATAAAATATATGTATTATGACATTCGGATAATAAATACATAAGAGTGGTCCTAAGAGAGAGCTTTGTAGCATACTATTAGTGAAAGTAACGGGGGTGGCTATTCCTCAGTTCGACATTTGACCTAGCAAGAATTATTATAGCAACCGAAAATATATTATTGAAGCTATTCAAAAATACTGAATCCTCTACTAGACAGCGTATCCATCACACTAGATCAAATAAAATGACATAAAAACATTCCAGATTTATAAACCCACATCCAACTTGGATTCCAACATTCCAGATTTATAAACCCACATCCAACTTGGAATGTTTTTATGTCATTTTATTTGATCTAGTGTGATGGATACGCTGTCTAGTAGAGGATTCAGTATTTTTGAATAGCTTCAATAATATTTTTTCGGTTGCTATAATAATTCTTGCTAGGTCAAATGTCGAACTGAGGAATAGCCACCCCGTTACTTTCACTAATAGTATGCTACAAAGCTCTATTTATAAACCCACATTCGGACAAAGAAACTACACTTATTTTGCAACTAAACTCCATAACATTCTTCCTCAAGACATAAAACTAATAAAAAAAATTTATGAGTACAAATCAAGAATAAAAATATGGCTGAAAGAGGTCAACGAAAACACCCTGATGAAGACACTAAAAACGACATAGAAGACAAATAAACTGTAATTAAACAATTTAAGTCCGCCTCGGCACAGGAACCCCCTAGTGAGGAGGACTAAGAAATGCAATATCTTTACCTTACATAACCATTCCATTTTGTATACTTATGGAATTATTTTATGTAGTCGCTTAAATAAAAAAAGCAAAAAAAATAAAAAAATTTAAGCCAACAATAATTCATATAAAATATTACACAAATTAGTTTTATACGCCAGCAAAGAATCATGAAAAATATAAGTGAAGTAATTCTTCGTAGTCTTTTGAAAAGTTAAGATATTATTATTGTTTGTAAATTCGTTGTATTGCTTGACTAAATATTTCGAAAATATATTCTGTAAGCGTCCTACTAAATCTATGTTTCACTTGTATTGAGGATTCCATATTGTGGAAGCATACTTTAGTGGATTTCTGACCAATGAACCAAACATTGATAATGCTGTAGTCAAATTAAAAGCACATATAAACTCATGGGGCTTAGAGTGAATGACCGAGCGTTAACTTTCAAACATCTCTTTTGCAATTTTGTTAATACAGCTTTAGTTAGAATAAAACATCGTCAAGACACCTAACTAACAGTAATAAACGCCATCTTGTTTTAGTAGCTTAAAACAACACAGTGTCAGTTAATCTGCATGCACAATTTAACGAGTTTGTGCATAAACGATGTTCCTTTAAACTTGTTACTTTGAGCTGGCTCAATTAAAACTTGTGTGGCATTGTCCTGTTCCTTGTAGCGGGCAAACTTTACACTAATGTAAAAGTTAAGCGCGAGTTACGACAATATTATGCAAGGATTAAGCATAGAGAAAAGCATCGCTGACACTGAACAGAAAGTCCCTAGAAGTGTGATCACGTTTTTATCATTTTTATGCTTTCCATTTGGGAAACTAAACCACTGAGTATGAAACCAACAACCTTATACATTACATTATAACATTTAAAATTGATAAGGAAGTTTCTTGAGCGATATAACAAGATTTATAAAATGTGATTTATAATAAAAAATATATATTATTTTAATTTCTTGCCAGGGCAATCCCGATGAGAGAACTCATTTTAGGACGGGAAGAACTTATAATTCACATGTGGGAGGAAATAATTCAATTTTACATAGGTGTTTTAATATTAAAAATATAAGTTTCACATACAGTATAGACAAAAAATAAAACGCAGGTTAAGTACAAGCAAACAACAACAGAAAAAAAATAAAGAATAAAGAACAAAGTTTTAAAAATATGGATGATTACAGATCCGTGGAAAAGGAAAGGAGAGAAAAAGAAACAAGACGGAATACAACATGACAAGAAAATTATATATATATATATATATATTTAGTTATATATATATATAGTTTCATCCTTAAATGTACATAAAAAATATTCTTTTAAGGCTTTTCTTTGATTTTTTTTTAAATATTGCTGGATTCCCTTGTACATATCTGGAAGTGCATTATATAGTGTGTGTAGACAATATATTTCAGAGATTTTATTTTGTTGTGTGTGTTTGAGGTACGCGAATTTTATTTAATATTGCTATTTCGAGTATTGTATGTGTGGATTGTTGTCTTGATTGTAAAGTGGCTTGATGTGAGTTGATTGTTGAGTAATTTGTAGGACGGTGCTTATGATTTCATGTTTCGGAAGGATAATAATTGGAAGAATACCGGAAATTGAATAAATGTCTCTGATATGGTTGTCCCATGGAAGTCTAAAAACGTTTCTGAGAGCTCGGTTTGAACCACCTGCAGATCAGCTATCAATTTCTTTGAGGCAAAGTCCCAGATACAATAGAGATAGAAAAGGTGTGAATTTACCATGGCATAGTACACTAATGTTAGTAAAGGAATGGGTAGTAATCCTTGAAGTCTATATAATACACCAGTAATGAGGGTAATTTTCTACTTTATTTATAAATAAACTTATCAAGCGATTTACTTACATTTATTAATAAACTTATCAAGCGATGGGTTGTTATAATTGCCAACAATGTTCAACACTATTAAACGATCAATATTTCTTAAGTTAATACACCATGTGACATGTGCTTTATCAAAACTAACTTGGCTTATCTTTGCTACATCTTGTTCTGCTAAGCTAGTTGTATGTACCTAATAAATAAGTAAACTATCACGATGCAGTCGAGCGAAAATTGTATTTACACTAATGCGTTTGATAACGTCAAAACATGAATATTTAGTATACAGCAAATATACATAAATGTTTAATATGCGCCGGTTAATGTAATCACGTTTGTTTCGAACAGGGCCGGCCCTAAGCAGATGCAATTGGAGCGGTCCGCTCCAGGCACTGCATTGAATTGGCGCCAAGGGGTTGATATTACCTAACACCTAACACATTTAACCCGGCGAGCGTTAGGTTCAAATTTGTAACATCGAGCGCATGGTTGGGTAATTTTCACCCGAAGTTCTTGCTTAAATCGTTTTTTTTAAATTTATTTTTAATTAATTAAGAATACTTTTTTATTTGTTTTCTAAGTGCCTAAGTGTTATAAGAAATTAGAAATAAAAGTGTTACAATAACTAGTTTAATCATTTTTATTCGAATCAACATTTTTTTATAGAATTGAACTTATGGCACTTAAATATCCATTTTTAATATAAAACTTAATAAAATTACAAAAAAATTAACATCTTCATAACAAACATACATTGTAATCATTTTTTCTTCCTCTACTAATCTTAGTACTTAAAAATTGTAACACCGAGCGATGGGTAAAACTCACCCGTTGACAACTTTGATGACGTCTAACTACCTCGCCGAGAGGTGGCTGACTAAATCCTCATTTCTTGATGCTTCCTTACCTCCACTACTAAAATTATCCTACTAAAATTATAACAATTATAACAACATAAATAGCCTCGGGTAAATTTTTAATTAAAAAAATAAATACATTTAAACCCAACCGTACACTCGCCGGATAAAAATGTGCTAAAGGGGAATTGTGCTTAAGATGACATACATAGGTAAGATGATACAGTGTTTACATCTATGAAACTATACGCGCCACTAGTCCCAAGATGTCTTTTACATGCCGGCTCATGGATGGTGTCACCGCTCAAAACTTTAGTGACCGCCCGATCGCGTTGTTTTTATGTGGTGTGCAACTTTGTCATTTCGTGACTCAAAACTATTTTTTTGTGAGTTTCTGCCTATAAATTTATACGTTGCGTACGTCAGGTAAGTTTTGTTATTGTATTGACTACTTTGTTATGAACTGTGATTATTATGGGCTATGAATATCGAAAAATGATTTAAGTAACCTCAAAGTGTATAGTCACAAAAGACGGCAAATATAAATATTACGTCGCAGGATAAGACGACATAGCAACCGTTGGCTTAAGATGACATAGTATGTGTTAAACTAAAAGCCCAAGTCCAAAATAAAAAAGAGAAGAAAATCGCAAGAGGATTAGAACTTGAAAGAAAGTGAAGCGTGCTATCCTTCAGGATGACTCAAGACGAAATGTGAATAATGCACCGATAAATAGCTATGTCAACTTAAACTGATGTGTGTCAACTTACCCACTTGGACATAGTCGGTGTTTTTTTTAATTTCATTTTAATTATGTCATTTTTTTTGTGTCAAGATAATTTTGTGTGCTTCGTAAATAAACGTTTTTAATATGTACCCTTAGATTTATTTTTGATCACCTTTGAATAACCAAATATTTGCCTCCAAATAAAAAGTATGTCGTCTTGAGCAACATTCCCCTATACAAACATACAAATTATCCAAATATTATTGATTAGTGCGATTAATGTGTTGACATGAATTGCGTAGGTATTTTTGTATAGGTTATATATATATTAAACCACCCACGTATAGGTGTTTATTCGGGAGCGGCCGGAGCGGTTATGTTGAAATTAAGCCAGAGAGGATGAATCACAAATTCATTCCTTTATATAAACACATGCAAGCTTTCAGAGATCGCCATTATATATAGAAATCTTCCCGGGTGTGCGCACAACAACTCACCAGTTTCATTGCATCTCGAAGGCAACGAAATCCTTTCAAGAAATTATTACGGCTTCGCGAAGGTCGTAGTGCCTCAGATGCAACTGCAACTTTTAGTTAATTAATTTCTGATGACCTTGATAAAAGTCGCAAACCCCTCGCTGTAATTCTTGGATCCAGCTAAAGCTTTTGATACTGTATCTCACCGTATACTTCTGAAAAAACTTCTGCAGATAGGAATAAAAGGTATTCCCCTTAAATGGTTTGAGATCTATCTAACAAACGGGTCCCAGTCAACTATTATTAACTCCGCTAAAGAGTAAAGACCAGGGGTGGGGAACCTGCGGCCCGAGAGGCTTTTTTCTGCGGCTCGTGAGTAATTTCAGTGCTTGTTCCTGAAAGAACCGCATAACAAAAAAAAAACAAAACGCTAGAACAATTTTCTTTCGCGGAATGCCAGAAACATTTTAAAGTTAATGAATTAATATAAAATCACATTCAGATTTCAGTAGTTTCAGATTCAAGTATTAAAAATAAGTACAATTATAATTGAACTCGTACGCAGATTCGTATTTAAAGATAATCTTATGCTCAGAATGCACGACAAAAATTCCAGTTGCGGGTTCAAATACTGACGTATTTCGAAGAAAAATTCTAGTTGCAGACTCTGAAGAGTTATTCTCTATCTTTTGTGGGATCGTTATCAAGATAACGGACGTTATCTCCTGTCAGATTTGTGTGATTTATTTGCTTTTTCTGCGTACAACGTACATCAAATGGATTTTAATCATGCATAGGTACTTGCAGGGATTCGTGTTAAAAACGATCTAAACAAAAATATTTGAAAGTAAATATGTAAAAATCACACGATTCCACAAAAGATAGAGAATAAAACCAGTTTTATTATCTAAACTAGCAGACCCGGCCACACGTTGCTGAGGCTGACGAAACACAACGCCATTACCAAACCTTTATAAAATCCACACCACCCGCTTGCCAGCTGCCCGCTGCCTGAATTGAATTTTTGAATTTCTTGGCTTTTCTCTACTATAATAAGCATGCATTATACATATAAACGTTCCTATTGAATCATTCTATCTATTGGTAAAAACCGCATGAAAATTCGTTGCGTAGTTTAAAATATCTAAGCGCACAACATTTTGAGCGACTTCATCTTATACTATGTAATGAAATGATGACGGATGAAATTCAAAATAGTTTTAAGTTGCGAGTGGAGTTTAAAATTCTGCGAAAAACTAGTTTCCTTAAAATTAGTTTAGTTAGACCCTTCACACAGCATCCTTAAAGATGACCGAGGCCCTGAGGGAATTTTTGAGTGTTGGTATTTCACAAGGGAGATACTGAAGTGTGTCCTTTCACCGTTAACAAAATGTGTCCCTCCGATTTGATTAAATGCCAGAGAACATTTTCAACTGCAGAATTTAGTATTCACACCGTGTTGAAAGTTAGTTTGTATCCATTTTGTCGCACAGTCTCTAAATTGGAAAGTTAGCCGGACACTTTGTCACTAGGTAGGTATTCTGGCATTCTGAAAGCATAGTTTTTTATTTTGTTTTATTTATACTGTTTTAATTTGCGTCTACAAATAAACATATATGTTGAACAATTTTCTCGGTTTACTCGCGTTACGTAATAATTAAAAGGACTTTTTAACTCCTGACGTTTAGTTAGTTGACATTTCAATGCTCGCGAGTCAATGCAAGCGATCAGTTTGAGACAAAAACTCAGGACGTAAGGACTCTGAAGATGGACAGTGAGATCTGTTCGAAACGTCAGGAGTTAAAAAGCCCTTTTAAGGACTACGTTGCGCGGGTAAACCGAGAAAATTGTTCTACATCTTACTCCCGTGAAAACCTTAACCATAACATATGTATATATATATATGTAAAGGAATACCTACCTAGAAATGCATAGGATTCCTTTATGTTCGAATTTTAAAAAGGTGTTGTCTGGAGACAGAAAATGACAGATGATTGTTTTGTTGTCTAGCTGGGTAGCACAGATTGAAGTAATAAGAAGATTGAAAAATAAGTTTATATTTACAAAGTGATATAATATTTTGAAGACGGACAAATAACTTTAATTGTAGTTTCTTTGTCAGCAAAACAACTCATGATATTTGTATGTCACATTATTAATAAAAAATTACAACAAATAGACAAATTGTCTTGTATATATATACGTTATTTTTTTTAATGTGGACATTATTTTTTCATGATTTTTTTACATAGTTACTGCATTGGAAGAATCTTCGGGCAATCATATTGGACAATACAGTGATACTTCTCCTCTGTCGTTCAATATCACCATCATCCGAGAGGTCTTCAGTGTTGATGTGACCCAATACAAGTAATTTACATTCGTAGATGTGCTTATGTTTTCCTCATAAAATGTATTTGTTTATACTATAATATGTCTAAGATGTTTTTTCGGTTCAGAAAAGCTTTCAAAGGCAGCGAAGACCATTCTTTTTACTCGGGGGGGGGGGGCAATTTATCCATTTTCAAATTTTGCGACCATTGATAAATTTTCCATCGACGGTGTCACATACCTGTTTACATTTTCAAAATGATGTTTTCGATAAAATAATAATTATAGAATGTAAGAAGCAAACCGTCGCAGGCGAAAATTTTATCTCCACGGCCAAACCAATTAATGCTCTTGATGTTTATCATTCTGAAATATTAAAGAGCGTATTAAAAAAAACCTCGCAATTTATTGGCAAATTTTGATTCTTATCATTCGGAAAGATAGACAATTTTATCAAGATAACTTTTATTATGATTTATTTTTGGGCTATACTCGTTATACTGTAATACCTACTTTAAGTCGTTAAAAGCTAAAATCAAGAAAACTTTGAGTATTTTTAAGTGAAAACTTCTTTGGCACCGTTGTGATTTGAAGCTCGATGAAACGAAGAATGCACGTAAGAGAGGCAGACCGCGGATTAACTGGTCAAGAACCAACCACATTTGTTTCCATTCAAACTGATATGGATAGCACTCCGAGTGTTATATTATTTGTACCAAACTTACGACATAACGTTTTGAGCTCTTTGTACCTTCGTGAAACTTTCAAATTAAATCCCAGGGTTTCGTATCTTCCTTCGATACATTCAGATTACCTACATAAATCCGTCGCGTGTCCGTTTGGTGTTGATTTTGGGCCCTGCGATACCACTGGGGGTGATTCGTGATTATTTGAGGCGGAGGCGGATTGGTCATTTCGGCCCAAGGATAATTGACGGTTCCTACTTTATCGGTGGGCCAAAGATTGCCTAAGTAAATTGGTTTCTCAAAGTAAACAAGCTGAGAAATATACAGGGTAACCCGAGAAAGAAGCAACGTTAGATACTAATAATAATAACAGATTTATATGAAACCCTTTTCACTAAAACCCTGAAATATTTCATAAATAGTACAAGGTGAATGCGAATTCTCTTTTTTCTAATATCCATAAGTAGTCTGTACCTGTGTTTTCAACTGAAAAACGCAAGTTTACTTATCTTAGGAATGGTTCCACGCCAACTCAGAATCAAGTCAATTCAAAACTCTTTAAAAAGTCATTAAAAAGTAAGGAAATAAAAAGAAATATATATATATATATAAATATATCTTTTGGAGATCAGAAAGAGTGTGAATGAAAATTTGAAAATTATTAATAATCAAATATTGTTTTTAAATGATCCAATATTAAACTTATTTCCTTTGTAAATTGTTCCATATTGTCACTACCCATTCCCATTTTTACATTTTTAATATTGTCTATGTTTATTATTTTTCTATTGACACCATGTTCTATGTCTATTTAAAAAAATAGTATTATAAAAACCCTGATGAAGTAAGCTTGGCTTACGAAACATGTCGGTTTTTTATAATCAATTTTATTGGTAAAAACAAAGTAATTTATTAATTTGAAAAGAAATATAGCCCATAATCTAACCTAACGTAACCTATTTAAGCAATTTTTTCATCTTTTTAATAACGTTTCAAAGGAGGTGTTAAGTTGATTTCATTCCGAGTTGTCCGGTCACCCTTATGAAATAGGTAAGGACATTGGGTAAGAACTAATATTTAATCAAATCAGAAAAAGGGACAGTCGCATCTAGGAATTGAACCCAGGACCTTAGCCTTGCTGGGCCTCTGCTCCTAACCATTGAGCTTATTTGACCCTTTCCCTTCGATCATATTCAATTATCTCATACATCAACTAAGAACTATCATAAAAAAATATGTTAAGAAAATGAAGATATTATCTTCATTTTCTTAACACATTTTTTTTATTGGCTGCTGTAATATAATTACGTTAATATAATTAATTAATATAATTACATTTATTGCAAGACTCTTCCCAAACTAAATGAAATCTAGGGAGTGTCTTGTAAAAATATATGCATTTTTTATTTTAATTTTCTAAATGTACTGACTTTTCTGTAAGTCTAGGATGATTTTTTGAAAAACTTAATCATTGAAGACAATATTAGTGACGCACAAACGAATCCATAATATTTTAAGTTTACGATTGTCAGTACCTGTGTTTTCAACTGAAAAGCGCGAGTTTACCTACATCTACTATATATATATATTATCTATCTACTACACTATCTATCTACTACACTATATAAAGAGGTAAGATTTGTTTGTTTGTTTGTTTGCATCGAATAGGCTCTTAAACTACCGAACCGATTTGAAAATTTCTTTCGCTGTTGAGAAGCTACACTATCCCTGGGTGACATAGGCTATATTATATATTTTTTTTAAATAGGCATTCTTACTAAAACTTCAATAATGTAACCCAGGGTGTAAAAAAATTACCTAAAATATTATTTAAATCGCGTGCGCTGCGAAAACTTTTGATGATAGAATAAAATAATGTAATTATTTACAAAAAAAGTCGGAGCAGCATATGTCTAACTATTATGGTTATGCCACAATAAGTATTCTTTTATTTTAAAAATAAATTTAAATGTTGCCGCTTGAAAAGTCTCTTTATTTGTATCTTGGTTTTAATACTTATCAAAATAAATTACTTCATAATTAAGACTTCAATACCTTTATTTGACTTTTTGAATTTTTCAATTCGGATATTTAATTAGAAAGATATCACGAGTTTAAAATTGTTAGTATTAGAAAATAGTTTCGGCTACGGGCCGGGCGGGATAGGAGTCAACAAAAAAGTGCCAGGGGGGTTGGCAGGACGGGGGAGCGGGAGAGCGGTGGCGGGGAAGGTGGAAGTGGAACGCTGGAGGGGAACGCACGGGAAAGGACATGTAAGGAGTAACATTTTATTTATTTGAATATGGCATATATTATAAAAGAAAGTCCAAAAAAACGTGCAGCTTGCAAAAACTCAGAAACGAGTCCCGGTTCGATCAAGGGAGTTATATGGTGTGGTAAATCTCTATCCCCCCTAGGGAATAAGGGTATCCGTTTTTACCTAAAGAGCGTGCTTTCGAAGATATAAGGGCTGAAAGTTTCGCCCTCTTGAAATTTCTAGAACAGTCTTCCGGAAAGTTCTAGAAGGTTCCATAGAGCTGTAGAAAGTTCTGGAAGGAGTGACGGAGTGACGGAGTATGTCGTGGAATGATCAGGAATAGGGAATCGGGAACATCATTGTGCAACATTCCAGAACACTATCTTATTGTCCTGAGCGAAGCCGGGTAACCCAGCTAGTACACTATATAAAGAGGTTAGATTTGTTTGTTTGTTTGTTTGCATCGAATAGGCTCCGAAACTACCGAACCGATTTGAAAAATTCTTTCGTTGTTGAGAAGCTACACTATCCCTGGGTAACAAAGGTTATATTATATTTTCAAAAAAATAGACATCCTTACTAAAACTTCAATAATGCAACCCAAAGTGTAAAAAAATTACCTAAAATATTCTTTACATCGCGTGCGCTGCGAAAACTTTTGATGATAGAATAAAATAATGTACTACGACTTTATAGAACCCATAATTATTTACAAAAAAAGTCGCGACAGCATATGTCTAACTATTATGGTTATGCCACAATAAGTATTCTTTTATTTTAAAAATTTAATTTAAATGTTGCCGCTTGAAAAGGCTCTTTATTTGTATCTTGGTTTTAATACTTATCAAAATAAATTACTTCATATTCAAGACAGCTTCAATTCCTTTTTGTAACTTTTTGAATTTTTCAATTCGGATATTTAATTAGAAAGATATCATGAGTTTAAAAATGTTAGTATTAGAAAAAAGTTTCGGCTACGGGCCGGGCGGGAGAGGAGTCAAGAAATGAAGTGCCAGGGGGGTTGGCGGGACGGGGGAGCGGGAGAGCGGTGGCGGGGAAGGTGGAAGTGGAACGCTGGAGGGTAACGCACGGGAAAGGACATGCAAGGGGTAACATTTTATTTGTTTGAATATGGCATTGCAACGCATGCCGGGAAACAGCTATATATTATAAAAGAAAGTAAAAAAAACGTGCCGACTGTAAAAACTCAGAAACGAGTCCCGGTACGATCAAGGAAGTTATATGGTGTGGTAGATCTCTATCCCCCCTAGGGAATAAGGGTAACCGTTTTTACCTAAAGGGCGTGCTTTTAAAGATATAAGGGGTGGAAGTTTCACCCTCTTGAAATTTCGAGAACAATCTTCCGGAAAGTTCTAGAAGGTTCCATAGAGCTATAGAAAATTCTGGTAGGAGTGGCAGAGTATGTCGTGGAATTTTCGGGAATAGGGAATCGGGAACGAACATTCCAGAACACTCTCGAATGTTGTCCTGAGCGAAGCCGGGTAACCCAGCTAGTCATGAAATAAGTAAGAACTAATATTTTGTTTTGGTAAAAAACAATCAAATTCCCATTTTTAATCTATTTGGTTCCCTAGCCCCTTTCATTTGCATCACCCAGTATCATTGCTACACCTTAGTTAAAGTATTACCTATTGCGCCTGGTACTCAATATACTCAATATACTCGTACCTATTCCAATTCCAGTTTAAGCGACGGGCAACAAAAGCCAATAGAACCTTCTCTGCCAAACTACACAGAAACCTTTGGGAGCGGTCCATGCTAAATTTGGGATGAGATTTCCACTGAATCATTTAATGATCCATGCTTGGTTTAGAATTCTGACTAATTTCTAACTAATCTAATTAGCTAATGCAGCTTCGGTCCATGAACATGATCATTTACAAATTGTACCGTATTGTAGCTTCGTCTGTTTGTACACAAAATACGTAAATGCACAGATAGATACTTAAATATGCACTCGCTCGCACGGCACGGCTCGTTCATAAACAGTGCCTCATTTAGTCCCCTGCAAACGTATTATTTATTTAGATCCTGAATTCCTAATTTCTACAGACATATAACGTACTCCCTTTGAACACTAAGTTTTTAAGCTCTGAAAAAACATGTTATTCATAACCCCTCGACCATATTTTGTCGGGGGGTCAAAACATTTCCGCCGTGCAATAAAATCCAAACTACTGAACCGATTTGAATAATTCTTTCACTGTTAGGTAGCTACACTATCCCGGGTGACATTAGTTATATAATTTATAAAGTTAGCTAGGAAGGAGACGCGGGAGGGCAACGGGGACGCACGGGAAAGGTGATTCCGGGAGAAAAATGTATTCATTTGAATATGACATTGCAACGCATGCCGGGAACCAGCTAGTTTATTATAGAGTGAAAAAATATTTTATTTTGTTTTTAAAGGAACTTTTACATTAAATAAATAAATAAATATTACAAACAAATTAAAGAAAGGACGTTTAGATATTGCCAAAACGTTGAGCGGAGGGACGGACAAATTAATATCAGGAGAAGAGAATGGAAAAACGGTAAAGTTACAGGATTGAAATTTGGCACGATTAAGTAAATGGTTCGTGTCAAAAAACAGAAATGTTCTTTCTTTCTTTTTAAACATTCTTCAGCTCCTCTCGCTCTTTTTTTTCTAGCCATGCCGCGTTCTTTCCGCTTTTGCACAAATTTAATTACTTCACCCAACCTACAGCTTTCTACTGACATGTTTCCATACAGACCTTACAAAACCGACAAGCTTAAAATGAACAGCCAATATTTTTGCTGAACACGTCAGAAAAACACACAGCGATTGAACAATACTGGATGACTAGTGATTTTGGTCCTACAATTCGAATTTACCATTAACAGCATTTTTTCAAAAAACTTGTCTAGTCATTTCCCTTTTTGCTTCTTTTGTGTTGGAATTTGTTAAAAGGTGATTTAGGCACACAAGAGTCCAGAAAAAATTTACGTTTTGAAAGCAAGCTGAAAATTGAAATTAGAAGATCATATTTTCAGATCACTTTTTAACGAGGAAATACATAGAGTGTTAATTCAAAATATATTTGCATGTATCAGAATTTAATATATAAAAGTCTGTATTTCGTCACTGACGTTCATTGTAAATGCTTTTTCCTACCACCATCAGAATGGGGTATTTCCACAAACAAGGGATTCTGTTGAAAATGTAAAATATTCAAAGATCATTTTTCTGATTTTAATAATCCTACTAAAAATGTTTGATTTGATTGATTTTTAAAAATGTTTGATATTGTTGATTTTAAAAACGATGTAAAACTGACAAAATCAAAACAGCCCATGGTTGGCAAATGGGTTTGTGACGTCACAAGTGTCGCTCAGCTGAACAGGCATAAATAAACACTGTCAGTGAGCGTCCTCGCTCATGACGTCACACGATAGCCACGCCCCAAAATATCATTCTAGAGGTAATTCAAAAATGGGAAACTTTAACTCGCTGTAGAAAATTTATTCGTCAACATAAAAACTAAAATAAAAATCCAGTTCTAATCATCGTAATTTTTTGCTTAATTTATTTAAGCAATTAAAAAAATCGTGGAAATACCCCAATGCGCGGACGCTCATGATTCTTGCCTGCCATAAATTACTAAATAAACCACCATAGTTTTTGTCCGCGATGGCTGTTGCTAAAACGATTTTCAGTATAAAAGATAAACAGTAATGCCACAATATGACATTTTTATTTCATTTTGGGATTTCAAGTAAAATTCCATATTTTTCCTCTAATAATTATAGAAGTGATCTATAGTTTTTCGTCGTGTGATACCTCGCTCCCTTGTCCGTATTGTCAAGGGAACTACATCGCTATCCAGTTGGGTGACATTGTGAGGGGATTAAGGAAGGGGCTTTAGAAATAGAGGTGATGATAAAGTGAACTTGAAGAGAATTGGATTTAAGGAAGAAAGACGAATGCTTGTGCACGAAAACCAGTTGAAGTACTTGCTCGCGTGTTGCCTAGATCAACTGTGAAATCTTCCGCAAATAGTACATACGGGATTAATGCAGTTCATTCCTCCAACCAGGTTTCATTAAAACAACAGTAAAATGTACCCGTGTAAACGAATTTTAAATCAGGCGAATCTCAGAACAAATTCAAGCAAGTTAAGTTGGTGAGCGCCAGCCCAGAGGAGATTACTAAATTCAGATTGATCTGCGGAAAACATACAGTATCGAAGAAGTTCGTGAACAAATAGCTGGTGAACATTTTTTTTTTCTGTTCTTAGAAACGTTTTTGAAAAATTAAAAATCATCTTCTTTAGAAAGTTGATAAAATATATTATGGAGTGGGTATTATTGATGTGTGGTGCGTAGTTAAAATACTTACAAGTTTATTTCACGAATTACAAACAAAACATAACCACCATAATTAAATATTTTAAATACGAACAATTATAATGTGGAGAGCGAAGAAGACCGATTTATAAGGATGTGTATTGACTGGGAGCCCTAAGGTAAAATGTTTGAATAATATTTGCTGCAGCGCGCGAGAGTTGCTCTAGAGAAGGCTTGAATCTTATTGGTTTATGGGGGACCAATCGGATCGCCGTGAGACTGCAGAACCGTGTCCTTGTTCGACCCCTGCAATACAATATAGAAGATGTTATTTATGAAAAAAAAAAAAAAATTTTGTAACAAATAGATACATAAATTACAAATAAATTTTATACTGTAATTAATTACATGGTAGATATATTTGATGTACACCCATAAGTAAGCAGGGCTTGTTTGTATTGTATATATGTTTGAAATGTTTTCATATGACGAAAGCCAAATTAAATAATATATTGAGAGGAAGCCAGAAGCCAAAAATGTATATATTTTTAAGGTGCCTTCTTATATCACCACCAATATCGGTGATCGGCATAAAGTGATACAGTAATCTTATCTTACTATAATAATATTATAAATGCGAATGTTTGTATGGATGGATGTATGGATGTTTGTTACTCTTTCACGCAATAAATACTGAATGGAATTTAAAAATTCTTTCACTAATCGAAAGCTACATAATTTGCGAGTAATATAGGCTAGATATATTGGTAAGTTCTTGCGTTATGAATAAGCTGTGGCGTTATGAAATTATTGATTATACTTTTATTGTCCGAACGAAAAACAAATCGTGTTGCTAAGTAATTGTTTGACGTGGGCTGTCATTTTGTTATTTGTTTAGGTTACACTGGAGATTCCTTTGATAGCAAAAATTCAAATATGAATAAAATAGGCAGGTACCTACTAATCTACATTTTGACCTTAGCCAACTGCTAGCGCGTATTTGATTGTTACGTTTAAATAGGTGACATCGTGAAAAATGAATGTAACGGGTATGGAGGAGGAGGGGGGTGTGGAGGGGGGGGGCGAATATGCGAGCGAAGCCGGGGGCAAAAGCTAGTAATTTAATAAGAAAGAAAAAAAGTTAATCGATAGAAACTATTAGAGATAATTTTAACCATATAATTTTAATAACTTTATTTTATTTAACAGATAATTTTAGCTTATTTTTAAAAAGTTGTTTTTTGCATGCGTTCATAGATTTCTATTGGAAAAAGTGGATATTTTTAGCATCTGGTTTACGATTATACTTTTTATAAAATAATTTACAATTTTATTTTAATTCTACTCAATGGAAACGGTAGAGAAAGCATCAATTTCTCGAAAGCATATTTTTTGTACTTAAAATGTAAACCTATTCGTGGAAAACATTAATCTAAAATAATAGTAGAGACATCAGGGGCGCCTCGCGGCACCCCTGAGCTCTGGGAACCTCTGAGCTAGGGCAATTAATTTTTTCGGGGTTTTCATTTCCTGACCTATCTCGATAAAATCTCTGCTTTATTGTACAATTTTGTGCATTAGCTCCAACACAAGAGGCCCTGAGGAAAAAACCCTTAGAGCTTAAGTCATCTTTGGAGATGCTGTGTGGAGGGTATTTTTAAGGAAAAAAAAAGGAGAACAAGTTCTGTAAAGGAAAAAGATATTTTTTAACTGCTCCCGCCTGGAGCCAATGAGATTATGATAATCTCAATTATTGGGGTATGTTGTTAAGCTGTAAGTGTGGTGGTGAAGATATTGGGGGAGAGGAAGGTTGTAAAGTACCTGGCTATTCAGATCTAGTCACATAACATGGCTAAAGCCATTTCAAGTAATGTTACAATTTTGAAAGGTTTACACCAGGACGGTACTGAGAGTATCTTCCACTCTGGAACATGCCACAAATATACTATACATTATTTTTAGTGAATTAATTGTGAAATAACACAAATTAAGTTTTTTTACATTTGCTCCACAGAAGGGGGCCTGAGAAAAAAATTCCTCAGGGCCGATGTCGTTTTTATGGATGCTGTGTGGAGGGTATTTTTACTGAAAGGAATTAGAAGAAGATCTAGGAAGAAAAATGTATGAGGGGTGGGTTGAAATCTGGGGGACAATGATTCGAGGAGTAACGGACGTATGAATCCACCCCTCACTTTGCGCTGGCTGGAGATCAATCATCTGACAGTTCTGATATATAACAGTATATAAGTACTTAATATTGTTTTAGTGTCAGATTTTTTGTTCAGATTTCTTTAAAATTTTACATCAGCATGTCATGTTTCTATAAAATCCCTCGAAATATGAAAATTGTATATGCTTTATGAATTAGATATGTTTAAATATTTGTAGCATGTACATAATTCCATTTTTTCGTCGTTTTGCTTTAGATACGTATTCGTTTGATTCATTACACTTCAATGCGTAGTCATTTTCCTATGAGATTCAGGACCCTCGTCTTTGTAGAATTGACGCATAATTTCGGAGCATCTTCAAATTTTATAAATTTGTATTGCTTTGATCTTACTGAGAGTCTAATGCTGTCGCTTTTACAAAAAATAGCTAGGCCAATATCTCCATATTGGATTTATCAATTTGGGAGGCGGGTAGCGTATTCCCAATCCGGATTGGAATTCATAATCACCTTCCAAACACTACCGCGTTTCAGTAGCCTTCGCGCTTTGTGGCTCTCTGTTTCTGTTAGGGTGACCACCATAATTATAGGAGGGTAAGCAGAGAGGATGGACCGCGTTTTTTTTATTTACGAAATTATTTTTTACATTGAAAAAAATTATTTTTTAAGTAAAAAAAAAAAAGCGCGTTTTTTTTTTACTTAAAAAATAATTTTTTTCAATGTAAAAAAAGATTTCGTAATTAAAAAAAACGCGGTCTATCCTCTCTGCTTGCCCTTCTATAATTATGGTCGTCTCCCTAACAGAAACGGAGAGCCACAAAGCGCGAAGGCGACTGAAACGCGGTAGTGTTTGGAAGGTGATTTACGCATTCCAATCCCTAACTCGTTTCAGTCTATAGCGCGACTGAAACGCGTTAGGGTTTGGGAATACGCAGGCGGGTAACAACCCTGCCATAGGTCCCCCCAAGTGGTGTGCTATGTTTGGTGACTTTGCACGGGTGCCCGAGTTCATGAGGTGAGGTATGGTCTTGGCAGCAGATGCCCACCTTCTGCGTGGAGGCCCGGATCGGAGCAGACTGGTTTAAGGGGGCCTTTTGGACTCTCTCGACCTATCGCCTTGCACCGCAGTGAGAGTGATGAACTCATACGTCCGTCACTCCTGGACACATTGCCTCCCAGATTCCTACCCACCCCGTATACCTTTTTCGTTCGCAGAACTTCCTATCCCCAAAAATACTCCTCACAGCATCACCTAAGATAACTTAGGCCCTGGGGAAAATTGGAGCTAATGTAAAACGTTATTAAATTAAATATTATATAGGATATTACCTCTCCTTCGTTTCCCTAAAAAGAACTCCACACATATTCTCCAAAGATGACCTAGGCCCTGACGGAATTTTTTGGAGTTAATGTGAAAAACAAATCAATTACTCAAAGAAATCAGTTCGTATTTCAATTTCGTGAATTTCAATTTAAAAATCATATTTTTATATACATACCTCTACAGGTTCATTTATATTTAGTATCGATTATCAACAATGGAATTATTTTTGTATCGAATCGAAAGGAAATTCTTCTACTCTAATGGATTGGCCCAAAACTTCAAATTCCATAGAAAAAGGACAAGCATATACAGATTATTGGGGCCATTCTGTTACTAATTCAAAATCAATAATACCAGAATAAATGATTCATTTTGTTCAATTATTTAACAGGGTTCGAAAGCTTTGTTGTGTTTAGATAAATAGATGGCTGGAAAACCTTGATAATTACTATAGGTGATCACGGTTTAGAATTCAGCTAAGTACCTACTTATTATAAAAATTGTGACCCGACAATTGACCCCCCCCCCCCCCCCCCGCTACAATTGATCCCCCGAAATGGTATCTATATACAAAAAAATCTAAAAATGTATGTATGTATGTCCGTTATACGTTGCTATAAAATGTTTCAAACTTTCAAAATATCTTTTTTCCACTCTCGCAAAGGTTTCTGGATTGTTTCAAACACACGGCCGGCATAGTCCAGCGGTAAGGCTCTTGACTCCCACACCGAAGGTTGCGAGATCGAATCCCGGCGTGGCAAATAAATTTTATTTGATTAATTTGTGTTATTTCACAATGTATTCATTTAAAATAATATATACCTATGTAGTATATTTGCTGCGGCACGTTCCAGAGTGGAAGATACTCTCAATATCGCCCTGGTGTAAGACCACCATTCAGAATTGAAACGTTGTTTGAAATGGCTTTAGCCGTGTATGGTGTCCAGACCTGAATAGTCAGGAACTTCCCCACCTTCCTGTTCCTATCTCCTTTCCCTCCACCACTACCTTCACCCTCACAACATACCCCAATTGGGGATGCCATAGTCTCACTGGCTTCAGACGGGAGCAGTTGGGACTCTTGTGCGGTATTCATATAAAAAAAATAAAAAAAAAAACACGACAATACACCTGAAAAGTTATTTTAATTATTACAAAAACTCTTACAAAAATGTCACAATTTGAAAATGACATTTTTAAAACATCGATTGTTCAATCAACATTCAATGGTTACGCCAATACATATACCTACACATACACACACCTACATAGCACACATACATACTGTTACTGCTTGGGATTGGTATTAATATTGTTGCAAATCCTGTCCTACCTTGTTCCCAAAATCCGCACCTATAACTACCTTCACCACGTCAGTCTGCAATCAACAGCCCGCGCCGCAACATACCTACTATAGCCACCGTGCTCCCGCTACCTGCAACATTGACGTAATTCCGCCGTGTCCGCCGTGTAAACGAAACGCACGCTTATTGCTGTTTTCAGTGCCAATTGGACGGGGAGAAAGAAGACAAAATTGCCAGCATACAAGTTCTTTATCCTGTTTTCGGTGAGTCCTTTCCTTTATATGCAGCATATGTTTTTTCCTCATTCCAAGCAGTAAACAGTAACACAAAATTCAAGGTCCTTCGTCAGTCAATCTTCGCACATATCAAATCCACTCTACACACTATCTCATTCATTCAATGTTCGAATAAACTTTTTAAATTAATCTAAGATGGTTCTAATCAAAATCGAATAATTTGAATCAAATTGAAAATTATATTATTTTAATTAAGTACCTATGGTAGGTATCAAATTCGATTGATTGTTCTTATAATATACAAAAATTAATGTTTGTAACATCTAAAAAATAAAAATTTATTAAAAAATTTCAATAGGTGGCACGGCACGCGAGATGTTTTAAAATCTGAAGGTACCGGGACTGAATATATTAAACGCGGGAGAGGGGAGGGGATCGCGGCAGGGTGGTTTGCGGGAGAATGGAGAGGGAAAGCGGGGAAGGTGGAAGGGAACACGTGAGAGGAAGAGGACATTGGAGGGGAAATGGAGACGGAAGGGGAACGGGACGAATGGGAAAAGACACACAGGGAGAAATAATTTATTATTTTTTTTAATTTAAAATAAAACAATAACTTTGTAAACACCACTTTTATAAAAGTAAATAACTTTGTGAACACCACTTTTATAAAAGTGGTGTTTACAAAGTTATTGTTTTATTTTAAATTATAATGTCACATCACAAAGTAACTGCTTCATATGAAAAAAATTTATTTATTAGTGGTATAGCAACGCATGCCGGAAACTCGCTAGTTTACTATAAAATAACTTTTTTTTTGCATTATTTACCAATTTCAAAAGTAAAATCAACTTCAAAAATACTAGAATATTTTTATGCGTGCAATATTAGGATCACCATTTTTGAGATATCATGGACGCGAAGTAAATTCATTACATTATTTTTAAGGGTGGAAAGCCCGCTTGGTTTTGGGGCTATTTATATACCCCATTCTTAAACAATAGAGAAGTCCAGTCCATTTTTATTTATTTTTTATGAATATTGACCTTCTAACTTAAATTACTGTATTTTTTTTTTTTTTAGAGTTAGTTTTAATAGTTTTAATAATTTTCAAAGTTTTAATTTTTGGAGATCCCTCGAAAACACCCATATCTATGATGAATTTTGTGACGTCATCTACTAAAATTTTTCTTGAATCTCACATAGATTTGCGCAGGCGCGCGGCCATTTTGTTTATTATAACGCGTTGATTGGCCTATTTATTGCAAATGGCGAATCAAATTCTTCGCGAAACAATGAATGACGTTGATGAATTTTACTTGCAGTTTTATGTTTTTAAAGATAATTTTCGTTTAAATTCAATTCAATTTATTTATACTTTTAAAAACATTACAAAATTAAACATTTTAATGAGTTTTTAAAATACAATTGTAAGAGTATTACATTAGACATAAATATAAATATAAAACAAATGGTAGGCAAAAACTATACAAGCATTAAGAGAGCTTGCCTTTTAAAAGCAGCTTCACTAACGCTAAATATGTCGATATCCGAATTAATTCTGTTCAACAGCAAGATTGCTCTCCCGATCGGCATGACCATTGGCAAGTTAGTCCTGCAAGCCGGAAGATAGAACAGTCTATGCTGTCGGTGACGAAGATAACCATCGGGAACATAGAAGTGAATGCTCTCCAAGATAGCTGTATTTTCAAACCATCCACGAATCAATCTGAAGAAATGCGTAGCAATGTGTACATCCCTTCTGACCCATAGATGGTTCATTCCGAGCATACCCAAAAGAAAGTCGGTAGGATAGAGCCACGGGTAATAGCCATACTCCCTCATGTACAAAAATCTCAGAATTTTTTTCTGAACTCTCTCCAACATGAGGGAATATTTTACTTGGTGTGGACTCCAAATCACCGACCCACTTTCAAGTCTACTCCTTACTAAGGAATTGAATAGGATTATGAGAACCCGGGTATCTCTAAAATTTCTTGCAGTACGCAGAACAAAAACCAGCATTCTCAATGAAGTGCTACAAGCCATCTGAATATGAGTATGAAATGTCAGCCTACTATCAAACATGATTCCAAGGTCCTTCATGATGGAGACACGTTTTAGACTTCGGGCGTTCATCGTATACCGGTAATACCAGGTATGACACGCCCTAGTGAATGACAAAATTAAACATTTAGATATATTGAACTCAATCCGATTTCTTATACTCCAGTCAATAATTCTATCAATATCTGACTGGAGTCGATTGCAGTCTTCTGGGTTTAGTATTTCTAAGAATAGTTTCAGGTCATCAGCAAAAAGAAGAAACCTGGAGTACAGAATTACTTCTGAGATATCATTAATAAATATGGAAAAAAGGAGTGGGCCTAAATTAGAACCTTGGGGTACTCCTGATCGTACAAAAATAGAATAGACTGGAATAGTCCATGAGATACAAACTGTTTCCTGTTTGCAAGATAGCTAGCAAAAAATATGAGAAGCCGCATGGAGAATCCTATTTCAGCCAGTTTATTGAGTAAGACGTCGTGATTATTAATGATTTATTCACTATGATATTAGTGTAATTCAGCATAAGTACCAATGCTGCCTTTACTTTTTTTCAGTTTTAGTCCTTTAAATAATGTTTTGTTGGTGATTTAGCTTCGTTAACGATAGGTTTTTAGGTTACTGACATTACATAATCAAAAGGTTACTTCTGAAAAAAAAAATTATGACTTTTCCGCGTGAATTTAATAAAACTTCCATAAAAGTAATATTATTTAATATGGGATTATATTATTTAATATAATATTATTTAATATAATATATTTATTTACACTTGCATAAGGCTTTTAAATAATATTATATATAATATTATTTAAAAGCCTTATGCATGTGTAAATAAATACAAATTCGAGAAATCAAAATTGCGTAAAACCGAGTCCAAGATGTCGGATTTTTTCAGTTATTTTTTCGGAATTATTACAATATATTTTTTTATCCTTTTTAATTGTATGAACGAGATAAAAAGTGAAGTGACAGTTTTATTTCAAATTCATAAAGTAAGAGGACTGTTTTTTTTTAAATTTTGAATTTTCCAAAATTTTTCGACCATTTAATAGAATATGTTTACAGTCAGCTGTTTTTCTTTTTTAATTTTTTCATTTTGAAACTTAAAATACTGCAATTTTCAAACACAATCGTATATGCCAGATACAAAAATCTTAAAGGCAATTCTATTAAGTTTCTATAAAGGTATACGCTTTTACGACATCTTCAAAAATAAGAAATATATAGAACATTCGCTTTTGTCATACCTAAATTCCCATATAATAATAATAATAATAAAAATAGTTTATTCCAGAATGACCCAAATGACCCAAATGAATTACAGTGAATCTCCCATCGTGACGTCACCACAGAGCATTACACAGCATACCAACTTAACGCTGTGTTTTAACGAGAATATTAAAAATGCACTTTTTAATATTTTTTTAAAAACTGTACGTTTAATATTATTAAACAAAACTTATATATTCAGAATCAGCGTTTATTGGTCTATATGAACATATTTTTTTAAAGCCATAATATTTTTCACTGGAGTTCCTTATTATATCATTCTTGGTTTTTTTTAAACCAAGGGAAAATGAAGAGAAAGAAAAGATGAAGTAATCAGGCAATTACACAAAGACACAAAACAAATGGTGCCACTTAGCGCGAACAGTGACATTTCTCCAAGACCATAATTCCCGAAGTATCTTAGGTACACTCAGTGGCATGCAATCACTTTCAAAAACGATTTAATTAAATTAATCAATTAAAAAAGTATAATTTTTGGGATCAGCCGAGGACGCGACACTTGTTTATATTGCTATATTTGACAACACCACTGGTTGGGCGTTTACACAATACATAGCTACATCTATATGTATCATAGACACTGTGCTTGTAGCTTGATTGTCACATGTTCCTTTCCATCCCTAACATGTTCCTTTCCTATCCATCCCTATCTACCTGTCATTTAACGTTACCCACAATCGCGTAAACATCTCTAATATTCCGCAAACCGCATCCGCTAACTTAATCCCGCATACTAGTAAAATACCCCAATTAATAATCATATAAATGCATTAACAAAACCAGCCAAGAGAGAGCCACAAGGTTCCACAGTAATTCCCTTCTTTCCTTTCCTTATGTGCTTTCTTTTTTTACTTTTGCAGTGGTCTTTCATACATTTCAAAACACATACAAGGTCCTTCGATATCCGAAGACACAAAAATCACACATCAACCACAACGGCTCAACTTCAAAACCAGAAATCGGTAAATAGAAAATGAGAAATCTTCTTTGCAAACTTTGACACCTCATATCTCAGGATAAGGTAATTGAAGTTGGAATTCTGTTAGAAATTGACGATATGCCAAAGCTTACCGGTGACCCAACACTTCTTCTTCTTTCAACTTCTCAGTTTCAGAAACTTGGTCAAAGAGGTACGTCACTGCTTCCACTTATTTGCTATAAATATAATGTGCACTCACATCGAACCAAGCTGACATTTATCCAACCTTCTAATACCTGCAAATGTGGGAGGGGGGGGGGGGGGGAATTCAACCAGTTAACACGTTTCCATATTCATTACTGAAATAGCGAACGCTGTTATATTTAAGTGCTTCCGAAGCTGCTGAAACCATTGAACTATAATTAATAGCAAAAGCTCTATAATAAATTAATCGATTTATTTATTTATTTATTTATTTATATTCTCACCATACATTTTGTTGTTGTTTTTTTTTACATAAATTAACCTCACTAGGACTAATGCCTGTATTGAGGTTAATAATTATAATTTGAGGATGCATTTTACATGTAAACACAATATAAATACACTACTAAACTTTTAAAACACTAATATTACATACTAATTACCCATCTATAATTACCATTTAAATAGTTTTATTGACGTACTGTAATATGATAATATAATATAATAATATGAAGACCAGATGGGTAATTTGAGAATGATTTGTAACAATATTTTATACCTGCCAAAAGCAAAGTAAGTTCAAAAGAACTAGGGTGACACTTCGATTTGTGCAAATGGAACTCAAATATCTTATTATTTTAAAAAAAAACTTATTATTTTAAAAAAAATCTTATTATTTAAAAAAGGAAAAGGATGAAAATATAGTATGCCAATCCTCAGTCAACATAAATTTCTTAACATTATTTTTAAATTTAGTTAATGAATTGGAAGACTTGATGTAATCTGGCAGAATATTAAACATAAGTGGAGCCTGATATAAATAATTTCTTTGGCCAAAAGATGTTTTAGTATGTATTGCCACAAAGTTCATTGTTGAGCCAATTCTAGTGGTATGGGTTTGTTGGGTTCTTTCTGCAGATTTAGTATTGATAAAAAATCTACAAATTATTTTAATGATGTACAGCTGTTTTATACACATAACATTAGATTCCTTGTAAAGTAGTTTCGATGGATAACGAAATTTTTTTTTGTACATGACCTTAAGAATTAATTTGTGAGCAATATTTAGTGGTTCTACATTGGACTTTAGACAGGATCCCCAGCATACTATATTGTAAGAAAGTCGAGATTGGACTAAGGCATAATAGACAGATTTTAATTTCTCTTTATCCAATATATGACGAAGTTCTTTAAAAATATAGGTAAGTCTCCTGATATTTTTTGTTAACATATCAATATGGTCGTTCCATCTCAAATATTTATCAATAATTACACCTAGGTACCTAATACAGTCTACTCTTTCTAAAGGGTGGCAATTACAATTTTGCAGACAATTGTGTATAGTTATATTATGAATGTAGGATGGCTGACTTTTTGATGATATGCTAAAAGTTACATATTTTGTTTTTGATGTATTCAAAGTTAAGATGTTATTATTTAGCCAACTCTTTACTATTCTTAATCCTGAATCACATTTTTCAAAAGCATCTTTCCAGGTTTTACCCTCAAATATTAAAGCAGTGTCGTCTGCGAAACTGACAATGTGACCTGGAATATCTAAATTACACAAATCATTAATGTAGATTAAAAACAATATTGGTCCAAGTACACTACCTTGTGGAACCCCAAAAGAGATTTGTTTGCTTTTGCTTAAATTATTATTTATCTCTACTTGTTGTGTTCTATTGCTAAGATATGATTTGAACCAACTTAATGCTGTACATTGAATTCCAAGAGAAAATAATTTTTTGAGGAGTAATCCATGGGAAACCGTGTCAAATGCCTTTGATAGATCTAAGAACACAGCTAAGGCTTTGTTTCCATGATCCAGGGCACTAGTAACTTTCGACAATACCATCAATACTGCATCACTCGTTCCTTTATTTTCTCTGAAACCAAGCTGATTGCTAGAGAGTAATTTATTTATTTCTAAGAATGATACCAATCTCGACTTAGCCAATCTCTCTATTACTTTTGAAAGCGTGTTGAGTAAGGATATAGGTCTATAATTATTGACATTTAGTTGATCTCCACCTTTAAAAAGAGGAATCACTTTAGCTTTCTTACAGTGAGAAGGGAACATTCCACTCTTGAAGCTAATATTAATGATATGAGATATGGGACTAGCTAATTCGGATACATGGAGTTTATATATCATAACACTTAAAGAATCAATACCGCATGAGAAAGACATTTTTAAATCATTTATCACATTTGTCACTTCATGAATGTTAGTTGGCTTAAAAACAAAATTGTCCCCGGTAAAGTGAAGTTCAGATTTAAAATCATTTACAAGAAGCGTCTCACTTGTTTTATTATCACTGCACAAATTGTTAGCGAAACTTGGACCAATGTCTCTAAAGAAGTCATTCATATGATTAGTAATTTTATTTGGACTCTCTTCCATTGAAGTAATAATATTGTTAATTCTCATTTTTTTTATGGTAGTTTGCCCTTTTTTAAGGTTTATAGCCTCCTTTATAATGTTCCACTGTTGTTTAATGTTGCCATTGACGTCATCTAATTTTCTTCTGAAATATGCTTGTTTTGTTGATCGTATTATCCTAGAACACCAGTTTCGATATCGCTTATAATATTCAAGCAGTTCCAAGTTAAAGATTTCTCTTCTGCACCTGCTGTGCAATTTATCACGTGTTCTGAGGCATTTGATTAATCCAGAATTTATCCATGGTTTTAGCTGTTTCATGATATGTCTCTCTTTTTGTACTGACGTACAACTTTGCACATGAGTTTTCAAACATTTAATGAAATTATCAGTTGCCAGATTGACGTCATTTGTTGACAGAACTATATCCCAGGATTCCTCCTTTAATTTGGTCTTCAAGAGGTTGTTGTCAACAACAAATTTAGGTTTTGCATTATTATTTGAAATATTATGTAGATTTAAGCTCATAAACTTCATTAAAATTGCATAATGGTCGGTTACGTCAGTAGTAAAAGCCGCTCCCTGTGGTTTAAATTTTGATTTTGCCATAATATGATCAATGCAGCTTGATTTGTTAGGAGTTACTCTTGTTGGTGAGTTTATTATGGGCTTCATACCATGAAACGCCAGAAGTGATAGGTATTTCTGTGTTTTTATGTTCTTCAAATCAAGGGTATCAATATTTAAGTCTCCACATAAGATAATCTCCTTATTTTGCAAGGATTCAGATGCAAGGAATTCATTCAATGAGTCAAGAAAGTTGTCTATTTTAGTCTGGGATGGAGATCGATAAACAGCTATTAAACATATGGTATTGGATAATTGCATTTTCAAGCAGTTTGCACTGGGGAGAGCAATTTCCTCCACAGTAACCTGAATGTTTTGCCTTACGTAGATAACTACTCCATCATTTTGCAAATTGTTTATCATTGTTTTGTAGACTACGTACTCTGGAATGCTAGGCATATTAATTACACTGCTCAGCCAAGCCTCTGTAAAGACTAGTACATCCGGACGATGATTAATGCAATCTAGCATAGAAACAGTTTCATCAAAATTCTTGCTTATACTTCTAATATTCATGCATAGTAAAGAAAATTTTGAATCTTTCAAAAAATGTTTGCAAGATAATGAATCTTCAAAAATTATGTTAGGTTCAATATTGTCAGACATATTAATTATGTTTTCTATATCATCCATTTTTTTTTTTTTCGGTAAAAGTGTCAGACTTTGGGAGATGATTACGACAATTTATTCAAATCATCTTCGTGTTTGACGATTAGAACTCTTGAAGATAGTTCTGGGTTCTTTTTCACACAAATTTTATTGTTCCGAAACCATACAAATTGAAATTTAGCTTCTTTAGCTTTTTGTTTAGTTTTCCAAAGAAGGGCTTTGGAATATGATGATAGAACTTCTCCAATGAAGATGTTGCTGTCCTTCAATTGCTTTATACTTTTGCGTGCGTTGAGAAATTCAGATTGGGATTTTTCATCTTTGAAATGGATGATCATCCTCTGAGCTCCGGGTTTATTAATAGTTTTATCAGGATATTGAGTAACTTTATTTATTCTACCTGGTTCAATCCGAATGTCAAATTTTTTTATGAATCTTTCCACGGTTTCCACGGAATTTTCATTCATCAAGGTTTCCAGGCCAGACAATTCAGCACAATTATAGCTTACATTTTGTTGTTCCATGTCAGCAAGACGAATTTCTAAATTTTTTATTTTTAGATCTTTGATAGAATTTGCGTTTTCTAAGTTATCCACATTTTTTTTTAATTGCATCATATTTCCGATGTTATTAGTTATTTCATCATATTGTTGACCAATAAATTCAATGCTTTTTCTCATGTCGGATATCTCAGATTCGAGATTTTTTTTCAATGTTGATGATTCAAGTTCAATTTTTGCAAAAACTTGTTGCTTAAATTCTTCCATTTTTTTATCCATATATTTTACAATTTTTCCAAATTGATCCTCGTTTACTGCTGGAGAATCCGATGCCTTAGACCTAGTTTGCACTAGATTCTGATTGTTGGGCATTGTAAATGATTAACTTAAAGAAATAATGACTCACAACTAAATGTTGAATGGTGGTCACCCTACAACACACTTTATGATCACTGGTAAACGGAATGTAATATAGTAGGTACAAACTTATTGTTGTGAATACTAAGAGTGGTTAAGCAGTGGAGTATCACAAAGCAGACGTCCTCACTCAACAACAGTATTGTTACGACTCATAGATGCATAGATCGAACAAAAGCATTAGACACGAACTTTAGTGTTTTTTAACACATTTACTATAAAGCAGACTTTGTGACTACCTCAAAAAAAATAACATAAAAAATTGGTGACCCAGCCTGCGCTATTAAATTTGAAGATTTTTCATAGTTTGAAAATCTACGAACACACAACTATTTTCATGTTATAACGTAATCTTTAGACATACTTAATAATAGGCAAAAAATCTGTAAAACCAAAGTGTGCTTTAGACCACACGACTGAAGTAAAACTTCACTAACTTAGGCCGTCCATTAACAATATGACAATAACAGGAATAAAAATATCCCCATCCCCATCAACTCAACTTAACTCAACTCATAACTCATAACCACAACTCACAACAACTCACAACAACTCACAACAACTCACAACAACTCATAACAACTCATAACAACTCATAACAACTCATAACAACTCATAACAACTCATGACAACTCATAACAACTCACATCAACTCATAACTACTCATAACAACTCATTAATTAGCGTTTCACATCGATTAGCGTTTCACATTGAGTAGCGTTTCATATCATCATTTTTCGTAACGTTTCATATTTTTTCGTAACCTATTCATCATTTTACCCCCCAAGTGTCGAGCGTGCGTCAAGAAGTTTTACTTCAAAAACGAGTGTGCTTTAGACCACACGACTGAAGTAAGACTTCACTAACTTATATCTCCCTCTTAACTTCCGTTCGCCTCGCCCGATCACACTTTTCATAACGCTCTCTTCGCGCATTCACCAGCTTAAGACATTAAATCAAAAAATAAATAAATATTTGAGTCGCGACATGTCAATAGTCAATATAACAGAAGAGTATGTATACGACGATGTATGAATGTGATTGAAGCAAGGAAGGTAGGCCTAGGCAGACTTGTATGACGGACTATTCTCTTTGAGTACCCCTACAGAAGGGCATAATGGTTAGTTAGGTAATGTAAAAAAATATTTGCTAGGTAGGTACATCGACAAATGCCATTTTAAATATTACCCCAAGCATGTAGTAGTCGCATTGTCAATGCATACAAATTTGGCATCCAATCCACTCAAACATTAAACATGCCTTTCCAACTTGAATCTTTTATACCGCAGCGCCGAGCCGAGAAGGAAACGCGATACTAGCACCATTGTTCGCCTATTGTTCGCCTGTCGAAGCTCGAAATCGACATATATATCCGTTTCCTCCTAAGTGAGTTGAAGGCCTCTCGGAACCACGTCGTGAATTTTAGCCTTAGATTTTATATGTTATAGTGGGCGTTTTTATTATACTCAAGGCGACGATGGCAAGCGGCGGCGCGGCGGCCCTGCGTTTCGTTTCTTTAAGCCTCGGCAACTCGAATTTCTATCGATTTCTTACATATCTCCCTCACACAATAGAAGTTTTTAAGCTCTTAAAAAAAAGTTATTTTTTAACATAATAATAATAATAATATTTGGACGATTTATATAGCGCCGTTTTTGTGAAAAATCAACTCAAGGGCGCTGTACAAACTTACCATACATGCCGAAAATCTAGAAAGACTACAGCCGAGCTATTCCCTAATTTTTGTGAGATCGATAACGTCCGAGATCTCCTGTCAAATGAGTGTCAGATTGTAGAGTTGGCAACGCTGGCTGTCATAGCTGTCACATATTTTATGAAAGCGTGATTATTTATTTTACGTTTTTAATTGCATACTGTGGTAATTTGGACGACAAAGTTATTAAACAAAAAAAGCAACGGGTGGAGATGTCGAATATTCGAATTTCATACTGACGTTTGGCTGTCATCTAGTTTACTGACATACGTTCAAGTACCTAATACAAGTTTGAAGTTCTAAAGTCACTATTGCGACGATTGTACTTCGCCTGTGGTTAGATTTCTTCTAAATAAAGTGTTTTTCGGCATTATCTGCCACTAACAATTATACATTAGCAACTAAAGAGAATAAACAAACTTGATTCTCTCAAACAAATACGAGTGAAATATAATTTGATTAATTTTGATAAACTAAGTAATTCATGCGAATTTGGGTTGAAACGAAATTTCGCAAATGTCAAATCCACGGTGTTCAACTTTAAACATACTTTAAGTGGATAAATAATCATGTATATTTACAGTATTTCGTGTTTAAAACTATTTAAAAACGGCGAAGCTGGCTGATATCCATAGAAAAAGCAAATAACAGCCATAGAAAATCACCCATATCTGAGTTTATGACAGGCAGCGTTGCCAACTCTACCACCCAAATCTGACACTCATTTGACAGGAGATCTCGCAAAAATTAGGGAATAGCTCGGCAGGCTAGACAAACAATTAAAAACAACTTATGGCTAAAAATTGCATACACCGGTTCATTGATCACCGATACGAAAATATATATGTACAATATTTTGACCAATGAACGCGATGCTGCCTAAAAATGTATTAATACAGGACCATACTTACCTAGGAGGTCGCTGGAAATTAACACTGTTTATTGTCTATTTAAAGAAATTTAGATAGAGTTCGCACGCAGAGGACATAATTATGAACACATGTTGTTTAATCCTGAAAATATTTTAAAATTAATATGTAATATATTCTTTAATGAGTGTATTTTGGAAAGTAAAAGCAACATTTAATGGTGGGCGGTGCAGTAGTACAAGGATTTGATCTTCCGAGAGACAGATTGATGTGTAAGGAATCGAGTAATTTTAATTCAACATAATATCTAGACGCATTCCATGCCAAAACGCCAATTATATAAAATTCCCTCGATAGAAAAAAATCGCAAAGTATGCTCCGAAAATGATTATAAACACGTTTTTTTTCAGTTATTTTACAAATTATAGTTGTGAAAAAATTTACAATGTTTCTTTAAATGATACTTAAGATACTTTCCGCGAGATTTTTACTCTATTTTCATTTATACATAGATGAGACATTTAGCGAGTAAATTGGTTCAACGGAATCGTAGGTTAGTACCTCCATTTCTCTATTAGTACAACAACAACAACAACAACCGTCGACCGTGGCTGGCGTGTGACGTATCAAAGTAGGATGGAAAAGGATGAATCCATGGGCTTGAGTAAAAGGAAAGGACGGTCTGACGGCCGAGCCTTTCGACGCGGTGGCTTCAGTTAGAATTCACTTTCCCGAAGGCCTATTCGTGCATGATTTGACCACGAATCTCAAAGAATTATGTACGGGATAGCGCCTCTATAGTATATGTCTACGTCTATTTAAACGAATCGTATTTTATTAAACATTTTCACAATTTTCGCATCGATTTTATCGCTTCAAATATTAGCACGCTCCTCTAACATTCGTAATTTCATATCTCTCCATCTTCTTCTTTTTGAGCTCAGATCCTTAAGGCTACGTAATGAGTATTCAAAAAGAAGAAGAAGATAGTTTGATATGCAGATATGTAAATACGAATGTTAGGGGGAACGCAATTTGAGAGGCGGGTGTGGGTACCGCCGCCCGGGAACCATTTATTAGATAACCAACACCTCTGCCATAGGTCACCCCAAGTGGTTCGCTACATTTGATGACTTAGCAGGGGTGCCCGGGTTCATGGGGTGAGATTTGTCCTGGACTTGACGGCGGACGCGTCTTTCCACCAGCTGCATGGTAGGCCGGATCGAGAGAAAATGGTTGAGGGAGTCCTTTGACTTCTTCAGCCGTACTCTTTTGAAATATCGCCTTGCACAGTGAGAGAGATGGATTAATAATTCCGTCACTCCTGGACGCACTAACCCCCATATTCCTACCCGCCCTTCAAACCCTTTTACTTCTCAGAACTTCCTCTCCTTCCTATCCTACAAAAACCCTCCACACAGCACCCCCAAAGATGACATAGGCCCTGAGTGGAATTACTTTCCTCAGGGCCTCCTGTGTGGAGTATTGTAACATAGTTTTGATTAGAAGCGTGCCTTTTGTTTTATAATTTAGGTCTAAAAACTTGACTAGGAAAAAATATAAGTTAGTTTACATTACAGGGGTTATTATAATTCAGAATTATTTTTAACCATCGCATAGTATCGCTCCGAAAATTCTAAAAAAACATTTTGTCGACGTGTTATAGGATTAAAAAAAATCATCGTTTTTCTTTGAGAGGTTGTTACTCCGTTTTAAATAAGTCGTGTTTTATAAATATTTTCACAACAGTTCATTACGCCTAGTAATTATAATAATTATTTTAAATATTAGCGCGCTCTCTCTATCATTCGTATTTATGTATCTCCCTTCCGAACCATTTTAAGTAATCTTCAGCTTTTTTAACGCTTTTAACAGAGCCATAAGAGATACCTTTCAAATTTTCCTCAAAGTTCTATACCAGAAAATACGGATTCACTAATATTAACCCATAGATACGCAACGAACACTTGAATCTGCTTTTCCGAAGAAACCATAACGAACTTTAAATAATATCGAGTTAGGAGATTGCGCTTTCTAAGTAGTCTAGATTAAGTCTTGAACTTTGTAACTTAAAAATTAAAAAGAAATTAAAATTAACCTACATAAAATCGAATACATTGATAAAAATTAAAATCTATATAGATAAAAAATCAATGCATGTTTGCTTGCTTGTATGTAGGGTGTCAATGTGTCCAGGGTGACGGACGTATAAATCCATCCCTCCAACTGCGGTGCGAGGTGATGGGTCAGGAGAGTCCGGCTGGAAGGTTTAATTTCGGTCTATGTGCATCCGTACTTGACGCTACTTACAAGCTACTCAAGCCTCATGCGCGTAGCATGCTCGCCGCTCGTGAGTACCCTCCGTACGATTTTGCTAGTGTTCGTACACGGCTCTACGCGGCGGCTGTCGGTTTGAAGTCGGTTTCACGCAACCGACGATCGCACGCTACGCGTTGCATCATTCGTGTCTGCTACTATTCGTTTGACGTATGACAGAAATGGCGTCGGAACATGAAATTAATGTTAGATTTGTTCTGGAAGTGGAAACAAATGAGTGTTTATATAATTATACTTTAACTCCACGGTTACACGTGAAAAATGATTAAATTCAGTATATTTCGGGTAGCGCCGTGTACGGAAACCAGCATTAAAGAGTAGTATATCTTCAGGGTACTTGTGGTTGCGTCACAAACACGTAGTTTATAAGTATCTCAATGGACTGAGGGCCTTCCTCAAACTCTCTCGACCCCGCCCACCACGCAGTAGGCGAGTAAAGGCATTCGCTGCCAATATATAGACCAGTGATTTTTAACGGGGGCGCCAGCGCCCCCCTGTGAGCGTTTTGGAGGTCTGGGGGACTTTTTAAAATTTTTAGCATTTAGGGGGCGCTGCAAAAGTTCGAGTGGGGATTGTGTCAATATATAAAATAAGCTCTTTAATAGTAGAAAAAGTCAGGGACGCCCGAGAAAGACATGGCACGACCCAGTGAATCAGATACTTGAGTCGGGCCAGTCAGGGCAGAGTCAGAAAAACAGATGAGCATCTTTAGACGGTGTATGAATGTGAACGAGGCAAGGAGTGTGTGCCAAGATCGAGTTGTTTGGCGGTCCGTCCTCTCTGCCTATCCCTGCGGGGAAACGGCGTGATGGTTAGTTAGTTGGCGCTTTCCACAAAAATTTCAACTTTGATTTAATACCCATTGTTAATGTAATAATAATGTGTTTTATTTATTTACGGTGCTCCAGATTTTATGTCCGGGTTGAATCTTTCCCAAATGAATAACTAAACCCTTCCACACACTTTTCCACAAATGAATATCTAGTAAATTCACGCAATGTAAGTGCACTATATAAGATAATAAATACAAAACAATACAAGAACAATACGTCAATCCACCAGAAACATAATGGGAAAATATTTCACCGACTCCAGATATTTTCATATCAGAGGGTTCGGCTCTGATGAAATCCTAACTGGTCCGATAAATCCTACTGATCCCTCAATATAAATATTTTTAAAATCTTTCGTAATCCTACATGTATTTAAAATAACCGACTTTTGCATTTTTATGAATAAATTTTTTGACAAATCTAATACGCCTAAATTTTGAATGAGAGAGCTAGGTATAATGCCAGTAGCCGAAATAACAAATGGTAATATTTTTATAGTCTGAGAATGCCAAATTCTTTTAATCTCATTTCCTAAATCTGTATATTTTCTTATTTTTTCAGAAACAGTTTTCTGAATATTACAAGAATTTGGAATAGCGACATCAATGATATAAGTTATTTTCTTAATTTTGTCATGTAAAACTATATCGGGTCTATTATGACTAATTGTTCTGTCTGTTAGAATAGTTTTATCATAATAAATTTTATAAAATTCATTTTCTAAAAATGAATTTGGTTCATATTCATAATATGGTACATTACGGCAGTCAATCAAGTTATGTTTAATTACCAAACTTTGGTGAATTATTTTTAAAACTTGATTGTGCCTAAATGTATACTCGGACGGCGCTAATACAGAACATCCCGATATAATATGTTCTATAGTTTCCGGAAAAGCCAAACATTTTCTACATAAATCATCAATTTGATTTGCATCTTTGATGATATGCTTCCTATAATTTTTAGTATTAATGACTCTATCTTGAATAGCAAGCATAAAGCCTTCTATTTCTGCGCTCAACTCTCCAATACTCAACCATTTGTTTGACGAAAATTTGTCAACATATGTTTGGTTGAGATAATTGAAGTGTTTTGCGTGAAGAATTTTATTTGACCAGGAATCTAATAATTCCTGGTTGGTATTTATAAGAATGCTGGCATTCTCGTCGTATAAATTTAATGGCGAAATATTTCTATCTGCATTGCAAATTATTTTATGCATTTCTGAGCTATCATTTTTATCTTCTTCTTTTTTTATCTTCTTATCATTTTTATTTGTATTAGGAAATCCTACTAAAATGTTTACTTTTTAATTTTCGTTTCCTACGACATCGGGATCCTACGACAGGTGTGTTGGTTTTCCAATAATATGGCGGTACCATACCCGCCTCCCAAATTGAATATCTCAAAGTTAACAGAATATTAAAGTGCTGATAAAAACGACACCTGATATGACGTAGGTTCACGAATTAAAATTTAAAAAAGCATTTTTAACCAAAACCACTCAGCCTCGATAAATTTCATAACCTCCGCTACTTGTAAGTCTGTTGTGAATATTAAATCAATTTGCATGCTCACTACCAGAGTCAGAGGAGGGTGTAGTTCCTTTCCTAATACACTCTGCTGCCTGTTCAATATCCAATCAACTTAAAACACGACGAGCCGGAACTATGCGTTGATTGAAAATTCACTAGGAAAACTTTCTATCTATTTTTTTTACATTTTTTAAAGTTTTTGTTCCTAAACTAGCAGACCCGGCGACACGTTGCTGTGGCTAACGAAACACAACGCCATTACCTAACCTTTATAAATTCTACACCATCCGCTTGCCAGCTGCACGCTGCCCACTGCCTGAAATGAAAATTTTACTTTCTCGGCTTTTCTCTACTATAATAAGCATGCATTATAAACCTTTCTCTTGAATCACTCTATATATTGGTTAAAACCGCATGAAAATCCGTTGGGTAGTTGAAAAGATCTAAGCGCACAAACATTTTGAGCGACTTCATTTTATACTATTTAATGATGAATATTTGAATTTCTCGGCTTTTCTCTACTATAATAAGCATGTATTATACATATAAACCTTCCTCTTGAATCTCTCTATCTATTGGTGAAAACCGCATGAAAATCAGTTGCGTATTTTAAAAGATCTAAGCGCACAAACATTTTGAGCGACGTCATTTTATACTATGTTATGATTTTGTCGTAAAACGTGTACTTACTAAGTTAAGGTTACTTTAAGATAATATCTGTAGCGGTATGGCAAAACTTGATATGTCTGATTTTTTGAAGACGATCATTAAAAAAAGGTATTCACTAACAATTACCTAATACCGGTTAAACGATATTAATAAATTTCATTGCACGTGTAATTTAGTAAGTTTAGAAAATTTCAAGAATTTAGGGGGCCTTTCAAACTTTCAAAATCCTCTACTGAAAAATTAGGCAGGATTGACATATCAAGTTTTGCCATACCGCTATATACAAATATATTATGCATTATTGTTATATTAATTTTATATTGATTTGAATTGCGTAGTTTTCAATTTGGGAAGCAGGTATGGGTAACACAACACCCCTGCCAAGGGTCATCCCAATCGGTTCGCTACGTTTGGTGCCTTAGAAGGGGTGCCCGGGTTCATGGGGTGAGATGTGTAAAGGTCTTGACGGCCAATGTCTCTACCCACCTACTGCGTGGCAGGCCAGATCGATAGAGACTGATTGAGGAGGTTTGTTGACCAGAATCCCTCGACCCATCGCCTTGCACCGCAGTTGAAGGGATCGATTCATACGTCCGTCACTCCTGAACACACTGACCCCTTCGATTCTTACCCACCCTCATACCCATTTCCTTCCAAGAACTTAAAAGAGACCCCGGGTATGGGTAATACTCCTGCCATAGGTCACCCCTGGTGGTTTGCCACGTTTGGTGCCTTAGAAGGGGCACCCGGGTTCATGGGGTGAGGTTTTGCTAGGTCTTGGATGCGTTTCACGCAACTACTGCATGGCGGGCCGGATCGGGAGAGACTAGTGAAGCGGTACTCTTTGAACTCTCCAGCCGAACTCTCTCGACCCATTGTCGGTGGGCGGGATGGATTCATAAGTCTGCACTCCTGAACACACTGACCCCCCGATCATCATCAGCCCTCAAATCTTTTTCCTTCTCAGAATTTCCTCTCCTTATTTTCTCTAAAACCCAGCATCTCCAAAGATGAAATTATTTTCCTCAGGACCTTGTGTGTTAAAAGTAAAAAAGAAAATTTAGTTAGGATACGAAATATTTATATTTATTATACTATAATAACTATTAAAGAAGGTACCCTTTACCAAAACCATTTTTAAATATTCTTGACGAAAATATTTAATAAAATAATTTATAAATAATTTTAAATCCTTATTCTGTACTAGCGCAAGCGCAGAACCGTGAAAAATCAATCAGGAAAATAAAAATATTTCAAATATAATTTTTTTTTATATAAAACTTTATAATTTCCACGTCGAGAATCGAACCTCGATCGTAACCTTAGAAGGCAACTATGCTGACCAATACACCACAATGGTAAGAGTGGCAGCATAAATTCATTATGTATGAGTTATAGTCAATCCTCGAAGCTACGGCGCTTCTAGGTTTGACTAGTCAATCCTCAGGTCTGACTTAACCTAACCTAACCTAGGATAAACCAGTCATTCCGCGAAGAGAATGCATATCGACCTTTGACCATGACATATGCACTAAAATTAATATGATTTTCGAATTTTAGAATGTTACGTACGTAACTACTTTTTTATTCGAAATATATGGATTATAAATGTGTAAACATTGTCGGTGTTTACTTGACTTTTGCTGTAGCTTGCCGGTAATCGGCAAAGGCACTTTACAATAAATTATCGACATCTAATGAAAGTTCCTTTTATCGAGACCATCTGACAACTAGACAAATTTGTCTATATCTTTATAGATAAGCATCGAGCGAAAACTAAAACGATAAATCTAAATGTATTGACTTAAGCTACGTTCAGTAGTCTCGGACGATCGTTATTAATCACGAAAGAATAATAATTAAATCGTCAAAGGCTTTTGTCAAAATATATGCACATAACTAAAGCTTTCCGGTTTAAACCAGATCGCGATTCGTCAAAAACGAATTTGACGTTGTCTTCTACCGAAAAGCGATATTCTGAGGTCGACGGCTTTCATAGTTTGTCGTAAAGATTCTACTTAGCATGTGCAGTGTTTGAAAATATGTAGTTTCAAATTTCTCTCAAGAGATGTCCTTGTAGTTTCAATGTCTCTCAACAGGTGTCGTTAGAATACGTAATTATATCGACGTTGGAAAGGAAAAATGGCTAAAGCACTATACAGCTGTGATATTAAAGATGAACCTACACAAATAAGCGACATTTTTTTGTGCTTGTGTTCATCAAATCAAGTTTTGTAGGGTTTCCGAGAACATGTGGGAAACTCTAGAAAACTTGATTTGATGAACATAAGCACAAACAAATAATATAGCTTATTGTGTAGGTTCATCTCAATTATAACACATCTGTATGCTCCCACATGTTCTTGGAAACTCTAGAAAACTAATTTGATGAACACAAGCACAAACAAAAGATGTCGCTTATTAGATATATTTATAGCACATAGTTCATCTTCAATGTCACAGATGTATGGCGCTGTAGCTATTTTTCCAGCTTCGATATATAGTTTTAAGGACTGTGGGACGTGTGGGTCTAATACTCGAACGGTTACGAAGATAGCCGATCACATACGATCTACAGGCGGGCATTTTCACTTGCTGCAACTTAACAGAGAATCCTTTAGCTTTAGTCCAGCTAGATATTCATTGTCAATACGATACGATAATAAAGAAGACTCGTGATCTAAATGACTAGAATATCATCAGAATCGTAGAATAGAATACCACAGTAAGGTTGTCGATATGACCATGCTAGACCAGTAATTTGTCATTTCCTAACGCTACATCCAATCTTGCCTATTCCACACCAAGGCGAACCACCCCATATGCCTATATGGTTAGTAAGATGGAAACGGTTCGCTTCCACCTGCGCCGACCTTTCTCGCATCTACTACTTGTGGAACCTTTAGCTATGGTCTTGACCCAGTTGCTGATGTCAAGGGGAATACAAATGACCCGGGATCGATACTTTATGAGACAATTGCAGTGAAAGGGTGGCAAAAGAACGCTTTTTTTATCTGACGAGGCAATACTTCAGTTATTGTATGCCCCAGTTATAGCGTTGAAAAGCCGCTCTCGGTATACACTTATTTTTTGTTGTATTTATGCGGGAGACTTGTTCCACACAATATCGAGTGAAAAATTCGTGAATAAATAAAAAGAAGATAGGTTTTTTCAATGTTTCAAGGTTTTTTTCAATGTTTTACCAATCAATTCAAATTTAAATTATGAATTCAAATTATGAATTCAAATTATGAATTCAAATTATGAATTCAAATTATGAATTCAAATTATGAATTCAAATTATGAATTCAAATTATGTATTCAAATTATGAATTCAAATTATGAATTAAAAGTATGAATTCCAATAATGAATTCAAATTATGATTTCAGAGTATGAATTCCAATTATGAATTCAAATTATGAATTCAAATTATAAATTCAAATTATGAATTCAATTATGAATTACAATTGTGAATTCAAATTATGAATTCAAACTATGAAATCCAATTATGAATTCAAATTATAAATTCAAATTATGAATTCAATTATGAATTACAATTGTGAATTCAAATTATGAATTCAAATTATGAATTCAAATTATCAATTCAAATTATGAATTCAAATTATCAATTCAAATTATGAATTCAAATTATCAATTCAAATTATGAATTCAAATTCAATTATGAATTCAAATTCATTTATGAATTTAAACTATCAATTGAAATTCAATAAAAATATTCACGATACATATATTTTTTTAAATCTTTATATCCCTGTTGAGAAAAATGCTATTAAATTATTCACCAACCATTATTTTTATAGTTGGAGTCCTAGTTATCTTCCCTCTTTTCTTACCGTATCAACATTCCTCACAGGAAAACATAATGTAGAAGGTTGATTTTTATTATTTAGTCCATGTAAACCTACCCTGGCTTGTAACCCAGTAAGGCCTGCAATTTACAGAAGAAATATGATAAGTTGCCATAATGAGCAACATGAAATATAAAATTTACGTTTACGTCATCAAAACCCGAGGGAGATGTAGTACTCCAATATATTACGCAAAAGAAAATTTATTTATAAACAAACTAACCATCATGCCTTTTCTCCGCAGGATAAGCAGATACAATAGAAAACAACACATTGTATTTATCTACACACTCCTTGTTTTATTGACATTCACAAAATTTCTCATAGATACGTACCCACTCTTTTGTTTTTCTGATTCTTTACAATCTTTATGTGATCAAATATAGTTAACAATATGCGAATTTCGCTTTCTAACTAGATAATTCAATTAAAATTTGGGAGGCGGGTACGGATACCACAGCCACTGGAACCATTTTTTGGATAACCAACACTTCTGTCGTAGGTCACCCCAAGTTGTTAACTACGTTTGGTAACTCAGCATTCATGGGGTTCATTTGTCCGGGTGTTGGCTTATTTACTGCGTGGCGGGCCGGATAGACGAGTTTAGGGAGACCTTTTGACCTCTCCAGCCGGACTCTCTCGACCCATCTTCTTGCTCCGCAGTTGGAGGGAGTGATTCTTACGTCTGTCACTCCTGGACACACTGACGCATGACGCCCAGATTCCTACCTACCCCTCGTAACTTTTTCTTTGCCAGAACTTCTTCTCCTTCCTTTCCATAAAATGTCCCTTCGCACAGCATCCACTTAACTGACATAGGCCCTAAAGGAAATTATTTTAGAGGGAATTTTCTAGCATTTTTCCCTAAGTGAAAAGTTAGACGGTTTTATTTTAGTCTTTGTTTTATTTATTAACTAGCTGACCCGGTGAACTTCGTACCGCATCAGAATCAATAACTGTTGTGTTAACTTATTAGCTGATTTAAATTAAGTTTTTTTTTTGTTAAAAATTACACAATGAAGCAATTATCGATGCGTACCTGTCATCGTTTTGTTTTTGTCAGTATCAGAAATAGCGTTGTATACAGATTTATCATTTAAGTGATTTTTTTACTTTTCGACTTACTTACGGAAATTGCGTTTCATTTTCTTCATAAGTGTGGCGGAGATTTATTATAATTATTGTATTTTTCCATTGGAGGGGTGTAGACCTACGTTCTCCGTTTGTCCCATTTTCAACTGTTGACATTGAGTGTGTAAGAAAGAGGGGAAATATTATATGTTTAATTACAATAACTCTTCCCTCTTTCATCTTTCCTGGATGTATCCACAAACTCCTATCGCAATGAATCTCTCCACTTATACTCGTGTCCCTATGAAAGTCTTACTTTCTATCCATAGGTGCACCAATTTATAGGAATATGTAAAAAAAATATGAAAAACTCAGCTGAATACAATAAGGCAGAATTCAACAAAATTATTGAAAATAACTGGCCAAATTATAAATTTTTTTTCACAGATGGTTCCAAACTCAGTCCGGACTCCTATTTTGGGGCCAGTATCTATGCACCACACAGGAAATTGTGTTTGCCACAAAGATTTCCCAAAGAGTGTTCCATTTTCTCTGCTGAATGCAAAGCTATCATAGAAGCTGTATGACTCGTCAAATCTACCAACATTAGAAATGCCCTCATCCTTTCAGACTCACTTAGCTCACTACAAAAAATAAGCATATCCCCTCTCAATTCCAGTAGCGACTCTCTTATCTGCTCTATTTTATCTTGCTGGCTCAAGTGTCAGTGGTCTTGACCTGGATCCCAGGACACTTTGGTATTGTTGGAAATGAAAAGGCTGATTCTATTGCTAAGGAATCCTTTGTCCATGGTCCATTAAGTAGTATAACTATTCCTGTTAGAGACTATTTCCCTATTTAAATAAAGTTTAAAATAAGTTACAACACCAATGGTCCTCTGAATGGAAATCGTCATCTCTGATAAAAAGTCAACAGTACTCATTAATCCAACCTTCTTTTCCTGTCAAGCCCTGGTTTCACAAATACACTTCCATGCCTTAAAAATACATCTCTTCCATAACTCGAATGCGTCTAGGTCATAATTTTTGTCTTAGCCATTTCTCCAGATTCCACATAGTCAATTCGCCTTATTGTGATTATAGTTCAGAGGATACTTTAGACCAGGGGTCTCCAAACTACGGCCCGCGGGCCGCATCCGGCCCGCCAGTGTCATCAATCCGGCCCGCGACATCTTAGAACCAGTGTCATCAATCAGGCCCGCGACAGCTTATGTCTAAACCTTGCTCAGAAGCTGTGAATTCGCCGCAAATTTTTTCGCGCGAATGCATACGCTCGTTGGTGAGGTACTGGGCACCAATACATTGCGTCCACCAAGTATCGCGCGCAAAATACGGGCGTAAATCGGGTGTAGTACGCCAGCTTACCTCCAGTTTACGCGCGAAGTGCAGACTCTGCAGAGCGAGTGCACGTATCAAGGGAAATGGAGCGGTAAAATTATGATTAGGAATTGGTTAATAAGTTTCCAAATGCTGGCGCGTTTTACGCTCTTTCTGAACGCAATATTCGCGCAAAACGATTCGCGGTGAATTTGCCCCCTTTGAACAAGGACTTTTTGTTGTGATTGTGATAAGTTGGATAAAAAACTCAAAATTATATTTTGATGATAGCAACTCGGTTTTATTTACGGGCTAGGCAAAGCTTAATGACAAGTATAATACGCAGAAAATTTAACTAAAGCATAGTAACTAATAATTGTAATAAATCCAACTTACTTAAAAATACATTATAACATACGAGTATAAACACGTTAACATAAAACATGTAAAATACTAATGAGATTTAAGTATTTAATTGTGATTTTTCACTGACGATAGTTTGTAGTTGTCGATCAATTTTACTTGTACCAATTATTAAAAGAGATTTAAGATGCTCATCGGTTAATATAGACCTGAATTTTTTTTTTGTGAACTTCATTTTGGAGAATGTTTTCTCACACAAGTAAGTAGTACCAAAAACAGAAAACAGCCCACGAGCAAATTTATGCAAATTATCAAATTGTGCCAGCGGAAGACTCTTGTAAAATTCCAACAAAGATGAGTTTTTATATTTGTTCTTAATTATATCACTAGGGCCAGGGTTTTAATGTCGATATTAAGAGGATTTTGAAAAATCTAAAGTTCATTCGTAATGACATCAAGGTCTGAGAAACGAGTATCAAAATTTATCTTCAAAGCACTCAAAGCTCCAATTGCAAAATCGAAGGGAAACTCAGTCTCAGTAGTGTGGCTGAATATTTCACCCGTTTTAAACTGTGTGAAACATTTTTTACTCAATTGTGATTGAAACAGCATTATTTGCTGCCGGAACGATTTGACATTAGTATATAAATTAGGAAGAAGTTGGTTTTCTCTTTGCAACCTCAAATTCAGTTCGTTCATATATGTTTTATCAAATCGACATAGAATGCTAACTTCCACAGTCATTCGCTATTTTGTAATTTGGTAAGATTGCGATGCTTTTCATTCAAAAAATTTCGATCACTGATCGAAGTTCAAAGAAGCGCGGAAGGACTTGTCCGCAACTTAGCCAGCGTACGGCAGTATGATGTGGAAAATCATGTTCTCCAATATCTTTAATAAATTCGCGGAATTCTCGATGATTCAGCCCAGTGGATCTGATGAAATTAACAATTGATATGACTGGTTTTAGAACTTCAGACATATCCAAACATTTCCCGCACAGAGACTGTTGATGAATGACACAATGTAAGACTAATGGTTTTGAACCCCCATCATTTTATACAGCCTTTGACACAAGAGCCACTACTCCTTTATTTTTACCACACATGTGCCTCCATCAGTTGTAATAGATTTCAAGTTTTTCCATCGAAGATTTATTTAAAAAATGGCTTTTTCTTAAAAAATATCCCTCCCTTAAAAATATCTTCACTAGTAGTTGTGCCGTGAATACTATCAACATCAAGAAGTTCTTCATACACTTTATAGCTTTTATCCACTCCTCGAATAAAAATCAACACCTGAGCCGTATCTGAAACATCTGTTGATTCATCCAAGGCCAGAGAAAACCATTCAAGTTGTCTATTTTTGTCAGACCTATAAGATGATATATTTTCTGCGATGTCTTTCACCCTCCGAGCCACAGTATTAGCTGACAAACTGAGAGTTTAAAATAAATTTACCTTTTCGGGGCACATTTCTTCAGCTACTGCAATTATGCATTCTTTGATCATTTCTCCATCGGTGAATGGTTTTCCACGTTTTGCGAATTCAAGAGCCACACGAAAGCTGGAACGAGTTGCAGCCTCTTGTTCAGCATTGAGTTTCGTAAACGAAGATTGCTGCGATTTTAATCCACGCTTCAAAGCTTCAATTTTTTCTGTCCGCAAACTTCATGTATATTTTGAGAAATTTTGAAAATGTTTCGTTTCATTATGACGTTTTATATTATATTCTTTGAGAACTGCTATGGTTTCATTGCAAATCAAACATAGTGCTTTCTTACTGGACTCAATTACGAAATATTGAAAGTTCCATTGATCTTGGAATGTTCTGCATTCACGGTCTACTTTTCGCTTCTTTGCCATACTTTCCATAGTAAATCATACCCAAAAACAAATTCAAATCAAAACACTGTTACATAGACGTCTTTTAAAAACACACAAACACGTTTATTTCCGCGTGTAAAGCATCGATGACACACGGCGAGTTTACAAGCTACTATCTGAGAAATTCACTATCTGTTAGTAAACTCGCTCAGTGTCATCGTGTTAATTGATAACTAGCAGATTGTTGACAATCTACGAAAAAAGTTGAAATGTCGTCAACTTTACTCGCTACACGCCAACTCGTGATTGGTTTATTTATGTTTCCAATATGTCTGTCAATTAACAGCTGTTTTCGACTGTCAACTCTCTGAAGAATTAGTTCACGTTATTTCTGCTACTTGCGCTAGCAGCTACGTGCGAGTCCAGTTTCCTACAAAAATGTCGCGAGCTACTGAGCGATTGGATAGTTTTGTGTGTCATCGTGACAATCTCACTCGCCGATTCACCCGCTTTTAAACTTAGTAGATAGTAGCTTGTAAACTCGCCGTGTGTCATCGAGGCTTAACCATCAGATCTCGTTAAGCGTCGCAGTCGTGACAAAACAATATAACACAATAATTAGTGATTGAACTAGCGAATTTAGCACACGTGTGCTTGCTCAGAGTGCGTGCTTGGCGAATTGTCTATAAATTATAGATAATGGAAGGAAAATAAATTGGAAAAATTAAAATTATAGGTTTTGGCCCTTGGGACTCTCTGGAGTAATCAGTACGGCCCTCCGGCTTAAAAGTTTGGAGACCCCTGCTTTAGACCATAATTTTTTTGAGTGTCCTATCAATGACCAATTTCCAAACTTCATACATGAATTAATAAAACTTAAAATTGAATTCCCTACCAGTGTTCCCTGCCTTCTAAGTCTCAACTCTCCTTAAATTCGATATTTGTTAGCAAAATTTATTTGTAAAAATGGCCTTCATTTAAGCATCAATCAGATTTCTTTCTCTTCCATGCGTATGCATTTATTCTTGCAGTGTTATTATGTACAATCGTAGAGGTTCCTATTTTTGGGAACCTGTACATCTTCTTAATCTACAATTTTGTAATAACAATTAATATCAACTATGTATAACCATATGAATATTTGTATAACTTGTATAATCATACGAATATTTGTCTTGGCCCATTTTCTATGTTTGCTAATATAATATGTTAAAAACCATGCTTACATGTAAAAAAAACTGATCTGAAAATGTAACTAATTTTTAAAAACTGATATTGTAACTAATTAAAAAAAACTGAAAATGTAAATACCTACTTTAAGAAATGGCCAAGATCACCCTTAAGAGTGAATAACCAGCACATGACAACTTCGATTCCGACACTAGCGCTAACACATCAGGGCTCGCGAGCGGGCGTTTTCAGAACTAAATTTCGTTCCGCGGCAATCCGAGTTTTGAGGGTTTTGTTCACGCGAGCTAGGGCTACCCGCTACTATTACTACTTTATATTACTATTCTCGCTTCCAGAATTTTAATTAGTAGTAGTTATTTGTAATTTGTATATTGAAGTGCATAAACATAAATAGATACAAGTGAAATGCGTAAACACAGTAGGTATTAAGTAGATACCTACATGAATAAACAATTTGTTACATTCTTTTTAATATTTTGGTTTTTTGTTTTTTAATTTTATTTTACGGCCATTAGAGCGAAAGATATCTCAGTATCGCCCTGGTGTAAGACCACCATTAAGATTTGAAACGTTGCTTGAAATGTCTTTAGCCGTGTTTGGTGACCAGATCTGAATAGCCAAGTACTTCCCCACCTTCCTCTTCCCTATATTTTTACCCTCCCCACTACCTTCAGTCTTACAACATACCCCAATTGGGGATGCCATAGTCCCACTGGCTCCAGACAGGAGCAGTTGGGACTCTTGTGCGGTATATTTATGAAAAAAGTGTAATATTCAGTTGGATTGTAAAAAATGTCTCATTTTGAAATATTTATTCGTATGCACAATTTTTTATTTTATATTTATCTGAATACCGCACAAGAGACCCAAATGCTCCTACTGGAGCCAGTGAGACTATGACGTGACTATGGGGTATATTGCGAGGCTGAAGGTGGTGGGGGAAGAGGAAGACGAGGAATTACCTGGCTATTCAGATCTGGTCAATAAACAACGTTTCAATTCTGAATGGTGGTCTTACACCAGGGCGATACTGAAAGTATCTTTTACTCTAAAACGTGACGCAAATATATTATTTTTTAATTAAATAATTGTGAAATAACCCAAATTAGTCAAATAAAATTTATTTGCCTATGCCGGGATTCGATCCCACGACCTTCAGATTGCTAGTCAAGAGCCTTACCCCTTGACCACGCCGGCCGTCAATAGGTGGTATCAGTAATTTGGAAGGTACATCCACCAACTACATGGAAGGCCGGATCGGGAGAGACCGTTTTTTTTACACTCGCTCGACACACTGCTTATCTCTTCTTTGGGAATGCTGTGTGGAGGGTCGTTTTAGGGAAAGGAAGAAGAGGAAATTCGGAGAAGGAAAGGGATATTAGGGGTGAGTAGAAATCTGGGGGTCAGCGTGTCCAGGAGTGCGGATGTATGAATCCATCCCTCCCACTGCGGTGCAAGGCGATGTTCCGAGAGAGTAAGGCTGGAGAAGTCAAAGGGACTCCCTTAACTTTTCCAGATCCGACCTGCCATGCAGCTGGTGGGCAGACGCATCCGCTGCCAAGACCTAAACAAACCTCACCCCCTTAAACCTAGGCACCCCTGCTAGTCACCAAATGTTACGAACCACTTGGGATGACCTATGGCAGACGTGTTGGTTATCTAATAATTGGTTCCCGGGGCGGTGGTACCCATACCCGATTCTCGTGTTTATTATTTTTCCATCAAAATTATTTATGATTTGTCAATAATGTCTTAGTAAAATAAGTATGTAATAAAATCTGAAATATATTAGTTTGTAAGTGTGCAAATAAATAAACAAACGGACCAATTTTTGTCAAGAAACACATGTACGTATATATTTTTAAATAATTTAATTTATCTATTTATTTACGCAAAAATAGTCTATTAACAATAAAACAATAACACGAATAACAAGCGTGCGTAAAGGCATGACCCACCTAGCAATCGATCACCGTTCGCATCGATTACCGTTCGAAGGAAATTTTTCGTAACAATCACCACTTTTCGTAACACATTTACCAGCTTACCCCCCAAGTGTCGAGCGTGCGTAAAGAAGTTTTACTTGAAAATAAATATTTTGGAGCAGTTGGGACTCTTGTGCGGTATTCACATAAGAATAATTTACAATAAAAAAAATTTCAAAATTATAAAAATTTTATCATAAAAATATTCAATGAACATGAAATTTTGCGTTGGGGCAACCCTATAAATTTTACAAACATGAAATCCTATTTATTTTGCTTCGTTATTCGTTTGAAAATGTTGCGATGTAGAGCGCCGCGAAGACAACCGCCAGTGGCCGCAGTTGCGGTCTGAATGAGCGCTCTCGATTCGTGTTGTCGTCGATAAGAAAAATTGTGAAACGCGAAGCTGTAAATTAATTAATATTAAATACACCCTAAAATTATTTTTCCATTAAAATTATTTATGATTTGTCAATAATGTCTTAGCAAAATAAGTATGTAAAAAAATCTGAAATATATTAGTTAGTAAGTGCGCAAATAAATAAACAAACGGACCAATTTTCGTCAAGAAACACATGTACGTATATATTTTTTAATAATTTTATTTAAACTTAAATTAAAATTCTGACAAATAATTTTACCAGATAATGTATTGATTTATTTTACTGCATGATTATATGATTTGAAATTGGTGTTGTATAATACATGTACTTTTTTGAAAATATAACAAATCTGCCAACGACCTATGGTATAACCTTATTATACTTAAAATAAACATTTTTTCTCAAAATTTTATCCATACCTTTACTAGATAAAAGAACAATCTTTCAAAATCAATTTATAATTTTTTGTGGAAACGAGTCAATAAGTCTAAATACTGATTTAAAAATGACATATTTCTGGTTTCTCTGGTAATACACTCTTAATGGGTGAAAGCCAAATAAATAATTTAAAAAAAAATAATAATATCAAATGCAAAACCATTAGCGCATTGATATTTGACGTTTTTGAATTTTTGGAATTCACGCACAGTTCAATATTATAGGTACTTATCACAAAATGCCCGCAGCTCTTTTAAATATGAGAATTCGTTCCATATAAAATATATGGGAAAAGATTTTTCTTAATAACTATATTTTTCCTTGATTTTTGTGAAGTTTTAATAGTTATTATCCTTTCCGGGGCGGAGACAAATCCAACAAATGAAAGATCATCAAAATCGGCCCGGCCGTTCTCGAGTTATAAATAGTGTAACTAACCCGACTTTGTTTTATATATTAAGATTTGGTACAATGTTGCAAACGTATGTATAAAATATGATTGTTTATTATTACAGGAGGCTCTCATGCAGCGCTTGGGCCCCCGAGCACATGCCTTTAGCATGGAACTGACCCCCCTGGCGCCCCCCAGCGTGCAACTTGTGCCGGCCAAAGAGTACCGCGGGGCCCCCATCGGCACGTCCTATGATGTCAGGGCCTATGTCGGTAAGTCAACTTTCAAATATCAAAGGTTAACAGTCAACTGTCAAATATCAACTGTCAACTGTCAATTTTCAAGTGTCAAATATCAAATTTCAACTATCAAATATCAAACTCTTAAAATTTGTGATTATGTTCGTCAATTTATGCTCTCTAAACTAACTGACGAAACACCGGGGACGATCTACAATATTAGAACTTTTATCGATTTCCCATTAATCAACTGTCATTAGTCAACGCCTCAAGATTCCTATTATCGTTTTACATCGAATTTATTTATCATGATCAAATATTCTACCTCTCCATTTTTCTTCATCCATAATTGAACAGTAAATTTCAAACGAAAAGTTACAAACTGTTTTACTGTCGCAAACTTTCATAAGTCTAGTTTGCTGTTTTGTTCAGAAATTTGAAAAATTACGAAGAGAATTGGTTTTCAAAGAAGTTTTCTGAAAAATGAAAGTTGAAAACGCGATGCTATTGAAAACTCGTAATTTATTCATTTGTTTCATCTTTATTTATAAATTTTTCCATACTTAACGTCGGTCCCTGGGGCTATTCATTATTGATCAACGCATTTTTTTATGAAAATGGCTTACCTATCAACGTGACGCAAGTTTTTTTGAAGTAAAACTTCTTTACGCACGCTCGGCTGTTGAATGCATTACGAAAAGTGGTGATTGTTACGAAAAGTGTGATGCGAACGGTAATCGATGCGAACGGTGATCGATGGCGCATCGTGATCGGGCCTTTACGCAGGCGTGACGTGGAGAGTGATAAGGATAAGGATAAGGATGGTCACCCCAAGTTCGTAGGTCACCTCAAGGTCGTAGGTCACCCCAAGGTCGTAGGTCATCCCAAGGTCGTAGGACACCCCATGGTCATATTGCACCCCAATGTGATATGTCACCCCTAGGTCATAGGTTATCCCGTTCGCTACATTTGGTAACTTAGCAGGGATACCTGGGTTCATGGAGCGAGGTTTGTCTTGTAGTTTTACTTCAGTCGTGTGGTCTAAAGCACACTAGTTTTTTTTTATTCTCCTTTAAAAATAAACCTTTTTACGTGAATATTGTTATACCACCTAAGGATAAAATGTTTCGAAAAGTGAGTTCATGTGGAAATGTAACGCTGTGATATAATAGATCTTTTTTGAGTGTCTAAAACCTTTTACGTTTATCAGAAACTTTTCAGAGACGAAGTTTTTCAAACCCTCTTCGCTTTAAAAATGTTAAATTAAATTAAAAGGCCAAATAAATTCACGAATAGGCCAAAAGTTTTTGGTAGCGTTAAATTCGTGGTTAGCACACTTGGCTTTGAGCCAAAGGAATGCGGGTTCAAATGCTGTATGTAATGTTTCTATGAAAATATAGAATCCGTTAAAAAGGAGAACTTATAAATTCTCAAAGACCACGTACGAGTATGAACTGCTGGGGATCGTTTTTGGAAGGAAAGTAAAACATTTTTTAATTACAGAAAACAACTTTTCGGTTGAAAGCAGTAATTTTTATTTTTCAATTTTTTTATAAGAACAGCTATCTTTTTATGACTTTTGAAGGTTATTGCCATGAATGGAATATATCTTTGAAGAATTTTTTATTCAAAATTTTAGATTAGATTATATATCTTCTTCTTCGATGATATTTTGATTTATTTATTTATACGCGTAAAACGGCTTTTACATGGAAGTGATGCGTGAAATCATAAGTTCTAGAGGGTACATAGGAGGTTATCTATATATTTATATTATTGATGAAGGAAATAATAATAATGTAGATTGATGCATTTATAAAGTAGGAAAAAACATATAAAATAGACAAAATTAAGAATTTTCTGCATTTAAAGACTTGTTGGTCAAAAATCGATCATTTGTACAAATAACAAAATAAAAATACTCGTAACTAAAAATCGTACTAGACTTGAACAAATATAAATATACATGTATGTCTTAAACCAGGGTGCCCAACCCAAATCGCGGTGAATCGTTGTGAAACCGCAATTTTCAATGCTAGAAGGCACGAACTGACTATACCGGTTGGAATTGATTGTTAAAATAAATGCCGTGCTCATGGCATTTTTCAAGCAATAAATCACATCGAGAGTCCGAGGTCTTATAACAAAAAAGTTCTAATTTCACAAAATATAATATAAATGTGAAAAATTTACGAGAAAAAGTCAAAAATATAGAAAGCTGAAAACTTTATTTTAGCATTACAAAAAATGCAAGTCATGTTAAAAAGAACTTTGGAAATAAATATCTGATTCTTATTTTAAACTGGAGTGCTTTTCATTGAATGATTGCATTGAATTATAAATTAAACGCTATACGTATGTATTTTTTTTTAATAACCTTAATTTGAAATTTTATTGCATTAAAAACTTAGGTCTAGTAATTATAGACCTTTAGTCACTATCTGTTCGCTTAAAATGCTTACAAATCTTCTGCTTAGTTGCCAGCGATTAAAAAAAATGTTTTATTTAATGAATTATCTTTCAGTTGGATGAGCAAACTTGTCACAACACTGAACTATCATTTTCCAAAGAGAACACGAGTCCTCTCTAAGTTCTCAGAAAGAAAATAGGTGCGTTCACCCTGAGATTTTAGACAAAGCAAATTAATCATGCGAAAACTCAATATTCAAGAGGTTTAGTAGATTAAAACTAGTGTCTCTTTAATAATTTTTGAGAGCTTGCAAAAATATTGAAGGCAGTTTTCGTAATTTTTGTCAGCGGTTTCCAAAAAAAAATTAAGTCATATTATTCTTTAATTTGGCTAAAGCGTTTTCATTTATATGGGTTTATATATACATAGGGTGTAATAGAATGTACCCGAAGGATTTTAACCAGCGATTTCTGAGCATATTTGGAGTAAAAAAGTAAAGTGAAAAATATTTTTTTCAATTAAAAACATTACAAATATTTTCCATCACAGGTTGCAACTGAGTACTTGGGAGAATAGCGCGTTTATAGCCTAGCCCTAGCGGGTCAATTGCAAAGCATTGCGTATCGTTCTACCAGCACGGTAACACACGAAACATCACGCGTATTGTTCAAACCCGTCGCGACGGTATCAGTGATTGAAAAAAAAATTAATGGAAAACAAAAAATTATCGAACTGCAACATGGTATCTACATTTTTTACTCAAAATATGATCAGGAATCTCAGGTTAAAATCATCCGGGTGCCTGCTGTTACACCCTGTACCTATGTATTATTTTTATTCTTATACCACATAGGGTAAGTTGTAATACTTATGAGAATATGAATGAGAAATAAATTAATAGATAAAGGTTGGCAATTTGGCCATTCAGATCTGGTCACGAAACATAGCTAAAGCTATTTCAAACAATACGGGATAAAAGAGCTTCACCGTTCTACCATGGAGGTGGTACCGAATAACAAAGATTCTTACAAACTAAATCAAGAATCACAGTGAATCCAGGAAAATTGTACACATTGGTTCCAAAATTTGTCGTAGATATCATTATCTATATGCTTTATGCTAGTGTCACACACAGCGTGAAAATCGCAAGCACTTATCTGTTGAGCCGCGAGCGCTTATGTGCTGTACCGTCACACTACGCTATAAAATATCTTCCTATGGTAGGAGAGGGAGTCAGTTGAATTAGAGAGCTGCCTCGAAAAGTCCTTTCTTTATACTGGATCTGTCAACTTGACAGCTGTTATCCGCATGTTTACGCATCTCTCTAATTAAAATGACCCCTCTCCTGTTTACGGCGGAAAGAGGGTCGCATAATTTTCGCATATCGCCTCAGTAGCGATTACGGCATATAACAGGACAGGACGTCAACACGGCGGTTAACAGCTTTTATTTAATCATTGACGCCTTAATAGATAACTTTGTTCCAAAAAAATTCTGAAACCAAACAAATTCCCAACGTGGTATTCTTCGGCTCTTATCAACATTACAAAAGAAAAGCTCAAATTCTTTCGAGCCTGGAAACGCCACAAGAATCCACTAGATTACCAAACCTTTTCACTGCTCCGAAAACGACAAAAGAAAATCGCTACTCTCACATACCACAAATATATTTCACATTTAGAATATGCCGTACAAAATAATGTTAAAAAATATGGAGCTTTGTCAAAACGCAAAGAAAATCTCCTTCCATACCTGAACACCTAACCTACGGCTCGAGAATCGCACACAATAGTAAGGAGATTACAGATCTGTTTGCTGACTATTTCTCTACCGTCTTCACTGATCATACCCAAAATTTTGCATCCGATGTTCACGAACCTGATCCACTGAATAATATATCTATAACCTCAATTACAATCAATGACGACATCACCTACAAGTATCTTTCGTCCATTGACATTAACAAAGGACCCGGTTTAGATAGTTTGCCTGGTATCTTCATACGTAACTGTAGTAAATATATCACTCCTCCGGTCAGTGCAATTTTCAAAAAATCATTAAGTGAAGGAACTTTTCCTCATAAGTGGAAGTCTGCCGTAATAACTCCGATTTTTAAAAAGGGCGACAAACATGACGTTACAAACTATAGACCTATCTCTCAACTTCCCATCTTAAGTAAAATTCTTGAAAAAATCGTTTACGACCAACTTTACCCGACTATCACAACAATAATTACACAGAACCAACACGGATTCATGAAAAATCGGTCTACAACATCTAACCTGGCCCTTTTCGTCAACTATTTGCACAGCAAAATGGACGAAAGGGTGCAGGTCGATACTATGTATACCGACTTTTCAAAGGCCTTCGACCGCGTTATCCACTCAATTCTGTTAAATAAACTCACTCGTCTTGGAATACACGGTGACTTGTTTAGATGGATTAAATCATACATCAGCAATCGTAGTCAAGTTATCTCAATAAATGGAGTTTTATCCAAAATTATCAAAGCAACCTCGGGTGTACCTCAGGGTTCCCATCTTGGTCCGCTCCTCTTTAATATATACATAAATGACATAGGCTCATGCTTCCAACACTCTAAATTTTTAATGTATGCAGATGATATGAAAATTTATAAAACGGTTCGCTCTCTATCGGACTGTAAAGAGCTACAAAGTGACTTAGATAGGCTCTGCAACTACTGCACAGCTAACTACTTGGATCTCAATGTTTCTAAATGCCACACTATGTCCTTTACTAGAAACAAGCATATAATTAACTTCCGCTATTCACTCTGCGATGAACCCGTGATCTCAAAAAATGAATGTAAGGACCTAGGAGTATATTTAGACAGTAAACTTATATTTAATACGCAAATTGATTCAATCACTGATAGATCCTACAAAATGTTGGGTTTCATACTACGTCTGAGTAAATTATTTAAAAATCCAAATACGCTAGTAATGCTTTACTCCTCACTAGTCAGAAGTACACTGGAATTTGCATCGCCTGTCTGGAATCCCAAATACACCCAATACGTCAATAGTATAGAGCGCATACAAAATAAATTTATTAAGTATCTCGGCTATAAATACAACAATAATTATATCTGCACTCTCCAATCCCTGAAATCCAGGCGAACGGTAGCCGACATGACATTTCTCCATAAAATAATACATAACGAAATAGACTCCCCAGAACTCCTATCCCAAATAAATTTTAACATCCCATCTAAAAGAACTCGCCACACCAACCTTTTTTACACAACCAGTAATAATACGAACGCTGCAGCCAACTCCCCCATATCCCGCATCCTTCAAAGATTCAACTCAATTCAAACAAGTACAAATATCGATATATTTTTTGATTCCCTTCCTTTATTTAAGAAAAACATTTCTAGCACACTGAACTTGCACACATAACACACACATCCACACACCCTCACACACACACACACACCCTTACCCCTCTCCCTCAATAATTTATTAATTAAATATAGGTAAAATGCATCATTTGTCACATAAAAACATATACTATATAACAGCGACATGTCATTGGTACCAATTATTGTATTAACTCTATAACTTGTTACTACTTTCTAATATGTAATTATGTAATGTTTGTTTCTGCAAAATAAAATAAAAATAAAATTTAAAAAAATAACTTTTTAGCTTCGAGCACATCATCTGCTTGGGTGTGACAGGTGTGTATGGGATTGTATGGAGAGCGATATTATGCGTGCGATGATCTTTTATCTTTGCGTGTGACACCTACATTAACCCCTTTAATTATAATCGCTGTGTAAAAATTACACGGCTTGTAAGGTCTTATGCTCCGGTATAAACGGTATATACTAAGTAGTTTTTTCCTTGTTGCATTTGAATGAAAATATGTCTTATACTTTTGTTATTCGGCAGTATATTCTCTCTGCACACCATACTTATATACAATGTGTACCGTATTTTCCCTTAATCGACTGTATATTTATTTATTTATTTACGGACAAATAGTCCATTAACAATATAACAATAACACAAATAAAAAAAAGAGAAATGACAATGAAAGGAGAGTACATATAGATGAATAGCATTGACAAAATACAAATAATATTAAACTATAAGCAAGAAAGCTACAAGTAGCTTGAAGATGGATTTAAAAAATCACATTGCGTATCGACTGCCGAAAGTCATTTAGGCTTAGGTACACCAAAAAATTCAATACTTTGATTTGCGTTGACAAGTCTGGACATTCTGGATAAAGGAGAATGATATACATAATTAGTAGAATGTTGATTGAGGAACAGCAATTCATTATTTCGGAGTCTACGGGAAGGGATGTTGAACTGGATGAGTTGTAACAAAGCAGGTGTGTCAGTAATACCATTGATAATTTTGAAAATTCATATTAAATCAGAGTTTTTTCTACGACTTTCTAAAGAAGAAATGTTTAAAGTTTGTTTAATTTCATCATACGAGTACTCGCCTCTTTGAAGTCCTAACCTCCAAGCAATTCCTCGTAGGAAGCGATGTTGTACAGATTCGATGTGACAAATCAGACAACTATCAAAATCCAGACAACTCACCAATTTCTATTTCCGGTAGCGACGTAATTGCAAAAACAACCGTCAAACTTCTAGGTGTTTATCTGGATTCAGACCTTTCGCTAAAAAGTCAAGTAAATAGGACCGTCAGTACTGGGTTTTTCTATCTAAGACAACTTAAATCAGTTCGTAGGAACCTCTCAACGGAGGCAACTAAGCTTCTTGTGAACTCATACATAGTTTCACGTCTTGATTATTGTAATGGCATTTATGCAAAACTTCCTAAATGCCAAACTGATAAACTACAATCAGTGTTCAACGCCGCAGCACGGCTAATTACTGGGGTACCCAAGTTTTCGCACATTTCGGAACACCTTCGAAATCTTCACTGGCTGAAGTGTCCTGAAAGGATCCAATACAAGTTATGCTGGATGGTGTTTAAAGCTCTCAATGAAATGGCTCCACCCTATATCTCTGAATTATGCATTCCGGAAAATATTGGTCTAAGGCAGTCAACACTTAGATCAGCGACATCATCTGCAATCGGAAGGTTGAAAGAACTTAAGCGAAATCCGAACACTAATTTTGGTGATCGTGCATTCGGAGTATCCGGCCCTGAGGCTTGGAATAAACTTCCTATGGAATTAAGATGCATAACCAGCCCAACAGAATTTAGATCCAAACTTAAAACTTACCTATTTAAACACTCATTTCCATAAATTCGCTTTTCCATTCAAATATTTCTATCCAATCTGTTGAGCGATGAATTATCTTATTGCGGTTGAGATCGACGATTAGATTCATTCATTCATTTAAGATACCTATGCTTTCCTTTATGTAGGTACAGTTAACCCATTAAAATCATTTTCAAAACCGTGTTATAAAATATTGTAATATTATGTACGAACTACCTTCTTCTTCTGGCGCTAACAATATTAATATTAAAAAAGGGTATAAAATATTTTATAAAATGTGTAGAATAAAATATGTATGTATGTATATATAAAATCATCAAACTGCTTCGACTTGCAGCAATAACTTTCTTCTCTGTCTGTAACTATATCAGTAGAGTTTTGTTGATCACTTGGTAATATTAGACACCTCGCAAAACTAAAAAATATTTATTGTTATATGTAAACACCTATTTAAATTTTAAATCTCTAATTTTAAGTCACATTTGTAAATATATATGTATGCCACTAGTTTTCAGTCAGTAGTAATAAGTCATAGTCGTAAGTCACTAGCTATGTACATCATATACTATAAGTCTTAAATGTAAGTACCTAGTTATAATTTTGAATCTTAGTTGTAAGTCTATCGTATTAATTTTATTTTATTGTTTGCTTATATGTACAGCGCCCTTGAGGTGATTTTTCACAAAAACGGCGCTTTATAAATCAGCCAAGTATTATTATTATTAAATGTGGACAGCATAGAAAGGAGACCAAATAACACAAGCATATTCAAGGTGAGGGCGAACCACCGAACAGTAAAGAATTTTAAGTGTACTTACATATATGTTTAAAGTCAGAGGTAATTCTATGAATGAAGCCGAGTAGTTTAAGTTTTAAGTGATTTGTTTACAATGTTATTAATGTGATCACTGAAGGAAAGGAAATCACATACATATATTATACATAGTATGCCGGGGGGCCATCTATCGGGGGACCAACTGTTATGGAACCATGCAAAATAGATCAGGATTTAAACGTAAATTATTGTACTAATCTAAATCTTGATTTCGTAATGCGGGTATAACTTCAAGTTATTCTCCAGGACAACATCCATTATAGTTTAACTGCGCTGCGCTACCGGCGTTGTTAAACTTAAGTGCAGAGAACTGAACTAAAATCTATGCGAAGATCTAGTAACTTTATCTCTGGATTATTACATGAAGCGGGTTAGCGCTTTATGGGGTCTTTTAAACGAGCAATTCTCATATTCTCTAGTTTCTCTCCTTGGAAATATAAAGCACGTATACAGATTAGCAATTAATTCAGAGCCCTTGCCCGGAAGAACGTTGACTCCCACAATATTCTTGTATTGAGAAAAATTGAAAAATCGAAATCAGTTGTTATGTTTCATAAATTTTATATTTAAAATACATAAAACATACAATTCTTAAGAGTTTTAAATGAAAACTCGTCTAGAAAGCAATTAAATTAGAGTTTATTGTTAGAATTAAGGAATAATCTTGTATATAAAAATTTCACACACAACGTTTTTCCACAATCGTTTTTTTCTCACTCTTCGTACCTTACAGAAAGCAACATGCTCTTCTAACATAAATATACAAATTTGTTTGGTGTAGTTGAGCTTAAAAAGTAAAAAAAATATTTTTTTTTTACATTATCTCCACACAGGAGGCCCTAAGGAAAATAATTTCCCTCAGGGCCTATGTCATCTGAGATGCTGTGTGGAGGGTCTTTTTGGGGAGAGGAAGGAATGAACATTGGTCTTGAAGAGACCCGTGTTATAGGAAGGAGGAAACACAGAGGCCGGCAAATTGTTCCACAGCCGAGCTGTTGACCACAAGTACGAGTCGAAGAAGCGACCCGTTCTCATTTTACAAATGTCTACCGTGTACATATGTTAGGCACGCATTTGGCGCGTTTCCCGACTATGCACCGGGGCCGAAGGGATCACTGACGCTAGTTCCTCGGAGCAATCTTCCATTGTAATACCGGTAGAACAAGGATGGCATTCCCACCCGACGCCTGTGCACTAAAGATTGCATTCCGTCTGTTAAGATAGGAGTCAAGGTTATTTTTCAGCTATTTTGGAGCTCTAGACATATGATATGAATAAATGAAACCATTTACTTTCTAGATATTGTCTTGAGATCAACATACAACATTATTCGACAAAACTGTTTCAACGGCCAAAAAGAAGTCTTAATATTTTTATGAAAAAATTCTACTTTCCTGCATTCTTCAGGTTTAGCTTTGAAGATTTTCCATTTGAAGCCACAAGACCTTCATTTTCTCCATTTATTCCCATAAATTAAACCATGCGCCGTAATTTCAATAAATGGCATTATACAACATTCTTCCACAAAACAAACTTTAAAAGGCTTCGTCAGGCCTAAATAAATGTCATTACATAATCCCTACCTTAAAAGATGCATATTAATATTTCCAACACTATTCCATCAATAACTAAACATTGATATTTTTGTTGGATAAGCACAACATTATTCCGGACAAGGGCTCGTTGTAGAAATTTATCACAATTCATTTTAATTTTTTGACCTTGACAACATCCCATTTCATCTGTTAAGTTTGTAGCCATGTTTGATTGTACCTTTTTATTCTGCTAGAGCGTTCAGACCAAAGATAAAAGAAACGACAAGGAATGGAATCGTGCTGACTGTCGCGGAACTACTACCAAACTTCAGGAAAAAGTAAAGCTGCTATGCAATGAAAGTTTTGAGTTTGGTTTGCAAGTTTTTTTATATAGCTATATTTTCAATCATTATTTGATAATGTGGGACTCATTTGGTACCTTACCTTTTCTGAGGCCCCAATTTTACAATTTTATAAAAAATAATAAAATAAAAGCACTAATGAAAAAATTAGGCAATATAATATAATAAGGTACGGTTGGTGTATATTATGTGTCATGTATGTGATGTGCTGTTAATTGCTCTGCTTAATAATACAATTATGATGTTCGGGAGTCTTCAATAATACTTCAGTTCGTCAAAGATTATCAGTCTTGTTTATTTTCGTGTCGTATTCACAATAAAATATCTAACTAGACTAAACGTCCGCTCTAAAGGGTGCTCTATATTAATCTGCCAAGCGAGCCGCCGCCTAATGCGGTGCTTTTTTTTCTATCAAGGAAACGTATAAACATTTTTTTAATTAAATTATTAAAACACTTTGTTTTTACCACAATAATCTTTATTTAAAAAGTCGACATGTTTCGAGAACGATGTTCTCTTCATCAGGACATTATATGTACTAAAACTAAATTATCAAGCATAGAAAGACAGGCGTGGGTGGAAATGGAATTAGTTGGAGGGGGGGGGGGGAGAGGGGCGGAAAGAGGAGGAGTTTAGAAGATAGACAAGGGGGGAGGGGGTTGCTTAGAAGATCATAGACAAAATTACAATGGAAATATGTTTAAAATAGGGTTATTCACAAAATTAATTTGGTTATTAATAATATTTAAATTTCTATTGACATTTTTCCTAATTTCTAATATTTCTAAAAGATCTAATTGAAAACCACTAATGTTAGTATGTAAAATTTTAAAACCAGTATTTATATCAAATGAATGGTTAAATTCAATTAGATGGTTTGCAAATTCCGAATAATTATTGCTATTTAGACATCTCAAGTGTTCCTTAATCCTCGTTTCAAAATTTCTGCAAGTTTTACCTACGTAAAAATGATTGCAATCATTACAATTCAATTGGTAAACTCCGGATTTTTTCATTTGTTGGTCTTTGTCCTTATTATTTAAAATATAATTTTTCAATTTATTATTGGTATAAAAAGCTGGCTGTATTGTATTAGGGATTTTTTTCCCGATTAAATTGGAGGTTTGATGATTTACGAACAATATTTTTCTCCATTGTTTTTTGATATTATCACTAAGCAATGGGTAAATGTAGGACAAATGAAATTTTTTCTTATATTTTTTGTTCAATATGTCATCTATTAATTTAGGGTTATAACCATTATTAGATGCAATTATTTTAATTGTGTTAAGTTCAGCTTTGAAATTATTTGGGGATAGCGGGATATTAATTAATCGATTGATCAAATAATGGAATGCTAAGAGTTTTTGTGAAAATGGATGGTTAGATGAGTTGTGTATAATTATATCAGCGTATGTTTCTTTTCTAAAAATATTAAATTCAATCTTATTTTTAATTACAGTTAGGTTTAAATCTAAGAAATTTATGCTACAATTAATTCCTATTTCTAATGTAAATTTAATGTTTTTATGAATTTTGTTCAAAAAATTAAGGAACACTTGAAGTTGTCTTTTGGTGCCGGTCCATATACAAAAAATATCATCTACGTAACGTTTATAAAAATACACATATTTAAGTAATAAGGCAGAACTATTAAAGATTTTATTTTCTATATGGTTTAAAAATATATCAGCTACCAAGCCACTGGTACTTGACCCCATTGCCAATCCGTCTTTTTGTTTGAAAATGTTATTATTAAATTGAAAGAAATTTTGGTTTAAAACTACATTAAGACATTTAAGTAAATCCTGGGCTAAGTCATTAGGTAATTTTGAGGAATTAAGTAAGTTATTTATAATTGTTTTGCTTTCTTCAACTGGGACACATGGAAACAGGTTAACGACGTCAAAAGATACTAATAATGCATTATCGGGGATTTCCAAACCTTTCAAGTGCTCAACTAATTGTAGGGAATTCTTAATTGTATACTTAGGTTGAAAAATATTTGATTCAATTATAATAGTATTTAAAGTTGACGCTAATTTATAGGTAGGAGCATTGCAATTGGAAATTACCGGTCTGATTGGTTGAGTCTTCTTGTGAATCTTAAGTAGACTGTTTAATTTGGGAATTTGAGGATTTTTGACAGTTATTTTTTTATTTCTAAATAAATTAACAATTTTATCACTTTTACAAGTTTTTAAAGTGTCTTTTATCAATTCCTGACATTTATTAATTGGGTTTGTTTTTACTATTTCAAAGTTATCACCTTGTAGAAAGTCCATAGTTTTATCAATGTAATCACTTTTGTTGATAATAATCACCGAGTTTCCTTTGTCCGCTTTAGTAATGATGAGGTTTTTTTCCTTTGTAACTTTCGATATATTGATTGCGTGCATTTGTTCTGACGTATACTGTATTTTGTTAAAGTTAGATTTAGGATTGATGTTTTTTATCACTTCACCACATTTGTATTGAAAGGATTTTGCTTCTTTAAATAATGCACAATTAATATCTACTGCCAAATATTCTAGTTGTTTGTTATTATTTTTTCTCCAACTAATTCCATTTCCACCCACGCCTGTCTTTCTATGCTTGATAATTTAGTTTTAGTACATATAATGTCCTGATGAAGAGAACATCGTTCTCGAAACATGTCGACTTTTTAAATAAAGATTATTGTGGTAAAAACAAAGTGTTTTAATAATTTAATTAATAAAATGGTGCCACAAAGTGAATTTGCAAAATTTGAAGAAACATTTTTTTGTTTTACATTAGCTCCACACAGGAGGCCATGAGAAATATAATTAACCCCAGGGCATATATCATCTTTGGGGATGCTGTGTCGAAGGGAAATTATATTTAGGGAAAGGAAGGAGAGGAAGTTCTGGGAAGAAAAAAAGATATAAAGGGATTGGAAGGAATCTGTGTGTCGGACGAATGAGTTCACCCATCCAATTGCGGCGCGAGGCGAAAGGTAGGGGTGAAAAGATCTAGGTTAGGTCGTAACCGGCCTCCCCAGATCCGGCCTGCCAGGCAGCAGGTGACAAACCTCACCCCATTAATCTGGACACTCCCGCTAAGTTACCTAACGTAATGAACCACTTGGAGTGAGCGGCAGGGGTGTTGCTTTTCCAATAAATGATTCCCGGTGCGGAGGTACACGTACCCACATCCTTAAATAAGATATTTATGTGTGGAAGCAATATAAAATGTGTTCAAAATATTTAGATTTAACAATGTTATAAAATTGTCGCCTCGCTCGAACGCCATTCGTGAGGTGGCTTATAAAATGTAATAACCCGTGTGCTGCAGGGTTATCAAATAGATTTATTTCAGTATTGTGGTGTAGGATTATATATGTAGCTTTAATATCCTACAACAGATGTCGTCAGTATATGTAGTTATGTGTATTATTTGTCAGATGTCAGTTAATTTGTAACCTAAAAGAGTGGCGACTGTCGCCGTTCGTGTCCAATAAACGAACAGTTACGAAAATATCCGATGATATACGATCGACAGCTGTGTTCCCTCAGTGTCGGGTACACTGGCTTCAGAATTAATTAGAGCATCCAATGGAACGGACGTCTGGTTCAGTTAAGTATACTTTTTATTAGCAGTGCTATGAATATTTTCATTGGATAATGTGACGGCCGGCGTAATCCAGCGGTAAGGCTCTTGACTCGCATTCCGAAGGTCGTGGGATCGAATCCCGGCGTGGCAAATAAATTGTATTTGATTCATTTGTGTTATTCACAATTTACTAATTTAAAATAATATATAGTATATTTGCGGCACGTTCCAGAGTGGAAGATACTCTCAGAAACGCCCTGGTGTAAGACCACCATTCAGAATTAAAACATTGCTTGAAATGGCTTTAGCGTATTTGGTGACCAGATCTGAATAGTCAGGTAATTCTCCACCTTCCTCTTGCCTATCTTCTTCCCATCCCCACTACCTTCAGCCTCGGGGAGCACGGGAGCATTTGAGACTCTTGTACGGTATTCATATAAGAAAAAAAATACAGTTTTTCATTTTAAAATCGATTAAATCGCATATTCCTAAACAATTCTAGTTAGGCTATGACGTAGAAAACGCTTTAACGCATAGTCATCTTTCACTGGGACCCAAGACTACCCCTACAAGCATTGACCGGTATGATGTCACAAACGCCCTCTGAACAAACATAGTTTTGGCATCAAATCAGAAATGGCAGATTTTAAATCGTTATGGTATATATAATCGTTTGTACAGAAAATACCTTCCGTGTTTGGCTGAGCCCTCGTGGCATCATCCCGTACAAAACATTAATATTTTATCTCCCGACAGTTTGCACCTCGATACAATATTATAATATATACAGTATACAGTGACTCAGTCATAAAATATTCATAGTCCTTGAGCGATAGAGTTACGTCGTAGCGAGGTACTGGAACATTAAACGTCCATTTTACGACACTTTCAACTTTACTGCGGCTACAGCCTTTTAATGTCGAGATGGTAAACGGCTGTTTACTAGGAATATTTTATTAGAAAAAGTCAAGTAAATAGAAAGAAAAACATAAAATAGTATTACGACTACAATTGATATCGTTGGACTGCAATTTCTTTTGTTGGTTGGTAACTGCATCGAACTGTGTGGACAAGGCGCATGAGAATATAAAACAGCATGTTATTCTATAGAGTAAATGTAAAATAGAATAATGAAAGAAAACATGAGACTAATGTTATTATGTAGGCTGCTGTGAATTCTTGATAACAGCAGCGGTTATTAAATAAAATAATAAACGCTTTAACATTGATAAATTTAAAATAAAACAATAACTTTGTAAACACCACTTTTATTTTTTATACTTTATGCCGACCGGGTTTCGCTACAACCGTAGCTTCTTCAGGGCAGTACAATCTCTACAATAAAGTATAAAAAATAAAAGTGGTGTTTACAAAGTTATTGTTTTATTTTAAATTATAATGTCACATCACAAAGTAACTGCTTCATATGAACAAAAATTGATAAATTTGTTTATTTAATACATTCATGTGTGTATAAATAAAATTATACGCACAAATAAAATTATATATTAATTAAATAATTAAAACACTTTTTTTTCACCACAATAATCTTTATTTAAAAAGTCGACATGTTTCGAGAACGATGTTCTCGTCGACTTTTTAAATAAAGATTATTGTGGTAAAAACAAAGTGTTTTAATTATTTAATTAATAAAATGGTGCCACAAAGTGAATTTGCAAAATTTGAAGAAAAAAAAAATTATATATGTTTAATATGGTATTCAAATAGATTATCTTTTTAAATGGAACGTACATGTTACAAACCTAACGACAAAACTTATATTTAAAATAAAAAAAACAACTCAAACATGTTTTCTGTGCTCTTATATAATCATCACTTGAATATGGTATTATCAGCTGGGGAAGTTCCACAAATACTTTCTTGGAGCCTTTAGTTAAGATTCAAAACTAATTCTGAAGGTTATTCTTAAATTCTCGTTGAGATCGAGCACTGAATTTATTTTTAAGACACTAAATGTTCCCAACTTGAAAAAACTGTATTAAAAAAATATCCTACTTCATCAATTTAAAAATACGCACATGTATGAAGAACGAATATGCACGAGAGCCTTTAGAGAGTCACATGTAAAATCTTTTGACATCTTAGTTTGTCAAACCTCTTATAGGCAAAGAAGATTTGATTATAATGTTACAATTGTATATATATATATCAATGGTTACAATGTTACATTCACTGCTACCTACTGACATTAAAAACACGCAAACCAAAAGTTCATTTAAAAGTAAAATCATTGATTACCTCCAATAAACATATCTATCAGGAACATTTTATAACATATTTATGTACATTTATGCCTACTGAATGTATATAAATATGTAAGTATGCTATGTGGGTATAGCATGTATATAAATTTGTCTAAGTTTCACTTGCCTATTTTATTATCATTTATTAATACGCCTTTTTGTCAAATTCAAATTTAATTGCTTCAAAATTATTTTTTCTTAATCTTGTACATTCATACTAGAATTGTATAATGTAAAAAAATAATGATTTTATTTTTGTAACTGTCATTTTTATAATATTATGTAAACAAAAACCTTGATAACAACCACTCTGTAAATTGCCATCTCAACACAGGCGTTCCACACCTAGTGAGATGGGCTATACGTTGTTGTCATTACTGTAGTCAAATTAATGTAGTATTAATATAATGAAATAAATAAATTAAAAATATTAATTTAAAGCTATATGAAGAGGGCTAGAATAATAAACTGACTGGGTATTGGGGCAGAGTCAGTAGGTATAACAAGAGAGTGTGTATGAGAGGATGTGTGCCAAGACCGAGTTTTTTGGCGGTCCGTCCTCTCTCTCCCTCTTTCTCTCTGCCTACCCCTGGGTAGAAACGGCTTAGTGGTTAGTTGCTTAGTTAGTTAGTAGCTGATAAACAATTTAGTTTCTCTGTCTACCTAAAGCAACGAAACCATAAATTATGTCTCCTGAAATATTAAAGACCTTTAGTATTGATGACGTAATTTGGCATCTAAGAAAAGATGTTTTCAAAAGTTACCTACGCATTTTGAAACGTGAATTCAACATTACTTCGTCAACAAACTTTATCGTTCTCCTTTTTTACTGCGTTCAACTTTAACAGCAAAAGTTTAAATGATATTAGGTAACTAGCCTTGATCGGCGTGGCTCGATGTGGATCAATATTATCAGTAATCAGTGTAAGTACATTAAAATAAGGTATAGTTTATATTTGTACGAGTTGAGAGGAATATACAAGCTAAGATAAGTTTATTCTTAGTGCGCCTTATATCACCACGAATATAGGTAATAGGCATAAAAATCGCTTGGCAAATGGAGTCTAGAAAATGACGATTATAGAACGGAGCTGTGCGGCGGTCCATCATATCTGCCTATTCTTGCCTGGAATTCTGGCGTGTTGATAAGTTAGATTTTTTTAAATTGTACCACTAGTGTGGAGTGCCGGTAACGTGAATAAATAAATTGAATTAACGCTCTTTTTTCGTTATTTATTTTTGGGGTGTTATGCCGTGTTGCGCTCCTCCTGCACACATTTGCCCTGATGATGGACACTGTAAATCTGTCCGTTGGCTAAAGGAGGTAGCGCAGCGTAACACCCCAAAAATAAATAACGAAAATACTTTTGGCCGATAAAATCTAAAATCATATCATAACCATGTTTTTATGAATTTACACATAATTGATGTAATAAAATGCGTTATTCCGTTTTAAGAGGTTTAGACTTTTGACTTTTTTTCTGAGAAAGGCTAAATTTCCCCAACTTCGATAGACGGCCTCTCAATCATTAATTTTGATAAATTTTGATTGATCGAAAAGCTTAAGATATCCCTTTTGGGCTTTATTCTTAAGCCACCGCTACCCGAATTTCTGCCGATTTCTTACATATCCCCCTTTTTTCATAAGTTTTTATTCCAGTAAAAAAGAAAATAACATTTTCACTTACTTAACTAGAATATTGAATTATGTACTTTTTACATTATATTGCGTAGTTTTTACATTACATAGTTTTTTCATTTCATAACCTTAAATTACATTAGATTACATTACTTACATTTACATTACATTATATTACCATACGATATTATTCACTTTCACTACTTTGTTTTTTTGTGAATAAACATGAAAATTTATTTTTTTGATTTGCACACACTTCTTTCGTTTTTGATATCATCTGGAAGGCAGTTATATAAATTGCCCCCCTCGTAACTATTTGATTGCTTACCGTAGTTAGTATGAATGGTGTTTAAACGTTAAATATTTGAAGTTTTTGAGCTCTTAAAAAATATATTTTATTTTTGAAGATAATATTTATACATTTCCCACGCGAAACCCACACAAAATTATACGAAATTCCCTCGATAGAAAAAAATAGCAAAATATGCTCCGAAAATTATTATTTTCACGTCTTTTTCAGTTATTTCACTAGTTATATGTATTCACAGTGTTTCTTTAAATGCTGTTTTAGACAGCCCCCAAGAAATTTTTGCTCTATTTTAAACGAGTCGTGTTTTATTAAACACTCTCTCCAACATTCATAAAAACATATTTCTCCATCTTCTTCTTTTTGAGCGGGGATACGGCGCCTAAAGTATTAAAGTGAGAACATAGATAAAGCATGAATGAAGTTTTCAAAGTCTGTTACCGCCGGTTTTTGTGGATGACCTGACGGTTGACCCTCCAACAGTTGGCCATCCGAAATTATAATTAGTATAAAATTATAATTTTTTAGCATTGTTTACCAATTTCAAAACTAACATCAAACATACCTTTCATAATAAGTTGTTATGGATATTAAAGAAATGTATTCACTGTGACGACTTTTTGTACTTATACGTTGGTATACACAGTATACAGACAAGTAGTTTTATCCTTGATGCCTTTGAATGAAAAAATATTTTATACTTTTGTTATTCGGCAGTTCATCCTCTCTGCACACCCCTTCGGGGACATGTAGTTATTTTTTGTGCGTAGGTATACCGAATTTTCTGTAAACCGACTTATACGTAATACATATGCGTAAGTTTGTATTCTGGGGGCTAATATAAATTAATTGTCACTATATTTCACAAAAATATTTATTGAAAAACTTGCATGCCATGAAGAACGATTCTGTATCTTTTGTGAATACGGAAACGATTCCATATGTAATCGACTGTCGAATTTGTGTGATTTTCTATGGCTGTCAATTACTTTATCTGTGGGTAGGTATCGTGGGCAGATGCCAGCCAGCTTCATTACTTTTAAGTGGTAGCTACCTGCATATTACCACAGTATACAACTTAAAACATACATTTAATTAGTAAATAATCATGTATACTTACAGTAATTTGTGTATCTAAACTAAAATATGAGACAACTGAAATCCCTGAAATCTGACATCAGCTAACGTTACCCATAGAAAATGCAAATAACAGCCAGAGAAAATCACACAAATTTGATACTCGATTATGTGTTGAATCGATTCCGTATCCACAAAAGATACAAAATCAAATGGCTGACATTGTTTTTCAAATGCTATTTATAGTTTCACAGAATTATTTCAAATTTTAGCGGGCTAAATCTGCCGCTCAATCCCTGATAAGCTGGAGAATAGTTCCTTTTTAAACGTAGCGGGGAACATCGTACACAGCGAGGATACGAACTGGTTGAAATATCGGGCTTATGGGTGAACAATAAACCAGTTTAAAAAAACGCTTCCCAAATTCCACATCTTTATCATTTGCATTTTAAACTTTTAAATTCGAACAACCATTTTTGAAATCACATAACAACTTGTTAAATTTAAGTGGTACCTACAGCTTTACATATGTGTCTCTGCAGGCGGTAAAAATAGGAACTAACGAACAAACGAACTGTATTTTCATTCGTTTTTGTTTTCACAACATCTACATAAATACGCCATCCATACGCTTCGCAGAAAGTCCACCTGTTTCCCGAGCTACGTATTCTCGTATATCGTTCGGTTCAATTCTTTTTCCAAGTCTTTCAATTATTTATTGAAGTTCAATAAGTGATATTTTTATGAAGATTCAATAGTGCTCCGCCGCTGGGAACCGATTCATTAAAATAAAGCACACGTTGCAAGCACTGCGGCAGCACTGCAAAAACTCAACAAGTCAGTTTTTACAATTTTCGCAAAGGTGAAAGTTATTATACTTCTTTAGCCCTATCCCGTATGAAGTTGGTTATTTTCAGGCCAATCTTCAAATTGAAACGGAACAACTATTAGTGTAACGTAACAGCAATATTAACCTACCAGGCTAATTTTTTCGCTTTTGGGAACAGCTCATATAGGTCTCAAAAAATACTGAAGTGGAGAGAAATATTATCTAAACGGTGTTAGAAAGAGAAAACACCACCTCGTAGAGCGAATTAAATTAAATGCATTCGTTTACGGATGCGTCTCATTAACAAAATAATAATTTACTAAACTGCTCAAAATGCCTTGAGAAGGGGGTAGGTTTCAAGGAAAGAATGCCAAAGACCTACCTTGCCTTTGTCGTCCTCGGTCTCCTTCTTCTTGGCTGCTGGTTCCTCGAGATCTATTATTTGCCGCTGGTTTCTTATCAAATGTCTTTCATAACAGTTCACACAAACACGACTGCATTGTCACCCGGCGCGGGCGAACAGATTAGGCGATAATTGAAAGTATCTGCGGGTTTTCAATTCACAATAAAATGCACGGTGTTCACTCAACAAATTAACACAACACGCGTACAGCGGGGGATATTACAATAAAGATATTTCAGAACATCAGCGGGTAAAACAATCCAATAACTACGATGTACGTAGCGAGAGAACGCGAACGCGTTGCTTTCACATCGGGCGGGTCAAATACAATGGCGAGCCATATACTCAATAATGAACTGCACGCTCGTCTGGTAACAATACTATATGCAGTTCTGGCAACCTTACAGGCCTTTGGCAAAAGGAATGGATAAGTCGGGCAGGAATGTATTAAAGGAACAAAGCGTTTTGAGCAATAGACAATTTGATAATTAAAATATCAATTGGCGCAACCACCACCCTTTATATTGAAATCTAAAATTTCACCACAGAATAATTAGTTGATCTTTTTGAATGCGTATTAATATGAATGCTGTAGACGCCTTAGTCTGGGACATTCATATTAGCAGTTAAAAACTTGCGCCGCCCCAACCCGCCCCGCGGGTTTTTGCTTCTAGGCCCTGTGGGTGGCGGGTTACACGACAATAGCTTTGTAACAAACTTACGTACAAAAATGGTTTTGTATGTAAAGTTTGTGTAAAAGTGGAAACTTTCAATTCAGTTTGAGGTTCTTTGTTATCACAAGTTGATTTATTTTAAGGTATTTCTGTAAAATCTCTCTGTGTTCCACTACGGAGATATTGTATTTTGTTATTAGTACCTACCCAGTATCTCACTACTATTTTTTTAAGACTTATAGTTCTGTTGAGATCACAGTGAATGTTTATCACTATTTCGTTAATATACAAATACGGTTTAAGAGGGCACACGTCCTTGTAACTCGGAAGCTAGTTTTGTCTGAGGAGCTTAACGGCCTGTCTCTGTTCGGCTATTTTCGTCACACGTCATAACGGACAATGATGGAAACAATGATAGAACTGATCATAGACTAATATTATGATTACAGTTACAATTAAAATTAAAAGGGACTAGATGGCCTCACTCCTTGTTCTTGTGGCTTTAAGTATTTCTAAGGCTGCAGCCCGCCAGACTGGTGGCATCCACCCTACTATCAGATGCCTTCGGCAATCATCGTAACCTTTCATACATTAGATACGAACAACGATAGATGGTGCTCTTCTGATATAATACTTAACTGACAATGGAAATAGCAAAAGTACGTATAACCAACTATACTAACCAACTCTATTGAAGAATTCTGAAACTACACGACTAATCTATACATTACACAATATTTATGCAAAATTTGGTGTAAACAATATTTTTTTTTAAATGTCAATTTCTTAACGCTTACAAAACTATAACGCAATCCTTCTGCAAAACTCGTATGTTTTATTAGAATGATTAGTATCTTCCTTAATTTTTAGTCTCTTCTCTTATTAACAAATTACTTACCATATGCCTTCATAAAAGGTTAAAATTTTACTTATTCACTTCCTCCCCTATGTCTTTACCTTCCGGTGAAAAGTTGAATTGATCTCCAGTCCACGCCAGTTCAAACAATGGAGTACCTGCTTTACCTTCTTTCCGTGGGGAAATCATCCCTAGCGTTGGAAACGAATTTGGGAGGGGGCATTCATAAAAAATATCGTGTGTTATGCAGGAATCGGTTCCGGTGGCTTTTAAAATAATTGCACAACGAGTTCAAACACGCGATCACCGGAAAGGAAATGCTAACTTTTCTTGGTCACAGAAACAAGAATTGAATGTTTTCTTAGGAGTGAATACCAGACACAACCGGAAAAACGTTATTTTTAAATCAGATTCTAGACGTATCAACTCTTTTCTACAAAAAAATATAAATTGATTTCTAAAAAAAAATATTTTATCTAGTACTAGCGTACACCCGGCATGCGTTGCTATGCCACTAATAAAGAAATTGTTTCTCCCTGCGCGTCTTTCCCATTCGTACCGTTCCCCTTCCGTCTCCCTTTCCCCTCCCACGTCCCCTTCCCCTCACGCGTTCCCCCTCCACCTTCCCCGCCTTCCCTCTCCACTCTCCCGCAAACCACCCTGCCGCGATCCCCTCCCCTCTCCGGCGTTCAATATATTCAGTCCCGGTACAGTCAGATTTTCAAACAGCTCGCGTGCCACCTATTGCAATTTATTTTTTAAATACCCATTATGCGTCTAAGATCCCTACCGGAGCTAACAACAATAATAAAAAGAGCTGATGACCTTGAAACGCCTGAACAGATTTTCACAAACTGTGGCTAAGAACCATCTCGATCACGTCAGCTTTCAAACAAAAAAAAACGCATCGTAATCGGTCAATTCGTTTTGGAGCTACGAGGCCACAGACAGACACACAGAAAGTCAAACTTATAACTTATAACACCGCTCCTTGCTTCGGGGGTTAAAAATATCGCGTCACAAGATGTAGAGATGAACTTAATAAACCAACTCGATATAAACTTTGTGTACAAGCTTCTTAAACGAACCCGAAACCAGCGAAGATCGTTCATTTTATGGTAAAACTGTTGGCGTAATTTGTTGCGTGACGTAGTGTATCGCTAGAAATAAATGTCAAATTTATATCAAATTTTACTTGTATCGATACGCTACCTTGAGGTTGTCTATAAGTTACATGTGTATATATCTATATATTTAAGACAATTTGTCTATTTATTGTATTTTTTATTAGTAATGACAAAACAAATCACGTGTTGCTCTTTAAACAAAGAAACTACATTCGAAGTTTATTTTTCCATCTTGAACAAATTAAATTATTTTCCTAATTATGATTACTCCAATGTCTGCTACATAGCTAGTAAAAAAACAATACCTACTGTTTTTATGCCACCAAGACAACAACACATCAATAAATGACATTTGAAAACCAATTTCATTATTCGAACACGAAGGAATCCTAGGCATTTGTAGGTAGTCTAGGTAGGTATTTCTTTACATATATTTTTCAATAAAAAAATATAAATAAATATTTTCCTATTCCACATTACATCGCAATGTTGGTAGGTATGTTATATGTGTATTCGTATATGTTGTTGGTACGCTAACGCGTTTATGATTATTTTATTTGTAGTTGTAACTCATCTGCGGAACTAATCTCCTGCTGACAAGCTACTTGCAGTAGCTTAGCGGGTAATAAATTCCAATTGTATGCATTTTTTTATACAATAATAAAAAATAAATATATGTATATATGTATTCATATTATAGTTGAATACAAGCGCGAGCCCGTACATAAAATATTTCTAACTCCCTCAATTTCGTGTTCTCTATAAAGATAGTAGTGGGCGTTATGTACCTACTTACAAGTCTAATGATTTCAGAGGAAGTTTTGGTTTTGTTATACTAGATAAAACAAAATTTGAAGCATATTTTGTTAATGCAAGGTCTACAGTTTGCAGAACTACTAAAGTATAGTGTATAGTACACCTTCCATGTGGATTAAGTATGAAATTATTTCAGAAAACTCCAGGAGTTGTTTGGCATCCCATTCACTCTACCCACCGCTACTGAGAAAGCAGTGGCTGTTCGTGCTGTGAGGCAGAGTGGGCTGCGCCTTCCTAAAAAAATAGTGGAGAAAGGGGGAAAATGATACAAGATACAAGTATCCATACATTCAAAATAAAGTATAATTTTATTCTAAATGTTACCCAATAATAAATTATATACGTCTTAAAGTTACTTCAATATTACCCATGAATATTTTTGTATTTCACTAGGACTGGTTGTCTTTATATTATTCACTCGTGGATTTCTGCTCGCCACGCCGAGCTACTACAATAATACGCTAGTGTGGCGGAGTTATGGCCCGCCTCCGAGGGCCGCTGATATCATGTAGGCGAAGGGTAGTGGGGAATCACAAGGGATCGAAACGAACGGTAGCCGTTGTGCGGTGCCGAGGCGTACCTCAATAAACGAACACTTCCGATGTAGAACCGATCATTTACGATTAGCTCTAGTGCTCTAGTGACCAAGTTTGGTTTGGTTTTGTGATTATTTGTGATATATACTGATTATATACTGCTTTTCTTGTATCCATAGTTACAAATCCAAAATCGTTACTAGATTTAGGCAGGACTGAGTCAAAAATATTATTAAAAAATGCTATCTGATAATTACGTATTACGAGCGCCTTGATATATATTTCTTATGTTTCCAAAAATTTTATTTTCTTTTTCTTATATTCTCACTTCGAATACACTTTTTCTTGTGTATTAAATGCTTGATTCTACAGTTCTATTCTAGTACTCGACTGTATGATATATTATAATTATGTAAATGAACTTTGGGAATCTTAACTTAACTACTATATGAATCATCATATAGCTACCTACCTAATATGAACATGTCAATTTGACTGTCCTAGAACGGGAGACCTTCCTAGTTGGACAGTCAAAGCTTCCTTATACTGAATATATTTTTATAACAAATAAAATAAATAAATAAAAGTAGGTACGTACGAAATACGGCTATTTTGATCATTTTAATAGGACTAATTTTCAGTTGACGACCTAAATTGTGATTGCAGATTATAATTATAGTTTGACATTTTATGTAATAGTTCCATTGTTTTTTTTTCTAGGTAAAGGTATGTGTAGGTATACATAACGCTTAGGTATATTAAAAATGTTTGTGCGCCCCCACTTTTCAACCCACAAAACCGCCACTGGGAGAAAGCTTCTCGAATTGTTAGATGATAATGTTATGTTGGTTTTCAAGCCAAAATTGTAATGAATTTCTGGTTTGTTTCAGAAACATGAAACTCTTTCACAATCGCGTAATGGATATGAAAATACTAATAAGTACCTAAATGTGAAAACACATTAATGTAATTAGCGAACATTGTTAGACGCAACCCACAGTACGTGGCTTTAATAAAGGTTATCGGATTGCCACCTTTTACCTTGTGGCTTCGTTCCAGCAAGCAACAAAATTTTGGAAATTATTATTATTTTATTTTTTTATTATTATTTATATGTATATCACAATACATTGCAAAATTATGCTTTGTCTGTCCAACTGGGAAGGATTCCCGTTTCAGGACAGCCAAATTGCATATTTAGTTCATAATATTCTTAATAAAGGAATGGATTCGTTCAAGATATCACAGGAATGAGATTCTCTCAAGACAATTTTTGGGAACATAAATAATTGCATTCTTAACGAAGGGATGGTTTCCTTATGTCCTTGAAAGAATCGCAAAGATGTAATTTTTTTCAAGGTCATTTTGGAGAACATTAATAGTTGCATTCAGAACAAATGAATGGTTTCTTTCGGGAGATCATAAGTATGAGATTCTTTCCAGGTCATTTTACAATTGCATAATTAGAATTTAGACAATTTTACTGAAATTGTAATCATAAAAGGAAATTTTCAACAAAATACAGAACTCTCTCATGAATCTGCCACCCCGACAATCCGGGCCACTGCCCAATTATTGAAAGCAGAAGATTATAATAGTTAATAGTTCATACATGCAAGTTATGCTAAAAATTAATAGTTGCATTCAGAACGAATGAATGGTTTCTTTCGGGAGATCATAAGTATGAGATTCTTTCCAGGTCATTTTACAATTGCATAATTAGAATTTACACAATTTTACTGAAATTGTAATCATAAAGGGAAATTTGCAACAAAATACAGAACTCTCTCATGAATCCGCCACCCCGACAATCCGGGCCACTGCCCAATTAGTGAAAGCAGAAGATTATAATAGTTCATACATGCAAGTTATGCTAAAAATTAAAACAGGTATTTCGTAAAAACAAATAAACACCATTTTCGATCTGACATAAGTTTTTTGGTATAAAAATTTAATGTGCATCCTAACTTCAATTTCTCGTAGGTTATATTGACGGTCTGTAGGACCACCATCCATAATTGAAACGTTGCCTGTGTTTGGTGACCAGATCTGAATAGCCATTACGCCTTTCTCATCTCCTTCCCCTCCCCACTACGTTCAACCTCACAGCATACCCCACTTAGTGATGCCATAATCTCACTGACTCCGTACGGGAGCAGTCGGGACTCTTATGCGGTATTCGCATAAATAATAAAAATAAATTTTAAAAACTCTCGAAAAAATAAAAAATGTAAAATAAATTAAAGTTTTAAAAAATTGATGCTAGAACTTCGTCATACAAGATACAAGTAGTACCTACCTACGGAAGTACAACACAAATAATGGCTCTTAAAAAATATTTTGGATATAGAAATGTTTTTTTTACAATAACTCTACACAGGAGGCCCTGGGGAAAATATTTTCCTTCAGGGCCTATGTCATCTTTGGGGATGCTGTGTGGAGTGTATTTTAAAGGAAAGGAAGGAGAGGAAGTTTTGGGAAAGATAAGGTACGAAGGGAATCTGGGGGTCAGTGGGTCCAGTAGTGACGGACGTATAAATCCATCCCTTCCACTACGATGCAAGGCGATGTCCCAAAAGAGTTCTGCTTGAGAGATCACAAGGTCTCCCTTAACCAGTCTCTCCTGATCCGGCCTGCCATTCAGCTGGAGGGCAGACACATCCGCCGCCAAGACCGGGACAAACCTAACTCCACGAGCCCGGGCACCCTTGCTAAGTCACCAAACGTAGCGAACCACTTGGGGTGACCTATGAAAAAGGTGTTGGTTATCCAATAAATGGTTCCAGGGGCGGCGGTACCCGTACCTGCCTGGTTTTGCATTCAAACGTAATTTTTGAAAAAAATATCATTAGAACCTTTTACAACTGAGGTGTCGACTCACTAATATCTGGCGATTATGCACTAACGATGAACACGCCTGTGAAACACAAAACTAAATGTAGTTTGTTTTTAACAGTTTCTACAGCATTTTACAAATGTTTAATTTAAAATTGGAAGCAAATCATTCATAAATAAACATGAATAGATAAATACGAACAGCTTTTAATTAAAACTCTGCAAATTGGAGATGAATCAATACAAAGTTACGTACTCGTGAATTAATACAAAGTTACGTACTCGTGAATTAATGAAAGCAAATTATCTTTCTCATCGAAACAAATAAACTGAAATCTATAAAGCCACTGGACCATTTATGGTCACATTTCGACAAATTTGCAAACACCCTCGAGCGATCGTGGCCAAATGTGGCCAATTTGAAGAGATATTTTAAAATATTTATAATATTAATATTAATATTTTGAACAAGAGATGTCTCGCTTCTTTTCTGAATTATTTGTTACAAGCTGAAGTCCCCGGCGATGCCCGGGCTTAACACAGAGTTTTCGAAATAAAATGTAGACAGTGATCTTCCTCTTGTTTTGAAGGTCACATGTGCGAAATTTCATCAACCTCGGCATATTAAGACTGTAGATTTGCATAAAAATCAAATCCACACCGCCCGCTTACCAGCCGCTCGTCCACCACATCCTTTATATTTCAATCAATTTGCACAAAACCTTGACCAATTATATACTTTTATTTTTATTTTTTTTTTTATTTATATAATTTGTACATATATTTATAACAAATTACAGGCAATATAGCCTAAGACGTTATAATTGTACCATTTATGCAGTATATATGCAATGCCAAAAATCTTACAAATGCGCTATAGGACACAAAAAATAAATCTATTTTTTTATCCACTTCATTCAAAAAGCACGTAGCTCTCCCCACAGGTGAGTTCATAAATAAATTAGTGCGGCTTGCTCTACCATATAGGAGGTTGTGATGACGTCCTCGAGAGTGAGACTCTGGTACAAAAAAATTTAATTGGGCCAGTATCTCATTATTAGATAAGTGACCGTTAATTAGTTGAAAAAAATATTTAAGCAAAGCAATACCTCTACGTGTCTCTAGGGAGTGGTAATTGGTCATGCCTAATATATAAATCGATGGGTAAAGCCAAGGGTAACGTCCATAGAGCCGCGAGAATAAAAACCTTAAAAATTTCTTATGGACTCTTTCAATGCGTAAAGTGTATGTTAATTCGTGTGGGGCCCAGATGATCGAATTTGACTCAAGTACACTCAGGACTAGTGTGTTATATAATAACGTCAGTGTTTTTGTGTTACGAAACGGATATGAGTTTCTGATTACGAAGCCGAGAAGCCTGTATGCTCTGCTTATTAAATCATCGATGTGTTGGTGAAAAGTTAGTTTGCTGTCGTAAATAATTCCTAGATCTTTGATTTGGTTAAGGTGTTGGAGAATAATTTCATTAATTGTATATTGAAATACATGCGGTTTCTTTGATCTTGTATACGAGACGATATTGCACTTGGGTGTACTGAAGTTCAAGCCATTTATTTTGGCCCAGTTTGAGACGCAGTCAATGTCACGTTGAAGGAGAATACAGTCAAGAATATTTTTTATTGATCGATATAGTTTCAAGTCATCTGCAAATAGTAAATACAGCGAGTGTGTGATGACTGAACCAATATCGTTAATAGAAATCAAAAACAGAAGTGGTCCAAGGATAGACCCCTGAGGAACTCCAGAAAAAACTACGAATTCAAAAGAACTGGATCCCTTATAATAAACAAATTGTCTACGATTTCGAAAATATGAAGCAAAAAAACAGAGTAGTCTTTTGGAAAAACCAAATGAAGCTAGTTTATTTAGAAGAATGTCGATGTCAACCCTGTCGAATGCTTTTTCCAGGTCAAAATAAGCAACATCCACCTGGCCACCATTGTCGAGAGTTCGTGATAATAAATCTGAGATGCATAAGAGGTTTGATGTTACTGACATCTGGGATCTAAAACCATGTTGATGGTCGTCAAGAATTGGAGTAATATGATTAAGTATATATTTATGTAGAATTTTCTCGAATATTTTCATGATGGAACATAGAACGGCAACTGGTCGATAATTCCGGATATCGCGTTTGTCTCCCTTTTTGTAGATAGGGGTTATTTTAGTTAATCTCCAGATGTCTGGGAGAATCCCGTTTTTTAGGCATACATTGAAGAGATGACATAATGGTGGTATTAAAACGTCGGAACAACCCTTTAGTATAAATGTTGGAATATTGTCAGGACCGATGGAGTGAGGTTTCTTTAAGTTTGAGAGTGCCTCCTTAACATCTTTTTCTGAAATACTGTCCAGGTCGAATGAGGGCCAAATCTGTACAGTGTGGAGTGTAGAGTCAATATTGAGAGTTGGTTGAACATTTTTGTACACAGATGAAAAAAAGGTAGCAAAACTATTTGCGATTTTATCATCAGTAGTCAATTCCTCTCCGTCAAAAATCATAGACTTAAATGAGTTGTTGGATTTTTTTAGATCCTTAATATACTTCCAAAACTGTTTGGGATCGATAGACAATTTTTCTTCCATTGAAGTTAAATGATTTTTAAAAGCTTCACTGTTTTCACGTTTTACGATGGAGCGATAGGCTGAAAAACTAGCATAGTCCAAGTTGTGACGAGTTTTTTTCCATTGCTTATGAAAAATATGTTTTATTTTAATATTTGAAATAATACTATTGGTGTACCACTTAGGATATACTCTGTGTGCCGTAGTGCGAGGTGTGGAAATGGGTATACACTTATCGAATATATTGTAAATTAAATTGTAAAAATTTGTACATAATGCATTTATATCTGTTGAACTTTGGCAGACCGGTTGCCATGAGCATTCAGAAAGCAATTCATATAATAAGTGGAAATTACCTTTGTTGAATCTCCAGGCGTTTATGGTTCTAGCTCCATGATAGGAGGGAACTTCTATTGGACTTGGGTTTAGACATGAACTTGAACCACCTAAGTGAGCCTCACTAATACTTATAGACAAAGCAGGGTGGTACTTGTCTTCGTTTGTAATAGGGTCCTGACATTTCTCAACACACTTTATAAGATCCTTGGCATTACATAAAACTACATCCAGAGTGTTATTATAATCATTACATATCAAGTTATAATCTTGCAAACCGTAGAAACATTTAAAATAATTATACATGTTCACAATATTGGAGTTACAGGAAGGGAGGTTCAAATCACCTAATATTATGATATTTTTGTCATTGAGAAGATTATAATTACTTTCTATTTTTTCGAATGTGTTATAGTATATCGAAGTTGAAGAACGCGGTGGCACATATATCACGCATACAAAAACAGTTGAAGATTTCAAGGATAGCTTCACCCACAGGGATTCAGTATCGGGGAGGTCCATTGAATAAATCCTCTCAGCATGGGTTACAGCATCAGCGCGAACAGCCAGGACGACACCTCCCGCGCGTGTGAGGCGGTCACGACGAAAGACAACATAATTTTCTGGAAATAGCTCTGAATTGTACACACTTGGTTTCAGCCACGATTCAGTGATTGCTATTAAATCTAAGCTATCACGAGCAAATAAGTTGTTTTTAAATACTGCCAATTTCGTATTTAGCCCTCGAACATTTTGATAATACATAGAGAGGTTAGAATTATTTCTCACTCTCAGATCGTTTCGTTGCATCATTGGTTGCAGCATTTCTCCGAAAAAACCACTCATTAAATGCAACATGATTTGGCCACATATTCGGGTCCATATAAAACGAAAGCTTCGATTCCGGGACTCCGATCCGGAAAGAGGCGTAGTCAGCTTTGGCTGTCAACTTAACAACATCGTAAACAATTTCTTTGTTTATGTTAAGAAGGAATTTTACAATATCCTCAACCGTTGTGTTGACATCAAATTGCCAGGCATGAATATACTTGCGCCTTTCGACGGCTATGAGGCCTTTATGCTCAGCCGCGGTAACACGAAGTACTGGTCGTCTTTTTCGCCTATGTGTAACTCGGCGCCAATTGGGGTTAGCCGAAGTGGAGGCATAGGCTTCTGTTTCAGTTTCAGATTCTGCTGTATCGGTTTCTGCAGTCTTCGATGTTACAGTGTCGGTAAGAGGGGTAACGGGAGTTGATATCTTCTTCGGTTTAGATGGGCCGGACAGTGGCCTCTTCCCCTTGTCGATGGTCCCAGAAACTTGAGTTGTTTCGCCCTCCTTTGCTCTAGCTGTGGCGCGAGTAGACATTCGACCTTTGTTTACGGTATCTGTCGACTCTGGGCGAGTAGCCGGGTGAGCGGGCGGTGGCGGGGGCGGGGGGGCAGTGACATCGGCCCAGCGGCGGCCGGTGAGCGCTGCATCTACCTCGCCTTTACGTACATTTGATGTAGGTACACTTTTATCACCGATAACTTTAGAATTCAAAGTCACTTCGATGCTTTTTACACGAGTTAGTAGTTCTTGTATGGTTTTATTTTGCTCAAGTATAATATTCCTTAGTTCAAGAAGCACAGGATCACTCATTTTTAAGATAATAACTTAAAAAATTGTACGAAAAACGTTATTTTACTATCGCGTAAATAGTAACACACCCGTGGCGTTCGGTGACTGGTGTCACAGACTTCAACCTTCCTCATGAATCACTCGGTGAAAAACGCATGAAAATCCGTTCAGTAGTTTTTGAGTTTATCGCAAACAGACAGACGCGGCGGAGAACTTTAATTTATAATATGTAGAGATGGACATTTCGCGAACCGAAGTTATTAAAATATTTTCTCTTACAAATATTTGATCATGTTTTTACTAGGCAGACAACATATAGAAGTCAAAATATCCAAATTGGTACTATAATTTTTTCATATTTTTTTATGAATCCTAAAAAATTGTGATAAACGGCTAAATATACTCGTAGGTGCATTCAATTTCTCTCTAACACTATACGCAGTTTTATCTCAATTTGGGAGGCGGGTATGGGTACCGCCGCCCCGGGAACCATTTATTGGATAACCTACACTTCTGCTTTAAGTCACCCCAAGTAGTTCGCTACGTTTGGTGACTTAGATTAGTGTTCACACGTACTTGCGTAAATGTGATTATACTGCTTCAAAGTCCGTCAACCCCCCCCCCCCCCCCCACAGATTATGTTTTCTTGTTTCTCTAGAACTATTATATGATCTAATAAAAGCATTTTTCAGGATTTAGAAGTGATCAAACCTTTTTTTAAGTGGTAATGTGTCAAATATGTTGGAGACATTTTTCTATGAAAGTATTCGTTTCATGAAATCCAAAAAACATGGGAAATACTGCAAAAACTTGAAAGGTTTATACCAGGGTGACATAAAGCATAACAGAAAAATGAAAGCAAGTGGAATGGAGTGGAAAACTTTTTGATACGTTGTACGACTAGGTACTTTCTACGGTCTGAGAATCTAGGAAACCTGTAGATAAAATATAGTAAATAAAATAAAAATAAAATCTGAAATACATTCAAAATTGGGATTAGGATATAGTATTTTTATAGGACGGGGGACCTCTGTTAAACCCTCAGGCTTCGACCATATTTTGTCTAAGGCTCAAGATATTTCCGCCTTCCAATAAAATCCAAATAAATGGAGTAATTCTGAACGGATCCGAAAAATAAAAACCGTTTTTTAAAGGTATTAAAGTAGATATGCTTTTAAATTTTATAAATCATAACAAACATGTATTTTTTTAAGTATAAAAAAAAAAAATTTAAAACATAAAAAGGTTTTTAAAATTTCCCACCTCGCGATATTGAGCGATTCTAATTAGCTAAATTATTTAAGAAATATGGTTTAGTATAGTAGTCATATTTTTAATTTTGTTCTAACAACTTAAAGGCCAGTGCAATTAGCGATCCGCGATCGGAATTATTCCGGTAGTCCCAATTTTTTTATATATTTTATACACTCATCTCGTGACACTCATCTCGTGATATAAAATCTGAGTTTTCGACCTTGGGTCACTTGAGCTTTCGCCGCCATTTTGTAAAAACCAGCCGGAATCGCACCAAAATCTAGTTTTTCTTGAATATCTCGTTTCCAGTAAATTTTTTGGATAAAGTAGCTTTCCAAGTTTAGTAGAAAATATAATTACCTACAATTTTTATTTAAAAACTTTTCTTCTATCTCTAATAAATATTGACAATATTTTCTTTAAATTTATGACTATTGACTAACGATGACACTTACGGGCCCCGAACACTTTCAGTATAGTTTTCCTATGTCATCAGCCATATTTATGGCGACTGGGTTACCAAACTCCTCGTCATCATCATGAACGAAGGCTTCCACAGCATTATCGCACGAGCTGCCATTACAGTGAATACAGAGTCGGGAGCATTTCAAACCCGACCTTCTACATGTACACTTTCCAGCGCAACCTTTTTTGCATTGGTATGAAATAAAGTTCAGCAACGCCTGAGGTGCAGCCTCCTTCAACATTGGTACTGGAGTTAGTAACCCAACAGCGTCCTTCTTCCACTCCCATTCAGTTGGATCTTTATGGTGACCAGCCAAGTTTGCACTCGCATGTATGTTCTTGAAGCATGTTTCTGGACTGCATCTTTGGTGGGTGATAGACTGGATATATTGAATTTGTTCCTTTTTCACTCCCTTTACAAACATAAAGCACCTTAAATTTTCCAAATTTGATTTCTCATTGCCGCCGTACAAAAGTGCAAAGAATTGTTCGGCAGCCAAAGTGATTGTTTCTCGTTTTGCTTTTAGATCTTGAAATACACGAACAAGTTCATTCACTGAGTGGTTCTTGAGAAGAATATTACAAAATTTGTATTTGCGTCGACCGAACGGAGCACTAGTTGTGTTGCAGCGACTTATGGCATGAATGAATAAAATATTTTCTACCATTTCAATGTGTTTAAAACATTTGTTGGAGTATAACGCGTTAAGTGATTTACCTTTACAAACTTTTTGGTAATATACGTTTGAAGGTGAGAGAGCTGGGATGAGTACCTACCAACAGGTCGATATCCTGATCAACGATTATGACTGCATCATGTTTAAGATGACAACGAGTTTGCTGTGGATATTATGAGAACGTCAGCATACTCTTCAGCCAGTACTGTCGTTATTTGCGATCGTTCAAATGAGGCTCTGAGTAGGGAAATAAAACGGGACTTTTTCTTCTCATTTCCCAGAAACTTTTCCTGTGGCACTTGTGGGTGAGTGGTTTCATAAAACAAAACTTCAGCAGAAGTTGTAACTCTGGCACCCCCTTAGTGCTTTTCTTTACAACCGAATCTGGGTATCAATCGAATACCACTACTGCATTGGCTCCATAATGATTTTGTACATACCTGACATATTGCTGAAAAATGATTGAAAAAGGTTGAGCACCATACAACTTTGTGCAGTATATATCCTCCATCAACTACGTGTATTTTACTGCTTTCCAGTTCTATTTTATTTGATAAAGGATTGCACGATGAGTAAAATATGAATTTGGTTCCTTTGCGCATACTTTCCTCCGAGAAAAGAGATAGTTGGACCGGAGATATTGGAAATATTCTTTAAGTTCAATTTCAGACTTTTTGGCAATACATATACGATGGAATAGCATTAATGGATCTATTGTCACAGTCACACCCTGATTTTTAATGTTGCTGGTCACCGGTGCAAGAGAAACTAGCGCATCCTTTCGTTTTAAGTGTAGGTTTCCAAAGTTCTGATGGACAACTTTAGACATAGCAAATTTCCCCGTCTTTTCAGCCAAGTGACAAGTTACTTTGTGATTGTGCCACTGCATAAAGACATAATCATGTTTGTTTTAGGAAATGGACATTTCAAATCAAATTAACACACGTCCACCGTGTCGCAAAAATTTCGGCAATCCTTGCGCAATGAACGCTCCCGTCTCCCGTGACACTGAAGTCACGGAAGCAGTGAACGTCCAGAGTCCAGATCAGTGCTGCCAACTCGATTTTTAAAATAAGCCACATATCACCCGATAATGAGCTAAAAAGCAGCTATAATCCTGTGTAGTCTAAGTTATGACCGACAAAATTTTCATCGGGACTGGCGGCTATAGTGAATTTGTGAGAAAAAAAACAAATATTTCAATACAAAAATAACCGATTCCCATAGAAATAACTTCTAAAATGTAATTTTTTGTATTTAAAAAGAGCTAAATTATATGAAAAAACCATCTAAGAAGCTATACCATATTTTTGGATCTGACTACCTCAATTTAGAACTAAATGTAGCTCTAACGGAGCAGAGTTGGCAACACCGATGGCCCGTCCTGGAGTGGCTAATTGGCGCAGGGAACCGTGGGGGGGGAACCCCCTCACTCTCGTTAATTTGTTATAATAAAAATGTTAAAAAAGTTATAATATGTTTACACAAATGTCGAATAACGTGGTAATAAATCGTAATGAATTTTCTTTTTTCACTAAGATATTTGTTTATACTTTGTATAAGTAAAATAAACTACAAATAACATAAAAATTACATTTCTTTTTAGAAATTTTATTCTCTACAAAATTAATATCAATAATTTTTTTCACAAAATTGAACTGGAAAAGATATACGCACAAAAAACCAAACCAAGTCTAGCAATTTACTTGTTTTTATAAAATTTTACACATATTTACGACTGCATATCTCAATATTTATTAGAGATAGAAGAAAACTTTTGAAATAAAAATTGTAGGTAATTTTATGTTCTACTAAACTTGTTAATCCACTTTAGCCGAAATTTTTATTGGGATTGAGATATTTGAGGAAAACTAGATTGTGGCTCGATTTCGGCTAATTTTTTCAAAATGGCGGCGAAAGCTCAAGTGACCCAAGGTCGAAAACTCAGATTTTTCATCAGGAGATAAGTATATAAAATATATAAAAAAATTGGGACTACCGGAATAATTCCGATCGCGACCTTTTTTTAAAAGGTTTTTATATTCTTTTCCGTTTTTAGATTATCTGGAAGGAGATTATATATGTGAACTTCCTCGTGGCCAATACTTCTCTTGCAACTTTCAGTCTTGACAGTATTTGTGTACAATTTATTGTGTTGTCTAGTATTTCCTACTTGTGACGTTTTTATAAATGTCGTGTTTGTGTGTATAAGTCCATTTTGTATTTTGTAGATAAAAGGCATATGTTATATTCGTACAATGTTCTTATTTTCATGAGGTTCATTTCCTGATCATAATTATAATCTCAGCTCTGTCGCTAGTTGATTAAACCATACCACTCCAAAACCTTTAAAACTGAAATACTTTACACACGATCAAAATCAGAAATCAGTAAATTGATAACGAGAAATTGTCTTTGCAAACTTTGACATCTCATATCTCAGAACAAGGTAAAGTGAAGTTAGAATTTGTGAGGCGTTTAGGGGTACCGCCGCCCCGGGAACCATTTGTTGGATAACCAACACCCCTGCCATAAGTCACACCAAGTGGTTCGCTACGTTTAATTAGTAACAGGGGTGTTCGGATTCTTGGGGTGAAGTTTATCTAGATCTTGGCGGTCAATGCTAACTCACCTACTGCGTGGCAGGCCGGATCGGGAGAGATTGGTTGACCTCTCCAGCCGGACTCTTTCGACCCATCATCGCCTTGCACCGCAGTGGTTGTCCGTCACTTCTAAACACATTGATCCTCGGATTCCTACCCATACTTCATACATTTTTGCTTCCCAGAACTTCATCTCTGTCCTTTCACTAAAAAATACTCTCCACACAGCATCCCCAAAGATGACATAGGCCCTGAGGGATTTTTTTACTCAGGGCCTACTCTATGAGGCTAGTACTTAAAAAAATCGAGTGCAGTTTACACGCGGTAGAAGCGAAACCACACAATCTCAACCAATAGGAGCCTTGAAAAGTGAGCTCATAATCAAAGTGGCCAATGCGGTAAGTTTTCGCTTTATCTCAATCTCTCGCATAGGCTAAATCCTAAGGATGAAATTTTTTTCTCTTTTTAGTGTCGTTTCCGTTTCACCGAGTTTCAAAGCACAACGGTGCTAAAGAATTTTCACTTCAAAAAGAACCCTGTCCAACCAAAGCGACGATTTGCTAGAAAGATTTACTACCAAACATCAGCGAAATAATATGTCGCTGCTATCAATCTTCATTCGCCGCGATTAGAGGCCTATCGGTCTCCATTAGCCCCTAAGGAACCTCCGTCCCTCAGTTCATATTGTAAGACGCCCTCAGCAAGCATTATTTTGTGAAGAACCGGTACACAATATTTACTTAGCTACAAGGCGACTTAAGATGAAGTCATAATATAATGCAAAATCATACAAAATCATATGTTTTTGTTTTGAAATTTTGATAGCTTAGAAGTATTATAGAAGCTTCAATTAAATACTGCGCGAAGAACATACCTTGGCCCTTAAAATATCGGTTTTTTTATAAGTCTTTTAATAAGTCTAGAAAAAAAATAAGGTATAAGGTCTATAAAAATGCAAACTCTCCTACTTATAAACCCCTTTTCGGAAATGGTTTTATTGTTTAATGTAGTAAATTCAGTTTCTTTTATAATAATCGCAAAAAAAAATATTTACGCCCGAATTTCACACAATAAAATACAATATGAATTTTCGCGATGTTATTTTTGACATCATGGCGATAATACGGCAGTCGACGAATTGGGATTTTCAAAGTGAACCTTATGCCGTCTACTACTACGAACTACTGACTTGCCAAACCCATTTTCAGTCAGTCCGGACCCGGCCGGAGCGGGGAATAGACGTTAGGCTCCGCGTTGCTTGGTTCCGAGAAATCAATTATAAATTTCCGTTTTATTACAATAAGCAAAGCGTAAAAAAGGAGTTAATGTTTTTTTACAGGCCTTTACGAAATCAACCTGTAAAAAAATCTCAAATACCTTTTCCAGCCTTTCCAAAAGCTTTTTCTTAAGTATTTTTAAACTCCTCCCATAAAGGGGCGTGAATTTCGATTTCGATTTTTTTCTGGACTATTGGATCGCCTTAATTCTGATACGAAATAATTCTGTGGTTTCATATGGCTTGTCGTGTGTTGAATGGATAAATAAGCTACACTGTCTTGATAAAATTTCGTAATATTTCATTAAAAAATTAGGAACTATTAAAAGTTGCAGGGTTTTTTATTCATAATATATTATACTGCGCAAAATAATGTTGACCAAATTCTTATCCATGATGGTGCTAGATTAACAAAACCTTCCTAGTGAAGGGGAAGTTTTGATACCTTGTCGTTAAACGTAACGACGCGCGGCGTGAAGCGAATAAAAAAATAATTTATTCCAGTACAGAATTGCTGACGCAAACTCGAGTTGGAAATTCACATAAAAATACATCGGGCCTAAAAGGGTGACCCCGTGTTTCGTGGACTTTTAAACATATTATGGGTTTTTCGAGGGTTAATACTGCCACGGGCGTCTGACCCATCAGTTCAATTGGACAATGACCACCAAAAAATTATAAGACAAATTATAGTTTGTATTTATGAAATATATACAATCAAAACAACTCTGGCCAATTGATTTGAATACTGTAAAACACAAAGATGAAATAGGCCCCGAGGGCCGAGGGAAATCGTTTTCTTCAGGGCCTCCTGTTTGGATTTATTGTAAAAAAAAAAAAAGTAACCGAACAGATAAAGTTAATGCAGTTCGGAGAGCGTTTGCAGAGCCCTGGTGGGGTTGCAAATCGCGACTGTTTTTTTATCCCTGGTCGGGATTCGGTTCGCGAGGGACCTACTGCGATGCCGGAGCTTACCTATGTTAGGTTAGTAACTAATTATTAACTAATACGAATACGAATTAATACCAAATCTCTTTAACATTTCAACATTTCGTAGAAAGCATCCAAATATTAAAATGTAGGTTATCATTGAAAATACCTTTTTTAAGAATAAATTAATAGAATATAAATTACGTATTTGCACAAATTCTCAAAACAAAAAACATTGGTATTTACGAAATGTCGTAGTAACAGTCAAATTCTCAAATAGCTTTTTTCAATTTTATTTTTTTTTAAGTTGGACTTTTTCTACATAACTACGTCCAGTTTAGGTTAGGTTGGGTTTGTTATTTTTTCACTCCTTTTCTCCACTTTCTTCAATGATGATGATGATGATGATGTAGTGATGGAACATGGGACTAATCTAGAAATCAGTGTTTAATATCCACCGATCAGCGGCTGATTTGTCATCGGTTTGGGTCTCCCCCAGATGTCGTGAGTTCGATTCCTAATAGGCTGGTCAAGTCCTCCATCACGACACGGGAAAAAATTTCAATTTTACATAATTGGGGAGGCTAGTACCTACGGGTATCGCCGTCTCGGGAACCATTTATTGGATAACCAACATCTCTGCCATAGGTCACCCCAATTGGTTCGCTACGATTGATAACTTAGCAGGGGTGCCCTGGTTCATGGGGTGAGGTTTATCCAGGTCTTGGCGGTGAATGTGTCTGCCCACCAGCTGCGTGGCAGGCCCGATCGGGTGAGATTGATTGAGGGAGACCTTGTGATCTATCAAGCAGAACTCTTTTGGAACATCGCCTTGCACCGCAGTGGGAGGGATAGACCCACTGATCCCCAGATTCCTACCACCCCTCATACCTTATCGTTCCCAGAACTTCCTGTCCTTCATTTCCTTTAAAAGTCCCTCCACACAGCATCCCCAAAGATGAGATAGACCCTGAGGGAAAATATTTTCCTCCGGTGAGGAGCTACTGTAAAAAAAATTCCCCTTACTGTGGTGGAAGTAGGAGGTTTTCATATCATTACATAGTATAAAATGAAGTCGCTCAAAATGTTTGTGCGCTTAGATAGTTTAAACTACGCAACGGATTTTCATGCGGTTTTCACCAATAGATATAATGATTCCAGAGGAAGGTTCATATGTATAAAACATGCTTATTATAGTAGAGAAAAGCCAAAAAATTCAAATATTCAATTCAGGCAGCGGGCAGCTGGCAAGCGGGTGGTGTGGATTTTATAAAGGTTTGGTAATGGCGTTGTTTTTCGTTAGCCACAGCAACGTGTGGCCGGGTCTGCTAGTATAATATATTATATTGTCAGGTTATTCAAAACCCGGGAATGTTTGTCTTTCTTTAAAAAGATAAAATAAATAATAATATAAATATTATTCCAGGAGATACCATTGAGGCCAAGCTGGACAAGAGGTCTGCGGTGAGGATGGGGGTTCGTGTGGTGCAGGGGGGGACTGGATTCAGCCTGCCCAGTGACCTGACCTCTGCCGCCGTCCCTCCTGCCAGGGAGTCACGTCTATTGAGGTGAGAACACAGGATTCATAAATCTAGGCCCGTTTCAGCTTTTGATCAAATTGCGATCTGAAAATAGCACTGATCGATGATTTGATCTTCAATCAAAAAATTCAAAAATGTGCACAAGGATTCATTTGCGAATCCCAGCGACTGACCTTGCGCTATGTACGGCTAAGCGCTCCGCACTCTTCACGCTTATCTTAAAAACTTAAAAACGGTTAAGCGTATAAAAAATTATTACAGACAAAATTTATAGAGAACTTTATACTCTACAACTTTTATAATGAATGCAAATACGATTTGAGGCAAAGGAAGCGAGATATTTCCAAAAACCTGATTTTTGCTACCTTTGACCTTGAATATCTAAAGACGCTCGCACGTGACCTTATGCAACTTTTGAGACAACATTTAAAACTCCAAAATAAAAGTTTATTCAAATTTTCAGCTTATTCCGTTTTATTTCGAGGTGGAACCCTATATTGCCTGGACTAAAATAGGTTGGAAGTTGGAATACCCCATCCTTAGTTTTTTTATCAGCACCCCTGAATAGATACCTGAATATAATACGCACTAGAATGTTTTTTATGTGATTACCGCACAAGAGTCCTAACAGTTTCCAATCGCCTGAAGCCATTGAGACTATGGCATCCCCAATTGGGGTATGTTGTAAGGCTGAAGGTAGTGAAGAGGGGAAGGAGATAGGGAATTGGAAAGTGGGGAAGTACCTGGCTATTCAGATCTGGTCACCAAACTCGGCTAAAGTGATTTCAAGCAATGTTTTAATTGTGAATGGATGGTCTTACAACAGGGCGAAACTGAGAATAGCTTCCACTCTGGAAAGTGCCGTTTACCACATATTATTTTTAATTAATACATTGTGAAATAACACAAATTAATCAGTAAAAATCATTTGCAGATTTGAATTAGCAGTCTCCGGATTGCTGGTCGAGAGCCTTACTCCTCGATCAGGGAGAAATGCCTTCTATAAATATTTGAACGGAAACCATTGTTTGTATTTCTTGGACAGGACATTAACAATTTCTAGACGTTTTGTTTACTTAATTTTTAGTTTTAAGATTGCTAGTGAATGATGCGGACGTGTCGAAACCGGTAGCAAATAAACAAAAAAATAAGTAACAAATGTACATGTGAAATAAAACTCTTGAAAACAAAATGGAAACCATTGTCGCCACTGACTAAATACCTTTTGGTTCTAGCTCATTTAGCAGGCTCTCACAAAATTTTATTTGTATTTTTCTTCAATTTTCTGTTTTGTAACTGTTCTGTATTGATATAAAACCGTTTTATGAAAAAGATCATTCATTTGCAGACTATCTCCCAAGAGCTTCAAGGGATCCGCGTCTCCGGGAAGACGACCAAGCAACCAGCTCCGTCCACCGGTGCTTCCCGAGGAAGAAGATACGCTGGAAGGCGATGCTCTGGAAGATGTTAGCACTTCTGAAAATGGTTTGTCCAAATATACCATCCAGTTATGCTACCTTATGAATGTTTTAAAGTAGTTTTTAAATGTTTAAGTTGATTTACACAACATCCAGTCAGACACCTCTGAAAAATCTAATTTTGATTTAAGGAGGCAGTTATAAGTAAAAATGTACCCACTATCCAGTACAGATTACTCATACACACCACCAAATCAATATTATAAAGCAGAAAAACTTGTAGTAAATTAAACAAAATTTTGATGTTTTCTGGATTACTAGTAGGATATTTCAAAATGTCATACTAATGTACCGGACCATCATACGTATGTAAAACACAGACACATGGAAATAATATTTGATTTATGGTAAGCATTTGAATATTACTTTCCTCATTATCTCAAAACTTGGTATTTGGAGATGTCTGACTAATCAACTGGATAATCGACATTTTCGTGACTGACCCCTACGATCGGAGTCTGTAAATATTTCTGAAGCAAATCAAAGATGTTGAAAAATGCCTTGGCCAAAATTTTATTTTTTCACAGTACCTATACCATCTTTGGGCTTCTACGTCTACGTGAAGGGTATTTTTGAGGTAAGGAGTGAACCTGGGTCTTGAAGAAGCCCATGTTGTAGGAAGGATGATCACAAAGGACGGCAAATCATTTCATAGCCGAGCTGAGGATAGTATAGAAGAAGTATTAGAAGCGAGCCGTTGTCATGTAACTAATCGCCCTGTAATGGCAATATGCTTTATCACCAGAAAGGTGATTTTGAAATAAATGACTTTAAATTTTTTGAACTAGGGGTAGTAACAATTTCTAATTTTGTGAAAGGTTAGATTAAAAAATAAAATATCAACCAGTAAAAAACTCGACGGATGGAATTAATTGATTGAGCGCTGTAAAGCCAAAATGCTGTATATAATAGATAATGAAATGTTGGCCACATGTCCCTTCAAATATAAACAATCTTCCCTTGATATAAGCGGTAGAACAATTTTATAATTGATTGTTGTATTTTCAGGGCGCAGACCAAGTCAACTGGACTCATCTCTTCTTTCAGTTGAACCGCCAGCCCCGCACGCGGCAGTCGAAAAACCATTTTTGCTCTCCGAAGGAAGGTACGCTTAACTCAAATCCTTTTGCCATTTTACTATTTTATTAAGAATGCGCTTTACTTGTTGTTAACTAAAAAAGGAAGGACTGTGTTACATAACATTGTAATACCTAAAATGTGGGTTTTTTAATCTGAATTTTATTCTAATTGTATACTTAAATATTTTTTTCAGGGTTTCTTTGGATGCGACTCTTGAAAAAGCGACATTTTTCCATGGAGAGCCAATCAATGTGACGGTCAATGTTAACAACAGCTCTCATAAAACAGTACGAAGAGTAAAGGCGAGTATATTTTTTTTCATCTTCATCTTCTTTCCTTTGTCAAATTTGGGGATCTATCGCACTGACTGCAGCGGCCTCCGTCCATAACAAGTCTAGCCTCTCCTCATTCAGCTTCTGGGGTCGTTTCTCCCAACTATGTCTGAGGCAGCCCACGGAATGTCTTCCCTCTGGAATAAAACCCAGAATGTTCAGCGCAATTCGATCTTCTGCTATACTTAACACACGAGCAAGCCTTTTGCCTTATTTATTGTTGATATTTTCCTTTTCACATTTTGATTTTCATTAGTATCAATAATCATTCCTGCCGTCCCTTTCTCTCAATAATACTACTTAAAAAAGTACAAACTTCACCGGATAACAAACTTACCTAATGGAATATTAATAAACCTTTATAATCTTACTAATATTTTTTTTTCAATTATTTCTGGCTTTCACCCTTCAAGGGTGTTCTAGGCCATCATTTAAAATTACAGAGAAAGGGAAAGGTGAATTTATATATTAATTTTATTTAAATGTACAAATTTCAGAATTATATGGAAGATTGGAGTCGAGTTCAGACTTAGAAGAGATGAAATGTTGAATGGAGGGGAGGCAATTTTAGATAACGCTTGATAGAAGAGAGGATATTTATTTAGAGAGGGACAACCAAAAAATATGTGATCTAAAGTGCCCACATCTAGACCACAGAACGTACAATCTGGGGAGTCAAGGATGTGAATTTTAAAAAGGTGAGAAGGAACGTAACAATGACCGATTCTCATTCGAATAAGTGAGGAAATTTCTTTTTTGGAAAAATGGGGAAATTTTTGAAACCACGGTTTTGATGGGATAGTCCTTTGTATTAAGGCGTAGCGAGCTCCCTTGGATTGACTGGCAATTTTCCAATGCTCTGTCCAAACATTGCGGGATCTATCTTTGATGATGGAAAAAATATCAGATAGGGGAATATGGTTTACGAGGGTAACAATAGGGTTGGACGCTCCTTGTTTTGCCAAAGAATCTGCAATATCGTTACCCACTATGCCAATGTGTCCAGGGATCCAAACAAGAATTACGGTTTTTCCAGAGCTTTGAATGGAGGCTATCAGCACTCTAATGAGACATACAAAGTGATCATCAGGATGAAGAAGAGGACAGGATTTAAGTTTTTGGAGGGAACTGAGAGAGTCAGAGAGAACAAGGGAATTTTCACAATTATTTTTGATTATATATTTGAGTGCTTCAATTATTGCAATGCACTCAGCAGAAAATATTGAAAATTGGTTTGAAATTGAATAAAATATTCTATCATTGGAATTATTGTGGTAAACGTTAATACCTATACTACAGTTAGGAGAGTCAGGAGATTTGGAGCCATCAGTAAATAAAAGAGAAGAATTGGGCCATTTAGAAGAAATAATGTCATTGAACATATTATTAACAGTACGGGCTGGGAGATTGGAATGACTTTTAAGGATGCCGATCCCTTCCAAAATTGTTGGGGATAGGGTGACGTGACTATATTTTAATTTGTATAGTGGAAGAAGATCATTTTGGATAATTTGAAGCTCTGAGAGAGAGCGAAAATTTTTACAGATGGCAGGAAGAGGTTTAGTTCGAGCTCTGATTGTAGATGAATGTGTTGAGTCTTTGAACAACGAAACTCTGGGAATAACCTGATGACATTTAGAGTTTAAACATTTAAGAACAAATTTGTCAGCAAACAGTTGTCGCCTTAAATAAAGTGGGGGATCAGAACATTCCACTTGAAGGGAATTGATGGGCGACGACTGCATCGCTCCAGTTATTATTCGCAATGACTTCGATTGAATTTTGTCTAATTTACTGAGTGCATTTTTGGAGGCAGTACTAAAAAGTGGGCAGGCATAGTCGAGATGACTTCGAATAAGTGCATTGTAAAGCAACTTAATGCAGGTAGGGTGAGCACCCCACCAAACGCCGGTCAATGATCTGATGATATTTAAATTTTTTTCACATTTAGTAACTATATTGTGAATATGGGAAGACCATTTAAGTTTCTTATCAAATGTTACTCCCAAAAATTTTACTTCAGAGGCGTTGGGGATTGGAGAGTTTTTAAATAAAATTTGAACAGGAGGATTTTTATGACGGTTTGAGAAGGTGACACACTGACTCTTTTGAACTGAAAGTTCCAGACCATTTAAAGTGAGCCATGTGCAAAGGGCATCCATGGCTTCATTAAGATATTTGACGGCAATTGGGATGATTTTGGATGATAAGAAGAAAGCTAAATCATCTGCGAACTCAATAACTTTTACTTGAGGGGGAATAGAGAGATGCATATCGTACGTGTATATATTATACAGTATAGGGGATAATACATCGCCTTGGGGTAAACCTTTCCAAATTGATCTACTCTGAGGAGTAACATCTGGTAGTTCAATGAAAATTTTTCTATCAAGAAATAGATTAATAATGGATTGGACAAACATGGGGGGAAGGCCAAGGCCTAAAAGTTTTTTTTTAAGGATTGGGATGGAAACATTGTCAAAGGCACCTTCTATGTCTATAAAGACTGCAAGACATACTTCATGGTTAGAAATGGATAAATTAATATCAGTGCTGATGATGGCAAGGTTATCTTGCGTAGATTTTTTTTTCCTAAATCCAAATTGAGATGGAGAGAGAAGCTGGTTACTTTCAACAAAAAATTCTAACCGGTTTTTAATTAATTTTTCATAAATTTTACTGAGGGTGGATGAAAGAGCAATTGGCCTGTAGTTGGATCCAGAATTGGGTGATTTGTTTGATTTTAGGATTGGGATGATTATTTGAGAACTCCAGTCATCAGGCATTATGCCAGACTGGAAGATTTTATTTAAGATGCTTAGGAAGTGATTTAAAACATTATCATTACTATTTGTGATAATGCTATAAGGAATACCATCTCTGCCTGGAGATGAGTCTTTGACTGTTGATAAACAATTTTTTAATTCAATTAAAGTGAATGGAGAGTCTAGCCAATGATCAGACATAGGAGTGTTGTGGATGGGAGTTATTTCATCTAAGTTAGGTACAGAAGGGGGGGCAATTTTGTCCAAGAACTCATCTATCCATTTAGAATGAGATGCTCGAGGAGATGTTGAACTGAAGGAGGATCGAAATCTTCGAATCATAGACCAAACTTCCGAAATTGGAGTATTCGGAGATACTGAACTGCAGAAGTTGAACCACCCGGATCTTTTTTTTGACCTCAATACCCTTTTGGCATTTTTGTATATAAGATAGTTCTCCATAGTCATATTGTGACGATACGAAAGAGATTTAGCTTTCCGGATTCTCACTACCTTAGAACATTCCTCATCCCACCAGGGAGTCGGAGGGAGTTTTTTAAGAGATTTGGTTTTAGGGGGAGGATTTGATTTATTTATTGCAGTTATGACCATCGATTTGAAGTTATCGTAGTCATCTTTGACAGATAATATATCGGAAGAGGGTAAATTTTGTATAAACTTATCCATATGCGAGTTAAATTCGTCCCATTTGGTGTGTTTTGTTTTAATCTTCGTCGAAATATGGGACTTGTCTGAATGGAAAGAAGTTTGATAAGTGATGGTGATCGGGAAATGATCACTGGAGCAAGGATCGGGGGACACCACCCACGAGGAGAGAGGTGCCAGATTTGTAGAGCATATGGAGAGATCCACTGCACTGGGGTTTGCAGGGCCGCCGAGAGGGTATGTTGGCCAAGTCTGAAACTAGGGGCCCGGGCCTAAGGGGGGGGCCCGGGACGGGCCCCGGATTTTTAACTAATAAAAGCCAATGACACTCGGAGCGGACGCGGGCCGGGCCCGCAGGCTCCGTAGGCCCAGCGGTCAAGCACGCCATCGTGCCGGCTAATATCAAGCAATGTTATTTTTAACACTGACAAATCAAAATGATATTATGTATCTAAAAAGATAAATGGAGTCTTAGAAAAAATAAATCAAGTGTCATGTTCCGTACATTGAAAATTAAAACCCTTCAAAACAAAATTCAAGTTCCATTATATTCACCATGTGCTGCGCATAGTCTCACTTATGTAGAGAAGATGCGGTTCAATCTTGTGTAGAGGCTATTACGTTCTTAGAAATCGTCCAAAAGTGCTACAATGTATTCAGTTTAAGTCCACGAAGATGGGAAATTCTGCAAGAAAGCATTGGGTGTTCGCTTCACTCTCATTCTAAAACAAGATGGTCTGCAAGAGTTGACAGCGTGCGGCCTTTTGCTGCTCATATTCCTGGACTGAAAGTTGCTATTAGTAAGATTAAAGAGCTTTATCTCACTCCTCAAACTTTGGCCGAAATTAAGGGCATTGAACAGTATATGAATACATTTGAATGTCTACTTATGTTGTCGACATGGTTTAAAGTGTTGTCTGAAATAAACTCCTGGAGTATAGTTTTGCAAGCGAGACAAGCAACCCGGACGTGGAAGTTGTCCAAAAAAACCTAACTACCCTTCGTTCTAAGTGGACTACAATATAAGAAGAATGTTAACTTGTGGCTGAGAATATTGGAATTTCACAAGAACTCCCAAAAAAAAGAAAAAGTTTTGGCTGATAAAAGTCATGAAAAACAGATCGATTGTCCAGAAGAGAACTTTAAAATTAATGTTTTTTATGTGTTGTTTGACAATGTCATTGGAAACTTGACCCGAAGATAGAAAGCTGTCAACAATATTAATGAATTGTTTAAGTTTCTTTGGCAATACCTAAGTATGACTCACGAATAACTAAAGGAAAGGGTGAAAAACTGGTGTGATCTCTATAAAACTGATGTATCGGAAGAAGAAAAGATTTTGGAAATTGAACACTTTAAAACTATTCAACCAGGAAACTTTTCAGAACATTTAAATCCACCGCAGTTACTAAATACTCTTTCAAACCAAAAACTGTAAAATCTATTCCCTAATGTAGTAATTGCCATTCAAATTTTCTGTACTCTGCCTGTAACAGTTGCGTAAGCAGAAAGATCTTTTAGTTTGTTGTCTAGAGTGAAAAACTTTTTGCGTTCCACAATGGGTCAAGAACGTTTAACAAGTTTGGGAATGTTATCTTTAGAAAATGGTCTGGCCAGAAACTTGGACTTTGCTGATGTTATAAATATGTAGCTTTGCAAACAAGAATAGTAGAAAAGCAATATTGTAAATGACAATTTTTTTATGCCTATATTATTGTTGTATATTTTGTGGAGTTTTTACTAGAATTTTTAAAATATTCCAATTTAGTATTCCATTACTAACATATCTGCGAGTGTGTTGATATTATAATAATTTAATTTAGCTTTAAGATGTAATGAACAACGAAGAATATGTAAATACACACACCGTAGCCTAAAATAATAAACACAAGTATTTTATTTTGAGTATTCACCATAACTTTTTAAACATTTCCATTGAATAATTATGCTAAATTCGAATGATTGGTATACTGGTATAAGATAATAGTAAATAAGATAAACAAAAATTTTAACAAAACAAAAAACGACTTCAAAAAATGCACTAAAAAGTAAAAAAATAATTTCGCACCATTGTTATTTTTGGAGTCGGTGTCAGCCAAGGTAACTACATACATAGGTGAGATGTTGAGATCTAGGCTGACACCGACTTCAAAAATAACAATCGTACGAAATAATTTTTTTAAACTTTTTAGTGCATTTTTTTAAGTAGTTTTTTGTTATATGGTTTTCTCATGGATCCCATTGTCAGAACTACACCAAATTAAAAGAGGACCACACGGGAAGCACCAGCTTTCTAATAAAAAAGGAATCATCAATATCGGTTCATCCAATCGAAAGTTCTGAGGTAACAAACATAAAAAAAAAAAAAATACCGTCGAATTGATAACCTCCTCCTTTTCGAAGTCGTTTAAAAAGGTAATGAAATAGAATTTCTAGCAGTAGCAGGTTAGCATGACATTTTTAATTGTTTTCTCCCCCCCCCCCCCCCCACGGTAAGTTGGGGGAAGGGGCCCGGTATAGTCTACTAGACTTGGGGCCCAGATTGGCTGTCAGCGGCCCTGGGGGTTTGTGTTGGGGCGAGAGATTCTCGTAGGAGATCCGTCGTTCAAAAGGAAAAGGTTGGATTCATCTAAAAAATCCATAACATTTCGACCATCTCGATCAGAGAAAGCAGAACCCCAGACGGGGGAATGGGCATTAAAATCGCCCAATAAAAAGAATGGAGGGCTTAGTTGATGGACAATTTGTAACCAAGCTTGCTTATTGAAGTGCGATGATGGGGGAATATAGATAGAAACAAAGGATGTGTCCTTTATTTTAGCTGCAACCATTTGAAAGTCAGCATTGGGGGGTTTGATATTATTTATTGGGGAAAACGGAAGGGATTTTTTAATAAAAAGGGCAGCACCGCCGCCCGTACCTTCCGGGCGATCATCACGGAGACAGGAGTACCCTCCCACATTAAAGTGGGTGGATGGAGTAAACCATGTCTCCGAGACAGCAGCCACAGAAACATGGTTTGAATTTAATAGGCTGAGAAGGTTAAGAAGGTTCGATTTGTTAGAAATAGCACTGCGGCTATTCCACTGAAGTATTCTGACATCTTGAAGTGCCATTTTGAACAAATGATTTTAACGTGGAAATAATAGAAGCAGCGTTGGACGGTAGATTAGTTTGAGAAGAAATTAGGTCAATTAGAAGCATAATAAGAGTTTGTATAAATGAAGAATTATCTTGTGAGAGTTGTTCAGAAAGTTTTTGATGGTTTGTTGAGGACGAATTATAGTTGTTTGCGCACCCATTTGTGGCATTTGAAAGAGGAGAACCATTGGGATTTAAGAGAAGTGAGTTGTGTTGTTGCCGATCGTATCCAGGAGCCGGTTTAGAGACAGGGTTTTTGTACATAAATTTAGTTGAACGAGAAGATGTTGAGGAGAAGGGGAGAGGGTTGGATGGAGAGTTACTGAATAAAACCTCGGCAAAAGATTTTTTGACAGGCGGGAATAGTTTAGAAGCCTGCAGAAAAGACAAGTTCTCAGAGGCCATGGAAATTTTTATATTTTTTTGGCGAAATTGTTCAGGGCAAGAAGAGTGAATGGCGGAATGAGCGCCTGAGCAGTTAAAACATTTAGGTGAAGAGAGAGAAGAACATTGGTCAGCCGTGTGGTTTTCTCCACATTTGAAGCATCTGGGAGGGGATCTGCATGCAGCTTTGGTATGACCAAAACGGCAGCAATTGTAACATTGGGTGGTGGGGTAAGTGTACATTTCAACTGGTAAGGAGTTGAAAAATAAATAGATATGAGAGGGAAGAGATTGTCCTTCGAATGTGATCACAACAGATTGGGAGGGCTTCCAGGAAACGATGCCCTCAGAGGTGTCCTTATAATTTAGCCTCCTGGCTTTTATGGGATTGCCGATATGTTGGGGGGTTGAAAGAGAAGACAGAATTTCTGGAATGGACAGATCGGTCGAGATACCCCTGACCAGGCCCATTCCAGTGACATTGAAAGTTGGGATGTACGCCTTGAATTTAGAATTAGGTGTAATAAAAATGTTTTTGATGAAGTTGTTGGCGGCTGAACCTGAGAGGAATTCAATAGAGATTCGGAAGCGACCCTCGGCTTTTACACCTCCGGGCTTAATCGAAAGGTTCTTGTTGGTTGAAAGGAATTTACCAAATTCAAGAGGATGTATGGTTTTACCTTGTTCAGTTTTTTGCGCATATACAATGAAGGGGCCACGGGAATGAGTAGAGTAAAAGTTTGTTGGAGAAGGTTGAGGAAGAGCTGGTGGGGACTGTGAAGACGAAGACGAATCATGTTTTTTTGGGGAAGAGGGATTGAATTTTCTTTTTTTTATTGAGGTTAGGATGACAGATTCACTGTCTGAAATGTTTGAAGGGTCTGAAATGTTTGAGGGTTCTGAAATGTCCGAAATGTCTCCATCTGGAGGGTCAGGGGGGGGATCTGGGGGCTTTGTAGGAGGTAAAGGAGGGAAATACTCCTCCATTGTTCAAGTTACAGGAAGTAAAAAAAGTGACAGAAGTAAAAGTAGAAAGAAAAGTATATAAATATCTGAAAATGAGCAGCAAGAAGTGACTCCTGGAAGATCAGAGGGAGAAGAGTCCTCAAGACACAACACACTACACTTTTTACAGCCAAAAAACAATTAAAAGATTGGTTTAAGATGATTTTTGAAAGAGCAAAACAAAAAAACTGTTGACAGCCAAATGTTATTGTTGCGACCTTACTAATATTATAAATGCGAAAGTTTGAATGGATGGTTGGTTGGATGGTCCTTACTCTTTCACGCAATAAATATCGAATGGAATTTAAAAATTCTTTCACTAATCGAAAGCTACATTATTTGCGAGTAACAACGGCTTTATATATTGGTAAGCTCTGGCGTTATGAATGAGCTGTGGCGTTATGAAATTATGTATCATACGTTTTCTGTCCCTAACAAAATCGAGTTATTGCAAACGTCAAACAAATTGTTATCTTGGAAACAATGTTTTTTTTTTTATTTCAGGCTTAAAAAGAGTACTTTTTTGGCGTCGTAGTTAATATCTACATATCTCTAAAAATGTTTATTCTCCGAATAAAAAGCATATCGTTGCTATAAAGCATAGCCTTTGAAGTGGACTGTTGTTTTCTTATTTTTTTAGGTTACTCTGAATTCAAATATGAATAAAATACTAATAAAGGGATTTTTATTTGCGAAATGTCATTCTCAAATTTTGAAATTTTCTATTAAACAATAATTATTTTCTATTAGACAAAATAGCAAGAATAATAACAATTATGCCAGTAATTCCCAATATTACTATGCGAGCGAAGCCGTGGGTAAAAGCTAGTTATAAATATATTTTGAGAGTTATCTAATCTAATTTGTATGATATCAAAACAAACAAAAGATACTAAATGAAAGGAACAGGTATTTAAATTTATAATGTGGAATTCATCAAGGTTCCCACATTGGTCCTCGTTTATTTGACTCATTTTACATAGTAACCGTAGCGAAATAATTAACAACATTAAATATTTATTAGAAGGAGAGAAGGATTTAAGTTTTAATTTAATAAAAATAATAGAATTTTACATTATTTTAATGCCGAACAAACACAAATGATTAGCTGAATAGTAGTATGTAAATTTTTAATACTTTTTTTTTTATATTCGTTGACTAATTGGTACATTTTTTGGCAGGTTTTCGTAGTCCAACACGTCGATGTCTGTATGTTCTCCAACGGCAAGTTTAAGAATGTGGTGGCTATTACGACTTCTAAAGATGAGTGTCCGGTTAGTCCTGGCTGCCGCATGACTTCCAACTATTCTTTGCGACCTGCCAGAGGTAAATAACGCACGCATTTTATATATTTCTCATCGTGGACTCATGTTTACTTTTTATTTCGATACTACTAACACATTTAGATCTCTCACAAATCCATCCAACAATTTTATACATTCTACACACGGGTAATCTAACCCGTTTTATGTGAGAATCGAAATTTTATATAAGTAGCACAGACAGCTTTCTGAACCCAGAAAACAAAATCTTCACAAACCTCATACTGACCATAAATCATGTCGGCATTTTCCTTCACAAAAAATGGGTCGAAAATCAATGACAATTTCAAAAGCTTCACTTCTTCTTATCCATACACTTGTGTCTTTGTGAAACTTTGTTTCCTTTCAATAAACAGTTTGAGTAAACATGTCCTTTTCCATGGTTTCAGGTACAACAAAAAACTGGATCGCCCTTGAAGACTCGTACACAAAAAACGGAGCCAGCCTTGCCTCTACAGTTCTGTGCAATACCAACAACGTTGAAGATCGAAACGTTTTCGCTATCTATGTTTCTTACTATGTAAAAGTCAAACTGAGCATGAGCGCAATGGGCGGAGAACTATCTCTAAAATTACCGTTTAATCTGCAGCACTCCTGCAGACACGAAGAGCCCATATCCCCAAATGCAAACATCATCAATGCAGATGACATCATAACCGACTGTCAAGACGCAAGTTCAAACAACAAAGCTAGAGATACGCTCCCATCGTTGAAAACATTCAAAAGTAACCCTAAAGAACCAGATGAGTTGCAAATAGGCAACATTACTCCTGGTGATGGATCCGTGATTGGAGGAAAGATCATAGTCAGCGTGGAAGATCATCAAGCCCCAAGTGAAGAGACTCACAGAAGGAAGCTAGAACGCAACATCTCGCAAGAAAAATGCGACATATCGGCCAAAAAGACACACACAGACGAGGACCTGAACCTCATCAGCATCTATGACAGTGACAACACATGATCCAAAGAAAACGCCAAACAATTAACAGACACTAAATCAGCCACCGTAATTTGTAATAGATATACGGAAACCACGCGTGAGACTGCCAACAAAGAGGAAGAAAAACACAAACACTTAAAGAAAGATATAGTTTCAAGACTGACCGGAAGAAACTCGGAACACGTTACCAGCGAATTGAAAATCACGACTGAAGAAGAACACAACAATTTCACATCGAATATAAGAAAAGTGGTTTGTTGTTTGAGTGCGAGTGGTAGAAGATGCTCTTAGACACCTTAGTGTACCTAAATTAATTATCTATTTTATCACCAGTGAGATTACGCGTAACAATTTTGTCAACAGACAAAATGAATCGATGTTAGAATAAGCACAGGTACATAAATATTCAATAATAAATAATATAAAAAAACGCTTTTTTGGTGTGAAAAGTGCTATTTTATAAAACTACATAAATGAGTCAATATTTTTTTAAACATATCTTCATCATATCATTACAGAATCTTTAACCCTGACGATACTAAAAAATACATTTTAATTCAATTATTTTTTGCATGCAATAAATAACACAGCTAAAATTTAACCGCTTTTAAAAATGATTTTTAAGAGATTAAAAAAACTATTAGGTAAATTAGTAAAGCAATGGTCTTAGAGATTAAATTTTATTAGTTAGTCGAATGTTGCCAAATGAGATGGGTTTGTTTTTTAGGTTTTATAGATAGATAAAGTTTATCGCAAATCTTTATGAAATATAGAAAAAAAAAATCCCTTGATACCTAGTGTGAAAACAAATCCATAAAATTCTCTGATTTTGATGCAGGTTTTTAGATATTGTTGGTAATGCATTTGTTTGTTATTTTTGGAATGCAAGCTTTGGTAAGCCACAATTAGGGCTCCCTGAGACCAGTTGACAGATGGGACAGAGTCAATGAGAAATTGCTTCAAATAATGTTGAGTTTATTAGAAAAATATATCTACAGGGTGTTCACGGCCCTTGGCATCCACTTCTAAAGTTATTAGAGCCAGTACAGATTGAAGTGTTTCACAGGAATTCAAATAATGTAGCATTGTCATTAAATGCATATCAGTGCCATTTTGTTTTTTTTTACTTTTGAAAGGTTTTTGTTAAATTCCGATTCTAGCTCCGTTTTAGCTTTCTATCAAATTTTAATCAGCTGACAAGCATAACAACATGACTTGTGTTGTGCTTTCCTGCTGATAAAAAATTATTGTTCATAAGCTGAAATTAACCTATAATCAACGTAGCCCTCTCAAATATAAAAAAGTGGTGCCTATTGGCCATTTAATGACAATGTTACAATGAATGCCTGTGAAAACTCCAACCTTAAGTGAAATCGTCGTAGAAAACAGTATGTAATGTGCAACATGCGTTGAAAATCACTTTTTTCAATCCTCATATATATGAAAGAAGCTTAGTGGTAATAGAAACCGGTGTTGCAGAAGGTGTAGTAGAAGAGAAATTCTGGTCTATTATTAGATTATTAGGTAAATTTGAAAAATACAGCAAAAAGCGGAAAATTCTAATTTAAATTCCGCAAATATTAAAAAAAATCCTAGAATTTCTAATAAATTACATGAATGTGACTCACACTGTATTATAAAATCCTTGACTTTTTAGCTACTACCAATAACGATATTGTCTTAAAAATTGACCAAAGCTAAGACTTCACTCAAAAAATACATAAATAAGATACTTTAAGGCGTTTAAATCACCAATGATATTATTTTTATTTTACTATCACACTTATAATGTTAAATAATATAGGTCTGAAAATCTCTATCCTTCCTTTACGAAAGTAAGTTTAGTCGAAAATTAGTTGAAGTGTAAGAAGCAATACAATTGAAAGTTATATTGTAGCTAAAAAAAGATACATAACAAAATTTCAAATAGGTATGTAAAAAGATATTCAGCAAAAAAAAACACAAATTGATTGTCTAAGATGTTAACCAAAATTTGTAACAAAAAGTATTTTAATCTAAAAAAAAAGATGCCTAGCAAAAGCCGAAATGTATTTTTAAAAATATTCAGCAAAACTCTTGAAGTCAAAAAGGTATCTTGCCTTAACATGTAATAAAAGTTATTCAGTGTTGATAAAAGGTATTCAGAAAAACTTTCTCGAATTTGGTACATTTATTTGTCTAAAATGTTCGACAAAAGTTATAACAAAAATTAGTTTAATGTAAAAAAGGATACCTAGCAAAACCAGATTTAAAAAATATTCAGCACAATTTTTTGTTATCAAAAAGATATCTAGCTGAACTTAATATGTACATATTGAAAAAAGAAATTGAGAATAAAACTCGATAATTTGATACATTGATTTGTTTAAGATGTTCGACAAAGTTATCAAAGTTATCTATCAAAGAATCTAGTATCCTTTGTTGAAAAAAGATGCCTGGCAAAATTTCATCAAAATAAAAATAGATATTCACCAAAATTTATTGTTGTGTGTGTGGCCTGCTTAATGATTTTGCAATTTTAAAAAATTATTAATCTTATAAAATATTATTATTATTATGTGAAAGGATAGAAAAAAGGTATTTTTATACATTTATTATGTGTGTGTAAGTGTTTAGTCTAAAGTCTAAACTATCTCAATTATATGACACCTCGTGGGGTTTAGAAGATGGAAAAATCTCACTCAATCTATGTCCCAAATATTTTCATAAATAACTCAGGCTTATTAAGTACTATCGCATTCATGTAAAAAAATCTAATACCTAATAATTGTTTATATTGTTGATGAAAAAGATATCTATAGCGTTTTATATCAAATGACGATTATCGTGGCAGCAATAGTTACACTTTTTAAGCAGCTACAAATAGTTGCCAGGATTTTTATTCATGCCTAAAATGAAATAAGGTAACCAGTGACAAAAATGCTTTAAACAGCGTACTTATCAGTGATCTGTAACCATAACCATTGCAGGCACAGTAACCATAACAAGTGACATAAATGCATTAACAGTGTACTTACCGTAGGGGAGGAAATAACGCTAAATGGGTAGTTACTCGAGCGTTGTGGGAACCTATTGGATCGCAAAGATTAGATGCTAAAAAGAAAAAAAGTTTATGTGATGTATCCCCTTTCAGTGGTGGGGGGAGCGAGTATAAATTTTCAAACATGTAAAAAAAAAATCGTCAAAATGACTTACTCGAGCGCGTCAGATATTAACAGCGTATACGCCCTACGTGTTTCTGGTAACGGAGAGATATTAATCTGACGAGTTGAGTGGTGGGGGTGGCTGTATGAAGAGGTAGAAAATTGAAAAAAAATGGATTTATTCGAGCGTGTCAGGTTAAGGTAATGTGAGTTCATTACATGCAGAAAAGTTTACATTTCAATAATCTGACAATTTGGACGTAACCTAAACTCGTGGCAGATTTTTGAAAATGCAAAAAAAAATCGTGACCTTGACATACTCGAGCGCGTCAGATTTTTATACAGACGGTTCAGTTTGATGTCCTTGTTGTGCTGAGCTATAATCTGACAATTATGTGGGGGGGTTTTCTTAATCTGACAGTTTTATGTTTTTTATTTTATTTTTTATTCCTGAATAGATTTACAATGAACAAAAAATAATATATACCAATTATAATGATAAAAAGAATATCGCTTAATTAAACTTCTTAAAAATTTCACTTATTAAATTTATTTACACAATGAATAAACCAAAGTGTTGTACACGAACGCGCGGCCTAAGGGCCTCCGGCTCTGCGACAGAATATAAAACAAGCAAGCGCCTATCAACGTACGACTCGACCATAGACATATGAATATTACTAGACCTGCCCTAAGTGATAAAAGCGGTCTGCCTATATTTATAGAGGAAAGATTTAATTGTTTGTTTGTTTGCATTGGTTTGCATTGAATAGTCTCCGAAACTACTGAACCGATTTGAAAAATTCTTTCACTGTTATGAAACTACACTATCCCCGTGTGACAAGGGCTATATTATGTTTTCAAAAAATTAGGTCTCCTTACTAAAACTCCAATAATGTTACCCAAGGTATAAAAAAATTACCTAAAATATTCTTTACATCGCGTGCGCTGCGAAAACTATTGATGATAGAAATAAATATTGTACTACGACTTTGCAGAACACATCATTAATTACAAAAAGTGTCGCGACAGCATATGTCTAACTATTATAGTTATGCCACAATAAGTGTTATTTTATTTTTCAAATTTAATTAAAATGTCGCCGCTTGAGTCGTAGTAATTTTTCAAATGTTCAGTACTTTCGGAGCCTATTCAACGCAAACAAACAAACAATCAAATCTTTCTTCTTTAAATATAGGCAGACCACTTTTATCACTTAGGGCAGTTCTAGTAATATTCCTATGTCTATGGACTCGACAGTTAGTGGGCAGTTCTCAGCGCCGTCAGCCGTTGTACGCTCCACACTCAGTGATGATTTTAGCTTCTTCGGCATGTTGAAATCGTCAGATTATATTATTTCTGTGATCCTTACATTATTTTCTTCAAAATAAAAAAAAAATTACCCGCGCTCGAGTAAATCCACGTGACGTTTTTTTTTTGCAACTTTGTGACTCGCTAATTTTCTTACGTCACGTTCAAATCGTCAGATTATTGAAATGTAAACTTTTTTGCATGTAATTAACTCACAATATCTTAATCTGACACGCTCGAGTAACTACAGGGATCGATTTTTTTTTACTAATCTGATCGGTTGCCCTAGCCGCACCCACCAATATTATTGGTTCATAAATGGTGGTAGTCCATAACAGGGTCGGGAGGTATCTACCCTTAGTTAATCTGACGCGCTTGAGTAAATCCCAAAATCCCCGCTTCGCCTCCCGTACTATTTTATTCATGCCTAAAATGAAACAAGGTAACCAGTGACAAAAATGCTTTAAACAGCGTACTTATCAGTGATCTGTAACCATAACCATTGCAGGCACAGTAACCATAACAAGTGACAAAAATGCATTAACAGTGTACTTACCAGTGATCTGTAACCATAACCATTGCAGGCACAGTAACCATAACCAGTGACATAAATGCATTAACGGTGTACTTATCAGTGATCTGTAACCATAACCATTGCAGGCAAAGTAACCATAACCAGTGACAAAAATGCTTTAAACAGCGTACTTATCATAGTGATCTGTAACCATAACCATTTCAGACACAATAACCAAGCTTCAGTGCAGGCATGTCCAACCTACGGCTCAATTGAAATTTTTGCGGCCCAAAATGAAGTTTTCAGTTTTCAATGTTTCTGATTTTGTTATTCATACAAAAAAGAAAAAAATGTTTTTGCAAATTTATCACAATTATGTTGTATTTTATGAAATTAGAAATTTCTTGTTATTAGACATCGGACTCTCGATGGGGGTTTTGATTTATTGCTTGAAAAGTCCCAGCACCTGGCCGTGCTAGAAATTTATTTTTGCAATAAATCCAGTATATTTTTTCCGCACATTTCTTGGAAGATTGAATGCAACTGACCTGATTTTAATAAGTGGAAGGTGAGCGCGAAGGGGACTGTGTAATCAGTTTATGCCTTCTACTAGCATTGAAGGTCGCCTTTTCTCTATAATAACATTTTTGGACACCGAATTACCGGTAAAAATGAACGGTAATATCCACCATTGTGGGCACCCCTGTTCTTGTGAGTACGTCAGGGATGTTATACAGGCTCGCTCGCGAACCACACATTTTGGTTACAAATAATGCATTACGGTTACAGCCCGCTTAAGAGTACGTGGCTTTAGGCGTTATCATTTTTTATTTGGTTTTAAATTTTTATTCGGAAATTGGTGTAGAGATATTTGAATAACATTATTGCTGTTTCGCCTGCTTGCTATTTTTGACAAATAAAAACAAATATCATAAAAATTAATAAAATTATTTCAAGTGAGGATTAATTTGCGAAATTTAAACAAACACGCCTTATTATAAATCAAATTTTCACCACTTTGTAATTATTTGTGTTTAATTCAATGTTATATTATGTAACTATATTTCATAAACTGTATTTCATATTTCTTTCTCAAGAGCAACAAATATGGTAAATGTTGTGTTAAAAGTGAAAAACTAGTGCAATTTCATTAAAACATCACACTTTGAAGAAAAGTTGAAATGGGTGGAATGTCGACATTTAACGGAAACCGTTCAGATGTTGAAAATTCTAAATGGCGCTGAATGTCAATTGGATGGTCATCAAATATGATAAAGTTTGAAACAACTCAACTTAACTGATTACAATAAACAAATTATATGTGAAGTACCTACTTAAGGATATTTTTAAAAGAATTCATATTTTGTTCTTTCATTCTTTTTAAGTAAGTTCCTCATTGCTGAGGAACGTAACCCCTACTCCTATTTGGTGGATGATGTTTCTTCACTACTCGCGGTTCTGTGCTGTGTGGAGAGCCAAGGACACCGACATATCAGATGCCAGTGAAACTTGGTCACTCCAGCACATTGGTGACCTTCCTCTGCTTCTTCTGCCTTCCAATTTGCCTGTGATTATGAGATTCTCCAACTGGGAGTCCTTAGTTTGGCTAGCAACTTGTCCAAAGTATCTGAAAACACATTGTATGCAGATAGCTGAAAGCCTATTGGGGATGCCTAGCTCTTCCAGAATGGACGCATGAGTGCATCTGGCTGTCCATGGAATTTGAACATTTTTCTCCAGCACCAGCATTTCGAGGGCATCTATCTGTTTTCTTTCGCTGGCTCTAAGCATCCATGTTTCCACACTATAGAAATATGGGGAAAATCAACGCCCAGACGAGTCTCATCTTGATGGTCTTCGTTATGCCTCTGTCTAACGAATTTTACTCGTGGTGCACTTCTGTTTGGACGAGCCTAGGTATAAGCCTGCTCTTTCACAGATGACACTAATTTAATTATTTTAGGATAAAACACGTTTTGCAAGTTATGCTTTAAAACATTAAGATGTATTATATATTTGCCCCTGTACATCGCAATATAAATATAAATAAATAGTTTTATCCTTATAAAAACTCAATTCTTTCAAGATAGGCATACAAATACAATATCGGATCGAATCACCGAAGCCATATGTCATTTGTGTTTTGGGCTATCTACGAAAGAGCAGATTATGAATTCTTTTAAGTATACCCTCAAGAGGAATCCCGGTCGCCGAGAAATTTGAAGATATTTTACCAAACTGTCATTGTCGCTCTTACTCCCCAAATACTGAGCGAAAGGGACAATTGCACCTCAGGCTGATAACACCTAAATAAAATCATCAAAATCGAAGTTTTGTGTTCCCAATTTTTCTCCTCCAAAACTTGACCGATTTCTAAGATTTTTTTACTGTATTAGAAGAAAATACTCCTTGTCCGTACATTTTGCTTTTTTAAAAAAACATTGTCTAGTTTGTATACTGAAGGTCTGTATTGATGGCATTCAAACCATGCAATTTTAACTATTTTTGGAGGGTTGTAACTCCTGTAAGAAGTAACTTATCAAAAAAAAGCTAAACGTACTGATAAGCTAGTAGTCGATAGATATATACATATTATATTAAAAAATCAGCATCAAAATCCAGAGAGGAAATAGGGGATTACGTTTGTATGAACAAAACGCTGAGCGGTTTCATCTTAATGACTTATTTTTAAAACATTCTGCTTTCTAGAAACTAGCTCGGAAATTCTTAGTTTTGTTATATTTGGTTGCAACTTATATTGAATATTTATTTCGATTTCGAACCCTTGATTTTCGAGTGTGACGCAAGAGACTTACCACACAACTGAGGGCATGTCAATTTTATTAATATGAACAAAGCATTGCTAAAATGTAAGGAATTATTTACCTGGCAAATAATAGATTGTTTCATGGTTATTTTGAAGGTTTTGTATAGAACTAGATTTTTAAAAATGTAAATATTGCACTGCACATGATTTGTAAAACATAATGCTCTTTGTAATTGAATGGAATTATAAATAAATTAGTATTGAATTATCTATGGTGCTTTATTTAACTCGTAGATAATCTAAACAAAGGAGATCTGACATGGAAGTGTATCGACTGTCACTGAGCCACATCCAAACTACATATATGTATAGACTATCGAAGCGGCTAAAATGCCTTTAATAATAAATTGGTATGGATATCAAATGAATTTACTTAAAGTAGATTTTTTATACTAATACTCTGGTATATACAAGTAGTTTTATCCTTGATGCATTTGAATGAAAATATGTTTTATACTTTTGTTATTCGGTGTATATCGTCTCTGCACATCCCTTCAAGAGACATTTTGTGTAAGTAGGTATATATACCGTATTTTCGTATAGCTATATACTGTTTCGCTTTGGTGTAGCCGTCAATTACCACATACCAAGAGCTATTGAGCTTAGCTCCGTCGTCTCTATTAATATTAAATGGATTTTTGTAGATTTCAATTGCCTCCTCACTCGGCCACCCTGAGAAATCGGCAATCGCCGAGCACTTAATCGAAACTGGCCATTACTTTGGATTTGTTCCTGAGGTCCTGGGAAGACCCAAAACTTATAGAGCAAGCCTAATTACGGAGGCAATTGAAATCTACAACCATTTTCAAGTATACTGTAATACCAGCTCATAGTGGAATGAAGCTGGCAACACGGTATCGCTTCCAAGTAAATAAGCACACATTTCACCACTAACAATTACACATCTGTTGAATCTGCCGGATCTTCCCTGATGATGAACATTGGCTGAAGAAGGAGGTAGCAGAACACCCCAAAAATTCATTTTTAAAAGCAACATTGGCCAGATGTGAACAACTACAGACTTCAAATTTTTTTAAATTCGCTGTTTCATTTCGCTTGGAATATCAGATATTTCTTCCAGAGTATTGGACTTTAACTTGGTAATAATTGTAGTTGGATATTGATCAATGATTACACCGAAGTATTTAATTTCGGAAGAAGAGTTAATTACGGTACAAATAGGATTATGTTGTTTACAGAGTACATGATCACATTTTTCGTCGTGGATAACAATATTAACTTTATGATCAGGTATTTTCTATAAGGAAAATAAGATATATGTTGTTTTTTTAGCATTAAGTGTGAGTAAGTTATTATCGAACCATGATTTTAAGATGTTAATATCTTCAATTGCCAATTTGTTAACTAGTTCCCATGTTTGACCTTTTATTAATAATACAGTGTCATCAGCATAAGAGATTAATTCACCTTTGATTTCCTGTTGGAAAATGTCATTCACATATATTAGAAATAATAATGGTCCGAGGACGGTACCTTGAGGGATGCCAAATTTACTTGTGAGAGATGTACTAAGTGATTGGTTTAATTTTACTACTTGAGGTCTCTCTGTTAGGTAGCTTACTACCCATTTGAGGGCTATGCGGTCAATGCCGTTTTCTTTTAATTTTAACGCAAGTTTTTCATGGGAATGCTGTCAAAGGCTTTCTTTAAGTCGATGAAAATTCATATACATTCATTTGATTTGTCCAGGGTACTCTGAATACTTGATGAAATTTTAGCGATGGCATCTTGGGTAATTTTCCCTCTGTGAATCCAAATTGATTTTCATTAATGGTTGAATTTCTTTTTATGAATGCAGTCTTTTTTTAGCAATTTTTTCAAAAATTTTCGATATATTAGATAAGAGTAAAATGGTTCTATAATTAGAAATGTCCTCCGGACTACCGGATTTAAATATTGGCGTGATTATTACTTTTTATACGTGATCGGGAAAACTCCTGTTTTAAAACCTGAAGTGGAATAGTCACATTTCAGAGCTAGTGAAAAGAATAAGGAAATGTGTATATATATATATATATATATATATATATATATATATTTGTTAGGTTAAGAAATGTTTAAAATGTAAAAATAATGAAAAATGTAAAGATACTATGCCCCTGTTCATTCTTTACTTATCTACGGAATTATAGGATGGGAAGGATCTTACAAAAACAATCTAAACTCAGTAAAAGTTTCGCAAAGAATCATCACTTTAGTAATATTTTTAAAAAAATCTACATTCTCAACAGAATCACTTTGTAAATTGTTTCCAGTACCAAACGTCGATGACATATTCAAGCAAGCTTCCATTATAAAAATGTGCAAAGATAAAAATAACAAAGAATATCAAGAATTTTACAAACTAATGAGAAACGGTGTAACCAATTTATTACACCTAATTTTAAAACAAATCAAATGCAAAATCATTATATTTTCCAAGCCATAAAATACTTTAATAACCTCCCTTCTGAATTACGTTGTATCATCAACCAATCAGAGCAAATAAATAAAATTAAACAATTTTTCAAAAAAAATTTACAGTAAAAAGTAAATAATTTTATACAAAACATATTATAACTTACAACCTAAGTAAAAATCGTGGCTTGTTGTATGACGGTCAGAATTTGTGGTTACAGATTTATCTCGCTGATTATTACAGATTTATTCTCTGTTCTTGTTAACTTCGGGCATAATGCAGGCTTCTGATTGAAAGTGGAATCCGTAACATCAAACTTTCTGACCCATGACCCAATCACACTTTCAGTGGGACACTGATTTAGGCAAAGAAATTGAACTTAGAGCAAAAAAAAGCACTTAAAAGCAGTGCATGAATCGCTATTTTTGCAAAAATTCTTTACACAATACCAATTTTCTGAGAACCGAGCTAAAAAAAATATAGTTAACCTCTGGAGCAAGTGTTTGAAAATATTACAAAATTTTTTTTAATGTATCTAGGGATAATTTGCCAAAATTGGCAGCAAAGCAATCCGAGGTATTTTAAATAGTGCCATATCGTGGCAAAAAGCGCTCCAGTGGTTAACAGAAGAGATTTCTATAAAAATGGATTTTCTTTTACATTAGCTCCTCACAGGAGGGCCTGAGTCATCTTAGGGAAAATAATTTCCATCAGGGCCTATGTCATCTTAAGGGTTGCTTTGTGGAGGGTCTTTTTAAGGAAAGGAAGTAGAGGAAGTTCTGTGAAGGAAAAAGGTATGAGATAGGAATGTGGGGATCAGTGTGCCCAAGAATAACAGACATATAAATTCAACCCTTCAACTGTAGTGCAAGGTGATGGGTCGAGAGAGTACGGCTGGAGAGATAAAGAGGCCTCCCTAAACCAGTCTTTCTCAATCCGACCCAGCAAGCAACAGGTGGGCAAACGTGTTGGCCGTCAAGACCTAGACAAACCTCACCCCATGAACCCGGGCACCCCTGCTAAGTCACCACACTTATCAAATCACTTGGGGTGACCTGTGGTTATCCAATAAATGATTCCAGAGGCGGCAGTATCTATTCGCCTCCCAAATTGTGAGATTCGGGTTTTATATTCATAATTGCTGAGATTTGTCCTTGAAAGTCAAGTAAGTATTATGAAAATAAGCATAATGGGCACAGAAGAGATAAATTGAGAGAAGTGTTGATTACCTGTTTGAGAAATAATTTCAATGCTATAAAATGTGTGCAATATAACACGAAATTTTACAATATAGAAATCTTTATCAATACCTTTCAGAAATACCAAATAGAATTAAAACAAGAGCATGGAATGTATCGGGAGCATCTCCTATCCTTATCCTATATTCCTCTTCCTCTCCTCCTCACCTAAAATTTATTTTAAAATATAATTTAACTCAATCTCCAAGTAACTTTAACATAGGAGACCTTTTTGGCTTGACTTAATTTAACTTTGTGTATACATATTACATATGTATCTTTATATTTAATGTATAAGCTGTTTGTCTCTTACAAATAAATAAAAATATTTCTTTTCACCAAGTAAGATAAAATTGACCTTATTTCGGTCACAATCATGCTCACAACACACTTCTATGGGTTTATCAATTCAGTGAAGTTGCAAGACTAAAAAATGTAGTAATTTGGGATGGTATGGCAAACATAAATCATTTATAATACAAATAATTTGTTCTTATATTGTTCTTATTTATTAGATATTAGACAAAACATTATAATATATTTGATAGATACATTTAGGGGTGTTCCAAACAACATCACATTTGATGATCACGTCAAATTGATGATCAGCACCATTTTGATATTTTTAAACGCTCATTTGAACGCTCCCTATTAAGCAACGAAGATTCATTATCCGTTTTTATATTGCATGGTCAGCTAGCAAGCATAACAACTTGAACGTTAGCTGATTGCAATTTGATCAAAAGTTGATACAAGTCGAGAATCTAAGTTAGGGTATGTTACAGAAATTCAAATGTAACGTCGTAGTCAAATGGCAAATCAGTACCATTTTGTTTTCTTGCGATTTGAACCCCTCAGTCTAATTTGTTTGCTTTCGGGAACAACTCATACAGGTCTCATAGAAATTATTATATCTTCCTTACATCATGGTGAGAAACATGATCTAAACAGTGTTAGAAAGAGAAAACATCATGCTTTATATTCAAAACAAAAGTTAACTAAAAAATATTTAACATGCACACTTTTATGAAATTAAAGTTGCTGACCGCAATTTTAAAAAAAATTTACGATTTTTCTAACAATTATTTTCAAATGAAACGACAAAAAAGTGAGGTGAATATAATATTTATAATACATTTGTATAGTACAATAAATAATATATGTGTGTTTTTAGTTTTTTTCATTATCAGTAACTTCAGTTAGAAAAAACGTAAAGTGAGACATTTTAAAAACTTTTTCATGTTTGCATTCAAAATTTTTATATTTAAAAAATTATATTTTTATTTGTAATACTAAAATTAGAAAGCGTATTTCATCACCTTTCAAAAACAGTTTTTAGTTTTCGTATACGTTGAGATATATTCCATTTATTTAGATTTTATTGCAAATGGAATATTTTGAGGCCTGAAAGGTCAAAAGTCATAAACATAATAACATGACAATTGCACATTTCAGCCGAATTCGGTCCGTTTCAAAAGTTGAAACGGACCTAAAATTGCCGTTTTACAAGGACCTTTAAAATATCAAGAAAACAAAATGGTGCTGATTAGCCATTTGATGACAACGTTACATTTGAATTTCTGCTGAACAATCCGACCTAAATGATGTTGATTGTCCATTTGACGGTCATCAAATGTGACAAGTTACGCACGTACAGAGTTACATCCTGAAGTGAAGCTTGCCCGCCTTGGTGACATATTTGACCCCCTTGAAAGGTTTGTACTTTTCGCCGTACATGTCCAGGCGGTTGACGCGCAGACCGCTGACGGCCAACTGTTGGATGTTGAAGTGGACGTTGATGGTCGGATTGCAGCCACTGGTGTCCGCACCCGATACCACTGCCACCTGATGGAAAAAGTCAAATGTAAATGGTATGTATAAATATTATATTACTCTTACTTCTTTCATTCCCTTCACATGTCCAAACTATCTAAGCATCAGTTTATTTTTTTATTTTGTTTGCGGAGACGCTTTACTTTTAGTTCCCGTGAGGACTTAGGCCATAGGCCCATTGTGCTATCTCCCATTTTACCTCAATCCTTTAACAATAACCCGATCCCTTTAATAAAGTTCACCAGAGTTGTCATTGGATATGTGACTAAGTCCTCTGGTTCTACAGTGTGTCTCCCCGGGTATCTGAACCTAGTTCCTAACAGGGCTGGACATTGACACCATAAGTGAATTGGAGTCTCTTCATCCTCTTCACATTTTCTACATCTATTGGTGCTTTCCACTCCCAAGAGCTGCATGTGTCTCCTGAGATGGCAGTAGTCCTACCAGTTCCCTCAGTGAGTGTACTGTCTATATCGAGTAGTTTCCTGGTCCGTCTGGGGTCCGGTCCGTTTATGAGTACTTTGGATATCCCTTTCTTAATTATATTTATTACTCTTATATGAAGCTTTGCATTCTTTTCGGATCTTAACATTTGTAACACATGGTTTTACCACACGTTATTATGGTTTATGATCAACCTCAATTTATAACTATACATTTCTATTCTTTACCTGCTGTACTACTTAACTTTAAGTACTAATCTAACTTTTAAACCAATGTACACTATGTATTAACCAATTGGGCCTCGAACCTATTTTGTAGCAATAAATTTGTAATAACAATAATTTTTGAAATATAAAAATTTTAAACTCTTTCTAAACTTTTTCGGAAACAAAGAGAAGAGACGACAGTACATGGCGAACCATATTAAATACGCATTTATCGAAAATCCTACAAATCTGTCATCGCAAAAAAAATGGAAGGGACTACATTTTTTTTGAAATCTCATAGTGGGCGGTGGTCGAAATAAGTTTAAGAACCTGTGGTTAAGATATTTCATATTTATAACCATTGTAGTAAGGGAGACACAATGATGTCTATGAGACCTATTTGACTTAACATTTAAAATATATTTTTTGGTTATAGTTGCCAATTTTTTTCAATAGAGATATCAATCACCAAACAGTATAGGCTTGCAACTGTACGGTTGAAATTTAAGAATCCGGCTAAGAATGCAACTCTAACGCCGCGCCTTACGCAAAACCGTTTTCATACGTGGAGTTTGTACACAAATGTTTTTTGTAATAGAACCAAATTAAAGCAATGCCAAAAGATGGCATCACTTACGTTAACAGCTTGCGTGATTAGCATCGCCTGGCAGGCGTAAGTACTACGAATTTGTAATTTCATATATCTCTCCGGATATGGAGGGATTGATGATAATATGATTATTATTGTAGCTGGCAGTTGTGAATAATAATACCATGCAGCTATATATTACATATGACGTTATTGCCTGTCGCGGTTACTTTCTCCTGGTGACTAGCTGTCACTGGATCACAGTGGATCCGAGGAACCGGCTATTTTTGGAACCAGTTCCTATGGGATTTATAAAATGGTCACCAACACTCAACTGGGCGAAGCCGAACCAGAAGCCGCCCGCAGTGCCTAGCAGCAAAAACCTGCAGAGCGGGTTTTTAACTGCTAGTTATTATTATTATTATAATGAGCCTCAGGGATCTCATTTCTACCGCATTCAGTCTACTTTCATCCTTCCTCTGCCAGATTCATGCCTTACTTCAATACATAAAGATTGGTATCAGCATATCATTGTGGATTGCTAGCAATTTGCTGCTTCTTTTGACAAAACTCAGGAAAGTTGAAAGTAAATATGTAGTACTTACAGAACCCCTTATGTTTGGCAGTTTGGTGACGTCGATTCTGCCAATCTCCCACTCCAAAACCTTGGTGACAGGGTCGAATGAGTATTTTCCCTGGTTGGTGATTAGAGAGCAATTTAACACACACTTTGGCATTGCAATCTCCAGGAAAACACCTGCAAAAACAACATTATTTATCATTGAAGAAGATAATACTAATAAATCTAAATACAAGCCATTAAACTATTATATGTATCTCTAGTTAGAAACCAAATTGAATATAACTCGTTAGTTTGGTCTCCATCTTACAAAATTCACGTTAATAACATAGAGCGATTACAAAAAAAATTTCTGTATTTTATAAATTTTAAATTAAGTATTACACTACAAGACTTAAAATATAATCTATTACTAAATATTCTAAAAACACACACACTAGAAGACAGACGTAAAATAAACGACTTGACATTTTTATTAAAAATACTTAACTCTAAATTCGACTGTTGCGAACTCCTGCAACTCATAAACTTACGAATACTGACAGTAACCACATGACAAAATACACTATTAAACTGCAGCATTCATAAGCGGAACTACATTGCCCACTCTCCGATACAACGTTTTCACACTATGGGAAATCAGTACTTAGGTGATGATGACATATTTAACCATCAGCTTGGCGAATTTTGTGGGATCTTGTAAAAAACTTATTCCAAAACTATTTCTAAACATATCTGTATTTTTGTATACCTACCAAATCGCTGTATTTTTGTATTTTTTTGTGACTTTAGTGCATTTTTTATCAAATTTTATTTTTATTATTTCTTTATCTGTTTAAAAATCATCTTTCATGAATTAATTGTACTACCAAACATGTAAAAGCCTTGAGCGTTAAAAAGAACAAGAAAAATAAAAAACTAATGGTTGCATAATATATGTATTTTAGTGAAACTTCATGGATTTGTATATGCAACAGCCGAAAAAATGGTGTTAATAATTTATTTTTTTATTTTATTACCTTCCAAAGTGCGGCCGAGGGTCTGCTTGGGCCCCACCGTGATGTCCAGCTTGCCCTGGTCTCCGGCCGCCCTCAGGGTCAGGCTGTGCCGCACGTAGATGGGTATACCTGACATACCCTGCGAGGAGATGTGGTACGAGAGCAGACGGAAGTTCCCGTCCGGAGGGATGAATGAGAGGATTCTTTCTGACTGAAAATAAATAGAATAAACAATGTTTTTATTTATTGGTGTATTGCCATCGGTTTACTACCATCGACGGCCTCTGCAGTTGAGGGGTAAGACTCTCGACTAGCAATCTGGAGGATGCGAGTTAAAATTCCGGCATGCACAAATAAATTTTATTTGATTAATATGTGTTATTTCACAATTTGATTAATTTATTATGTAGCATATTTCAAAGCGGAAGATATTCTCAGTATCCCTGATGTAAGACCACCATTCAGAATTGAAATTTTGCTTGAAATAGCTTTTGGCATGTTTGGTAACCAGATCTGAATAGTCAGGTACTTCCCACCTACCTCTTCCTTCCTCCCCCCTACCTTCAGCCTCACAACATACCCCAATTTGGGATGCCATAGTCTCACTGGCTCCATCCACGAGCATTTGGGATTCTTGGAAAGAATAATTAATATAAGAAAGAATAAATATTAGCGACTCTCAAATAAAAATTTGAAACAGAAAAATCACTTCAATGATAACCATTTTTATTATTTAAAATAAGGAATTATACAATTTGTTTAAAGAAACGTCACCATCTCAATGACAATTCTTTTTCAAACTTTTTGAGGCAGCTAGGTATATTATATTGATTATTCTGATTTGACAGCTTTTATTAAGAGCCACGATAATGCCAACTCTGGCGGGATAAAAATGTAGTAACCGGAACCGTAACAAACAAATGTACAGACAAATGAAATGGCAAATGACCGAGTAAAAACAGGACTTTGCTAAGCACAATAAATTGTAATTACCTTCCACCGCTTGAATCTGACGCACGGATGAAAGGAGACATCGTCAAACAGTCTGGGGTTCATGAAAGACAGTGTCAGATCTGGCATCCCACTCAATTTAATGCAGCAGTCAATCTATGAACAATAAGCAAAATATTGGTAACAAAAAATTTAAAAACCAGGAAATTAAATAAAGGCAGTCATCCCGTGTGAAGTAGAGATGGGTAAGTTCTGCATTTTGCCGGAAGCCTCCGAGACTTGCTTCCTTTTAAAAGTACACGAGTTCTAGGAGCAGGTCCCAGGTCCGAGTTCTTAGATGCGGACTGAGCACTGGGTGTTGTTGCGGCGCACCGAACCGGGCACACGGGTTCAAAGAACTCGGGAGCCAGGACCTACTCGTAGAACCCGCACGAGAACTCAGAACCCCGAAGCCGGACAAGACCCGCATGAGGGCTCAGACCCGTAACCCGTGCAATGTATGTACATTCAATGTACCTACATTGCGCGGGCTTTTATTGAGAATTTAAATAAGTAAATTAGCTCTAAGCTGAAATGCTTTATTATAAACTATTATTTTATAATGCACTTCACCCGTTGATTACCAATATCAAGATACGCTATAATTAAAAACGACTCCGTGTCTAGTCGAATATACTAAACAATCCCGCGAAGACGTGACACACGGGCAGAGAGCAGTATGCTGTTATGCCAAGCGGTCACGCACGTGTGTGTTGATCAGCGGCCGGCAATTGAATGACGTCGGGAATGTGTCATAGTTGGCGGGTCGCGGGAGTGTTTCGCGGTTCACGCAGTTCCGAGGATCGGAGTAACCCGCGACGGGAGTGGAGTGGAGCGCAATCACGGGGATGCCGGCCGGAGCGGTGGTTCCTAGTTCCTTCTACTCACTAGTACCGGAGTACTCGCGACTCGCGAATGGCGAACACGGGGACACCGCCGGCCGGTGGAGGCATCCGAGTTTCAGGTTTGGGAACGAGCCCGAGTTCCGGGACAAGGTTCTCTTGGTGTAGTCGATTTGAAAAAGGAGTGGGAGTAGGAGCCGCTTCCCGCAAAGGAGCGGATCACACGATAGTGTGAAGGCTATTTTCTTTCGCTTTTTTGGGATGTTTTTTGGCGAACTAAATAAACATACAACTGCAAATTTTTCACCATATTGATAGGTGCCAAGGCCCAGTGTTAGGCTCCAGGGTGCGCTAGGGCTCCATGGGGGTTCTAATGGCTATGCAGATGCCCAAAGGGTCCCTGAATTACCACAAAGGAAACTCAATATTTGTCTCAGGTGGGCCGGTCACAACCTTACTTCATCTCCATTCTCGTCTATTGTCATCAGGTTTGGTCAATAACAACTCATGGGAAATTAACACTCGATATTAATGGTAACGTACATTAAGAAAGGAGGTTTGGTTCTTGCTTACTGCGTTTACTTCGTGGTTGCATCAGCCATCACCGGGCGTAGTTTGATGACCCATGCTCATGTGATCATTACTCGAGCGATATATTTTTCCCGGTATATATGATTCAGCCGGGCTCATTACAAATATCATGCATCCAAATTTGAACACGGAAACACAGAAACTGCTTACTGCAGTTTAAAGCCAATGAATCCACCTAGATTTCACCATTTATCCCATATTTTTAGATTTTATAAAAAAAAAAAAAAAAAACAAATATTTTATACTTAATAAACAATAATTCATTTTAGATACGTTTTTAGATTTTAACGGCCAAAAGTAAAATAAAAATAAAACCTAAATGTCTAAGTATACTGTAACACCAGCTCGTAGTAAACCATTTTTTTTATACCTGTATATTGGCTACATTCGCTTTAACCACTGTAATTCGATTTCCAATTCTAGAATTCGTCAAAAGATATCGCCAATTCCGTCGGCAGCTCGCATGGGGACGTGCCCCAGACTAATACAAGTACTACGATTTAGTGAACTTGCAGTTTCCCTCCGCGACTATATACTACATACGCCACTGCCTGTCTCGGTTATTTTGTACCTGTGACTATTGATCACCAGACGACAGTGGATTCGAGGAACAGGCTATTTTGGAACCGGTTCCTACGCCATTGCCTATCTCGGTTACTTTGTACCGGAGTCTTGCGATCATTGTAGGACAGTGGATTCAAGAAACAATTTTTTGGAACCAGTTCTTATTGTAGCACGCCTGATTACGGAGGCAATTAAAATCTACAACCATTTTGAAGTATACTGTAATACCAGCTCGTAGTGGAGTGGAGCTGGCAACACGGTATTGCTTCCAATTAAATAAGCACACATTTCACCACTAACAATCTACCCTGATGATGAACACTGCAACGCTGTCCGAAACGTTGGCTAAAGAAGGAGGTAGCGCAACACGACATAACACCCCAAAAACAAATAACGAGAATAATTCATTTTAATTCATTAAAATCACCGAACCATATTTAGGTAGCTAGCTCTCAAGTGGTTATCCACTATTTTTCCATCTTGGATCATAAAGAATTTTATTTTTTTATTGTTGTGTACATACAGATGTTCTTTGTCTTTAAAAAATAATAAAAATGTAAAAGCCCAGCTAGGAGTGAAAAATCAATTAAATTAACAATTATTAAAAACTTATTGGTTAGCTTACATATCCCTGAATCTCTGCAAACACTGTGGCGCCACTTTTGTCGATAATGGCATCAACTTCCTCGATGACATCGAAGTACGCCTCGTTGCTGGTGTACTTCACGCCTGTCCTTCTCCAGGGGACGTTAGACAGCTGACCTGACGGCAAGGTACCAGAAAGGCTGAAAATAAACACAGCATACATTTGAAGTAGTATGGGAGAATGATGTTGGCGACACTCTTGTGCACACAGTTTCATAATGATAATGGTTCATGTCGTATTTCCCTTGTTTCTTATCTACGTTAAATAAAAAAAAAAAAAAAAGGTTTATTTTTTTTTTTTCAGGTTCTCCACAAAACAGTTATAAACTAATATATTATGGAGAAGATTACAAAATTTAAAAAGTGCAAGGGGGCATTTTTACTGTGCTGTGACGTATGTACTAAAGATAGTTGCTGAACTCTTGAAAGGTGACATTGAAGATGTCGATGCTCAATGCAAAATTGTTAAGCAGTTGAGTCGCTCTGTTTAATGCCGCATTTTGATAGGCAGAAGTTCTCGCTTTCAGAGCATAAAAAAGTGCATGGGATCTCCCACGATTATAAGCTCTAGGGACATATAAGTTGATCTCTTTCAACATAGGCAGATTTAGTATGGTACCGGAGACTAACTTAAAAAAATGTTTACCTAAAAATATTTTTCGGCAGGCTTCTAGGGTATTAAAATCGAGCATTCCTGTTAAGAACAATGATAGATACAGGAATAGATAGTATATATATTCCCTTATACACATGTAACGCATAAACCTTTTTTGCACTTTTTCTATTTCTAGGATATGGTTTTGTTCAGAAGGGGCCCAAATAATGGAGCTATATTCCAGGATGCTGCTGACAAGTGCTTCATATGTTCTCCGTATATTCAATTCCATTAGTCAATGATCTTGCATTACGAAGAACAAATCCAAGCATTTTGTTGGCGGGGAAGACAATGTCAACAAGTATATAATAAGAAATCCACCTTTGAGTGAGATGTTCCCTCAATATTCAGGGAAAATATTTTTAATTGTTCCCCGATATTTAGTGATTTCCCTTAGCCGAGAGACCTCTCGGTCTTCGGTCCCGTAAGTAGCGGCATAATTTGTAGTCGGAGGTCCACTTCTTAATTTGGGTGCCACACGGTAACAATATACGGGCCGACGACATCGTGAACAGCGCGGCGGAAACAACCTTTGCACGCGGCAGTTGACACATTATGATGATGTCGTCTGTGGTCTCTCAACTGTCGTCTCTCAACCGGCATGCCGCCTAAAGTCCCAAAAACTCTTCTTGACGGAAGGAGAAAGGTTCCTCCGATTACCTCTCACCCCAGAAGATAGGTGGAAACGTATGAGAAATTCCCATCTCTTACACGACCCCACTGGGAAACAGTTTGAGTTCTCATTGCCTCGCGAACTCTGGTCCGCCATCAATACGATAAGATGTTCCCATAGCTGCTGAGACCACATGATGCATAGAGCCGACAAAATGTGAATGTGGTGTAGACCACCGAACATGTGGTCAACGAATGCCCGTTTCATTAATTCCCCGGCGGGATTGATGAGGTCCCCAAGGCAACGCCTGAGGCCCTAGACTGTCTCGCAAACCTAGATGTCTTCCTCTGACCCCCCACCACACAAAAGAAGTATTTTTCAATTATCGACTAATTACATATCAACATTATAAGAGGATGCTTACTTAGTCTTTCCAGTGAGTGTGTTTGTGATGGAACGCAGGATGTTTGGCGGTTTGATGAGCTCTTTCAGGATATTGCTCTCCGTGGCCAATGGGAAACCATTGTCCAACATTTCATCCAATAACTGAAAACATAGCAAATACATAATACATTTCTAACAGGTAATTTTGTAACGCTTCTCGGAACCGATTTTTAAATAAATTAGTCTTGAATTCTATAATTTAAAGATAGCCGCTGAAAATGCGCATTTCAACATAGGTTTGAGCTAAATCGGTTGAGAACACTAGAATTTCAAGATAGCCACTGAAATTTTTCATTTTCATTTCAGTTCAACTCCCCTTAACCTAACCCACACCAATGCCCAATCAAATTGTAAATAATCAGATGTTAAAGAGGAAAGCCACAGAGACTTTACACATACTCAAACATTTTATGAAAACTGTAATGATTCTCTTTGAAAATATAGATGGTAGCACTCCTGTTTGTAGATAGAACTTGGAAAGTGAGTGTAAAGCAGAGTTAGCCGACTAATATCTACTATAGAGATTTAACAATGAGTGAAGTGTTTGGTTGTAAGGAAGGCAATGGCTTTGTATAATTATTATAAATAATGTATAAATGTAGTATTTACCTCATATACAATGACATAATTTTCTTTAATGATGCTCTCCGTGCAGTCTGAAAAATAATCCTGTTAAAAAAAGGGATAAAATTAATAATAATAAAGAATGAAAATGAACCAGTATTTAACTTCTTTCACTTTTACCCCTTTCATCCTGATACTTCTTGCGATGACATGTCGCTTTACTTAACGTCACTATATGGCGCCGCTTCTTATAAGGTCGTTAAAATTAAATCTCGGGGTGAGTACTCATCATTTAAGATTGGCATCCCTCACACAGCTGTAACCGAAGTTTTGAAAGCTGTACACTGGCCGCGCCGCACATTCATTAAGGAATGGGAAGTTAGGCTGGTGGCGCCTCGTCTTCCAACGGTTGCGGTCGGCAGCAGCTGACTCAACTCACACAGAAAAAATATACAAATTCATCATCTCACAAGCATACCAATAAAACGGCCCTTTAAAATAAATTCGGAAATAAAAATTTATTATCAAAACGTTCGTGGATTACGCACAAAATTACAAGATTTGAAATCAACATTTCCTACAATGGATTATGATATTTTTGCTTTTACCGAAACTTGGCTGAACGATAGTATTTATAATTCTGAGTTGGGTCTCTTTGACCACACCGTGTTTAGGAAAGACAGAGATATAAGTACTACTAATAAAATAAGAGGTGGTGGTGTATTAGTATCTATAAACTCAAAACTGAATTCTAGAAAACTTAATTGCGTCTTCAAAAATCTTGAACAATTATTCATTATGGTGTCTACCAAAAAAGAAAAAATTATATTAGGATGCATTTATATTCCCCCATCATCCGATGCCCAAGTTTATAAAGACCATTACTTTGAAGTAGAATCAATGCGTAAAAAATTCCCTAGTGCTAAAATGATTTTGATAGGAGATTATAATATACCTAATGTAGTATGGGATTCTGAATATTTTAAAACTTTTTGCCCAGACAATATTAATCATGGTTCCCATGAAATAATTGAAATGTCTAATTTTTTAAACCTTCGGCAGATTAATTTTGTTTATAATGTTAATTCCCGTCTTCTAGATCTTGTATTTACGAGCTCCGACAGTGTTAATGTTTTACGTGCAAAAGAATGTGTCCTACCAATCGATGTGCATCATCCACCTCTGGTAATTTATTGTAAAAGTAATATCATGAAAAATACTAGAAAAACTAGTTACAAATTAAACTTTTTTAAAGCTGATTTTACAAAAATAAATGAGTTGCTTTCTTCGACAGATTGGTCATTTTTGAACTTAAATGATAACGTAAATTTGTTGGTAGAAAAATTTTATGATATTTTATATAACGCAATTGATTTACATGTTCCCATAACAACAAGTTATGCTACTAAATACCCCAAATGGTTTAGTAAAGATCTAATTGAAATTATTTCGCAAAAGAAAATTTGTCACAAAATTTATAAAACAACTAGAAATATAGATGACTTCAATAAATTTCGTGATCTACGATCTAAATCAAAGAAGATGTCAAAAATGTGCTATTTAAACTATATTAATAAATTTGAAGAGTTAGCAATTGAGAATCCGCAAACTGTTTTCAAATTCTCCGAGACTCTTAATAATAAAGAATCAGGATTTCCTTCCACAATGTTTTATAAACACAGAGTAGCCGATAACTCTTTAGATATAGTAAACTTATTTGCTGATTGCTTTGGTGAAGTCTATAATACTAAAACTGATTTCTCATCACATGCTTTTACATTTGACGATTCTATTGACTTTAACAATTGTATATTTAATGAAGCTGATATTAAAAAGAAAATTATCACTTTAAAACAAAATAAATCAGCAGGTCCTGATAACGTTCCTCCAATATTTTTATTAAAATGTGTATCCATATTAACAATTCCACTAATGAAAATTTTTAACCTTTCTTTGAAATCTGGAATTTTTCCTGATCAATGGAAGAATAGTTTCTTAACACCTATATTTAAAAAAGGTGATAAAAATGACGTCTCAAATTATAGACCTATATGTATACAATCTGCAATTCCTAAATTATTTGAATCTATTTTATTAACGAAACTTAATAAGGAATTTTGTAAAGTTATTACACCATTTCAACATGGATTCATTTCGGGAAGATCAACTCTAACAAATCTTTTGATTTATCAACATCACATAATTGAATCATTAAATAAACGATTCCAAATTGATACAGTGTACACAGACTTTAGCAAGGCATTCGATAAGGTATCTCATGAAATTTTAATCCAAAAACTAAAAGCTCTTGGTATCTCGGGTAGTTTGTTAAACTGGTTCATTAGTTACTTGTCTTGTAGAAAACTTTCTGTAAAAATTTTAGATTACATTTCAAAACAATTTGTGGCTTCCAGTGGAGTTCCTCAAGGTTCACATTTAGGACCTGTTTTATTTTTAATATTTATTAATGATATTGTAAAATTTTTTAAAGAAGTAAACATACTCTTGTTTGCTGATGACCTAAAAATTTACAAAACGATTACCTCAATTAATGATTGTAATATTCTTCAAGCTAATCTTGATCGCTTACAGGATTGGTGTAATTATAATGAACTATTTTTAAATATTGATAAATGTCAATTTATATCTTTCTGTAGAAACAAAAATCCTATTATGTCTCATTATAGTATTAACAATATTTCTCTTAAAAAGATGTCTAATATCAAGGATCTGGGTATCCTTTTTGATGAAAAATTAACATTTGTTCCACACATTAATGAAGTTACTAATAAGGCTATGAAATGTTTGGGATTTATTTTAAGAACAGTAAAAGATTTTTCATCACTTTATTCATTTAAAATTCTCTTCACTGCTTTAGTAAGAAGTAATTTAGAATACAATTCCACTATTTGGTCTCCATACTATAAAGCACACAAAATAAAAATTGAGAAAGTTCAGCATAAATTTTTAAGGTTCATTAATTTCAAACTCTCCATACCTATTGAACAAATTAATTATGTTAATTTAATGAAAATGCTTAATTTAACTGATCTATCGTGTAGAAGATCCAAGAGCGATTTGGTTCTATTATTCAAATTAGTTAATGGATCACTTGACGCACCTGACTTAACAAAACTAATAACTTACCGAGTACCTAATCGTGACACGAGACTTCCTGAGCTGTTCTTTGTTTATCCTTCTAAAACAAACTATTTCATTAATTCCCCAATCCAAAGACTTCATAGGCTTGGAAATGAATTCAGTTCAGTTGATATTTTCATTTATTCTTTACCTAAATTTATAACAGAAATTTCTAAAATTCTTATGTAAATTTTATTATTATTCTTCTAATATGGCTTTTGTTGATATATCTTTTTAATTCTGCTTATATCCTTATTGTTCAGTTTTTTATTTTAAATAATACTATTTTATATATTTCTTTAATTGTACTCCTGAAAAACTAATGTATCTGTATTAACGTGTTTTTGTAAAAGCCTTTAAGGCGTGAATAAATAAATAAATAAATAAATATTACCAAAATTTCCTAGACCAAAAATTTTATTTCATATTTAGGAAATGAAATAAGAAATGCACAGGGTTTCACTACAACCGTAGCTTCTTCAGGGCAGTATAATACTCTACTTATACTGCCATGAAGAAGCTACGGTTGAAGCGTAACTCGGTCGGCATAAAGTATAAAAAATAAAAGTGGTGTTTACAAAGTTATTGTTTTATTTTAAACTTATAATTTAACTTATAATTCACTAGTGGAAAACTGTCCCAAACGCGTCTATCAAATACAATGGCGTTTGCAACTCTCTATTTAAACGGGCCACGTCCCTTCACCGTGTTCTAGTCTAGAAAAAAAAATCATATTTCGATAGTTTAGATATTCAAGAATATCTCCTTAAAAGGATTTTTGGAAATTCGAATTATTTTAAAAGTTACAGCCATTTTAGTGTCGTGGCAATTCGACCGGTTTAGATGGAATCTAAATAGAAAAGGCGGTAAATAAATAAATAGGCGGTTAACTGGCTCTGACTACCTGAAAATGAATACCACTCACCACTAAGAAATGTAAGTTATATGTACTGTTCTATGAGTTAGACTGCCTGAAACTTAACAAAACTTTAACTAAACTTACTTTTTTCTAAACTTTTGTCACAAAATCATAAGTTCTAGTTGGCCGATTTTCTTGAAATTTGGCATGAATTTTTTTTAAGTATTCCTCTATGGTAGGAACCAACAAAAAATCTTTTTTTTTAATTTTTACTATTTTTTAAAATTTGGAAAGTTAAAAAATAACTGAAAAACATCAATTATTTTTTCATTTTTCCTGGTTCCTACCATAATGACATTTATACTGTTAAAGAATCTACCTTTTGTTTATTTTTCAGATGACCAGACCTTCAACAGCGTGTAACTTCGTGAAATATATATACATATATATATGTACATATATTTTTTTTTTTTTTTTTAATTCTCAAAATATAAATAAATAAATTATAAAAAAAAAAAAATTCTTATCGACCGTCAAAACACGCCCAAAATTCGGGCTTCTATACTAGAATACCCCCTTAAAAATACATATTATCAGCCGAGCGATTCTCTATATTTTGTGAGATCGAGATAGATCTCGGGCGAGATCTCCTGTCACATTTGTGTGATTTTCTTTGGCTGTTATTTGCTTTTTCTATGGGCCGATGTCAGAATTTCAGCTGTGAGCTGTCACATATTTTAGTTTAGGTTGTTTTAAACACGAATTCATGCAAGTATGCATGATTATTTATTCATTTAACAGCCTTAGAAAGTCACACAAATCTCGCCAGATATCCGTCGCGATCGAGATAGATATCGGGCGAGATCTCTTGTCAGTTTTGTGAGACCTATCTTGATCTCACAAAACATAGAGAATCACTCGGCAGGTTATTTGTATTCTGGAAATATTTGCCTTATATTACAAAATGATTACCTGAAATGTGTCCACCACTCGGTGCAGGAACTCAATGACGAAGAGAGGCTGCACCTCCTGCTTGCAGACCGCCACGAGACTCACTCCGCCTCGCTGAATGGACAACAGATAGTGGTGCGGTGCCGCTATCACTGGAGGGACATCCTGGAAATAATATTTAACATTACTAAATCGCACAGCAACTGTATCGAACGTGTCGAAGAAAGCGTATGACAACCCTGAGAATTCAAGAATGGAATTTACGCTCCCACATAGTACCGTACCGCCAGCACTTTACCCCTTCCGTAACCTGCGAAACAAAGGGAGTGCTCCTATTGGCTAACAAAACACTGTGCATTTGGCACATCTTCCTAATGATGTCTACAACGCTATTACGTTCTACAATTAACTTATCAATTGAAAACATAAACGCAATTGATAATAAATACATACTGCAGCGTCATTGGAAGAAAACCTCTAAATCGTAAATATTTATGACAACAAATTCATCTTCCGAAAAACTTAGAGTTCAATTTCGGGAAATCGGGAATAATTTGGATCAATAAATAAATATCATCACCTAAAAATGAGTATATGCTACAATAACAACTCAAAAACTGACGTCTACTAGTGATTGTTGAACTTTAAGAAAAATATTTACTACTAAATATTGTACTTTATATCACATTTGTAAACTTGTACCTTTTCTTGTTGAAACAATAAAAATTATGTGAGACTTTGGTTCGGAAGATCGGACCGTCTTGGCAATGGCTATCACACACAATTTTAACACATCTGACTGAAAATCATAGCGAATGAGAAAAATACCTAAGCACAAGCACCCTTCAAAAAAGGGAGGTTCTGTGCACCAAAAGTCCAACCCGGATTTGCCCTATAAAACAGATGGCAAACCGGTAGGAAGTCAGTTCAAAACTACCAGCCAAGAAGTAACAGTCCTCAAGAAACGAAAGTCTCCAAGTTCAAACCTCTTTTCAAGTGTTTTAATAAGTCTTAAATTCAGTTTACCTCTCCCAGTATCCCAGTCACCTGAACCCCAGTCTCCAACAGTCTCCAAAGTGAAAAATATAATTTAATCAGTATTAAATTCCGTTTTTGCTAATTTAACCCAAAAACATTTACAAAGTAATAAATTCACCCAAATTCCATTGGCGTACCGAATTCCATTGGCGTACCGAATTCCATTGGCGTACCGAATTCCATTGGCGTACCAAATTCAATTGGCGTACCAAATTCAATTGGCGTACCAAATTCCATTGGCGTACCATTGTGTCCAGCTTCCTATTTATACAGTTTATGTACAAACGCCTAGTACAGCAACTCTTACTCTTCCTTTTCTCCAGCTTCTTCGGCCTTTGTCTTTAGTTATTACCCGGACATAAAGCAAAATCCCGTCTCGCCGATATTATCGTTTGCTTTGTGTAATATTCTTATAAACTATTTGAATCACTTAATCCATCGCATCGCCGTTTTGTTAGTTAATAGTGACAAAGTCTATTACCGTACGCCTGTGATTAAAATGTAAACTTTGCGAATGTCTACACTACCAGAACAAGCAATTTCACCGGAAGATGCAGCACCCGCAGTGAGTACCCTCTTGTGGAATACCGTTTCCATTTGATTAGAGCGGACAAAGTCGCATCGATACCCATAGGTGTTTTATCGTACAGAGTGACCATTCAAGTGCCAACCATGTATATTACCATACGCTATTTAACCTTATTTTTTTCAAAATAACTAAAATTGCTGATAACGATAACAAAAAAAAACACTTATTTCATTAGAAAAATGTATTATTGATGGGTGTTAGAAAGAGAAAACGCATTGCTTTATATTCAAATTCGGAACTTACAACTTAACTTAAGTGTGGTAGCTCTACGAAGCCAAAGTTTTCGACCGCAATTTAAGAAAAAAATTTATAAAACTTCGCGATTTTTTATTAATTGTTTTTTTATGAAACAATAAAAAGTGAAGTGATGATAATGAAATGTTTTTTGTCTCTCACACACAATTAGATTTATGACTTTTGGACGGTAATGTTTATTCGTCAACAATATGTGTTAATATTCATATAATTATGTCAGTTTTTCTTACATTAGGGTTGGCCCTCTGCGCCTCCAAGAAATAATCACATACCGATCTGGATATGACACTCCTCCAATGTTTCTCCAGGAAAACATCTCTGAAACAAAATAGTAACATGTTTTAAACCAGTCTTTCTCAAAGTCAGATCCCTGAAAAAATGAAAATGTGAAAAATATGTGTGCTTGTGCAATAAATGTGGAGATTCGCAAAGAATGCAAGGCTGATTTAAGCGTAATGAGTAAGGTTAAGAAAGGTACAGATGGTTTGGGCATCTAGATGTAATGAACGAAGAAAGGAATGTAAGGAGAATATACGAAGTGAATGTGAATGGTACAATTCGGGGTCGCCCGAGGAAGACATGGAAAAATCAAGTGAATCAGATACTTGAGTCGGGCCAAGTCAAGAGTCAGAATAATAGAAGAGTATGTACGAGACATGTATAAATGTGAATGAGGCAAGGAGTGTGTACCAAAGCATACAGCTAATATTACAGTTATCATATTTCTTCAACATCTTTAGAAAATTCAACCATTTCATTCATCCATTCAATTAAATACAATATTTAAATTTTCCCTCCAATTATTCACAACTGTCAGATTTTTTTTTCTGTAGAAAAATTTAAAAAATCAATAAGTATTTATTGGTAAATAACCATTGATAAAGTTACAACAGCGACGTAGCTAGGGGGGCGGCGGGTCGCACCGGGTACCACCTTAGGGGGGGTGACACCCGACCGTGAAAGAAGCACTTACGAGGGTAGAATATTACCACAAAAATATTTTACACATGAACACAGTCTGTTATTTACATGTTTGTAGCTCTATGGCTCGGTCGGTCGGGGATTCCCCAAAAATTCTGATGTTTTATTTTCGTTTCTTTCTCTAACTATTGCTCGTTTGGGGATTCCCCTGAAAAATTCCTTGTTTACATTATAATTTTGTTCAATATTAGGTAGGAAATTATCGAAAATCTAGTTTAAGGGTTACTAATACTTGGGATTACACCGCGTTATCCCGCTGAGTTACAACAAAAAGTACTTTTTATGATTCTAGTAACATGTTATTCCATGTGAAAGTTGTCAATTTCCAATAAATTAACATAAGAAAGAAAACATATTGTAGACATTCAACAACTTGTTTGCACAAAAATTATCTTTAATAAAGTGTGAATCAGTTAACTATTGACAATAACGTGTCAAAAGTCATAAAACAAACAACAGTGTTTATAAATTATACATTTTTGTGCATCAAATGTATCATATTATTTAGGAAAGTTGAATACATCGAAAAAGTAACAAGTTATCGTATTAAACATAAATCTCATTCATAATAAAATTATATGTAGTCAGGATGGGAACTGGCGTATCAAATTGCACACAAAAAACAACAAATATTTGACGTTTAAAATAATTGTTCACGACTTACCCCGAAGAATTGATAATAAATAAGCTATGAATCATTTCGAATTATGGATTTGCTCAACATGCGAAGCAAGCAGTTCTAATTGAATATGTTATTTTCGCATTAGCTCCGGTAAGACATTTTAAATATTTGTGTAGCGAAATATCTCAAGTAGGAATGACTTTTCATGGATAATTTGTGTACTGAACTGTCAAACTGTCAATATGACGTATGACGTTGCAGTGAAGTTTCAGTGTTGCCAGGTCCTTGCTTCCGCAAAGATAAATAAATCTTTCAAGTGTTTTTTAATATTTAACTTTGACTGGTGTAAAGGAGTCCACACATCTTGCTTTAATATTTAAAAATTTATTCTTAAAAAAACGCTATCTTACGGTTCAGTTGGTACTTTCTTATACTTTATCATGCAGATTGTTGACTTAAGTTTGTAGCAGATGAAGAATTTCAAAACGTTAATAACAATGTAACTGTTTGTTAAACCGAAAGTTTGGTCCTCTATTCATTTGAGGAATATCGTTTTTTCGTGCAAATGAGAAACTATGGTCCTTTTTTCCTCAATAATGACCTTTTTACTTAAATACGAATAGTTATCCACATTCTTTTTTTTAAGTAAATATATACATATTTTAATTTTTACGTTTTATATGATACATGTTAGATACAAAAATAGATGTTGATTATATTCGTAGTCCTTCTCACTAGGAGATCCTGTGCTGAGGGGAACTATGTTTTGGATAAGTTTTCAGCGACTTCTATGGTTTAACTTCATGGTATGGGTAAGTTTTTTTAGAAACTTCTACGACGATGTTATGTTTACTGTAAGTTCATTTTACAATAGTTAAAATACTTTTCAGAGTTTTAATTTTTTGAGTCTCCTGAATTCGCGAAAATTTTTCTTTTTTTTCAATCTTGATTAACCGCTTTTAATATTGACGAACACTAAATTAAATGTTAGCCTCTCGTCACGAATGTTAATGTATTCTACCAAAGTGCAAAAAAACATCCATTAAAGCATCTGATAAATAATTAACAAGTGTTGTAAATAAGTGTTATAAAAATCTGCATTACTACGAAAAATTCGAATGTGATTTGTTCGTAACCCTATTAACAGTCTGAAAATTTCCGTGTGTTATTAAAAATGTGTTTTAATTACTTTAAACACGTAATAAGATTATGTTCTTCATTCAAAATCATTATTTATGTCAACTACAGGCAGGATATTTGATTACCCTCGAGTGTAACCGATTAACATATGCTATATATTATAATGGTGAGCTCTGGTGTTATGAAATTTGTATACATGAAAATATGTGTATTTCATATATTTTAGCGGCAGAGAGGAAAGGCAATGGGAAGGTGGGGTTCGCGGAGAGGGGAACAGACGAGGAGGGGAGAGTCAGAGAAGGTGGAAGGAAACGGGGACGCACGGGAAAGGACAAGCGGATTACTTTGAATGGCATTGCAACGCATTCCGGGTACCAGCTAGTATAAAAATACATAATTTTGCTAACTAAGTGTAATTATGTTCATTTAAAATGATGTCACAAATTCACAAAGTGAGTTTACAATAATTGTTGAAGAATAATTTAATAATATTCATGGTAAATGAAGTTGATAGATTAAAAAATAAATCTTTGGAATGACATTTTAAAGGCGTTACCTGCTTTTTATTTTCTCTTCTTCTATTTCTCTCTTCCTACTCTTAATCTTAGAACGCTTTATTTAAAAAAAAAAATGAACAATTCATCTAACATTTGAAGTTAATTTTCACGTTGTGTGTACGTTCTATTCAAGTTCTCTAAATATATCATTATAGGCCAGTTACTTCGTAAAACTGAAGTAATCACAGAACTTGAATAGAACTTTCACAGAACGTGAAAACTAACTAAAAATATTTGATAAATTGTTGAATATTTTTGAAACAACCCATTCTAAGTTCTTTCTTCATTTATATAATTTTACAGCATTTGTAATTTTTGCTCGATACATTATTGATTGAAAGTAGCAGGGGTGCCCGGGTTCATGGAGTACGTAAGGTTTGTCCAGCCGATTCATCTGCCAACCTGCTGCGGGTCGAGCTGTCAAATCGGAATAATCAATATTATGGTATCTACCTAGCTGAAGAAATTTTGAAAAAGAATTGTTGTCATTGAGGTAGTGACGTTTCTTTGGACAAATTGTATAATTCATTATTTGAAATTAAAAAAAGTTAAGTCAATAAAATAATAAAATGAGGTACAGTTTGTCAAATAATAGTAGAAAATAAATTAGGGCGCCACCGTTGCCCAAATGGCAATAGTAAAAATATAATCATGGTGTTAATCTAAAGATGTGTAACCTACATTTTTATTAAAAATTAAAAAGGTATAAAAGTGAAAAAAGATGTCATTGCAATACAGATACCCACTGATCTCAAAATTAGAATTGCATATAGGTAGGTATAGGTTGCAATTTTGTGTTAACATAATGAAGAATAACGATATTGTAATAAAATATAAAGCACACTCTAAAAATTGCTCACATTTGTTTAATATTAGCTTAATTGTTTAGCGTTGCCCGGGCTTTAGATTGTGGCGACCAGAACGGTCGCCCCCTTTAGCCAAAATCATTGCGCCGCCACTGGAAGAACTTACTAGACAACCTACCTACAATTGTTGTGTTTCACGCCGCGCAATATTGGGAAGCACATCGAAAGGCCTCGAGTTACCTGCCGTTGCATAGTTACGGCCGCGGAAGGTTCGAGAGCCTTCTCCCTTTTGCGCGGGCACGCAACAATATTACTTGGCGCTACGGGAAGCTACTCACACGGTCGGCTACATAAGCGCAGCGACACAACGCTAGTCAGTCAGTCAGTTCCAGTCCACGCTAGTACCAGTAACAGTTCACCAACACACACAGACAACAGTGCATCATGTGATAGACGTTTCCGGTGCGGCAACCGGCCAGACTCTCGGCGACTCACTGCCAACTATGCCGGTGCATCAATAACCTTCGAGGACGCAACATCTCGCAGCTAACATGGTCCATCGCACCATCAGCTCAAGAGACTCAATTGCCCACGACAAGTCCCGCGGCGGGCCTTCTTGTCACGTGCGCAGCAACTTCTCAGGCATATCGAAGCCCGTTACGCTTCGCTCTCACTGAGACTTCAATTCTCCTCACGAGGTTCACCGCTGCCCATCTCCGCGACTCACCACGTCGAGCATCCATCCTGGACGACTAGGTCTTCTCCACCACCACGGTGCGGAACTACATGCTGGCGACATGCAGACCCGTGGTCTGCTCCACCACGCATTATCGACCTTCATCACTCATCACCTACGTGCCTCATCAACATCGCTCATGTCTGCACTCTGTTACTCCTCACTAAATTTACCATCGCTACGTAGCAGCAATAAACGACTGACTCAATACATCGACTTGACGCCTTTTATTTCTCTACCCGTCTCTGCCGATCCGCAGTCCGCATCCTCAAGATCATGTCTCTAATTTTAGATCTGAATATGATTAACTCATTCAGATCTAAAGTAGTGTAATAAAACTAACCATTAATGATTCTTCCTTTATAGCTCCTGTTAAATTCAAATTTATGTTAAATTAAATGAAAGCAAATCACTTTTTAAAACACAATTTAATCAAATTTATGTCATTTAGTATGTGCCCTCACAATACTGCTTCTTCGATTCAATTTTTTTTAAGAACAAAAAAATGTTTTTGAAGCAAAACTTCTTTACGCACGCTCGACACTTGGGGGTAAAATTATGAATGCGTTATGAAACGTTACGAAAAAATATGAAACGTTACGAAAAAATGTGACACGCTAATCAATATGAAACGTTATCAATGTGAAACGCTAATCAATGATATGAGTTGAGTTGAATTGAGTTGAGTTGAGTTGAGTTGAGTTGAGTTGAGTTGAGTTGATCTGAGAGTTGAGTTGATGGGGATGTTGAGGGGATGGGGATATTTTTATTCCTGTTATTGTTATATTGTTAATGGGCGGCATAAGTTAGTGAAGTTTTACTTCAGTCGTGTGGTCTAAAGCACACTCGTTTTTTTTTAAATGTGTATACAGTGTTTTGTATTATCAGTGTCATTGCACTTTTAAAGAATATTTGACAGATATATTAGTATTGCCAGCCTAAAAATTTCTTAGTTCCGTTTTTTTTATATATTCTGCTCTTATTTGACAGACTATACGTAGGTATTTAAGTACCTACTCACAAAATTTATGATTTGAGAGGAAATTTTGGTTTTGATTTATTATTTTTTCGATGCGAGGATTACTGTAATAATCCAAGAATGATATTCTGTTTAGAAAAAAAATAAACGGTGATGACAGAAAATGATTTTTCGTAGTACTTTCTTAGTTGCATTGTAATAATGTCCTTTTCTAATTGGTTGGATTCACACGCACAGAGGAAATTTCTTTCCTCTGTGGTCGTATGATTGATTCTAATTTGCTTTATATTAATTTAAATATACATTCTGTGAGGCGGCCAAACATACAAGCATTACAAACTTTGTAATGTAGGTAGGCGCTATAATGCAGCTGGCTAGATAATATAATATTTATTTCCTGGCAACATTCGTCAGCTTGTCGTGTCGCACGGAAATGTGCTTTCTTTTTAACTAACCTCCCGTCAGCGTGGATATTCAGCGTGGTTATCGCTTTGACAAGTGAGTATTTACGTTGTTTGTGCATTGTTTTAAGCCCGACGGGCCAATCCGAGTTCTGCGGACGCATTTCTAACGTGTTACGTGTGTTTTAGATTCGATTCACCATGACGGACGGCGAAAACTGGAATGAAATAATCGACGAGACCACGGGGGAGGCCGTGACGAGCGCTCAGCCCGCTGAGCTGCCAGAGATCAAACTCTTCGGCAGATGGAGCTGCGATGGAGTGGAAGTGTCAGACATGTCCCTCCAGGACTACATCGCCGTGAAGGATAAGCACGCCAAATACCTTCCCCACTCGGCCGGACGCTACGCACAGAAGCGGTTCCGCAAGGCGCAATGCCCCATCGTGGAGCGTCTGACCAACTCTCTGATGATGCACGGAAGGAACAACGGCAAGAAGCTGATGGCCGTCAGGATCGTGAAGCACGCCTTCGAGATCATCCACTTGCTGACAGGCATGAACCCCTTGCAAGTGCTGGTGACAGCCATCATCAACTCCGGACCCCGCGAGGACTCCACCCGTATCGGTAGAGCCGGTACCGTGAGGCGTCAAGCCGTGGACGTGTCTCCCCTCCGCAGGGTGAACCAGGCCATCTGGCTGCTGTGCACCGGATCCCGCGAGGCCGCCTTCAGGAACATCAAGACCATCGCCGAGTGCCTGGCTGATGAACTCATCAATGCCGAGAAGGGTTCCTCCAACTCCTACGCCATCAAGAAGAAGGACGAGCTCGAGCGAGTTGCTAAATCTAACCGTTAAATTTATGTATTTTTACCACGTAATAAAAGTGTAAAACGCACTGTAAGTCTTCTTTTTTCTACTATTAATTCCTCAAAGATCTCTTGACAGTGAGTTTTAAAGTTGATCATCAGTTTCATTCAACAACATCTTTGGATTTGTGAAAAGTTCTAGTGTCAAATCTTGAACATTGATCGATACAATCATGTTATTGTGCAAACAATCATTCAATTGAAGTTCTCATTGACACACTCGTCTTGAATTGTGCTAAATTTGGAGTATATAACTGGATCATTAACTGAATACTTTTGTGGATCTCAAACCTTAAGTAACATAGAATACTAAGCTTGGCTAAGACTAAAGTTTTTGTTTTTTATTAGTGCAACCGTAGCAAACCCTCGCAAGAGAGCTGTTGAGCAATGTATTTCTGATTAGATTCAAACATCAACACAACTTTGTTTTACAGGTGGTTTAAGCTGAAAGAGTTGATGTTTTGCGGTTTATCTGTCTCGTTCGGAGATATGTTTCTCGATTAAACTTTAAATGGATCTGCGCTGTCTATTTAGTGAAAAGTTCACCAAATTACAATTAATTTAGAACCTCATAGTGTATTGCTTTTATGCATTTGATTTCCACTTGCTCCAGTCTATATCAAAGCCAAAATATAGATTACTATGGATAGGTCCCTAGCCAAGGACATAAAACAGGAATCCGCCTCGCAGTCTATTAGGCCTAGCGCGCACCACGATTGTATTTTTTGCGACACTATTTTTAAATCGTGCTATAAGAAATCGCAAAAATAATACTGCGCGCATCGCGATGAATTGTTCATTCTCAACATGGATTTCGTACAAATTGCTTGTATTGTTTTGCTTCTTCGGAAGAGGAGGAATAAAATACTAATAAAGAGGAATAAATACTGGACTCATCCTTTTACAGCAGAACGATATGTTAAAGGTTTCTTTTATCTGAAATACAATGATCTTCGATAATATCCAAAAAAATTCTTTGGCTATTATAGAATGACGATTCAGACATTTGACAAACTGGACCTCAAATTGCATACAATAATACTAGATGGCGGAATGCAATCTCAGCTGAAGAAAGGTTGTCAGTCACCCGTAGGTAGCGATTTTAAATCGCAGTGCGTGCGTGTCCATATAACTTCAAATGCTATAATTTTATTTTGCGACAATCGCGTCGCGCGCTGTCGCGGAAAAATGTGACAAATCACAATTTTAAAATAGCAACTATTTATTTGTCGTATATGCGCGCACATACTTACTAACTCATACGTTGCATTTCTGCGACAAAATTATCGTGGTGCGCGTTAGGCTTTACACTGTGTCAGCCAACTAAGTCAAGGCCTTCTGAAAGATATGATTTAGAAGTCTCTTTTATTATCTGCTTCCATATTTGCTATATGACTTGATTGTACTTCAATCGTCAGACACAATTTTCTTATATGGCTTCAATAGTTGGATAGTTGCTACTATTCTGGATTAATAAGCTGCTTAGATTATTTTTTTTTTTCTTTCAGAAAGTTAGGTGAAATATAATTTTCAAAGTCATTTGAGAGCAGAATTAGATAATTTTAGTAACTTACTTATCTGTTCCACCATTGAAAAGAATGCAAAGCTGTTGATCATTGAGCCACTTTGTAAATACCACTTTCCAAGCTACAGGAGTTTAGAAAACGCAGCATGACAAAGTTAATATTGTGTTTGGAATTGCTCAGCACGAATCCAAGCAATATACAAACAAAACACTTTCCATGTTAATACAATTACCTACCAATTTGATGTTGAAGTTTGGCTGATTTTGGACATCGCAGGTTCAATCCTCTTAAGTCCTCGATTATTTCACAAGCAGTATTTTCCACTTATATAACTGGCACGATCAAGTGAATCAAATACTTGAGTTAGATCATATCAAGTCAGAATAACAAGAGATAGTATATGGTTTTCCTTATTTCAAAGAGACACAAACTTTCCGTGGTTACTAAAAACCTGATAATATTTGAAAATCTGAAATCATTATAAGTGGAAGATGTTGCTTGTGCAACGATGGAGGACTAGCTGGACAGGTAATTGAACCCATGACGCCTGGATGGGAACCCGATCCATAAGCCAACTCAACCACCAACCGGTCAATGTGAAAGAAACAAGGAGTGTCTGATGATCTTTCCTCACTGCCTGTCCCTGCGGAGAAATGGCGAGGAATTCAAATATTTTCAGATTATTCGTAACGTAGGAATGAATGTTTCTCTGTCTAAAAAACAATGTATGTCGCACTACAACTTAACTCTCGGACAAGCGATAGCATTATAAATGAAGCACATTTTTAAATTTGCAATAGTGTACTTTTTTACATTAGCTCCACAAGCTCCTATGTCATCTTTGGGGATGCTGTGTGAAAGGTTCAGGAGTGACGGACGTATGAATTCATCCCTCCCATTGCAGGTCGATGGGTCGAGAAAGTCCGGCTGAAGAGATCAAAAGGTCTCCCTCAACCTGTCTCTCCCGATCCAGCCTGCCTGGTGGGCAAACACATCCACCGCCAAGACCTAGACAAACCTCACTCTATGAACCCGGGCACCTCTGCCAAGTTATCAAAAATAGCGAACCACTTGGGGGGGAACCTATGGCAGGGGCGTTGCTTATTCTAAAATGGTTCCCGGGGCGGTAATATCCAAACCCGCTTCCCAAATTGAAAAGTTCTTCATAAATCACATTCCTGTATCTGACATTTTTTCCTTCCTCAAATGTTTGTGCAGAGTATTGGCGCATTTATAGTCAATCGAAGGGAGCCTGCTATGCCTCAATGCAAAGGACTATTCAAATAAGGAATATTTCAAAATTATCATGGCTAGTTGTATTGTAAGTGTCCACGGAGACGTCACGGTGCGGTGTAAGAGAGAGATGCAAGAAAATGATGACTTTTTTTCTTTGGAGGAAACAGACCTATGTACATTGTGTATCTCATCTTTTGAAAGAGCTGCAGCATTATTGTGTTAAGTAAGGAACGTATGTTTATTGCTTTTTTTGTGACGTCATGGTGCCATAATCGTGGATAATTATGATAAAGGGCTTATTAGGTATTATGAGTACATTATTAGTGAAGCTATCAATACCTTACAAGCCTATGTCGACGTGAATCCATTAATTAATTACAGAGAACTCTAGGAGACAAGGCATTTAGATACAGAGAACCCTAGGAGACAAGGCATTTAGATACAGAGAACCCTACGAGACAAAGCATTTAGATACAGAGAACTCTAGGAGACAAGGCATTTAGATACAGAGAACCCTAGGAGACAAGGCATTTAGATACAGAGAACTCTAGGAGACAAGGCATTTAGATACAGAGAACACTAGGAGACAAAGCATTTAGATACAGAGAACCCCAGGAGACAAGGCATTTAGGTAGATCTGCCGAGTATTTCTGTATCTTTTGTGGGATCATTATTAGATAGCGGATGTAATCTCTTGTCAGATTTGTGTGATTTTTATGGCTGTTATTTGATAATTCTATGTACAACGTACATTAAATGAATAAATAATCATGCATACTTGCAGGAATTCGTGTTTAAATAGATCTAAACTAAAATATGTGAAAATCTGACAGGAGAAAACGTCCATTATCCAATAACGATCCCACAAAAGATACGGAATCGCTCGGCTGATGGAAGCGTTAGAAAGAAAAGTCAAGTTCTTACATTTTTAACAGATTTATTAATCAATTTTATAATCATAGCGAGTGTTCATAAATAACATATGCAGAATTTCTTAAAATACAGTAATGAATGTATGCAAACCTGTTCATAGACTCGTACAACATTATCCTAGAGATGGTAACAGTTCAATAATTTGAATATAACATGTTTTGGCACAACAATATAGAAAAAATACAATAACATGTATCGATAGAATCTTCCCTAATCATTGGTGTATAATTCACTAAAGGTTTATATAAGAATGTTACATTAATGTCGGCAAACAATTTAACTACATAAGACACTAATTTGGGAGAAATTTATTACAATAGGAACACAAACGCAGAGAATGTGGAAAAAATTGCCACTGAAATTATCTTATTCTTAAAGATTAAAAACAAAACTTTTTCTCGAGCGTATATTTCATGTGTAACCCCTAGACTTCAATCAACTACAATGTTTAGGATGTAGTCTACTGAAATTTGCGTTGGTAGGTTTTACCACCGAGATAGTGAAATCGGATTTGGACTAAACATTCAGTACTTTTTTCTAAAATCCACGTAGAATTATTTTCAATAATTATTCCACTTAAAGCCGCACTTTTAGGCACAGTTTATGGAAATTACACTTCGTTTTAACAATTACTACAAGAAACGACTATTTACATGCACAAAATAGATTATTAGGTTTTTAGTTCGGGTAAACTAATAATACTAAATAATTCATGCGTATTTAGTTGAAACAAAACAAACAAATAATTTTTAAAAAATCATGTGTGCAGTTCACATGCGGTAGAAGGGAAACCTTCAGAAAACTAAAGTAGACAAGAGTGGGGAGGCTACGAAGCACCGCAAAAGAGGAGACCGATAAGCTACGAAGCACCGCATAAAGAGGACACCAATTAATCTATCTCATTCTTTCGCAGGCTAAATACTATATATGTATGTGTTTGTCTCTTTTTAGTGTCGCTCGTTTCCATTTCATCGAGTTTCAAATCACGACACTAGAAAAGTTATCACTTCAAAAATTTAAATTGGCGGCAAAGGAATCGTTTAATATGAGAAATTTTGAAGTTTGATTGAATAAAAATGGTACTTTAATGCATCTTTTACCATCTATCCAAAAGTAATTAGTGGTTTCTTATAGTAAAAAAGTTAAAATGTAGTGTGATTTCCAAAATCTGTGCCTAAAAACAGTGCGGCGGTTAGTGGAATATTTATCTTATTTTTAATAAAGATTTTCCATTTTACTCCTGACAATCTGAACCAATCATAACTAAGAAAGAAGTTCCTAGTTTCGTGGTGAAATACCTGTACACATTTTTAGGATATTTTCATAATATTTGCTGTTTTCTAGGGGTTATATGTTATATCGTATTATTAAATTGCTCCATTTGATTTTAATGGTCCGTACTGCAACAAAAAGACAGTTTTAACTGTATTTTTGATTTTAAATAAAACAATGCAGAAACCTTAAATCTATCCACTCAAATACAAAAATCACCCCGAGTTTCACAGAATAATGACAATTAAATTGCTTATTCAAGGCTATAGCTCAAAAAACACATAGATACATTACAAATGTTTTACATTATCACCATTCTCAAATTAATAGGCCACAGAAATGCATTCCAGTTGATCCGACATTGATTTAGTCATGTTTTAAGAGTATAAAATTACCTAACTAATAAAATATTATCTGTACATCAAATCAACACATAAATAAATCTAAAAAATCATCATTTCGATTAAAAAAATAAATCAGCAAACCAATGTAACATACAGGAAGAAGTGGTTTTTTTCTAAAATATTAACTCCACAGAGGAGGCCCTGAGTCTTGGAGGGACCCATGTTGTAAGAGGGAGGAAACACTGCAGCCGGCAAATCATTCCACAGCCTAGCTTTTGAACACACATGTCGTCGCCTTAGTTCTTAACTGTCCAAACGACCATTTTAGTTTTTGTTCAATCTCCACTTTAAAATCAAAAATAAAGCGTAAAAAATTATAGTTATCACTTAACTAAGAATTATTTAAAATAATGACTTTATTAATAATAATTTTACCTTTACGGAAATAGCTTTATCTTAAACACCTATCATAATGTTTCATTGAAATAATGAAAGAAAACCTTCTCCCGTAAAATTTTCTAATGGTCGTTTGGACAATTAAGAACTAAGGCGACGATGTGGCAAATGTAGCATGTTTCCTGGCTCTGAACCGGTTTCGAATGGATCAATGACGCTAATTCTTCAGAACATCTTCCATTGAAATATCGATAGAACCAGGACAGCATTCCCTCCTGAATTCTGTGCTTCAAAGACTGCAATCGGTCGGTTAAGAACCAAGCGTTCATTTCTGCGCAGAACCAAGTTATCAGGGAGTTTAATATTAGTGTGGAACCAGAAGACATATCCAATTATCCAGTAATAATATTGGCAAACTTTATTAAAGGAGCTATTTAATGTCAATAGAATTAGGTGAAACACGAGAGATAGCACAATGGACTTTTATAAAATTCACAAAATTACAAAAAAATTTATAACTTTATGCACCGTGCATTGTTTGGTATGGGAATCGACATTAATGCAGGAATTAAGAAGGTAAAAGGTAACAAAAATAATATATTATAAAATAACATCACTAAGCTTAGAAAAAGCACCTCTCTCACTATTATGTATTTAGTTATAAGAGATTTAAAACAACAGCATGGTCAACAAAAAGCATTGGCAAACAAAACTATGCTAAAGTTTGTTTTAATATTATGGCATATTAACTCCATTTCTTACTGTTAAATAAATATTTCAAAGCCCATGATGGAAATGACAATGGGAGTTTAAAATGGTTGCATTGACTTAGAAAACTACACAGAAAAATCAGCATAAATTTCATGATATCGTGGCTTAGAATTAATGACTTTTTCGCTGTCATTCCAGCGAACTGGAATTGCAGTTAACGAAAAAGTCGTTAATTTTAAGGTTAAGGATAATTCCTTATCCTTAAGTAGAAGGAATCACCCTTGGAGCTCACTCTTCAATTGTTTTTGCACGTAAATCATTTGTGTACTATGCCATTGAATATAAATAAATTTCACATGTAATATTTTTTTTGGTGACCTAAATATGAACACAAAACTTTTAGCTAAGATTTTAACCATTGATGATGAACAGTTAAAACTTTATGCCTTTGTCAAACCACGCTATATGTAGCATGTGTTTTTTGGGTGTGGCCTAAACAGATTGTATGTTGTACTGTTACACAATGCCATAATCAGATCAAGTAGAGTAATATTTCTTCGTACGGGATCTGCCACCAGCTCCCAGGCCCTCCGATCATGGAGATACTTACAAACTACATGATTGTGGCGAAACCACAAGTACCCTGCAGATATACCACTCTTTTAATGCTGGTTTCCGTACACGGCGCTACCCGAAATATACTGAACTTGATCATTTTTCACGTGCAGCCGTGGAGTTAACACGATGTCATATGACTTTTATCCAACATCAATCCATGCCTTCTCCACTAAATCCTTTCTTACGTATTCTGGTAAAGCATAGTTTCATAAAAATGCATTTTTTCCACTTCCAGAACAAATCTAACATTATTTTCTTGTTCTGACGCCTTTTCTGTCAAACGAAAAAGTATCAGACACAAATGATGCAATGCGTCGCTTGCGATCAGTACCGCCGGTTGCGTGAAACTGATTTGAAACCAACAGACGTCACGTAGCGCCGTGTACAGGCACCAGCAAAATCGTACCGGAGGCACTTATGATCGGCGCTTATGATACGCTCACAAGGATCGAGTAGCTTGTAAGTAGCGTCATGTACGGAGGCACTTCATGAATCATTTTTAAATATCGCCTGGCTAGCAGATCTCGGCATATAATCATCGCCATATCATCTGCCTGGTGTGACAGGACTGTATAGTGATATAGGCCACTTCCAAAAATGCAATGATCTTTGTAGCATAATGTGACAGTATCTTTATGAACCACATACATTCTGTTTTTACATAATAATTAATATTTTGTATTAATACTTTATTTTAAATGCCACAGATAATTATCAAAAATTCATTAAAAAATATATACAGTATTTGCGTTATAGGCTATATCCCTTACAGGGAAATATTACAGGCAAAGAATATAATTTATAGCAAAAAATAGAGCAGTTTTTACTATGTATAGCTAAAGTTATTCACGTCAAACAATAATAATACCTTAAAACTATCAGATTACCTAACTATGTATTCTAATTTGAAGCTTAGGTTTGGGTAACGCTTCGGAAATACGTAATTCTTTATACAAAACAGAATACAGATGGCGTAGTCAAAATAATTCCTAGATTCGACCAGTCTAAATATATTATGATCGTAGACATTTCTTCGCAAGGGTGGGCAGAGAGCATGGACTGCCACACAACTCTTTCTTGGCGCATAATTCTTGATTCATTCACATTCATACATCGTCTTTTCATAGTAATCTTAAACCAAAGTAAAGAAATCGTGTTTGGTTTTGAAATGAAAATATGTTTAGTTCCTACAGCGATGTCATTTATCCAGTTCATACCTCTCCCTTACTGGAAAAGCATTTGAAATTTGGAACAATAGCAAGAAAAAATAGTGAAAATTCGAGTGCATTTGTTTTGAAAACAAGAAGATTTGGAACTACCTTGGAATCAGCTTGGTGCTTTTCATGTACACAGTCTCGTTTTTAAGTAAAAGGAAGGATTTTGACCATCTCGGAAGTACATAATATCGTTTTGTACTCGTTCGTTCTGTTATGGCGATAATTACCTCCGGGTATCGTGATGGAACTATAAAACTATATTGTGGTTGTGTCATATGCTCCTTCGCAGAGATACAGTGGTAAGTAATTGGTCATTCATTTTTTCTTTCATACCTTGTTTTTTCCTACACATACTATAACCCAATTCCAGCTAACACCGTTCTGTCTCTTTTTTTTTGTATTTACAGTTCATTACAAGCACATTTGAAGCTGTAATTCGTAAGCAGGTTTGTATGCAACAAATAGTCTACTTTTATCCTTCCTCTGCCAGTTCCATGCTATAAATAATCATTGGTATCAGCATTAGATTGTGGACTATTAGCATCGGTTCCTTTGACAACTTTTTACTAGGCATTACTCTCTCTCTAAGAAAAAAAATCAGTAGATTATACAAATACAAACCTACATAAACTTTGTGGTCGCTGGTGATGATTTTGTTACACAAAAAAGTAGAAGTTTCTTCTTTGATCACTTGCAAAGATAGTAGTGTATCGAGCTGCACTAATGTAACAATATAAATAGACTGGTTCAGTCAAAAATGGATTTAACACTAAGAACAGAAAAGTTCCTTTCGTTAGAAAAACAATTATTTGAGACTGTACTCTACAGATTCAATATAACATTAAGTACAATAGACAACGGGTGTAAAAAAATGATTGTAAATGAGTTTCCATATCAAAAATTGATATGTCTAGTATATTGTGGATCAAAGAGAATAATCGACATTGTAGTTAAAAGATAACTTCTCAAAAAAAAGTTTGATTTGTTTGGTTTGGATTGTTTGAAATACTTTCACATTTTAAGCATAACATTGTGACCGTTGTGTTCAAACAGTCCAGCCATAAGTTGGAGTGTTTCACAGAAATTCAAATGTAACCTATTCATCAAATGGCAAACCAGCGCCATTTTGTTTTTTTTGACATTTGAAAGTTCCCGTAATATGTGGATTGTAGGTCCGTTTCAGCTCTCTATCATGTTGTGACAAGTATGGCTATATGACTACAATCAACGTTTCATGGGAGCCTTTAAAATGTCAAATAAACAAAATGGTGCTGACTTGCCGTGTGATGACATTGTTTCATTTGAATTTCTGAGAAACACAAAGCAGCAAGTTCATTTTAAGTTAATAAGGATAGGAAGAATTAAAGTTTAAAAGAATGTTGCAAAATGTATGTACTACCATTTTCAAAATATTTATTCCTTCCGGTGCCCTCTCTTACCAGAGGTTGGCATTCGTCGGAGAATTTTGGTATTTCACCATGCATGACTATACTTCAATTGTAATTTATATAACGGATTGATGCATATGAATGTAGCATTTTGGGAAGGAAAGAGAAAGGTTGGGGTACCTAGCTATTCAAACCTGGTCAATAGATAAGGCTAAAGCAATTTCATGAATCCCTTAGTGGAATTTTGATACTTCTTGATAAAATGTTGCACTCTTGACATTCAAAATAAGAGAAAAATTACTGATTTTAAATCTTATCTGATTTCAAAATACTCTGTAAAGCCCAGGTAAAATAGAGTGGGAAATTTCCAAAATAACCTTGTGTTTGAAGTATTTAATTATTATCACCTATGGGTAAAATGTCAACGCTAAAATTCCGAAGCAGAAATTCAAGAGCTTGGTTGGGAGATTCTTTCATAACTGCTCTATTCTTATAAGATAGGTAATCTTAAATCTTAAAAGCTAAGATTTTCATATTTATGAGGAAATTCAAATGTAACATCGCAATCAAATGGCCAATCAGCGCCATTTTGTTTTTTGACATTTGAAAGATCCATAACGATCCTACATTCGTTTCAGCTTACAAATTGTCATCAGCAGAAATGCGCAACTATCAAGTTGTTAGGCTTGTAAGCTGATCACAATTGATGCAAAAACTGAGAAGGGCCTTGGATCGGCATAGGGGATTGTCATTTTAAGATAATAAAAATGCTACAAACATATGCACCAACCTTTGGGACAAAACTAGAAAGGTTAAATTACTTGAAAATGTAGGTTAGGTTACATTGAGAGACTTGTAACTAGTTGACTGGGGTTATATTATATTATAATTATTATTTATATAATGCGGGTTCAGGATAACACTGGGAAAGTTAAGATTACAATAGTTGGAAGATTAAAATTACTAATAATACAACAGTTTATAAAAAAGTAGCTTTCCTCTTAGATATCAAATCGCCAGATTGCCAAAAAATAAAATTTTTTATTTAATTATGTCCACAGGAGTTTGCTTTCTCTGAAAAATTGTTAAAGTTTTACATTTACATAAATTGCAGCCACTTTGGAATCTGACTTATATCAGTTGCAACTATGCAAGTCATTCCCCAAATTCGATAATATAGTGTACTAAGTTTTACTATTCGGTTTCGCCCGAGTTTCAACACTTTTTTGTCAAATGTAGGTAACAAACCGTATGGCATCTTGTTTATCTTTGACAAGTGGATATATTTAAAACTCCATAATTAAAGATATAAATTACTATGTGAGCTAAAAACAACTGTATTCTCTTAAAAATTTAGTTCACCATTCAAGAGGTTTTGGTATTTCATTTAAATAGATTTCTGCTTCATGGTTAATCCATGCAGGTACTTATTTTCAAGATGGCTACCGTTTGATAATTTAATGTTTTGATACAGTTAATCGGTGGAGGATTTTGACTTTTTTCGTGTCAAAGGATAAAGAGAGCCACCAATTTTATTTGAATACACCGTGTTAATGAAAAGGGGTTATTTTTGACGGATTAAGTTTCTGTATCTACAAATCTTACTACATTGGTGTTGAAACTTGTTCACAAGTCCCGTTGTTCACAACGCTGACATCTACAGTGCGGCACTCTAAACTGTCGACAGGCAAAGTGTTGAACTTGTCGGGCTCCGTCTCGGGCATGATGACGCACATGAAAGATTTACCCGTCAGATTGTCCCGAGGGTACACCGTCACAGGCGTAAACCTATCAAAGGAACCTTCCACATAAGCGCAGAGCTTAGAATAAACTTCTGGAAAGTGCTTCTTGAGATTCACTCCCCTCCGCTGAAGTTCCGACTGAATATTGTTGAAAGAAATCTCTCGCATCTTTTGGATTGCATTTATCCCTTTATTGTGAAGATTGGCGGAGTTCGAAGTGAGGATTAAAGTTTCTACATTCTCTATTTTAAGCAGCTTGTCTTTGTCTTTCTGTTGCTTGTCTCTGCTTCTCACTCGGGCCTTGGGACTGGCGTGGAAGGGAAGTTGACCGTGCGGTACAACCCCCATCACAGTTTTGCTCAGTCGTATCTTTGCGCAACGCGAAACAAGCTGTCTTTCCCACTTGACAACAGCTCCTTTAGTGGGCACTTCGCTTATTATACAAACCGCAACGTACAAAACAAGCCTCGTTTCTGGATTATAACTTTTGCACAGTTTGATCAGTTCTGCGTACAGTTCGGGACCCATTTCGTTAGGTAGCAAGTCCGGCCATTTGACGTAAGTCGGCTCTCCTAGATTTTGAAAACCGTTGGCTGTGAATTTTTCCGCAGACTCTGGGCTTGTGAAGAAAGCTTTTACAACACCTCTGCCGTTGGCTAAGTAGCCCTTGTGCGCAATCACGCTGATATGGTTTAAAGAATCTGCATCTTCTTTGGCTGTGGATAGAATCTGCTTGCACAATGTGCTAGCTCGAGAATGGAGGCAAACCTTTCGATGCTTTTCCCAATGGGCTCTTCGACACTCTCTCGAGCAATACATGTAGCTACAATTGTGACAGCTTTTGTAATGTCTTTTGGCTTCGCTTTGATTCGTAGCTGATGTGCATTTGGTGTATCTGCAGTGTACTAGTCCTTCATCCCCGCTAGCGTCCGTGTTGATTGAAGCGATGGATTTGAGCGATGTTTTAGATTGTTGCATGTCCGAGACGGAGGTTTTGGAGAGGCTGAGATCAGCTTTGAGCACGTGAGAATCGTAGCTGACTCGCCTGTCGAGGGATGCGCTTTTCTGTGCAGTAACCGGTTCGCTCTGTCTCCGCGAAGAGTTCATCTTGGAAGCGACGGATTTGGCCCGACTTCGAAGCTTCGGCAAGGAGAGAACGCTGCTATTCTCATCCTTATCAGCTCCATCCATAGCTATATCAAAAATAAAACAAATTATCAACGATATTGTAACATTTATTAAACTACCTACTAATCAATCTGTGATTCGGTGCTCGTTAAAGTCACATGTTTGGTGCAGCTAATTTTAAGAACACCACAAGAATCTTTCTAAAAAGCGGAGGGTGGTAATATGTCATATTGTTGTGACTTTCTGTTTAAACTTAACAATATTTGTAGTGCGTTTATGTTAAGATTAAAACTATTTGAAAATCACACACTAACTGCTTAGGGGATAGAAAACGTGAGGGGATGTGTTTGTTTGGTTGTTTTACGAAAGCACAAAAAGGGAATTCATGGTTCAAAAGGATAAACTATGTTTGTGAAGTAAACAATATTAAATACAGTACATAATATTTTACAAAAGTGTGTTACTTATGCATCACAATAGCAATAGACATGGGAAGAATATAGAAGAAAAACTAAACATTTTTACACTTCAAAAAGCATATTTAACTAACTAACTGTTTCATTGCAAAGGTTGGCAGAAAGATTGGGACACGAAAACTACACAAACCTGTTCTGGTCACTAAATATACACTAAGACACTAGAAATGGCTTCCATGTGGATTTGAATGAAGCTGATGTCTTCACTAACCTACAACTTTTTGGTTCTATTCCATTTACGTTGTCTCTGTTTCTCTTACAGTACCTGACATCGTGTATTGGCATTTCATTAAATAGAGATGAAAATTTCATAATGATGAACAAACGACTTTCTGTGTTTAAAAATTAAAGAAAAGAATGATCAGACACGAAACACGCCCAAATCTCATTTTTTTGTTCTTTTTTATTCAATGATTCAGATACATACTTCACATTCATACTCAACTTTCTGTTATTCTGATTCTTAACATGACTATCTCAACTATTTGATTACTTAATTGTACCGTGTCTTCTCGGAGCATCCCCGATTTTATCTTACGTTCTGTTTCATATCAATTTTTTTATAGTGCATGTCATATGTATTGTTTCTTCCACT